>OY744481.1:271511008-272126508 GCA_963556165.1 Tipula helvola
TTTTTTTAAGAAAATAAGCCACGATTTATTTATTTATATTCTATGTTGGTACTTCTCCTGTTTTTCATTCAAATGCTTACGTATTTTTTTTGTTCCGAGCTCGAATTAAATAACTCAAATTTTTAATTCGAATTATTTAACTCCTGTCACGTGCAATTGTTGTTGTAAATTTCTCAACAAAATGCACTACATGTAGTTAAGTATTAGCGAATTACACGCAACACATATTAAACTCCTAATAATTTCAATTTTATTTTATTTAACGCATAAATACGAATTCTGTTAGGAATATAAGGTTCTTCCGGTAAGATAATTAGTCTAGGAAGAGTGAAATTATTAAGAATTTTGCAAGTTCAGTTTCGATTTAATGAATGAGAATTCAGAATATTTTTCATAACTCTCATTCAGATCGAAACTAAACTTGCAAAATTCTTAATAATTCCGCTCTTCGAAAACTATTTTAGTAATATACTAAAACTTATCATTTTAATCAATCGGGTGAATTCGGGTTCAAGAAGATGTTCATAATTTTCAAGTTATGTTGTGGCAAAACCTACTGTCTGAATTTACATGGTTACATAACGCATATAGTCAACTTTGAGGTTATATTTGTTTTTTAATGAGAATTGTTTAACCGCATCAAATTCAGGTTGAAAACGCTTACGTGCCAGAGTGGATCCTTAAAATGTTAACTCAAAAGTAAAAAGATAACTTATTAGTTAACAGAACCTTTCTTTACCATTTTATAACCTAAGTTCAAAATAGTTTATTATAGCTCGTTGAAGTTTTATTTCGATCCATTTAAACCTTCACAAAAACCCGATATCCAACAAAGTTGCGATTGAGCTAATTATAAGGTTCAAACTAAACCTTCCTTAATTCCATGTCAACCAAACTTTAATTTTAATTAACTGCTCTTTATAAAATTAATTTTAATTAACTCCAACACTGGTAGCAAACCGATTTTACAACTAGTAAATGCTAATTTGGGTATTTTCCCAACGTTAATTTTTGTCCCTGTTTAAACGGTCAACGGATAACCCTATTTAAACTGATAAGGTTCCCCAAAGTCAAAGTTAGTTGCATAACCGGTTGCTTAACCTTCTCAATTAAACTGCATAATAATTGGGATTATTAATTACCTATACACAAATGTCTAGTTTCGACGGTTAGTTGAACGTTACAGTAACGGGAATTTAACCAAATTCTATCTTGTTTGTTAAATAACGATTTAATAACCGTTCTCGAATCTCAGAATGTTCCCTGGCGTATACTACTTTTTATTCTGCGGAAATTGAGTTAAGAAATTGGTTTGACACTAACTAGATTTTTAAAGATGCTTCAGAAATATTTGGCAACCGCCATTCGGTAAATTTGCTGTTGGGGAAAAATGTTAATTCTTCGAAACACCATCTACACAATTACGGTTTTGTTTTCTCACCTCGTGAGGAGTAAATGACGTGCTTATGATCTTATATTGTACTTAGTGTTCGAAATACCGGGCTAAATCCAAACACAGCTATTCGGTATCATTTTTTTAAAATACCGGCAACAATAAAGCTCGAGCAAAAATCCATAAAAAATCCTAAAATTTGAAAAATTTCGAATTATTTGAAAAGTTATTTAACGAATTATCTTAACATTGCTTTTAGATCTAGAAAAATCTCAAGCATAATTTCCTTTGCAAGCAAATTTCGAGGAATCTCAAAAATCGCTGATTCTCTTTGAAGAGATTTGGATTTTTTGATTCAATTATATCCTTCATCAATCAATAGAATCATCTTTCGAAGAATAGAAAAATTTCGATTTTTTTCAGTCTTATCTGGGAGAATCTTTCGGAGAGGCTTAATTTTAAATTATCTGTTACTAATGCTACGCCAAACAACTAAACGATATGCAAAATTTAATAACGCGCAAATCTCACGTAATCTTTAGTTCTATCAAAAATCTTAGGAATAATAAAGAATTATCCCGATGTCGTCGTCAACTCATAATCTCTAATATGTAATTTCGAAAATCTTAAACAATTTCAAAAATTTCAAATGACATGAAAAACCTTGAACATTATTGAATTAACTGAAAAGCTTCTTTTAAATCTACAAAATCGTTAATCTTCTATAATTCTGTAAAAACAAACAACGCCATGCAATTCATTGCCCCAACCTCCAAATAAATGAAACTTTAAGCAATCTGGGAAATATCGAGAAATTTGAAAAACCAAAGTCTCCGAAATTCTTGAATATTCTCATTGTCACAATTCATCGTTATAAGTTGATTATTTTTAGAACGAATCCACTCTGTACACAACTAAGCTTATGTTAAACTCGAATGATTTCTCGAAGAAAATTAAAAATTTAAAATAAAATTTAGAAAATTAATAAATTATAAAATTAAATTATTTAATTAAAGTCGGAGCTCAGAAAATCTTTCCGAAATGTGTTCTGAGCAATCCCGCCAAAAATCGGAGTAAGTTGCTCCCCTATCCCTTAATAAAGAAAGAGGGTTATATAAAGTTTATTTTATAAGTAAGCTGTGTCGTTGGCAAAGCCTTAGCTAAACTGGGTTACTGATCGCTTTCACCATTGCTTGGTCCCAAGTGTTTAATTATAGACCTATAAATTTAGGTTGATTATCTATCTCATCTCGTTCTGAATTATTCCAGTTTGCCAAAGGTGTAGCAATACAAAATTATCAAAGATCCTCGATATGTAACATGGGCCAATTGCGGTACTGGTTGTAGGGGTTCTTTCAGCAACCGACGAATGAATTGGTCAGTTCGAATGTCAAATCATGGGTCATTATTCCGGATTTTGGTCGTAAAATGAGACTTTACTTCGATTTGACTTATGACAATAATTCATTTTTTAAACTAATTAGAAAATGAAGAATATTTCATATCATTACATTCAAGTAAAACGAGATATTTCCTAACTGGTTGCATAAAAGCTATTATTCTTGTTTGTTTTATAATACTACTGTGCTTCTAGTACGTAGTTGAAAATCGCTCCTTTCAAATCTCATTTTACGACCAAAATCTCTGCGGGACATATATTAGATTTATCGAAGCTGCCGTGCTGAAGTGATGTATTCGCAGGGCTAACTACAACGGCATTTTCTTCGTCAAAAACTTCAATTTCGTGGAAACTTCAATTTCGTTGAAACTCCAATTTCAACGTTGGCCAAACATCCTATTGGCCTAATTTAACAATAACGCTTGTCTGAATGAAGCGTTGCTTTTTCAGATGGAAATTTTTCTATGATATTTAATAAATGCAATTCAAATTTCACGAGTAGTGATGCACGACAAGTTTATTCAGTCTTTCTGAACGATTCACTAAAACTAGAGAAACTGGATGGAGCTCTCATTACCTTAATTCGAATCGTCTAGAAGTTATAATACTAAACCTCGTAGAAAAAGTCTTTCAATTTCTAAATGGTGACAAAACTTGAATATTAAGTTGGTGAGCAGCATTTCTCTCCATCCAAGAAAAATAGATATCTAGTGGAAAATTGCTTTCTCAATTTAAGGAATTGTTTCGTTGATTCATATTTAAAAAAATTCCTATTGTTGGTCGACAATTATTGTGGTATAATATTAAAACGAAGTTGTCAAATTGAAATTCGTTAATCCGAATTTTTGTCGTTATGTAGAAGCAGTGTTCAAAAAATGGATTAAAAAACCATATTATCGAATAACCATCGCAGAATTTTTAATAATGAATAATTTTGTTAAGTTTTATGTAGGTTTATAGAACCATAGATTACAAACCGTGCACAATGTAAATATCGTGCGGCAATAAATTATCAACTCTATCTCGGTAAAGTATCATACTAATTTATATGAAAAATTATCGTCGTAAACATCGGTTATAAATAATCTACACTATCGTAGATATGTTCTTTACTTACCAAATCAAGGCATTAAAAAGCCTGCTACCGGTTGGACTGTACGATCATAATTTTTGTGCCTCAATATCTCACGTCTCAACCCCCTTCCTGTGGCGTGATAATCAGGTCCAAAGTTACCATGGAGGAATTTCTAAAAATGCACCGATTGAGGTGATTGAAGATAGTATTATTGTATGTTGGTTCGATTGTATGATATTATGATGGTGTGGTGGTATAATGATATAGTGATATGATGGTATAATGTTAAGATGGTATGATGGTACGATGTTATGATGGTATGTTTATATGATGGTGTTATTGTTTGATGGTATGATTGAGTGATAGTGTGATGGAAAGATGGTGTGTTGGCATGATGGTTTAATTGTTTGATGGTACGAAGATAATATGGGGAAATGGTATGATGGTTAATTGTGCAATGCAAAGATGGAACAATTGTGTGATGGTTCTGTTAATCTGAAGGTATGATAATAGTATGATGGTGTGGAGGTGTGGTTTGGCTTTATAATGGTACGAAGGTAGGATTGTACATGGTACAATAGTGTGGTGGTTTAATGGTACGCTGATAAGATGTTATTATTGTATAATGTTATGGTGGTGTAATCGTATGACTGTATTATGGTATCGTGGTATGATGGTACGATAGTCTGATGGTGTTATGGTATAATGGTACGATGGAATTTATGACTGAATGTATGATTATTGTTGTTAACGGTATCATTCGAAACAAAAGCACAGTAGTTTATCTGCAAATCTACGCCTCACCGAGAGAGTTTTACGCCAACTTCTTTTATAATGTAGATCAAAAAGGTAAAGACAATAATGAACTTGAAAGAAGCATTTTTATAAACATAGTCAATTATCTTCACATTCAATATTTGATTCTTTTTGACTATACCCTTCTATGTATGTGGCTTTATCCTTTCAGGGCTTCATTTAATTCCTTAAGAATGGGCTCAACCCCTGTTTAACCCCTTTGTTTTTAATCACCTCGGCCGTGGATACATTGAACCATTTGAGGGCGGTGTGCTCCCAGAAGCATGTCTTGATAATGCGTTTGACCAAGGTATGTGGTATGAACTGTTGAATACATTCAGGTTCACCGTGTCCAAAGCTTTTGCTAGGTCTATGGAGAGAACGTACACTAAATTTCCGACCCACCATTCCTCGTCGAGAACGCGACTAATGGTGAACATATGGTGTTCATATGGTTGAAAGATTAGCCAGAAAGACAGCTTCATAAGATGATGGTAAAGTTAAATGCTCATCAAGCTTGGCGATTAGTAACTTGGCGTATAATTTTTAGAAAATAGCTGAAACATCTTTTTCATTCATTATTTTCACCGGCTATAGTTTATATTTTGGTGATCCCACAAATATTTAATAATATTTTCCCGGGTAACATCGAGTTTACCAGCTAGTAAAATATAAAATTGAAAATACACAACACAAAATTCGGAATTTAAATAGAGTCTCGAGGAGACATTCAAAAATTTTTCAAATTCATGTTAAAATCGAGTTTTCATCGCGAATAGAAGTGACGTGCAAATTGTTTTCAAAAATAATTTTTTCCACAATAATAAAATAATTTTGAATTGTATTATTGATTTTATAGTGTGATTGGGTGTTTTGATATATACATATCATACATATATATTATACGTACATTTATTGTTATTGTTGTGTTCTTGTTTTGTGTTTTCGTTACTTTTCGTTAGTGTTGTGTTTTTCCTTGTTTTGTTCTTTTATTCATAATAATGAACTGTGGCAAGTGTGATGCAGATTTATCCACTTTAAAGGAGAAAATCGGGTGCTCTGGCTTTTGCAACAGAGCGTACCATTATGGTTGTGCAGAAGTGGATCGAACGTCATTTAATGCCACACTGAAATGCGCCAACATAATGTGGTTCTGTAATGACTGTAGAGACCTGATGAAAAACAAAATTTTTTTAAAAATGTTTACACCTAATTCTAACTGGAATATTCCAATTGATAAGCAAATTAATATTGCGGATCAGGATATGGTGAAGTGTTTGCAGAAGGAGATTGACACGAATAAGGAGAATATAAGCTTAATATTTAAAAAACTTGACACTGCAGACAAGGTGGTTTTTGATAGCAGAATGAAGCCGACATATCGCCAAAAAGAACGATTGCCAAGGGGCCAAGCGAAAGTGATTAATGACCTTTGCGGCACTACGACTCAAGCTGAATCAACAACAAAGCCCCCAAATATTGATTCTTCAGAGGCATCATCTAGCAAACCAGATAACATTTGCCTTAGCAGCCCCTCGAATAATGGGGTAATATCCAAAGTTAATACCCAATCGAAGTTAAACAATCAACAAGCAGTTCGAGGTTCTAATATCGTGCCAGATATTATTATCAAGACGGTACCACATAAATTTTGGCTTCACCTATCCAGACTGGATCCTCTAACAACCGAGGATGATGTTTTAGCTATGGCTAATAAGTGTTTGGGAACAAGTTTCTACCATGTTGGTAAATTGATTCCCAAAACGAAAAAAATTCAGGATCTGGAATACTTATGTTTTAAGTTGGGAATAAACGAAGATCTCAAGGACAAGGCTTTAAGTTCAGAAACCTGGCCAACTGGCGTATATATTAGACCATTTAAGAATCAAAATTTTCGGAAAGCAGTTGCCTCAAACGTCAAATTTCGCAACCCAACTGTAGAAGTCGAGACTCCCAGAATTTAAGGGATGTTGTTTTAAATAAGAGGATGATTCGGCCCATATGTTCAAAACTAACTACAGTATCCTCTATTTATTACCATAATGCATCCATTATTCGAGGGAAATCTAAATTGTTTCTTTTGGGTGTCCTCGACAACGATTATGATGTTATAGTTATTTGTGAAACATGGCTTACAAAAAATTTCAATTCAGAAGAACACTTTCCATCAGATTACGTGGTCTATAGAAAAGACAGGCATGATTTTGATACCAGCCTTAAAGGAGGAGGTGTGTTGATCGCTGTGAAAAATTTACTTTCGAGTGAAGTTATAGCGTGTCATCCGGTATACGATATTATGGCTGTACGTATTAAAGCCGATATTTCTTTTATCTTCGTGGTCGCTGTTTATGTGCCCTGTGGATCAACTTTAGAAGTTTATCTGGAATTTATTGATTTTTTCAATTCAGTAATGTCTACTGTGCATATTGATGAACAACTTATGATCATTTGTGATTTCAATCTTCCAGACATTGTTTGGTTTGACGTTGATGGTGTTCTCACGCCCTCTTCTAATGATCAAAAAGCATTAGCCATCACCGATTATTTTGCGAGTATAGCAAACCAAGCAATTGAACCAAATAAGCAACAGTCGAGGAAAACTATTGGATTTAGTATTTTCATCTGATGTTATGTATTCGGATATTTCTTCATGTGAGGATTTTACTGGTTGTGGGAGTGTCTACCATACTCCAATAATGGAAATTTTTCACTTGATAATTCTTTTCATTTAATTTTAGCCATGCTGACTACATTTCTTTAAACGAATTTCTTGTCAACTCTGATTGGGAGTTCGTTAGGCGTGGGAAAAACTTGAACGAAGCCGTTTCTTTGTTCAATGAACTACTCAAAACTGGTGTTGAAAGGTATGTCCCTTTAATTAAAAATGAACCTCGGTTTCGTGAACCATGGTACAATAGGAAACTATTGCGCCTGGAAAAACGGCGTAACAAATTTCATTCATTATATAGGCTACATGGGGCTGAGTTTTATTCTAGATTCGATGCAGCTCGAAAAGAATTTAAAATTTTAAATTGGTTCCTATATAATAACTATATTTTGCAGATTGAAGTGGACTTAACGTCCAATCCAAGAAAATTCTGGAATTTCCTCAATGGTAAAAGGGAAGCAGTTGGGTTTCCTTCACCGATGATTTATCAGAATTCATTGGCGAGTCAACTCCCTGATATCTGCAATCTATTCGCCAAATATTTTGAGTCCGTGTACGAACCATCCGCGATATCATTTCCATTACATAACACGTCTTCATTAGCTTGTAATCGTACTGATTACAATTTATTAAAATTCACTGAAACGGAGGTTTATGATTGCTTATCTCTTCTTGATGTAAGTAAGGGGGCTGGTCATGATGGCATTCCACCCATCCTCATAAAAAATTGTGCAGAAAGTTTAGCTCTTCCGCTTACCCACACATCTTTAATGAAAGCCTTCGGACTGGGATTTTTCCTGATCCCTGGAAAATATCCTTCATTCGTCCGTTTTTTAAATCTGGCAAAAGATGTGAAATTAGCAACTATCGAGGAATTGCTATTCTTTCTGCTATTCCCAAACTTTTCGAAGCCATGGTGCAGAAATTTTTGTTTTTTCATGTGAAATCTCTTATTTTGCCTGCACAACATGGGTTTTATCCGGGAAGATCTACAATTACCAATTTGACTGCATTCTGTGGACATTTATACAGCAGAATCGAGGGCCGACAACAAGTAGATGTAGTTTACAATGACTTTTCAAAAGCTTTTGATAAAATTGATCATTAAATTCTTATCTATAAGCTAGAGAAACTAAATTGTAAGTTCATCCCTATCAAATGGTTGGAATCTTATCTGTTTGGCCGGTCACAATACGTTAAGATTAATGATTCTGCTTCTCATTTATTTCGTGTAACTTCTGGAGTACCGCAAGGTAGTCACATTGGTCCACTTCTATTCTCATTATTTATTAATGATGTTGTGGAGTGTTTTGAATTTGCACATTGCCTTCTTTACGCAGATGATATGAAAATGTTCGCTCCGATTTCTTCAATTTCTGATTGTTTAAAGTTACAAAGTGATTTGAACACATTTTGCAGTTGGTCGTTTAACAACAAATTGTTGTTGAATGTGGCCAAATGTAAGGTTATCTCTTTTTTTAGAAAGCGATCACCTATTCTTCAGCAGTATTTTCTTTATAATATGGTGGTTGACAGAGTTGAGTTCATGTCTGACTTGGGTATAATTTTCTCTTCTGATCTTTCCTTTACAAAACATATTGATTCTATTATTGCTAAGGCTTACATTATGTTAGGCTTCATTAAACGTAATTGTAAAGAGTTTTGTGATCCGCTTACACTAAAATCTTTATATGTGTCCTTTGTTCGGTCTATTCTTGAATTCGCTTCTCAGATTTGGTCACCATTTTATAAGTGTCATTCAGATAGAATTGAAAATGTTCAAAAGCAATTTGTACTGTATGCTCTTCGTGGTCTACCTTCTGACAGAGTGAATAACTATGTTCTTCTGCCTTATAAAGATCGCTGTAATTTATTAAAATTACAACGATTAAATCACCGAAGAGACATAGCATCAGCTATCTTTGTGCACGATGTTTTGACCTCACGAATTGATTGTGATGAAATACTTACGCGTTTCAATTTTTACGCTCCTACGCGTTGTTTGCGGCGATGAGACGGTTTCTTACACATTGATTCTGTTACGACAAACTATGCACTTTCTGAACCAGTCTTGAGAATGTCGCAAATTTTTAACTATGCTTTTGAAATTTTTGATTTTAATATGTCAAGAAATTCGTTTAGAAATGAGTTATTTAAATTTTTTGCTATTGATAATTAATATTTTTTGTACCATTAACGTATTATTAATATTTTTGTATTGCATTATAATTTCTTATTACCGATTGTACTTTACTGTAGGTTTAAATAAATAAATAAATAAAATTGTTTAAATCAGAATTTCATACTTACACGCGTTTCAGTTAAACTTTAGTGAAATCTAATACTGTGATCAAAAAGTAGTAAGGCTTTTTAAATAAAACACAAACGGCTTATTATTCTTACAAATTTATTTCATCCCCTTCAAACTTCAAAGTAATCCCCTTCAGATAGCAGACACTTATGTTAACATGTTTTCCTGAAACAGTTATTAAAATCTATTTCTGGAATGGCCTTCAAAACCTACTTCGCTTCGATTTATACCTCTTCAATCTGCTGATCAAAATGATGTACGCGGAGCGGTTTTTTAAGTTTCTAGAATAGCAGAGCTAAATCAGGCGAAAAGGGTGGTTTCGAAACAATATCGGTCGAATTTTTGGCCAAATAGTCACGCACACCAATGCAGTATGAGATGGTGCATTATAGTCTGTAATTGTCAATCGACGATTTTTGAGCACCAAATCTTTGACTTTCTTGCAAGGACGTTCATCGCCTTCAACGCGTTCTCTGCCTTCTTTGAACAACTTAGACCAATAGGAAAAAAACTCGCTTTGGACAATGGTCACCAAAAGCGAGCGTTTTCCAACGTTCTGGAAGCCGAAATTAAATTTTTGAAAAATTTGATGCAACTTCTTTGCTGAACTTTTTTAAAAATCGACAAATCTACTTATATAGATGAAAGTAAACAAGTGCATCTCAATAACTACTAAAGATATTGACACGAAATTTAACACATATATCTGTTAGGGTGCTACCAACCTAAGAGGAAAAAAGCAACTCGTTTGGAAAAGCCTGCCAGATAAAAATGGATAAGTCTTACTACTTTTTGATCATAGTAGAAATTTGAAATTGTTTCAATGGTTTAATAGCATTTAACCATAATTTTAAATTTTTAACGATTAATGAGTACGATTGGCAAATTGTTTGCATAAAATTCATTATGCGTACTTTTTTAAAATTCTCGATGTACAATTCTGGTTTATTCCAATTTTTCGGGATTTCCTATTAAAATTATCGCGCGCTATACATATTTTAATCCATAATCTATAAAATATAAATGACTTAAAACAGGTGTGTTTCATATTCCGCTCCTAAAAATATCATATTTAATTTTAGTAAATTTGCTTCAAGTGGGTTCTTTGGGCCAGATAGAGAAAATTTTAAATCTAGTTTTTTATGAAATTATACAGGGGCGGAGGCTGGAAGTCACCTTTCATATGACTGCCCGATATAGTTTATTTCTGTTTATCCAAATTTCATGTATTATTCTCACTAATACACCGGTATTTATTTGGAGTTAGAACAAACCACACATTTGTATAAACGTGTGGAGCTATAAATTTGAGGTAACATTTTTGTTTTTTTTGTTTAATTTTGATGCTAACTCAGAAAACATACTTCAGGCGAATAAGGTTACTTTAGAAGGTAATTTGGCTAATTTTAAAGATAAGTTGGTTAAATTAAAAGATAAATTGATTAATTTTGGGTAATGTAGTAAGCGCGTAGCATTAGATTTGCAACGCTAGTTCAGTAAAGTATCACACTATTTTTTAGCAATAATTATTGTAGAATGCCTTTATATTCACCAAATATGAACATGTCAATACGAACATGTCATAAAAAATCAATCATGAAAACTCATAATAAAAAAAATAATTCCTAATAATGAAACACAAAAAATCGAAAAACAATTATTTTAATATTTTTGAGTGATCTCATTTACAATTCTAATCAAAACAAATAACGTTTTGTTAATGTTATGCCTCGCTGAGAAATCAAACATAAACAAGTTATCAAAACTATATTCAACACTATACGAAACTACGAAATATAGCACAATTTCAGAGTGGTGAATACAAATTTTGAATGATTCAAGAATTGTATGTGGAATTTACATGTAGGATTTGTAAGGGAATTTTGACAGATATCTACAAGTGGAATTCTAAATCCCCTGAATCTCTAAAAATTCGTAATTCAAAAACTTTTAAAATTCGAATTAAATATTTTTTAATCAGATTTACATGTTGGGTACTTCCGTAAATTTCAGTGAAAATTTAAAAACTAAACATTTGCGTTGATTTCTAATTGGTATTTCGAGTATATTTTAGAAATTTTCAGTTTCTAATAAAATTAAATATTAACGCGAAACTTAATAAGAATTTGGTACCAAACAATTTTGGTCAACACCAAAAATTTAACCAGTCTTTATTATATATTACTAAGTAGTTTTTCTTCGATACTTGTATAGCCGTTAATTTGAGACAATTATTTGTGCACAAAGTGAATAAAAATGACGAATCACACCGGACACAAATTGCATTTCAAATTTATGAACAAATTTTGAATGGTCTCGGCGATTATAAAGCATTATTATAAAAAAAAACTAATAAATAAATCGCGCTAATATGAATATCAAATCAAGGTTGAATTCGTTCACTTGTGGAAACAAACAGTTTAGTTTTTTTTTTGTGTAATTTTACGTATTATTTGGAGGTTAAATTCATTAATCGAAATATCTAACTTGTTATTGTTATGATTGAATTGTATAAATGGGGTTTTGTTATGTTTTACTTGGTCAATTGATATAATATGTACATGGTAGTAAATACAATTTATATATACACGTAACCATGCCCTCATTTGTTTGAGACCGGGCACAATTGATTAGGTTTTGGTTAAATATTCAAAACCATATGTTAGTAGTGTGCGGAGTTTTTTTTTTGTTGATATCTGAAAGCAAATGTTGACCTACTGTTAATTTCAGATACATGCGCAGCGAAATAAATCACAACTTACTGTTTCTGTATACTAATCACTTAAATGCATGTTTTGGTATCTTAACAATAAAATTAAGGTAAATTATACATCAAATTACCTGGCATTACCTAATTCATAAAACCGTGATTAAAGACAATAATAATAATAATACGATTTCTCGCGAGTTCATCTTAATCATTCTTAGTTACTTGTAGTTTTGTTGAATTTTACTTTTTATTTTTATTTTTTTGTGCTTTTTGATATTATATATAATAACCGTTAAACCAATTAGTCTAAGTCTGTTAAAAACAATACGCATGCAGCACATATAAGACACTTTAAGAAAGTCGAATTATTATTTGTATTTAGTTATGTTGGTTATTTCTGTATATACTCGTATACGAGTATAAGGTACGTTAATTTCGATAATCTTTCAGTATTAAGTGAAAATTAAGAAATTATGTAAGACAATCCTAAAGTAAAGGTGTTAAGCTTGAGAATATTATTTTTTGATGCGTAATTTGACTAAATATGGAAAGATTTATAATGTGCTTGACGTTGTTGCCGGATGAAATTTATATGTTTTGGTCGTATTAAATATCGAGTACTCATTGGAAGAGTTGTTTAAATCGTATTATTAATCTTTTTCTTTTCTTTTGTTCCAGGTAATTGAATACAAAGTTAAATTGGGTTATTGAGATTACAACGAGTATGTAAGAATCTTGGGATCAAAATTCACGTAATAAAATCTAGACTTTTACGATAGCAGCTAGCAGGTTTGTGTTAACTATAAATATAAAATATGGATGGATGCTTCTGCGATAACTAGAAATTTAATTCTAGTATTGTTCTTGAAATCGAAATCAACGCTTTGTACATGTATGGCATATATGGTTTTCCAGATGCACACATCACATCTGAAATCGACCTTTTTCCCCTCATCAAAATCTGTATCATACAAAAAAATTTAGAGAAGGGGAAAATCTTCGGATCAATTTCAGATATGATCTAAATCTTAGGTTTGTCAAAAGTTCCAAATAACACGGAGATTTTCCAAAAAATTAGGTTTGTAAAATGTAACTGTTTTAGTACTGACTTTTAGAATTTCGTTAATTAGAATGGAAAGCTTTATTAATTAAAATCGAAAATTTAAATTCAAAGTTGTAAAATTCAGAAAATTGTTGAATATTCAAAATTCAAATGGAATGTCCAATTCGGAATTGCTTAAGCAAATTCATATTACAGAGATTTGAGTTATTCGATTCTTGCTTGGGTTTTTTTATGGGTTTTTCAATAAGGACTTGAGAACTTTTTTTTTAAATAAAACGCAAACCATTTGACATATCTCGAAAATTTTATTATTAGCACATGATTGTTTTCACCTGGCCCATAACGCATATTCTGTTTGTTGACGAAGCCATTTAGTCAAAAATGCGCTTCATGATGGAAGCAACTCATAACATATCTACTCTAACAGAAAAGTAGAAATATCATCTCCCCCCATATACCCTTAAAAAAACAAGAAATTTCCTTAACTTTTTTCTTTAGTAGTTTGGTTTCGTACTGAATCGTTTGATCTACTCATCAGGTAGCTAAGACCAAATTACAAAAAACCAATTGAACTTTATACGTTATATATAAGTAAGACTATACCGATTTAGCGAATTATTATTCGCAGAAAAAACTTAAGGCAATTTATTGTTTTATTAAGGGTATATGGGGAGGGGGGGAGATTATATTTCTACTTTTTTGTTAGAGTAGAAATGTTATGAGTAGATGGCTTCTTTATTTCTCTGGCTCACCAAGTCGTAAATATTGGAATGCTATTAAAAATAATATATTTGCCTATAAACAAAGCCGAAAAAATCTTATTGTTAACAAACAGACAAATTTTCAAAATTTCTGAAAAATTTACGTCCGACGGAAAAAAAATTTAGTTTAACAAAATCAATTATAACAGAATTTACCTCATACTTTAACCGAATTAAACCGAAGCATTAAAAACCCGAATTTTAAAATCGGATTTTTACTGCAAATTTAGGAAGTTTAACTGAATTATGACTGAATTTCTACAACATTGGCCATTGCTCGAATTTATTTAATCCAAATTCTAATGTAATTTTTATACATTGCAAAAGTTACAATTTTCTGCGATTTAATCACCAAATTTAAAAGGAAATTTTTCGAATTTAACTAAATAAATTAAATCAGTGTTAACTGAATTCATAACAAAATTTTAACAGAAATTCAAATTCCAACCGAAAATTTAAACGGGTTTTATCCGAAGAAACCGACTTACCAACTTGTAACCGAATTGAAAGCTAATTGTACACTATTTTTTACTGAATTGCAATGGGATTGATTTTAGATTAATTTTACCAAAATCGAATTAAATTTGAACAGGTTGTTACCAAAATTTAAATGAAAAACTCTAAATTTCACCTATTTTTATTTTGTTTTAACCTGATTTTCTCAATAACAAAATTTTACTAATATTTTATCAGCCTTCGAAATTAACAAATTTGGTACCAAATTGCAACCAAACTTTATTTTAATTTAACCCAACATCTTACGTTCCTAACCAATTTATTAATGTAAATATTTTAACCAAATCTAGACAACATTTTATCAAGAATTAACGGAATTGGAACCGAATTTATTTGAATTGTACATTAATTGAAAAGTTTATCTTTGTCAAATTTAAGTAACCAAATTATTAGGGCGCGACTCTAAATTTTAACGTAGATTTGTTTTTAATTGGGTTTAAATTTGAATCGTTTATTATTGAAAGGGCGCATGTCCACTTCTTGTCAAAATTAGTATTATGACAGTATTGTAGCACAGACACGTAAATACGTTCTGTGACAAGATAACACTAACATCATTAACCATATGATAGTGTTATCTTGCCACCGAACGTATTTACGTGTCTGTGATACAATACTGTCATGATACTAATTTTGACAAGAAGTGGACATGCGCCCTTTCAATAATAAACGATTCATTTATATTATTGAAAATTACAATTTTACCGAGTTTTCTTTATGGTACCAAATTTCAACAAAAATTCGACGTTCATCTGAAACTAAATTAATTTTGAACACGGTTGTTATCCGAAGTAATAAATACATTTTATCTATTTTAGTACTATTAACTATAATAACAGCGGTTACCAGAATATAACTGGAAATAACTCAAATTTATATCAACAAATGTTGATGCTAAAATTGTTGTGTTTCATCAAAATTTAGACCGAATTGCTAAACTTTTACAAAATTTAACCCCTAAATTTAAATAACAAAACTTACTCGCAACTCAAATTTTAGCCGAATCGCGAATCTAAATATTAAAAAACACATTTTAAAATCAAATTTTTAGTTTTCTTACCACATTGTAGCCGAATTTAACCCTAATTTTGAGAGATTTTGAAACCATTTTTTGAGGTTTACTCATTCTAATGGAAAAAATACACAAAGTTTGATATCATTAGAAATTACATTCTCCTAGAATGACCTAGAATTAAACCAATTTCAATCAATATTTATCTAAAATTTTAGCCTAAACCAATATTTTTTGTTGAGTTTTACTAAAATTTCTGAATATTACCCGTGTAACAGATTATCTACACTAAATTTCGATCACCAAATTTTGATCACCAAATTTAATCCAAATTTCCACAAGAATCTATGTACTAATTATGGCACAATTTAAAATTAAAATTGTCAAATTCAGTTCGGGGTTACCACAATTAAACGGATATTTTCCGAATATAATCAAATAAGTTAATACAGTTTTAACCTAATTTTAAACGAAATTTAACAAAAAAATCGATTTCAATATCAATCAATATGTTACCAACTTGTAACCAAAATATAACCTAATTTCACAGAATTGTGTTTTAATTTTAAACAAATCTGTCCAACATGTTTGTTACTGGGTAGTAACTCAAAATTTCTAAACTGGTTGTATTCGGATTTTCTCTGGATTTATTAACCAATTTTTAATTTGATTTTACGAAGCATATCAAAAATTTACTTCCAAAAGAAAAAGTACACACAAAAAAATATTGCGGTGTGAATGGTATTTTATCCGAAAAAAACTTTATTTTTTATCCAATAGTACCATATTAACTCCGCAAGATCAGGTACAAATTTTAAAATATCCAAAAGGATCGAACTTTTGCACCGTTCGGAGTAAACGCAAAAGTTGTCAACAGCGGATTTTTTTAAAAGGTACTTCCCAGAGATTATTTTCGTTCTATCGGAGTAAATATTTACACCGTTTGGAGTTTTCGTGAAAAAGTAAAATTGTAAGAGATTTTGGCTGTATTATTTAAATTCGCTAAAGCAACCTGCATATTCCTTCTGTATAATAGAATTTAAATTGTGATACAATCAGTCTAGTCGCAGCGGCCTGATGAGAAGATTCAATTCTCTTACAATCTTCGGAACATATTAAAATCATATACATTAAAATAAAATACCAATGGGATAAAAACCATACACTCAAAAATGTTTTATTCGAAAAAGTATTTTATTTTTCTCCAACTGAATATATTTTATAAAATTAAATACGCATCAACGGATAAATATTTGTATCTATCCGAAAAGATAAATTTTTATAAAAACTCCTTTTGGATTTAATAAAATGCACCTCTAGGTGTTTTCCTAAAGATGAATGTTTCTGTTTGAGTTTTATGCGGTGTAAAAGTTTTTATCCAAATGTATTTTATGCCATTTTTATTATAATATCCGATTGGATTCAAATTATAAATATCCGATCGGTGGGACACTATGTAACACCGATTCGGTGTTGTGGTGACCTTTTATTTTTTTGTGTGTAAACGGTTGTTATCCGAAGTAACCATTACGTTATTCTTTTAGTTAAAATAAAGTAGCAAGTAGCAACTGATGATGTGAAATATTTTAACGAAATACATTTTGCTCAAAACATTTTGTTTAATTTTATGTTTTTAATTAATACTAAATTTTAATTAAATATTTAATTAAAAAATTTATTTTGTGAATAAAAAATTGGTGATTTTTAACTTCGGTTTTAACAAATGTTGTTAATCTATGACCGAATTATAACCTAATTTTACAAAATTGTAAATCAATATTTAATTAAAATTTTTTAATTTATTGAAATTTTAGTCATATCTTACCATACTTCGAATTTAACTATGTATGTAGTTTGCTACTAAATTGAATTTTCCCGAGATTTAACCGAATAATTGGTATCACACAAAAAAATAAAAGGTCACCACAACACCGAATCGGTGTTACATAGTGTCCCACCGATCGGATATTTATAATTTGAATCCAATCGGATATTATAATAAAAATGGCATAAAATACATTTGGATAAAAACTTTTACACCGCATAAAACCCAAACAGAAACATTCATCTTTAGGAAAACACCTAGAGGTGCATTTTATTAAATCCAAAAGGAGCTTTTATAAAAATTTATCTTTTCGGATAGATAAAAATATTTATCCGTTGATGCGTAATTTTATAAAATATATTCAGTTGGAGAAAAATAAAATACTTTTTCGGATAAAAAACCAATTAACCGCACATTTTTTGAGTGTATGGTTTTTATCCCATTGGTATTTTATTTTAATGTATATGATTTTAATATGTTCCGAATATTGTAAGAGAATTGAATCTTCTCATCAGGCCGCTGCGACTAGACTGATTGTATCACAATTTAAATTCTATTATACAGAAGGAATATGCAGGTTGCTTTAGCGAATTTAACTAATACAGCCAAAATCTCTTACAATTTTATTTTTTCACGAAAACTCCAAACGGTGTAAATATTTACTCCGATAGAACGAAAATAATCTCTGGGAAGTACCTTTTAAAAAAATCCGCTGTTGACAACTTTTGCGTTTACTCCGAACGGTGCAAAAGTATACTGTTCGATCCTTTTGGATATTTTAAAATTTGTACCCGATCTTGCGGAGTTAATATGGTACTATTGGATAAAAAATAAAGTTTTTTTCGGATAAAATACCATTCACACCGCAATATTTTTTTGTGTGTACTTAGGATTTAACTAAATTTTACTGAAATGAACCAATTTTTTAGTGTATTTTATCCACATTTAACCCAAACTTTAACAGAATCTAACGGAATTGTGACCGAATTTACTCGAATGGTAATCGATATTGAACCAAAATATTATTTTTGGTAAAGTTTAAGTAACCAAATTAGTAAAGGCGCTAAACTGAATTGTAACAAAGATTTTTTTTATTGAATTCAAGTTTTAAATTGTAAAGGTTTTTAAATAGAAGTTAAAATTGCTAGCGCTTAAAATTGTTTAGTTTCGGTTGGAACTCGATTTTTTGTTGAAATTGAATTTTAACTTGGTGCCAACTATTCAGGACTAAATTAAACCCAAATTTCAACAAAAAATGGACATCCAACCAAAACTAAACAATTTTAAACGCAGTTGCTATCCAAAGTACACCATCGTGTTACTGACTTTTAACCGAATTTTATCCTAATTTAATTCAAATTATAACTTTATCGAATATAATTAAAATTCCAAGTGTTACTCCTAAACGTTTTAGTTAAACTAAAAAGTTTCGTTACGATTTTTTCCACCATAACAAAATTAAAACCGAGTTGAATTTAAATGTTACAAAAAAAAACGAATTTTGAAATGAAATTTTTAAATTTATAAGCCAAATTTAACTAAAATTTTAACCAATCCTTTACTGAATACTAAATGAATATCTACACCAAATTTTAGCTGGTTGGTCGATGTATGAATTTGATCCAAATTCCAATGGAATTATATACAAATTTTAACCAAATTTAAATTATTTTTATCGAATTTAATCACTATATTAACCAAATTTAGTTAACCGCTCTCAAACTGAGAGGCCAAGCTTCTAACCATGATTGTATTGGGAACTGTTCTAGCAAGAAAAAATTAACGGTACTTTCATTGAGTTACGATAAAGAACGTCCGGGACAATAAAAAATTCAATGAATTTGACCCTTTGTTGTATATCGTAAGCAGTCATCGTAAACTTCATAAAACTTATTATAACTAACAAAAAAATATTTACAAGAGAAAAATTGTCAAAAAGAAAAATGTTATGAATTTTTTTAAAACAGTAGTTCTTTGTTAGGCTACCCTGTAAAATGTTGACCAAAAATTCGATTTCCAACCAAAAATTTAAACGTTTGTTATTAGCAACTTGTATCTTAATTATAGCCTGATTTTATTTTGACAGAATTTTAACAATTTAATCTGAACAGATGTAATACTAGCTCATATTTTTTTGAAAGTTTGATTAATAATGGGTCTATTTTTTAATTCAATCCGAGCGAGTATACTCACTCAACCGGTGTAAACAGAGTACAGGTTCGGACAGTGTCAAATTGTCCAGTGTACCCCGAGCGTATATGTCTCTTTAAAAATAAATTTGGTATAATCTATTTTTATAAAAATATTTGTTTTTAAATGTCAAATATGTGATTTTAAATGTTTTGCTTTTTCTCTACACTTTCATTCATTTCAGAGCAAACATTTACAAACGGGGTAAGCTCAGAGTATGTTCAGGGGGTCGATTATGTAAGCATTACGAGTTTCGAGTTTCTCGAAATTGCGAC
Source organism: Tipula helvola (assembly GCA_963556165.1). Taxonomy (NCBI): domain Eukaryota; kingdom Metazoa; phylum Arthropoda; class Insecta; order Diptera; family Tipulidae; genus Tipula; species Tipula helvola. The sequence continues at coordinate 271,531,002 of OY744481.1, forward strand.
AAAATGCGATTATGTAAAGCTTTACGAGTTCTCGTAATTGCGACTTGTTGCTGTTCTTTTACTCGTACTTGTTGCTGTTCTTTTATGTACGACAGACAACTCGTAATGATTGAAAAAAAAATCAAAATTTGCATAACAGTACTGTGCATAACAACAACCAAATTGTATGCCGAAAATGACGCTATCGGGCAGCACTTTTGTTTAAAAAACCCTGTTTCTCGTAATTGCTTACATAATTGCGTTATGTCGCAATTACGGCACACTGAGTTTCGAGTTCTCGAAACTCGTAACTCGTAATACGAGAGATACATAATCGCACCCCAGTTCACATTAAAAACTACAGTGTATAGAGTAAAATTAGTCTGGTTGAATAAAAAAACGCAGTGTGTTATTTTGATAACGCACTGCTTGCTCAGGTTGAATTAAAAAATAGACCCAGTGTCAAAAATTTAATGGAACTTGAATGAACCCCGAATTTAAATATTTAACCAACTTTTTAGATTATAACCGAATTTAACCCAAATTTTAAGCGTGTTTAACTAAATTTTAGTTGTTTGTTATTTACTTTTGATTCTCAACAAGTTCCGTCTTATCCACGATTTGATTGCAAAACTGTGCAAATCACGTAATGGTTAAGTAATTACTTTACTTAGAAATTGTTTCGGTTTTGATTGTAGCTCCGATTTCTATGTTTCTTCTAAAAAATTTTAAATTAACTTAATTAAACATTACGAGCATCTGAGCTTCTCTCGGATTATTACCGTGCCAACATTAAGCTAAAAATGATCATATTACAGAAAATTGTATTAGATACCGCATTATCTATCATCAACCTCCTCTACATAATTCTATTATCACATATTACCACTCTATAATGTATCCCAATAAAGTCAATAAAATTCGTCTCAAGAGGTACACTTGAAACATGCAAGGTGTTAATATTCTTAATTAACTTAATTAAAATGTATATAATAAACAAAAAATCAATTTTAACTCCATTTATATAATCATCGTGCCCAAATGAATGGTGAGTAAAGTTATATGGCGCGAGTAAAAAAAAAAATTATTTTAACAAGTAAACAACGGTGCACGCTGATGTAGATGATTTTGATGAAAACCGAGATCACATCTGGTATTTCCTTGTTCAAAACTATATAGGGTTCTCATACATACGTTTCTGTATTGTATAGTAAAATTAGATAGACATCTATCTAATTTTACTATATAATACTATATAAAATAAAAATCTATAATTAGAATAGAATTAGAATAAAAAAAAAATAATAATAAAAAATGTTAATATAAATTTAGCTAATTGAAAATTTTCCAGATGGTTTTTGTAAAATGTCTTAAGAATAAGATGATGTTTTAATTTTTCGTTTGTTTTTGTTTTGTTTTTAACCAGTTGGAGCTGCTGAATATTTAATGTGCTACAGCCAATTTATATTCCAGCCGAATAGGGTTAAGACAATTATAATTATGTGATTTTTAATGATTTAATCCTATAACGTTTTTTTAACTCAATATCCGCCAAAAACCATGGTACACCGCATATACGCTATGTGTAATTTATCCATATTTCCTGAATCGTCGAAACTTGGTAGCCAATATATTATAGTAGAAAAAATCTAATTAATCATTATGTAGACACGGGGTGTTATTGTTCAATGCTGTTTGATTAAGATTTGGTTTGGTAATTTGCTTTTGCGGGATTAAATATTAAACGATGATGATTTATTTAATTGCGCGCCCGAGATTATATATACGCATGTATGGAACGGTATGGAACATCTTAATTAAAAATTCGTGGATACGTTGTTGATTCATGGAATTCGAGGTCAACTAATATTTTTAAATGATAAACCACAAAAGGTGACCTCATGTTTCATATAATGTAAAAAAATAACAAAAAATGTTTATTCCCTTCAATTACATCAGAGAGTACACACAACTTATACATAAATTCATTTCAATTTGGCTCAATTGAAATCGAAATAAATTTAATTAACTTCAATTTAATGAAATTCTTGGTTTGAATATATAATTTGGGTTGGTGCGATCTAATGTATAATCATGCGACAAACACTTTGGCTTGTGGGACCCCATATTATTACATTCGATTATCTCACCTTGACACATTTTGTAATTGGCGTGCACACGATGTAAACACCTGTTTTCTTCATTATAAATATAGGCACGTATCGCATATTATGATGTCATTTTAGAATTTTGCTATATTTGGTGGCTAATTATATGCAATTTTTAATTTTAATTTAAAATGTGGGCAGTCTGTTCTGTTATACATTTGTTGCGCTCGGTATTGTATTTCTACATTATTGTTTTGCTAATTTGAGCCGTGACTTTGATAAAAAAAACTTAATTGGTAATTTAACACTTTGTATGAATATGTGACTTTTTTAAAGTCTACAAAAAATGATTCATTCGATTGTAATACTTTTGAAATACCGTATATGTCATATGGTCTCGATTAATTAACACAACAAATAGTGTGATTAATTTCTAATTAAACGAGTAACGCTTGTATCACGATGGTATGCGTTCTAATTACGGGTCAATTAATTTAAGCTTTCTGAAGAGGACAACACATTTTGTTAAAAGGGACTTTCACTTTTAGAACTCAAGAATCCGATTATTCTCCTCAAAGATAATCTAAAATATATGCAGATATTCTATAATTCTGGAAAAATTATAGCTTTAAATAAAGAAAAACTATCAAATTTGATAAATACCAGAGTAAAAATAAAAATAGATGCTGGTTTTGTTTTCATTTTCATTGTCTGGATTTTAAAATTGAATAAAAACCAATCGTAGTGGGGTTTTTATATTATTTTAATTGTCAGTGGAAGCACGACATTAATAATAATAATATCGTTCAAATGACCGACCATGGTTCGCTGAGTATCGCGGATTCGTTTGGTCCAATTTTTGACGACATTTGGGCAAAAATGAATCGATTGTCCTTTAGACAGCAGTGCGATAGTTTCGAAACTTCTGTAGCACATGGCGCCATCTTGTTGAAAAAACTTACCCGAAAATTATTAATCATCGGCTGATACGTCTGTCCATTTACGGTTAATGCTCGTTCTTCGTCGTTCTCAAAAAAGTAGAGTCCGATGTCATCACCAACCCATAGTCCGTATTTTTTTCCGGATGCAATGGATGCTCCAAGATTTCTCGTGTATTGTATGGAAGTTTGTTTGTTTACTTAACGCCCAGATGTTCTAAAACCCAGTCAACGAATGTACGGCTGCGAAAGAAGACAGGTTGATTAATCCAATATACAGCCAGTTGACTCAAATTTTTCAACAAGGCGGGCGAATATAACGTTCGTTTAGACGATTATGTTGGGCAAAACTTTCATGTAACGAGCGAAACATAAGAAAATGAATTTCTCCATAAAAGCGCTGAATAATTTGCAGCCGTTGTTGAACCGTGTATCTTTTCACAATGAAGTCTCAAAGGTTATACTGAATATTTATATCACTACAGATGTGAAAAAGACATAAGGTTGCCAGATACAAGAATTACAAAATTCAACAGGAAAACTCTATATATTCAAACTTTTTGATATTTTATAGAATTTCAAATTCAGAGAAAAATTTAAGTTTATTGCCAGAAATAAGCTTTGAGATAATTTTTGTGAAATTTGAAATTTGATTATTAAATTCTTCACTCTCAGCATTTGTCAAAATTCGAGACCCCTTTTGATGCAAAATTCCTTAACTTCTAGGAGTCTTAGCTATTTCCGAAACTTATACTTATTAACTTATTCACAAAACTTATTAGCTGAGCTCTAAATTGCCCCTTTTCCAGAATTTACAAACGATTTTTAAATACTACGAAAAAATTTAAATCAAAAAATTTGAAGCGTACCATTTCTCAAAAGAATTTTTACTTGGATACAGTAAGTTTTCTTAACGGTTCTTTCAGATCATGGTATTCCGAGAAAGTTTTAATTAGTTTGTTTCTCATTTTCCGTTTGGAATTAGGAAACGGTGACTGATAAACGGCTTACTTCTGACAAAACCAGTTTGGTTTGCTACCCGAAATGAAAAAATTTAAAGTTTTATTGGCCAGGCGTGAAATTAGGAATTCCAACTGTTACAAATTACAATATCACACCCTGCAATTATTAGGGTTCTGCCCCGGTGGCACAGTAGTTAGCATGCTTGCTTTAAGCTCCGAAGGTCCCGGGTTCGATTCCCGGCGGGTGATGAAAAAATCAGGGCTGGTTTAATGTAGGATCAATGAATTAATCACTCATTATCCGTTAGAAAAAAAATGATTATGAAACTTCGTCATAAAGCGCCCAAATCTCTCTATGGGATGTAGCGCCAGAGAAAAAAAAATTATTAGAATTAGGGTGCTATTATTCATAATATTTACACTAACTCTGATTGACCTCTTAGTAGACCGTTTGAGCAATAGTGATAAAATGATCAGATTTTTAATAATAGTAAAATTTACAAATTACCTAAACAGGTGTTAACATTTCACAAAGACAGCAAAACCCTTAGACAGGTTTCCCCATTATGAGCTGAAACATCTAAACTGAAAAACTTCAACAGTATATTGGAGTACCAGCAAGAGTTGCAAGCTGGCCTGATAATTGCATCTACATATTTACAGAACTAATCGATTTAAAAGACCTCACACGAGCAGTTTGCCTTGGTAGATTAAAGGTAACCTGAGAAGAGAAGAGAATATCAAAGAAGAGCTTAGCTGCTTCTTTTATAGTCTCATTTTCATCAATGAGCGTTATAGGGATTTTCCTGATTAGGTACTGATATGAGGAACAGTTTGGATGAAGATGCTTTACGACAAAATTCAACAAAATTAACATAAGCCGTTTGGCCTCTTATTATGTGAAAGTTAAACTGGACCAACTGTCCGACAGACTACTGTGCAATAAATAACAATTATTACTCTGAAAGAGGTGTATTGTAATAAATAAGGGCGTACTATAAAAAAGCTTAAATAAGGAATATCTGCAAAGCTCCATTTTGGCGATAAGTTTCTGGAATTTAGTATTCAATAGCAGTACGATTGATTAATTGCGACTCACATAGTCTGGTTCAGCTATTAGCCCCGTTCGATATTAGAAGACGATTTGTATGGCATTAAGGGATTAATGGAGCTAATCTCAGCATTTTTTTAATCGTTTTGTTAGTATTGAGGAAAGAAATAAAATTAATAAAAAGAATTAATTTGATGAATTTAGTAGCATGAAAATAATATTGCAGAATATCGAATAATTTCAAAATTGAATTCATTTTAGTGTTACCATTAAATAACTCCAGAGTAGAAATTTGTTAAACTTAAAATACAATTTTCGAATTTGATAATTACTTATGCAACTTAGAATTTTATAAAAAATTTAAATGTTAAAATCTGTGGCAATATGACAAAAAAGAATAACTATAAAATTCGCATTTTTCAGGAAAACGTTTTTAAAATTAAGAGTCGTTCAAAATCGTATGAGTTTTTTGAATTCTTGCTTTTTTAAATAATTATTACAGCTGTTTGTAGTTGCTGGATTATTACAAAAAATTGATATGATATGAATTCGACTATGTAGATTTCGAATTTGAAATAATTTTTATTGAACACACTTCTTGTTACATCCAAAAATTCTAATTAAAGGATTGAATCCTAAACGCTACATAGGGCTGTTTGTTCATTGACATTTTAATAAAAAAAAACCAAATAACATTTAAATTAGGAATATTACATTTTAGAAAGAAGAATTTCCAAAGTTTATTTATATTTTACCAAAATATCTAATTCGTAATTTCTAAAAAATTCTAGAATCAATTTAACAAATTTTCATTGTTCGATTTCAATAGATTTAAAAAATCCAGTTAAGATTACTAAATCCCCAAAATTTATAAAAATTTTCTAGAAAATGGTAGGTTTTGGTCACAAGTTCTTGAATATCAATTTTTTACTTAAAAATGACTCCTTAGGAAAGCGTCCAAAGAAGGGTTGATACCCCATCTCAGACAAATCTGGATTCAAGCTAAAGCTAAGACGAAATCATCGAATTCAACGATCGGCTTTTAACTAGAGATTGGCATCTCCCCAAATTGGGCAATTTTGCTAACGGACAAAGCCATCCATCCAAAAGCCTGAAGATGATTTTTTTTAGCAAATACATTTTTTAGAAGTCAGCAACGCCAAAGTAGAAATTTAAGAAATTTAAAATTTTCAAAAACTTCAAGAATTTTAGTACTAAGAGTTTTAAAAATTTCAAATAGTTTTTTTTTTTTTTTTTTTTGTTTGTTAAAATAAATTTTATTTATTTATTTAATGTTATTACAATCTAGTCTCCTGGACTAATGAGCAATTTGTTTCTGACTTAATTTACTAACTTAATATTAATCTATGGCTTCTTCCCATTGGCGTTCCATAGAGTCTGGTAAATTGAATTAAACCACATCTTTGTAGTGGGCTTTACACAGCACAATGCTGTTTAAGCTAACAATTACACCAACTCAAAAGGTTTGGTTCTTTTAAGTCTACGTATTAAATTCGTGTTGCTTAGAAGCTGAGTTGCCTCAATGTTCACATGATGCCGGAGCCTCTCTTCATGTCTCCGCGCTTTCTCCTGAATTTCATTTACGATGAGGTTCACTTTAAGGTCCCTATGGAGATTATTGTTCCTGACATACCAAGGTGCATCAACGATGTTCCTTAATACCATATTCTGAAATCTATGGATGATATTTACGTTGCTCTGTTTGGTACAACCCCAAAGTTGAATACCATACGTCCAAACGGGTTTCAATATTTGCTTATAAAGTAGCAGCTTGTTGTATGTTGATAAAGAAGAGTTCCTTCCCATCAGCCAATACATCTTTCTGTATTTAATTCTTAGTTCTTCACTTTTCTTCTTGACATGTGCTTTCCATCGCAGTTTAGCATCCAGGGTCATGCCGAGATACTTAGCCGTGTTCGCATACGGTACTATTTCTTGATTTATGGTAATCGGGATATGTTCGAATCGCCTGTTTGTAAAGTTGATGTGAACTGATTTAGTTTCATTTAGTTTTATTCGCCAACTTTTTGTCCATTTATAAATTTTAGTTATTGCTGTTTGTAACTTTTGTGTTGACTCTTCGTTGCTTGTGCCAACAGCTAAGATCGCCGTGTCATCTGCGAAAGTCGCCATTGTATTGTTTTCTAATACAGGAAGATCATAAGTGTATATTAGGTATAAAACCGGCCCTAATACACTGCCCTGTGGAACTCCTGCGTTGATTTCTTTCAATTCAGAGAAAGTGTCATCTAACTTAATCCTGAAGAATCTATCTTTTAAGTAAGATTCCATTATATTAGCAAATTGGATTGGTAGAAGATTTCTTAATTTATGGTTAAGTCCTTCATGCCACACTCTATCAAATGCTTGGGCAACGTCTAGAAATATTGCTGAACAGATTTTTTTCTCCTCTAGTGCTTTCTCAATTATACTGGTTATTCGGTGAACTTGATCAATTGTTGAGTGTTGGTTACGAAAACCGAACTGATGATTTGGGATTAAGTTTTTACTCTCGATTATCGGATTTAACCTTTTTACCAGAAGCTTCTCAAAGAGTTTGGACATGACTGGCAATAGCGAAATTGGCCTATAAGATGAGTTTATGTGTGGTGGTTTCCCAGGTTTTGGGATCATGATTACTTCTGCAATTTTCCACAAGCTTGGTACATATTTGATTCTAAATGCTGCATTTATAAGATTGGTGAGCTTTACCAGAGCTTTCCTTGGCAGTTCTTTTAAGATTTCTGCTGTAATAAGATCGTAGCCAGGAGCTTTTTTCATATTCATATTAGTTTTTATCTCACACGCGACTTCTTTTGTTGTTGTCGGTAGGATTTCTTTACTTTCTTGCACAGCTTGTTCAGATATTATCTCGGCTTCTAATGTTTCATCTTGATGTGGCTGGAATATTTTTTCAAGATGTTCAGCAAATTCTCGAGCTTTGTCTTCATTATTCCTAGCCCATTTATCACCTGCTACTCTTATTGGAGGGTTCTGTATTATTGGTCTTTTAATTCTTTTGGTTGCTTTCCAAAGAGAATAATCAGTACTGCTATCATTAGTTAATTTTCTTAAATAGTTGCTGACTGATTCATTTTTCAATTCTTTGATTTCTCTTCTTAGTTGTTGAGTGAGATTGTTCAAATTAGTTTTATCTTGAGGGGCCCTTGTTTGTTGCCATACTCTTCTCGCTCTTCTTTTTTCTGCTAGGAGTTCCCTAATTTCCAAAGGGTAGTTGTTTCCCTTGATTTTCTTTTTAATCTCAGGGGTATTTTCCCAAGCTGATTGCTGCATATCGTCTACAAATTTGTGAACTTCTTTGTCTAATTGCTCCTCGGTCTTTAATGGAACCATTAAGTTAATTTTTTCTTCTAGCGATAGTCTAAACTAAAGCATTCCCAATTAGTGTGATTATTTACTAGAAAAGGGTTCCTTTATTTCTGAATAATTTTTTCACTTAACGTTAAAAGTATCGGTGAATGATCAGAGTTTAGGTTGTGGCTTTCATCTACTTGTATATAATTTACAGATATCTTCTTTATTATAAAGAAATCAATCAGATATGGTACTTTATTTGGATCAGTAGGCCAGTAAGTTGGTTTTCCAGTTGAGAGAGCTTCACAACTGCATTTCCTAATGGCTTTTAGGAGTTCTTTACCCTTAGTTGTTGTTAATCTGGAGCCCCAATGGACATTTTTGGCATTAAAGTCTCCTCCAAGTATGAACCGTTTTCCTAATTTACTGAGGAACTCGAGATAATCCTTTTCTTTCAACGAGTGCTTCGGTGGGCAGTACACACCAGCAATACAAATAGAACCATTTTTGGTTTTGACGTTAACAGCAGTTGCTTGTATTTCTTCTGTTTCATATTTTAACTCTTCATAGTGGTGGATACTATTTCTGATTATAACCGCACTACCTCCTTTAGCAGTGTTTTCCGGATGAATGGTATGATATATATGATAATTTTTAAATTTAATGATTGTTTGTCTAGTGAAATGTGTTTCCGTGATGTGATGAGACATACATCGATTTTTTCTGTGTCCAGGACCACTTGCAATTCTTGTTGATGTTGCATAAGTCCATTGGCATTCCAACATAAGATTCTAAGATCACCTGCCATTTTTCTGTTTAGGGATGGCTCCCTTAGTGCTGTATTCTAATTTCTGTAATCGCTCATCAAATGTATTGAGCCTGCTTAAAATTAATTTAAGTGTTTGACTTATTTCGTCATTTTGACCAGTTTTCCCTGGATTTCCGTTACTCATCGTTACTTGAGCATAAGTCATTTTACCCAATTGTCCATGAGTAGTTCCCAACTCTCTACGATTTACTTCGGGTTGGGTCATCTTAACTGCCTGCTGCCTGAATAATCTTGGATTTTTAGCAATCACATTCCTATTTTTGATGTTTTGCAGTTCAATGGCAACGCTGCATCCTCTATAGTTAGCCGGATGGTTTTCTCCACAGTGAACACATTTAGGATGAACATTTCTATCTTTTACACATTCTTTGGTATGATGTTTACCTAAACATTTGACACACCTGGGTTCCCTGCTGCAATATTTTTGTGTATGTCCATAGGCTTGACATTGTTTACATTGTGGTATAAGTTTAGACCGTCTTAGAGGCTGAATAACTACTTTGCATCCTAAGATGTACTTAATTTGATAAATTTTTTCGATATCTTCATCATTATCGAAGGTCAACATAAACATGTTGAGAGGTACTTTGCCTCTTCGTTTTAGCTTAATTGATGCTTCAGTAGCCTTAAATCCTTTTGCTTTCAGATCATCAATTATTTTTTCTGGTTTACACGTAGAGTGTAGATTTTTAGCCATAACCCTTATTGGTCTGGTTTGTTTATCTTCAAACGTGTGCCAAGCACGGTTTTCTTCATTTAACATACTTGTCATTTTTCTGTAAGTTTCACCATCTTCCAAGTTTATTTTGATGGTGTTTCCATTCATCACCTTTGCATTAAACTTATCAGTTGTAGTAATTTTTTTTAATTTCTCATAGAGTAGATCGTAGTCTTTGACTTCATCTATTACTATTGGTGGTGGTGGAGGTATTTTTTTTGATGGTTTCTGGATAATATTAGGAACATCATCCTTTAATTGAGGTGGGGAGGGCGTATTATTCAATTTTCTTTTTTTTCTTCTAACTCCTTTAACTCTTATCCACTCAGTTTCTCGAGCTAGTTCGTCTTCATCCGTATGGTACTCTTGTTCAATTGTAGTCTGGCTAGGAGTAGGATAGATTGCCTCCTTTGGCTTAAGAGCTTTAACTTCGTTTTCAAGCATTTTCATACGCTCCTGCATCAGTGCAATTGTATCATTCAATTGCTTGTTAATATTGTTGGCTTCAACTAGTGCATTATTAGCTCTACACAATTCATTGTGAAGCTTTTCTTCGTTTGTAGAACGAGTGTTCTTGCTACTGACCCCAATGGAAGGACTACGGCCTCTTATCGGAGAATACGATACTTTATTACTCCTATCGAAGGGATTTATAATATTATTTTCTGATTCGCTCAGTTGAGCTTGTTTATTCACCAACATATCTTGTGATTTGTTAAAATATTTGTAGTTTAGCAATGGCTGGTCTCCCCCAGAATCCACGAGACCGACCTCCGAAGAGGGTGGATTTACCTGATTAACAGGTGTACCACCTGGGGTATTATTTTCCATATTCGTTCCGCTCATTGCTCATTTATAGTGTACTGCACTCGCATCTAGTATTTAGCCGACGTATTCACATCGTTGCCCGGGTGTTACCACTTGGAGGTATACTAGACACATTTGGTGGTTTCTACATAGTTGCAGCGTTGGAATATAGACCACGAGATACATGGCTATAGACGGTCAACCCCTACCCTATTGAGACGCACCCAACACCCTTCAAATAGTTGAAGTTAAAAAATTTGAAAGAATTTCAAGAGATAAGATATAATCTTAATTTAAGAATTTTTTTATTCTAAGTAGCGTTTCCATAATTAACAACTTGAGAGTATGTATAAATTTAAACAAACAATTTGGAAAAAACGTTTTTTTATAATTTTAAGAATTTAAAATGTTTTGATTTTGTAAAACCTTAAGAAATATAATATGCTCCTTCTTAGGTTTTTTGACATTTAAACAATTTTGAGAATTTCCATTTCAATAGCTTTAAGAATTCAAATCATTTTTTATGATTCTACTTAATAATTTAAAATGTCTTAAAGAATTTTACAGTTTTAGAATTTTTAATATTCCTGAAAAATACAAGAATTTAAAAATTTTGTTGAAAAATATTTAAGTTAATTTTCTGAATGTTAAGAATTCCTAAAAATCCACTTATAAAGCAAATTTAAGTTACCTAGAATTTTACGAATTTTAAAATTTCTTTAGAATATTCAATAAATTAACAAGCTTAAAGAATCTTGAATTGTAAATTAGGCAATTTTAAAAATTTCAAAAACTTTTTATATGTCTAATAATTTCCAAAATTTGAAAATACATACAAATATGTAGTTTAAAGAATTTCAAGACACGTAAAAATATTCTAAATTTTAAGAAATATAAAGAAATATAAGAATTGTTTTATTCCAAAAAATGGTAAAATTTTTAAAATCAGTAAACCTTAAGGATGCTTTTTTATTTTAAGAATTTAAAATGTTTCGATTTTTAAGTTTTAAGGAAATTTAACATACTCTTACGCTACTTAAGTATTTTGATTTGACAATTAATCAATTAGTCCCTGGCCACCGAGCTCCGCTCTAAAAGTTGAATGTGGTTAAATATTTTTCTGTTTCTTTATGTTACGAAGGGAATTCAATAAGTTCGGTAAATCTATATGAAATAATGGTAAATTTTATTCAAAAATATTTTTATTTTTCAATATAATTTCCACCAACGCTAATCCACTTATTACACCTGCCAATTAATTTGTACAAACCATCACAAAACAAAATGATTTCTCCTGTTCTTCAAAATATTCTTCTACAGTGGACATTACCTTACTTGGGCCGAGATCTGGACTGTATGGTGGATGTGGTATTTCATTAAACTTGCAATCTCTTACTGCTTGTTGGGTAACATTCGCCTTATGTACTGGTGCGTTGTCATGTAAAAGTAATATTTAATATTTTTTGCTTGATTTGACCTCGTCGGTTTTCCCTGATAGCATTTTTCAATTTATTCAAAAGCCCAGCATAATAAGCCCCTATTATTGCGGTCTTATGAAGTAATTAGTCAATCATCAAAATTCCATCAGCATCCCAAAAAATTGTTGCCATTATCTTACCAGCAACTTTTTCGGTGGTGGATTTCCCTGCGCTATCCATTGCATGGATTCCTGTTTCGACTCTGGATCATATAGTGGTTTATAAATTTAACCGGATCGCCTTCACTCATTTCTAATATTACCTTAAAAGTTTTCACTCGATATTTTTTTTGTTCCATAGTCAACATTCGAGGAACCCATTTGCACTAACTTTTGACAGCTTAATATGATTGTGTAAAATAGTGCTTACACTGCCAATTAATTCATAATCACAAATATAGACCAAGCATAAGAAGATTTGGCAGACATCGGACAGAAGAATTCAATATTGGACGCCTTTATTTCCTACATAAGACCTTTGGAGTTGGACTCAAAGTACCATTGACATTTGAATCGATCTCAAATATAAAACCGAGATCAGTTAGAGTAGCCGAACCTGCCAAAGTTATGCTACCAAAATATGGACTGGACAACATGGATCAACTATTGCGCGAAATTGAAAATTCTAATTTGCCATTTGGAGAAAAGATTATGGTCCTGGGAGGTGATTTTCATCAATGCTTGCCCGTTTAGCCACGAGCCAACCAAAGTGTGCTGCTGGGTCCATCAATTAAACGAAGTAACCTCTGGAGATATTTCACATCATTTTCACTGGTGGATAATATGCGCGTCGAAGTCGAACAGATAGAATTCACAAATTATTTGTTGCAATTGGAAGACGGAAAACTTCCGATTAACCGATTATTAGTTTGATGAAATAAAATTACCGGAGGATCTCCTGTCTAATGACAACCTAATTAACGAAGTGTTCGGAAAATGCCTCGCTAATCACAACTATGGAGAAATGAAGAATCGAACTGTACTAGCGCCAACTGACTGGAGATTTCAAAGTATATGAAAGCTATGATTCAGTCAAAAATCTGCCAGAAGGGACGCTCTAATTCCGGTCTGAATTTCTTAACTCCATCGAAATTGTCATTACGGGCATTTTTAAATTGTTAAATTAATTTCTAGAACGAGTTTCATGCCAATCTGTGAAAAACTAAGTTAGTTTCAATTGGTAGATCCACATCCGAAATTCATACTGAAATCAAATTTTAATCATAGAAACAAGACAAAATAAGCCAGTTTGAAGAACTATATTTGGAACTCAAGTTTCATCCCAATCAGTTGAGAAATCCAGACTCCCATTCAAATTAGTAATTTTTCAAAACAATATCAGAACCTCATGTTAGAGTCTCATTTTCATCAAACACACTGTGTTTCATCTCAATCGGATAAGAAATGGCGTAATTCCATTGGAAATTTTCTAGAGCCATACCCGGAACTCATTTTGACATCTCATTTTCATCATACAAAGCGAGTCTTATCCAAATCAGTTGTAAAAATGGCTTAGTTAAATTGGGCATTTTCCAGCACCACATCCGGAACTCATATTTTTTTTTTTTTTTTTTTTTTTTTTATAAATTTTTTTTAATTGGGTGCAGAGCGGACTTATTAACGGTCCTAGCTCCTTGTAACTGTCAGAGCTTCTGCACCCAATGCGCGATCCTGCAAGTAAAGATTAATAGCTACCTTAAATTTATTCATTTTATATTCCTTCGGAAATTTGAAATGTATTAGCGAATTCCACTTTTTTGATGTTCGGTATATAAATTCGCGCTTGATTTCTTCAGTTCGAGGTTTCGGGAGCTTTACCGTAAACCTATGTGCATTGGTTGTTCCTCTTGTTACTCTTGTTGTTGTAACGAATGGTGGTATTTTCTCCGATAGTTCTGCAGAACATTTACCATGTAAGCATCTGTAGAAGACGCAGAGTTCTGCAACATCTCTGCGATGCTGTAAGCTGTCTAGTTCTTGAGTAAGTCTGGGATTCCGTATTATTCTGATAGCACGGCGTTGAACCCTGTCCAATAAGTGGAGGGTGGTACCAGACGCACCTCCCCAAACTTGACAGCAATACTCTATACATGGTCGGATGAAGGTTTTATATATCTGGAGAACTTGATGCGATTTGAAAAACCTTCTGCATCGATTCAGGAACCCGAGTTTTTTTGAAGCTGATTTAGCCAATGCAACAATGTGTTCATTCCATTTGAGTTTGTTACTTATTTGAACACCAAGCAGTCGAATTGAGTCGCAACCCATAAGGATATGGTTTTTTACCACAAATGGGTAGTCGTTGCGACTTTTTTTACGTGAGAATGTGCATATTTGTGTCTTTTTCTCGTTAAATTGTACTAAGTTGTTGTTACCCCACTCAAATATTGTACTTAAATCGGAATTAAGAGAAGTTACGACTTCTGACCGTTTATTATTTAGATCTGTAATGCTAGGCTCCGCCTCGAATGAAATAGAAGAATGCAATGTGGCATCATCCGCAAAGCTATGGATAGGGTTTACAGTGCTATCCAGCAAATCGTTGATGTATAGCAAAAACAGGGTCGGTGACAAAGGTGACCCCTGAGGGACTCCGGCATTTGGGGAGTGCGTCGATGATGATCTCCCATTAAGCACGACGCTGATTTTTCGGTCATTGAGATAGCTTTTAATCCACCTGGTGGTCATCGAATCCAGCCCGTATGCCACAAGTTTACAAATAAGATTCTCATGCCACACCTTATCAAAAGCCTTGGATATATCCAAGGCGATTGCAAAGGCCTCTCCTTGGTGTTCTAGGGCGAGATTCCATTTGTTCGTGACATACGTCAGGAGATCGGTCGTGGATCGGCTTTCACGAAAGCCGTATTGTCTATCCGAAATTAGTTTGCTAATTTCAAGATATTTAACTATATGTTGATTGACGCATTTCTCAAAGACCTTAGCGACGGCTGACACAATTGATATTGGCCGGTAGCTTGAAGGGTCAGTTTTGTCACAACCCCGTTTCAGCACGGGTTGCACCATTGCATTCTTCCAGGCGTTCGGGTAGTGACCTTGCTTATATGAAAGTAGGAAAATTTTAGATAATATTGGAGCCAAGTCACTGGCAAACTCCTTCAATATTCGAACTGGAATTCCATCAGGTCCGGTGGCCTTGTTTGCATTCATTGACTTCAGATTAGTAAAGACAATTTCCTCCGAGATGACGACGGGGCTCATTTTAGAACCACAATATGGAATTAATGGAGGTCTAATTCCATCTGGGACAACTAATGTCGAGTTCGATTTGAAGACGCTCGCCAATAAGTCAGCTTGTAAATATGGATCCACCACCAAGGCGCCGTCAGCACGTTTCAATGCTGAAACAGATGTTTTCGAAATATTTGCAACCGATGCGACCATGTGGTAAAAGTTGCGATCGGAGATTTTCAACACGGAAGCCACATTGGCTTTCTTGCTGTCGGCTCTTTTTGCTTCTCTACCACAGATTTTTTTGCAGGTGTTCCGTATCGTTTTGTATTCCTCATAAGAAATTTCGTTGCGTTTATATTTTTTGTGTGCCGCTTTATTTTGTTTGGCAGCTTTGGCGGCTTCTTTTGAAAATATTTTAAAATTTTGATTGGGATCGGAAAATGATGAGGGTATAAATTTATTCATTCCATGTAAGACCGTGTCAGTAAAACTGGAAACGGCGTCGTCGATGTTGTTGTTATGTAGGCAATGGCGTTCCCAAGGGAAATGTTGAAAAAATGACCGTAAACCATCAAAATGAGCTTTATTAAAATGCCAAAGACGCCTTGGCTGCTGTCTAGATTCTAGTGGTGTTTCGACAGATATTTTTGTGGTTATTAAGTTATGGTCAGAATTTCCAATTCCAGTTTCGACATGGGCCTCCATGGAATGAGGGATTGATGTCAGACAGAGATCCAGAATATGAACTCCTCTAGAATTTTGGCATTCAAATGTGGACTCACTAACAATCTGTGTGAGGTCATGCGAAACGGCAAGCCATTCCGCATGGCGCCCAGCGACATTTGTATCTTTGTGATTCAACCATTGTTTATGGTGGGTATTAAAGTCACCGACCATAATTAATTCGCATTCGGGATGTTGATTGCGAATATCGTCACATTTGTCTGATAAGCCCTCGAAAAAGCTAATCGTTTCTGAATCCGTCTGATTAGGAGATCTGTACAAGCTAATTAAAAAAATGAGTTTATTAGGAAGAGAAATTTTAAGCACAATAGTTTGAGCGGTTTTTGAAAATATTTCGTACTTTTTGTGTCTTGAGTACGGTATGTGGTTTTTAACGAAGATGCACACTCCACGTTGCAACTCAAAAGCTTGTTCGAACTGGTAGCGCTTGAAGTAGAATTCGTTTTCGTAGATGTTCGACGATACTTTTGTTTCCGTTAGAACTAATATGTCGGGTTTACGTGATTCGAGATGTTGATGTGCGCAATTTTTGTTAGTCACGAGACCTCTGACATTGGTATAATGGATGTTAAGGCTATTAATTGTGTCTTTACGAGGATTATGCCTCGCCCCGCGATCCGAAGAGACATGTTTCGGGGATTTTCTTCTATTATTATTCATATCAAAAATAAATCATTTTTGTACGGAAAAATTAGATCCCATTTAAATCATACAAACCGATTTTCATCCCTATCGATTGAGAAATGATTAAGTTCCATTCAAACTGGCCATTTTCCAGATCCCATTGGGCTATATTGCAGAAATCCCATTAATAACAACAATCACAAAACAAGAAAAAAATAAAAAAACAACGCAACTACAATAATTGGATTTTTTTAAAGAAAAATGGAACCCTGGCCCCACTGGAGGATCCCTTAAACGAATTTTCCTGAAATAAAGACTAGTTGCAATCGCTTCCTGGCACTCGAAAACCCCTCCTCACCAATTTTTATCAAAATCGGTCGTGCCGTTTCCGAAACCTATGATACAAACAAACATAAACAATTTTATGGCATTTAAATAGTAGATAGATAAGAGTTTCTAGAATTTCCAAAGTTTCATCAGCTTTAAGAAGTCTAATCATTTTATGAAATTTATGATTCTACTTAATAAATTAAAAAATTAATTTAGAATTTTTTAATAATTCTAAAAAATAGAATTTAAAAAATTTTATTGCAAACATTTAAGTTAATTACCTGAATTTTAAAAATTTCTAGAAATCCAAGTAAACAAATTTAAGATTTGAAGAATTTTATATATTTTAGAGCTTCTTTCAAATATTTAATAAATTAACAAACTTAAAAAAGTTAAAGAAATTTTAAAAATTACAAGTGATTTAAAAAATAAGGAAATTTTAAAAATTTCAAAATCTTGAAGAATTTTATGAGCTCAAAAGAGTTTTGAGAATTACAAGAACACAATTTCAAGTAATTTAAGAATTTAAAGAGTTTTAAGAATTTTTTCTGTCTTAGAATTTGCCAAATTCGAAAATACAAATTAAGTTTACAGAATTTCAAGAAAAATTTTAAGAAATTAATTTTCTTTTTTTATTTTAAGATTATTTAATAGTTCCAGGATTTAAAATTTAAGATACATACAAATTAAAGAATGCCGGAGTTTAAGGAGAAACTTTTTAAGAAATTTAAATTAAATTTATGGATTTTAAGAAATTTAACGTAACTAAGAATTTTGACAATTAAACATTTATAAAAATTTCAAACATTTCCAAATCATTAATAATTTTAAATTTCTTTAAGAATTAATGGCCTAAAATGCTTTTACAAATTTAAGAATAACAATTTTAAAAAGATTGTAAACGTCTGGGCCCAAGCTCTCTAAGCATTTTTGTCGATTTACAGTGAAATCTCCTTATAACCAATACTGATTTAAGGAAATTGAAATTTCGCAACGAAATTTTTATTCGCTAAAATGTAATTTGTTTTATGTGGAAATGTATTATGGTTAATAAGGAAATAAAATTAAAAAAAACTTTACATAAATACATAACTAAATGAAATAAATAAATACATTTCTCTGGTCCCTTTAGCTTCGCTATAACGAGATTTCACTATATTTCGTCACATAATTTCCATTCTTTATTTTCGTTTGAATATTTTTTTTTTAAATCATAGGGCGTATAAAAAGGTTGACTTCAATAAATTTGTATTTTTATTAATTTTAGAGAGTTAGGCCGGCAAAATTCTTCATATATCCGGACACCGTCAACAGAGTAATGTGCGGATCAATAGGGTTCTTTGCCTTATATTGGTCAAACGTTTAATGTAGAAATTATGTTGATATATCCATCCATTCTTAAGTGATAGTGGAGACAGATGGATGGAAGGCAAACCGAAACCGTATCGTATTTTTTTTACAATAACGCTTAAAAATTCTACAATTTACAAAATTAATATTGAATCTTTTGAATATGAGAAATTTTATCATATTTTTACGGACATTGTCGCCAACAAATTACCTAGTTGTGATATACCTCTATCTGCAAGGGATAAGAAAACTGTTACAAATCTTGATCTTAACCCTTATCTGTTCTGTTCCACCGATTTATGACTCTTAGAATTTGTTTACAATAAGAGCAGGGCAACCAATTTTTTCTCCCAACTATCAAGTCTTCTTGAAGGTAATATAAACAAATCAGTATGGAATTTGATTTCGGCAACAGTTAGGCCAATGTGAGTATGCCCGAATCTGTTACGGGTTAACAATAACTAATAAGATTTCTTGGACTAATAAAATCAGCTAACTTATCACATCCAAATTGTAATATAATTCCCCTCTCTCGGCGGGTGCACCGAAGACCCGGCTGACTAACGTATTTGTTGTATGTTCTTTGTTTACGGACAGTTTATAAATGCAACCTTAAACTAACATTTGCAAGGATCAATAAATTCCAAAATTCTCTTGCTCCATATTCCTTTCCACCGTTTTTTTGGTATTTTGTGTTGGCAATCTAGATTTTTGATTAATCTCTTGACTAATTGTAATTCTATCACTATTTTCGGCGAAGTCAATGATCAAATTCAATGATCTCAACAACAAAATATAAATTTCTTCAATATTTAGTCACATGACGCACAAATTTTTCTTCCCAAATTATCAATTCGCACTTACAGCAAAAAAAAAAAATCAAAACACAGCGTATTATTGTTTTGTTTCCATGTTCTCTGATTTAATAAAATCCAAATTCAAAACAACAATTCCAATTTATGCAAATTTATTTTCGATTGTAGGCGATAGTTTTGCCATATAATAGTTTTTATTTATATATGTATACAGAAGAGGTGTACCACCAACTTTTTATTATGTATGCATCTCGGATATACACCTCAATGTACTTGGTTAACATTTATTTGTGTGTTAACGATAAAATCTGTATGAGCGCATACCGATGAAATCGAGTGATTACTGTAATTGGTTTTCTTTACACATTTTCTTATTGTTTTGTATAACTTTGTATGTATGTGGATGTGTGTGTGCATGTTTTGTGTTTATTTATTCAGTCACTCATTGGGTCAAATTAGTAATTTGCATTAGGTTAGTTGATTTCTTAATATATTCTTAATGTAAATATGAGGAAACAACCTTCAGCTGACCCAGAAAATGTTTTTTTTTAATTTGACGATGCCGCTGTTTTAATGTGTTTTTTAGCTTTTTATTTTGTGTTCGCCATGTGTTTTTTTTTTTGTAATTTAAGCTGAAATAAGTGAAATTTTATGAAGGTGGTGAATATACGGTGAATATAATATAAGAAATTGGATTTGATTAAATGAAGAAATGAGAGAGAGAGTTCTTCTAGATGAGCCTTATATTAAATGGTAATCATTATACATATAGGTCGTGTTAAATCCTACACGCGTTTATGGCGTATGATGAGATCAACCCAAAGTTTTTCTTTTTAATGCTACAAGCAGATGACATCAATTTGTGTACTAAAATGAAGTATTGTGTCGGTTGTATAGCCATATACATATATTGGTCATTGACATAAATGTGGGATAATATAGTTTAGGGTTTGGTAATTTTGTTTTGGCTGTTGAATAGGTAAACATGATGTCTGCGTCAAAGGTAGGAGTTCGTATAATAACTAAATCAAAACATTCAGAAACGTCTATAATTAATTGGTAATTAAATGTTTGTTCCAATTTAAATTTATATTATACGTTGGCCCCTTTTTCACATTCTTGCATGAGTATTTTAATCTAACAACGAAGACCAAACTAAATACATAATTGTTTCTCAACACTAACAGAACTTCCGCTAACCTTAATCAAACTTCATTCATACTTTGGTTTTATAATTTCCTGATAAAAGAAGGTCGCGTTATTATATTCTATAGCTAGATCTATTTTAAATCAGATAAGAACAGAGTTTGAAAAGAATTAGTTACTACAAGTGAAGAGCTAAAAGGTACGTGTTTGGTTTTTGATGTACAGAAATATTCTACTTAATGCAACAGCTACACACATTTTTAAATTTTTAAAAACACTTGTTAAATATTTCGTAAAATTACAAAAGGTTTAAAAAATTACTCGATCGATTTCGGCTTGCTAGGCCATCATCTTGCTAGGCCATCTACTCTAGTAGATACTCCTGATGATGGCCTAGCAAGCAGAAATCGATCGAATGATTTTTTAAACCTTTTGTAATTTT
This sequence comes from Tipula helvola, assembly GCA_963556165.1. Taxonomy (NCBI): domain Eukaryota; kingdom Metazoa; phylum Arthropoda; class Insecta; order Diptera; family Tipulidae; genus Tipula; species Tipula helvola. The sequence goes on from OY744481.1 coordinate 271,551,853, forward strand.
GCGAAATATTTAACAAGTGTTTTTAAAATTTTTAAAATATGTGTATTAAGGCCGTGTGCGAAACGGTTAAAAAGTTAAATATTTTAACTGTGGTAAAAATAATAAAATTTACCACATATTTTAACCGATTTGCTGTGCGAATTGCGACCAGTTAAAAAGTTAAAATTTTGACGTCCGCTTGATTTACTTTTGGTAATAAAATTAATAATTAATAAATATCTTAGAATATCGAAAACGAATACTTATTTTGGCTTAAATATTTGCTTATTTATAATAATTTAATTAATAAATTATAGAAGAATACAAAATTATAAAATTTAATTTCAAAATTCTACAATACCAAGAAAAGTGAAAGTATCAAATAATTATTATTAAAAATTTTTAATATATCACCTTTGCTTAAATGCTTAAAAGTATGAAACTATGATGTTCATCATAAATGTTACAAGATAAAAATTTTAACTGGTCTGTGACCAGTTAAAATTTTTGTGGTGAATATAATGTCAAAAATTTAACTTTTTAACTTTTTTTGCGGTACTTTTTTCGTTTCGCACACAGACTAAGTATGTTTCGCCAAGTGCCTACGGCAGAAATTGTAAAAAGTATAATGCAACAGCCTCTACTTATTATGAAAGCATAGTGTATTTAGAAGAATCGTCAACCCATCCAGAAGTCTGATTTAATTGTTTTTGCTGGCTTAGTAATATTCAAGATCCATCTATTCCTAGAACTACTCTGCCCCAAATGACCTAGCTTGAGCTCCAAAAAGGTGTTGGTTATTTTCAAATCGATGGTTCCACCGATAATTTGCTTGGCGGCCAAATTAAAGATCATGGCATGAGGCATAAATAACTTCTTAAAAACCCACTTTATACCAGAACTATAATAATGGGTTTATTTATTTTCAGTGGTTTTTCCATATTTAACCAGAAAAGATTGCAAAGAATAAAATGCAAAAAAAAATCAGACCATCTCTTAATAGAGCGCCGGTAAATATTTCCAATTTTTTTCGCATTATCTCAGACTAAGAACCAATATTTTTAGGTAAAAAGTTCTAGGCTTCATAGTTCCAGATCTAATGAAAAACAGTTCGTATAGTATAGATTATCGAATGATTAGATTTTATAACCAAATTTTACTGACATTCGGATTCTTTGAAAAATATATAAATAATCGAATAGCTAAGTATCGTTTAGTAATTCGAATAGATAAATATCTAAGAATCTAAACTCTACTTTCAACGAAAGTAAAAGGGGGAAACCCTCTTTAGATCAATGTTTGATGTTACCAAGCCCAGAATTTGCCCTAGAGCAACAATAATTTCAAAATGGTGTCTGCCAGCTAACTATCGAAATTTACGTGGAAAACCAAACGCTTTGAGCTTAAATTAAATGGCTTTACAAGAACTTTATAAAAAGCTTTATTGAAATCAGTGCAGATTTTTTCAAATTTCCTCTGGAAATAAGTAAGTGCTACGAATACAGCTTGATTGGTGGTCGTGGATTGCCCTTCAAGAAGGAATTGGAAAAATATTTGGCAAACTTTGCTTTTACCATTTAGGAAATTCCAGAATTTTTTGGAATTTGACGTCGAATCAACATTAATCTGCAAAATGTTGTTATTAAACCAATTTGAAATTTCTTTTGAGCTGCATATCGAATCTAGAATAAAATTCGGGGCTATGTAGCCTATTTTTCGAATAAAATTTGTTATGGCGATTTTTCAGGCGCAAGTGTTTCTTGTTGTACTAAGGTTTATGAAAGCGAGGTTCATATTTAAATAAAGGAACCTATATTTCAATACCAGACTTCAGTAGGTCATTAAAAAATAAAACAGCTTCGATCATTTCGAAGAAATTCGTTTAAAGGAACGTAGTTGTCACCATCATTATTGGAGCTTAGTAGATGTTCACACATGAAAAATCTCCGAATATATGTATAACATCAGAATAAAACCCGAAATCCAAAAAATTGTCTCGACTGTATTTATCCGTTTCGACCGCTTTGTTTAAAAAGTAATCGGAAATGACCAATAATTTTTAGTAGGTAGAAGATGGCAAGAAGACACCATCCACGTTGAACCAAACAACCAAAATCATGAGTTGTTCGACAACAAGTACTGAAGACCAGACAGATTTGAAAAATTCTATAAATTCCAGAAAATCTTTTAATCACGAAGATAGAATAAATGCCAACTTCAATGAGTACAGTCATAAAGTCATACACCGGATGATTCGCAATAACCTCGCTCGAAAGTGAATTCTCCACTGCAATCAATATACCATCCTTTAAGGTTCGTATCAAAATCAAATCTTTTCCATCTATAGACGACATGATCTAATGGAAAATAAAAAATAACTAAAATCATTGTCGAGAACGCCCAGCAGCAAAAATTTAGCTTTTCCTATAATAGTATGGATCCATTATGGTAATCAATAGAGAAGATCGTGTTTTACTGTTGTATTGCGAAATTAAAAGTTTGAGACAACTGCTTTACGAACATTTGGCATCTTAAATGGTCTAATTTAAACGCCAGTTGGACAGACAGGTTTCCGAATTTAGAGTGTTATCCTTAAGATGTTCGTTTATTCCCTACTTAAAACATAAGCATTCTAGGTCTTGATTTTTTTCGATTTGGGATCATTTTACCAACAAGGTACAAATTGGCTCTCAAACATTTATTAGCCAGAGCTAAAACATCCTCCTTAGTAGTTTCAGGGTCCAATCTTACCACATTATGTTGGCGCATTTCAGCATGACATTAAATGACATCTGATCCAACATCATATAACAAAACAAAAAGTAAAGATAACACATAACAAAAACACAATTCAGGTCTTGGTTTTGACGTTTTCGCTGTTAGTTTATCTGAGAAATACTGGTTCTTTTACTACTGAGTCCGACACTTGGTATTCAGGCGACATGATTTGTCACTGGTAAGTTGACAATTTCTTATACTTAATGCCTCTCTGGGCCCTTTAACGGCTACCCAGTAGCCTACCAGAGTGTTAAACTAATCCCTCATAACGGCAGGGCTATTACCACTAGCGGTAACAATTTTTTAATTAAGTCGTCAATAAACCAAAATATTCGATCACAGGAACAAGGCAACGTTGAGCCTAACCTAGAAGTTTTTTCTTTTATTAAACTTTCTTTTACTGATTTCAACTACTTTTCAATTACTGACTTTTATTCATAGGTCGATTCCTTTCAAATTTTTCTTGGATCAATTTTTAATTTAATGTTAGAGTAGTTTAAAGCCCAATTATATAATATATTGCAAATTTCAAAGCAGGTTAGAGTTTTAGAAAGTTCAAATTTGTACATTAAATTTGTCATTTAAAATTTTCTGAAATTCTTCCAGTGGTTTTGCGAACAAAAATACCTGTAACATCGCGTATTCGGTCTCTCTTACAGAAACATTCTCCAAGGTGTCCAACTGTCGTTTGGTAAGGAAGTTTAGAATTTTTTAACGCGAGAGTCTTACCATTTATGCATAACCAATAGATTAGTTTAGAAAATATATGCTGATCATTGATGTAGCTGGTGCCCTGGCTTGATAATTTGTTTACTAGAAATTTTTACTTTGAGATTCCTCTCACGATCCATATTTTCGAAATTACCAATCATAATGTGCATATTGGCACTAGGCAAAGCTAGCGATATATAAAAAATCGCCCCTGCAAGCAAACTAAATTTGATCATCTCACCGCTAATCTATGTATAAGGATGAGGAACACACGACTTATATTTGATTTGAAATTCCGTCACATAACCAGAAACTTGTAACAAACAATTCCACTTAAACAATTATTTATCGTTATGTATTTTATCGTTTAATAATGCAACTAAGCTGTTATTGTTTAAAAAAAAAAGTTACAACAATCATAATTATTAAAAAAAAAAATAAGTTACTTCAACTTTCTTTTGTATTCTAATTTTCAATGTAAAGATTCGTGTAATTTAATCAACACACACAGCACTCATTACATATAAAAAGAACACATATAATTTTCAATTTTATTGTTATTGTTCAAGAGAGGTTTTTGTGTAGTTTTGACTCTACAGCTAGATAGCCTTCGGGTAAGTTTACTTACACATTACAATAGCGTAAATAGCATTTACTTTTTTTTTTTTACGAAAAGTACAATTTTATGTTTAAAAATAGCAGCAACAATAAAATATAAAATGTTCCCTTTCAATTATAATTAAATTATTACAACTTTATAGATTTTATTATTATTGTTATTATATTCAAGATTCAACGTTACATACATAACTACATACTATCGCTACGACTTTAAAGTATGCATTTTATGTGTTTATAAAGAGATTTGGTTTGTGCGAGCAGAGCAGGAATTGAGTTGTATACCAATAAATTTTACTTTTTCACTTTCAGCTGATTGTATATTTTGGGTGACCAGATGTAACCCTTTCTGAAGTAAACTGCACCAAATTTCTTTTGAAACTATTCAAAAAACAATTTAACTAACACAGTTTAATTTGAGAATTCTAACAGTATATGACATTATACGAAATGCAGATACCTATTTCGAGTAACTCGCCGATTTTAACTCTTCGCCATCTTTTTGTTTTGTTATGGTTTTTATTGTGTATCACACTGAGCGCTTGTATTTTGCTCCGATTAAATTAAAAATTACAAACATTTTTGAAGATTAATAAACTGGACTGCCTAAAACAAATTTAAACGCAAATCAAATAAAACGCCATCTTCAAGTATCAATCAAAATTCCACCCATTGAAAAAATCAGAGTTCCATTCTCATCCGATATAAAAAAATTTCTTGATACACCAATAGTAAGTAGAGTATTCCAAAACTTTCAATCCAATCATACTACTGTAATCCCCATTTTTTTTTAAATACAAAATACTGACAACTATCTACAATGTTTTTATTTTGTACTTACTCCCATTTGACTCGAAATATTCTCATGAAAAAGTAAAAATCACTCTTTTAAAATTGTCAAAACGAGAGCACTGGTTAATTAAATCTTCAGGAATTAGACAATTGCTTTACTCATTGGCCGCACAATTCTTAGAATGTAAATAATGATACAAACAGTCCAGTGCCGCTATGGCCAGGATGAGAGGGTTCATTTTTCATAACATAGGCTTATCAGTTCAAAACAGGATTAATTCTCTTACAATTTTCGGAAATATAATTTCATATAAAACTCAAATTACAAGTTTTATCTACCTTTTATCTTTGAGTTAGAAATGACCTTCGCAGGTCATTTCAAGAAAATCAGAAATAATTTAACTTTATGTCCCTCTCAAGACCAAACAACTTGATTTTGGAAAGTTTTCGGATACAATGCTTAATTTTCGAGTTATTTAGGTGTCACAAGTAAAGTGGTTCAGCCAGAGAACCACCAAATTGCTTGTGGAATTTCTACATTAATTGGTAAAACTTTCCTTTATGAATTAAACCTCTAAACAAGTCACAATTTTAAAGATTAATTTTAAAGGGTTGAATACACCATCCTATCGAAGATTTTTGTTAAATCTAAAAAAAAACTAAAAAAGTCGAATACGTTTAGTATTTGATCAACGTTCAAGCAAAACTGTTCCAAAACTAACAAAATAGCTTGATCCGTATTACCACTTCTTCTAAATCCAAATTGTCGACGCGTTAAAATTTATTATTGGCCAGAAGCTCATGTTCCTAAGTTTCTTTCCGCGCTCAATTGCTGATGAATAATGGAATGGCAACTAGAAAACATGTATTTTTTTACAATAATATTATTCCATTTATTTTAACCGTTTATTAGTTTATAAGCAGTTGGCAATAACAACAGAATCAGAGATTGTACAATGTACAGCCCTTTTGATTTAAAATCAGCGATTTTTATTATTTCAGCAGATCGCACAGTTTTAGGCTATATGTTTTTATTCTATAAAACAGGTCAGTACGTTTTTCCGCCAACTGACAAATTTGTGATCCTCAAGTCTAATGCTGAACATAAAACTTTTTTATTTTATTTTTATTTTTTATTTTATTATTATCACCAACACGATAAATCCTTTTTTGATTACAATTAAATACAATTTTTATTTTAATTCTTAATTAATTTTTTTAAAAGACATTTAGACAAATGGAAATCAATTACATTAAAATTAACATTAAACTGTCGACAAATCGCCGGAATAGGAGCATTATATGCATAATTAGCTTTAAATGTGGACAAATAAATAAAATGCTTGATCCGCACAGGTTTACAGGGCACATGAATATCTAAATTAGAAAGTAGTTTTGGGAAATCGGTGGTACCATTTAGAACATCGGCGATGAACATAGAAGCAGCAATTTTACGTCTTTCCAGTAAAGATTGTAAATTAGCAAATTTACATCGGTCGCTATAGGGTGGCAAATTCTTTTTATTTAGCCACATTGGAATGTTGGGATCAAAATGCCAATTCAGTTTATGAAGAAAATAAATAATGAATTGCTTCTGTACTCTTTCAATTCGATCAATATAATTATTGTTGTACGCTGGATGCCAAATAATCGATGCATATTCCAATTAGACCGGACGACAGTGGATCGTTCAAGCTGATGATCACCAATATGATATAGATGAACAATAACATCCTTTTTTCGTGTACTTAATGGCAAAGAGTGTCATTTCTTGGCTGAAAACAGTAAAGAAAACTGCTACTTTTCTCCTTAGCAACACATTTCTTCACTATAAACACTTTTCTTCATAGAAACGCTTGTTTTCCAAATGATTTTTGAATTTTTGATTTTTATTTATTTGCTTACTGCTATTGTTATGTACATGCTATGCATACATACTTTGATCCAAACTGGGTCTACCTTTTTTATTTTTACCTGATTTGTCATCAAATACACGAAAAAATAGCATGTCCGACACGTAAGAAAAGTGGTTTTCCATGCTCGTAAAATTGTTAATCCACTCGCTCACTAGCCCTCGCTCGTAAATTAAACAATTACACTCGCTGGAAAACTATCACTTTTCTTTACTTGTAGAACAATCTACTATTTCCTGAAGAAACTCATAGTCTTACACTTGTCCAAATTTAAGCGTAATCTATTTAAACTCGACCATTTGTATAGCAAATAAGGATCACTCCGCATTTCTAAACACTGTTGAAGAGTATCTACAGTTTTTGTAATCCTCAAATCGTCCGAATATATCTCACATTCACAGTTCTGGAACAAAGAAACAATATCATTAATGAATATATTAAATAACACAGGCCCTAGGTGAGAACCCTGAGGAACACCAGAATAAACTTCAATCGTCTTAGATGGTACACCGCCAATTTGAACCACCTGCTCACGATTTCGCAGATATGATTCAATTCATTTCAAAAATAATGTATATTCACTCCAAATCTGTTCAATTTGGCAAGGATGAGTTCAAACTGCGGAGAGTCAAATGCCTTCGAAAAATTCGTGAAAACCGCATCAAGCTGACTTTTGGAGTCAAAAACCCCAAATACTCGAGATGATAAACTTAACAGGTTTGTAGTGGTGGAACGGTGTCTGATAAATCCATGTTGTTCGAGTGCTAATAATGATTTGACATTAAAATACAAGTAGTCAGATATAATGAGCTCAAATAATTTTGGAATCGAAGACAATATTGATATGCCACGATAATTTATAATGTCACTACGTTTTCCAGATTTAAAAATAGGAATAATAATTGACCTCTTCCATATCGAAGGAAATACACTACTCTTCAGGGATGCATTGAAAACCAGAGATAATGGAATCCACCGAAACATCAACATCATCATTGTATTTTTTGTAGACTGACTGGAAAAATTCCGCAAATGATTCACTTATTTCCTCGGCATTACAAGCAGACGCATCATTCAGCGACATCATTTGGGGATATCCAGAACATTTTCTTTTAGCGTCAACAAATGACCAAAACAGCATAGGGTTTATGATTAAATTATTTTCAAGCCGTGAAATATAAGTTTTATATGCAAGCCATTGCCGATTATCAAATTTCCGGCGCTGTTGCCAGAAAGAATTAACATAAAACAAGTTGCCAACAGTAGCTTTAGCAAGTTTATGAGCCTTATTTTTTCTGTTCCTTAAATTGACCAAATTATTGTCAAACCACGAAGGTTAATTATCTTACGTTTACAGCAGTTGTTTGAAGTATCTTAGATCAAATCCATCACAGAGTATCTGCAGTTGCACAATAGATTCATTATTAAAAGATTTGCTTTCGGTTTCGATTTCTTATTATGGTCAAATTTGATCCATAATAAGGCATGTGCAATAGTCCGAAACACAAATTCGTTGTTCTAGGACAAATGGCCCCAAAATGTTGGGTATTTTTTTCATTTTTGAGGTATTTTTTGTTTAATTTTGAATATAGTAACCGAAAATATCAAAATACCCCAATAAATGTAAATGAAAAAATGTTCCTTTTTAGTTAAATGACGGGAAGAAATTCTGAAATAGGAAGACCTAATTTTAAAATATTCCGAAAAGCGGAGATTTAATTTTAAAACTTGAATTTAAATCTTCATTTTCCAGGTTATTTATTAATGAATGAATTTAATCTTTCTTTTCCAGTAATTTTGGAAAATAAACAAACTAAATCTGAATCGTTTTAAAAAGGGAAGCAGTTCTCGAAAGCATACACCTCAATGCAAAAATGGTTCAAAAATTTGGGTTGCTTTGCTTTGTGAAGTTGTGAGGTACAACTGAAATGGAAGAAATTGTCCAAAAATAAATTAATAAAGCTCCTTATTTGAAGTATTTGAGTATGATGAAAAAAATATTGTGATAAAGGAAGATCTAATTTTAAAATATTCTAGAAAGTGGGGATATATTTTTAAAATTAAAACGGAAATCGCCTTTTCCAGAAAATTTTGAAATTAAACCTTACTTTTCCAGAAATTCTAGAAGTTTCAGAATTTTAAGAAAGAGTTTTATTTTCAAAATTTGAATGGAAGCCTTCTCTATCCGGAATGCCCCCCAAATGGGCATTATTTAATTTATTTTTGGGGTATTTTTTTTATTTCTTGGGGTACAATTTCAAAATGAAAAAACGCCCTAAACTTTTGGGAGATTGCTTCTATTTTTCAATCGATTCAGATCAAGCTTTAACCTATTCTGAAAAATTCTACCTTCTAATATTTGAAGTTATACTGCAGTTTGTACAAGCCAGATTTAATATTAATAATTCCAATCTGATGTAATATTTTATAAGGGAGATATAAATTTCAGTATCTTGGCCGATTTTGTTCAGTGTTCACCAAGGTTCATAATAAATTCGGCCACAAATCAGGCAGACGATTTTCTCAACTGTTTGTTTCTTTTTGGCAAGGAAAATTCTTTACAGTTTTCTTGCATATGAGATTCATTTAAGCTGCTTTATTTTATACCTATTTGAAAACAAAGTTTAAAGGTTCGTGAAGTTGTTGAGTCCGCCTCTAAGAAACCAAACAGCAAACAGCAAATTTAATAATGGATGGTCAAATTTCTTTTAGATTCACCTTCTATGCGTTTTATTTTTTTGCAACTGGAACTCACGAAGATTGGCAAAATGGCGAAATATTAATGCCGTGTTTCTTATTTCCGATCTAATCGATCTGAGTACTAAAAATCTGGGGGGCTATTTGTGAATTCGATTCGAACGTGATCGACTCTTCGATTATTGGATTCTTATTTGAATTGAATCAGATTCGTTAGTTTCTTATTTAAATCAAATAGGAATCCATACATTTTAAATTTTTTTCCATTTAGCTCCATTTAATTTTTTTTAATTTAGCCCGTAGTAGTTGGAGGAATAGTGAGCTACGTAAAGGATATGCTACCAGGAACAACTTATGCCACCATCTTAAAGTTGTTCACACTGAGTTAGCCTAGCCGCTCGATTGCATTCTGTTGAGTTTGACTGGTTGGATAATAAGTTTCGTGCCGAGGTAGCAGAAATTTCACATATTCAATATGTAAAGCAAAAAGCTAAACTGGATGTGTTGCGAGATAAGGCTTATCCACGTAACCATAGAGGTAATAGTGCTATGTCAGGTTTCCAATTCCATTCACGTTTTAAGAACTTGTCTTCCGTCGGCTTCAGTGGCGTAGAGGTTCAAATGCTGAGCAATGGAGTAAATTTTGCTACTGTGCCAAATACAATCAGGGTTCAGTCATTTGATAGTCTCGCTATAGATGCCGAAACTGCCTTTATACGGCCAGTCAACCCAACTGAAATTAATATGTGCGTTACAGATTAAGAAAGACTTGGGTAACGCTTCCTCCTCTATCTCCTCTCAATCTCCTGTTTCTTCTAATGATAACCTTAAAGTGATTGGTATGATTAAGAAAAAGTTACGTGATCATGACCTGATAGCGTGTAAGGCGGTTAAAGGCAATACGATCACTGTTCTCACAAAAGTCGATTACTACAACAAAATGTCTGATTTCATTACAGAAAGCTAAGCATTAGAGCTCAATAGAGATCCTACTAGGTCATTTAAGACTTTGGTCAGTAAGTGTATACACCACTGCCCAAAGGTCTTTGATGGCACTGGTTGGAGGTACACGGTTATGAATCCATCTGCCTCAATTCTTTATGGTTTACCTAAAATCCATAAATGAAGGCATTCCGATTAGACCAATAGTAGCGTATTGCAATGCACCTGCCTACAAGCTATGTAATGGTTTCATAAACTTTTTCAACAGTCATACTAATTTCGTTTCGGCTTTCTCGGTTAAGAACTCGGTAGAATTGATTAGCAAAATTCAAGATGTTGATATTCCACTACACTCAAAACTAGTTTCGTTTGACGTTGCTAGTCTTTTCACTTCTATTCCAATTAACATTTTGTCTCAGATAGTTTATACTTACTTAGATAGGGATGTTGTAGATGGGAGCCTACGCAATAAACTGAAGCTGATATTTGAAACTTGTATTAAACAAAATTATTTTTGCTTTGATATTAATAAGTATTTCAGATTCACTGATGGTCTACCGATGGGCTCCCCTCTGTCACCTTTGTTAGCAGAAATTTTCATGAATTTCTTCGAACAAACGATTGTATCAAGCAACAATCCTTATTTCCGTCGTGTACTCTTTTGGTACAGATATGTTGATGACATACTATGTCTATGGAATGGAACTGATAGGCTATTAACCTCTTTTCTCACTTGGTTAAATTCTCAATATCCCACCATTAATTTTACGGTAGAAAAAGAAGAAAACAAATCTATTAACTTTCTAGATATAACAATAACCAGAATTAATTCTTCCCACGTATACAGACGCCATTATACCTAACTCGTCAAACCATTCCCATAATATTAAAATGTCAGCTTTCCACTCATTCTTAGATAGATTAATAAACATTCCTTTGACCAAATCCAATTATAACAAAGAGCTTAATATAATTTTAGAAATAGCAGCGAATAACGGTTATGCAGCTAAGACTATATTAAAGCTAATAAACAGAAACATAAAGCTCTAGCTAACATTTATCCACCTAATAGAACAATGCCGAAAAATTGGCGCCGCTTAGAGTATATAGGAAAAACTAGCCAACGGATTAGTAACATCGTGACACAATATACAGATATTAGCTTTGCTTTTTATAACAATAATACAATTAAGAAAATGATTTTTAACAACAAACCAAGAATTGATCGCCTTTCCAAGTCTGCGTTTATAAGATCAATTGCAATGATTGTAGTTCCTCTTATATCGGACAGACTGGGCGCAATTTTGAAGTTAGAGTTAAAGAACATTTATCTGGTAGCCATGAATCATCCCTCTATAATCATTTAACGTTAGAAAATCACACATCCAGTTTAAACAATTTAGAAATATTACATGTACAACCAAAAAGCAGACGTTTAGACAACTTAGAATCTTACGAAATCCGAAAAGCTATATTTCTTAACCAAAATATTCTCAACGAACAGAGAGAAATCCGTTTCTCACCAATAACCGACCCCGCACTGTTTTATTCTCATTCTCATACCATCCCATAAAATGACTAATACGTCGGGTTATAATAAAATAAATAAAAAAAATTAAAAAAAACAACAACATCTTGAATTTTGTTATACGGCCGTTGACCAATCAATAATCAATAATCATATACCTGTATTTAACTCACCCCTTTTAGTTTTTAATGTTTATTGCTCTCACCATTTTTATTGTTTACCACTCCCACATTTTTTATTTGTATATTTTTGTATCATTTTTTGCTTTTTCCAAATATAAATAACTATACAGTTTTATTTTTACAGTTTAGTAGATACTCCTGATGATGGCCTAACAAGCCGAAATCGATCGAGTGATTTTTTAAACCTTTTGTAATTTTGCGAAATATTTAACAAGTGTTTTTGAAAAAATTTAAAAATGTGTGTATTAAGTGTGTTTCGCCAAGTGCCTACGGCAGAAAGTGTAAAAAGTATCAAATAGGAATCTTATAAATCGAAGAGTCGATCACGTTCGAATCGAATTCACAAATAGCCCCTCTGTTTCTTATTTCCGCTCAGATCAATCTGATCAATTTTGTTGCTGTTTCTTCTTTTTTCAGATTAGTTAGATCGATTTTTTCGATTTGCAAAAATATTCCGATTTCTCAGATTGAGAGTTTAACCAACTTAACGTAACTCAAATCGCTAACATTAACTAGGCGGTGTAAGATCTGTCATTTTAATTTGTTTTGTCAAACGAATTGGAAATAGAACGAAATTAAAATTATTATGTGAATGAAGATAAATAATTTTATTAAATAATGAAATAATTATTTTATACAACCATATTTTTCATAGAGTAAGTTTTTCAAGTATCATTATTTTTACAATTTTTTGATTTTTCCTTAGCGTTACAATTTATTTAAATCAAAACTGAAGTAAATCAATTAATATTCTTGGTTTAAGCAAAAATTATTTCCGACAGACTTTTAGATGTACTTATGGATGGTAAAACTTGTTAATACCTTGTTCGATGGTCAAATTTTTTAATTCCGGATCCAACAATGTTTTGTATAATACTTTTCTAATTGACTATACATTTCGTTCGGTGAGACCATTTCATTGTAGATTATAAGGAGGAGTCTTCAATAAACAGATGTTATGTTTTCTTGCAAAATCTCCAAATTCCTTTGAACCAAATGGAGGACCATTGTCAGAAACAATTGTAGTAGGTAAACCAAAAATCGAAAATAAGTTTACCAATTTATCAATTAAACTAGTTGCATTTGTTTTATTCATCATTGTTACATCTAAAAATTTGCTGTACGCATCTATGATCAGTAATAAGGTATATTTCTGAAAATGCAAAAAATCTACATATACGTATGTATCCTCTCAAATGGATAGTTGGTTTCCGGGGAAGAGCTTTCTATGACTTCTTTTTTTCTGTTCTGCGTTTGTTGGCATACTACACATTCACTTACTATTTTTTCTAAACCCTTATCAATTCCTAGCCACCACACATATGACCTTGTCACCATTTTCAATTTTCATTTTCATGATGCTTAAATGATTCTTATGTATCAACTTTAACACCTCAAATTTAAGAGACTATGGAACTATTACTCTACTCATATATAAAAAACAATTATTTTCACAAGATAGGAATAATATTTTACCGTAGTATTCTTTAACTTCACTAGGATTCTATTGGGCCAACTATACTTCACAAATTCGTAAATTTGACTTATGCTGGAAACACATGAGCAGAATTTCTGCTAGCAGTACTGCCGGCAGAAATTTGGTTGAATTACATGAGCGTCTTTTTTGGCAAGCAGAATTTTAATTTGTCGTATTTATTTGATACATATTTAATTTTAATGTACAATTTTTTTAAATGAATGATGCATTACTCGTATTTTGTCACAAATTAATTAATTTGTATCCTCCATTATGGCACTTTTCACACAAAACTTATTTTCTGTCAACAAATTAAAAAAAAATCTTGAAAAAATTAAAAAGTATACAAATTGTACTAGATTTGTTATCTTTTACGTAATGTAGCCTGATTCGCAGCAAAATTAGAAATAAAGACATTATGCTGGAAACAGATGTGCAGAATTTCTGCATGCAGTGACGCACGCAGATATGCATTCAAAACACATGTGCTGCATGCATTTCTTTATTTTTTGACGTTTACTTGATACATATTTAATTTTTATATACAATTTTTTTATATGAATGATGCATTATTTTGTCACAAATTAATTAATTTGTATCCTCCATTCTGGCAATTTTCACACAAAACTTATTTTCTGTCAACAAATTAAAAAAAATTCTTGAAAAAAATAACAAGTATACAAATTGTACTAGATTTTTTATCTTTTACGTAATGTAACCTACTGATTCGCAGCAAAATTAGAAATAGAGACAACTTGCAGAATTCTGCGAGGTAAGCAGAATGTATGTATTTCATTCCATATAAACTAGTGTTTTCTAATATCGATGCTTGCAGAATTCTGCACATCTGTTTCCACCATGAAGCAGAATTCTACATGACAAGCAGAATACATGTATTTCAATTCATTTAAACTTGTGTATTCTAATTTTGCTGCTTACAGAATTCTGCTCATGTGTTTCCAGCATACTGAAAACAGATGAGCAGAATTCTGCAAGCAGAAAAATTAGAATACACACGTTTATACGGCATGAAATAAATGAATTCTGCTTTCCGAGCAGAATTCTGCTTTGTGTCCCTATTTCTAATTTTGCTGCGAATCAGTAGGCTACATTACGTAAAAGATAAAAAATCTAGTACAATTTGTATACTTTTTATTTTTTTCAAGAATTTTTTTTAATTTGTTGACAGAAAATAAGTTTTGTGTGAAAAGTGCCAGAATGGAGGATACAAATTAATTAATTTGTGACAAAATAATGCATCATTCATTTAAAAAAATTGTACATTAAAATTAAATATGTATCAAATAAATACGACAAATTAAAATTCTGCTTGCCAAAAAAGACGCTCATGTAATTCAACCAAATTTCTGCCGGCAGTACTGCTAGCAGAAATTCTGCTCATGTGTTTCCAGTTAAGCGCTTTGAAAAACGAAAAGAAAAATCGGATTTAGTTTTTTTGAAATAATTCTAGAATTATTGCTTTATTTTCATTAAAATCTTCTGGTTCTTGACAGATTGTACAAACAATACTACTTTCAATTTAAAAAATTCAAAAATACTTTTAATTGGCTGAGAAAATGAGAATTTAATTTTTTTCGTCCGAAAAAATGATTTAGAGCCGAAAAAAATTAATTTTCACTTTCTCAGCCAATTAAAAATTGTTTTGAATTTTTTCAATTGAAAATAGTATTGTTTGGTATATATGGTCAAGAACCAAAATATTTTAACGAAACCAGAGCAATAATTTTAGAATTATATCGAAAAAACTAAATCCGATTTTTCTTTTCGTTTTTCAGTGGGTCAAGCACTTTAATATTTTATCAGTTTTCGTTGCCTCCTCTATTTCTCGAAGTTAATAGGAAATTTTTCAAAAAAATTGAAATAATTTATTGAATCTACTTCAATATTTGTTGATGACTGATTGAGTAAACGCGATAAAGCATCAACGTTTCCCATTTTATTCCCAGGTCGATATTCAATTTGGTAATCATACATCGGCAATATGACTGCCGATCTCTACAATCTTGCTGCTGCCATGGTGTAGATTTTTTCGGATTGAATATTTCCCTTAAGGCTTGGTGATCGCTATATATTTTGAATGGTAATCTAAAAATATACGGGTGACAATGTGCTAGACGCAAAAAATACTGTTTTTTTTTACCATTTGCTATGTACGATAAAACTGCACCCACTCCGTATGAACTTACATCTGCTGCAATAACTATGGGTTTTTCAACTTCATACATTTCTAGTAAATACTTATGGAGGATTAATTGTTTTGAATTTTCAAAACATTTTCGACTAGATTCTGTCCATTGGAATTTCACATCTTTTTTCAATAAGTGATATAAATCACGCAACTTTATAGATAAGTTGGGGATACATTTTTCATAATAGTTTAGCAACCCAAGATATGCTTGTAATTGACTTATAGACTTAGGAATTGAACCGTTCACTATAGTTGTAATTTTTTCGGGGTTTGGACTAATGCCTTGCTCTAAATTACGTGACCTAGATAACTAACCTTATGCTCTAATAATTTAGATTTCTCTAAATTTATTTCCACTTTGTATTTATTTGTTCAAACGACTTAAAACTTTGTGAAGATTAGTTTCGCAATCATGCTTGGTTTTACCACCAATCTGATAAAATTTGATCCATAATCGACTGGAAGATAGCTAGAGCAGTTTTGAGCCAAAAAGGTAAACGAGTATAACGGAACAACTCCTTATGGTTTTTTTGTTAGTAATTCACGAGAATATTCTGACACTAGAAGTTGATAGTAGGCCCCGGTTAGATTAATCACACAGAAATAAGTACATTTAGGTAAACTAGCAAATATGTCATCAATCCTTGGAATTGGATAATGATCACACTTTAAAAACTTATTAATGGTCACTTTAAAATCGACACAAATGCGAACAGCTTTTTGAGGTTTCACTACCACAACTATTGGGCTTGCCCACTTAGCACATTTAACAGGTTCAATGATGTTCTTTTTTAATAACCGTTCTAGTTCTTTTTTGACTATTACTCTATATTTAAAAGGTACTGAAACTTCTTCATCTTCCAATAAAATTTCTACACTATTATTTTCAATCGGTTGGTCATACTCGGGATTTGGTATATAATATTAGGATATTGCAAAAAAATATATTTAGTTAAATGGTTCATAATTGTATTTACCGTTGGTGTCCGAAAGCTTATAACTCCTCAAAAGATTGTTTCCATTCTGGCTTCAAAACATTCAACCAAGACCGTCCAATTAATGGGTTAAAATCTTTTATTGCATCTATTACGACCAATTCCAGCTTGTACTTCTCATGAATATGCTCGACCGTTACAATTATTTTCCCAAGAATCTTAATTGATTCCCCTGTTGCAGTAGTAAATTGATTAATATAATCTTGAATTTCTAAATAACTAAATGCTTTATGGTACTTATCTATTGAAATTACGGTAACACAAGCGTCAGTATTAACTTCCATTGCCATGAGTTTACCTTCTATTTTTAACTACATTAGGCATGACTGATCCACTTGTTTGACAGCATTGATAATTTTCACTTTGTTTCTGCAAACAAATGATGTATGACCATACCTATTACAATTGTAGCACCACCATTGTTTAGCTGGACATTGACTTGGATTATGATTCTTGGGATCCGCTCGAAACGCGATATTTCAAAACGCGATATGGTACAAAACGCGATATTTTAAAATTAAAATTTTAAAATAATAATAATTATTAATCTTCCTTCATTTAATAAAATTTTCCTTCACCAAAATGATGAAAATGAACATGTATGATCAGAACTAGGAAATCACGTTTTGAAATATCGCGTTTTGTACCATATCGCGTTTTGAAATATCGCGTTTTGTCAAATCGCGTTTTAAAATATCGCGTTTCAAATGGGACCCATGATTCTTTACTCCACATCTAGAACAAAGATGCTTACTATACGATTTTCCTCTATATACCTATTTACTCGAACTGCGACTTGAATTTGGACTTGGACTCCTGTTCCTATTGCTTGACTGACCATGATATCTAGACCGACTTTGACTTCTAGTTCTAGACTGACTTCTATTTCGTTGATGGTTTATTGATTGACTACTAGCCTTCGATTGACTTTGACTATAACTGTTGATCGATAATTGTGATTGTGACGACTTATGAATAGCTTTTGTCTCCTTTGCCGACATCTCCATATTTAGGGCTAAATCACAATACGTAGAAAAATGTTCATCTACTTTACTCAATAAATCTTGTTGAATCGAACTCGACTTTAAACCCACTATATATGTACTTATCGGATAGTGCATCATCCAAATAATTCCCATATTTGCAGGATTGAGCTAAACTTTTTAGCTTGACTATGAAGCTGGTAATTGTATCACCATCTTTTTGAACCGCTTGCATGAACTTGAACCGTTCGACGTGTTTATTGATTTTCGGTGCAAAATGAACCATCAACATTTCGACAATATCATCATATTTTAATTTATTGGGGACTTGGGAATTGAAAGCTACTTCCTAATGGTATATATGTCCGACCCAGCAAGAATAATAAAACACTTCGCTTTTGTTTCATCGTCCGTTATTTGGTTGACCTTCAAGAAATTCGCCATGCGTTCCGCGTAGTCGATAAAATTACCGTTATCGACATCAAATGTTCCATCGATCCGATCATCGCGATATTTTCCTCAATTTCTGGTTTTAACGTGATTTTGTTTGAATCCAATTCGACACTTTTGGTTTCACTTCCACTTAACGTATTTGCTGTTACTTCACTGCTGCGGTTTTTTATAAATATACTGTTATTTTATTATTACTCATACACGTTACGCGTATTTACTGTGCAACACACTATAAATTGTATCTATGTATTATTATAATCTTTAATACGCACACGCTATGTACTCCGATATATCATTTGTACCGCACTTATTAACAAACATTTCTTTTCCCTCGTCGCCAATCCCATCCTCGTTAATTTGCTTTGCAAGCCTCTTATAAAATCCGTTTTTAGGACAATCTTGTCGTTTTCCTTGGGCATTATAACATTTTTTGCGTGGCACTCGTTTCAGTCAACTTACAATGTTAGACTGCAGGTTTAACTTACCGTTAACACACTAAATTCGGTAAATATTATAAACCTTTCTCAAAAGGAGGGTAAACCGATTAAAAAAACAGTAAACGTTTCTTATTTGGTTTATTTTTTATTGTTATACAAAGCAAAAAGTCGACTTTTTTAGTACATGATTTGCCTAAGAATTGGCACGCAGTTACGTTGGACTCTGATTTTAATTGGGTTTTAAATTATTGTACTTTTCGAAATATTAGAGGAAACAGATATTTTTACTGCTCACTTAAATATGTACCTCCCATTTAATAATAAGATAGACAAGTATATTTTTTATTGTTTCTTTTAGCATAAAATGTTTTCCTATAACCCTTGTTATGCCGAAAGCTATTTAAGGAACCCCATTTTAAACAAATTCTAAATTTGAAATTAGTTGGAAATTTGCCAATCGCGCGTATATTTAAATCCATTTTTAAAGAAACAAAACAGGAAACAATTTCAATTTTCGATCGATATATAGGGTTTTCCAAGTGCACTTACCGAGCATATAATAATTGCAGCATTATTAAAAATAAAAAGTTTTCTTTGCTCGTAAATTAAACATACACACACAACTAGTATGTGAAAGTGAAAATATGAAAGATTGGTATTCTGAGATAATTAAGGTCAAATCCAATTGTAATTCATATTGCAGTTTTTTTTATCATTTCTAATCAATATGTATACGCCGGTTGGTTGGAAATAAAAAAGTCATTAAAGTTAATTATAAATTTATACATTATATAAAAAATTATTAGGATTGCACTTACTCGAGGAGAATGCCCTATTATATGCGTACATCCTGCATTTACGAATACGTTTGTAACTAAATTCGTTTTTATAAAATTAATATTGACATTTTCTATAGTTGTCAGATAAAATGGTTATACATATATGTACATTATCTGTCGAATACGAAATTTATCTTCTTCAACTATAATACATAATAACAAACCGAAAAAGGCAAAATCCCAATGAGACATCGTACCTCTCATAAATATTTGTATTTTTTTTTTTTTTTGTAAGTTGTTTAAGAAGGTGCTGATAATTTGTGACGGTTTATCTTTGGTTTTTTATCGCACTTTAGAATTTTGATTAAATCGACAGTTTGTTAAATTATTTTTTGGGTTTAGAGGATCTTGTGTTTAGTTAGTGATCGATCATTTTGATAAAAAATTATTTATGGATACACAAAACAAATTAATTATTTGAAATACACTATTCGATAGATGTTAGTGATCCTCAGAATATTCAAGGTTAAATGATCGTCGGTGTTATATTATTTAAAATGATCGCAATATGTTTTATAAATATGCGATCGATCTATTTTAATGTCAAAATTCATAAAAGTTTGTATCAATCTTTTAAAAACAAATTTGAAATGTTCTAGTGATGGTTAAATTACTGATTTGTGAGATGTATTAATTATACATTAATGAAGTCCTCTGATAAAACTTCGTTTGGGATTAATTTATATTGATATACAAATTTTTTTTAATATTCCTAAAATCTATGATTATTTTGATAAATAATTAGATTTTATGATATTCGTAGTATACCATCATATTAGGCTTGGCCATTAGTTAACGTTGAATATTATTTTTATTCCAAGAATACGTCGTGCATAATTATAGTTATGGTACATGATTGCGTGTTAGTCTCTTATACTCAAATTAATAAAGGTTTTCGCGTCTACACATATTTGCAAATCTTTCATTCCAAAATAATGACATTAAAAATACATTATGGTCGTATATAAAGATGAAACCGTGCGATGATCCAATAATTACAAATTTTATAGTAAATTACAAAACATCAAAACAATGATGTGAAAATTATTTGTTTTCACTTTTTAACGTTTTTTTGTTTTTTTCTATCATTTACAGATTTATCAAAAGCACAGCGTATACTATCCAAAAGTTTAGATGAATTTAATTTCGAATGCATTGGCACAACACAAACCGATGATGAGCATGTGATTGTAAATAGTTTAAAACAATTTAGTAAATTAATAGCGGCAATAGAAGATGAACGTGATAATATGTTGGATCGGACACACGATCAAATTGTGTTACCATTAGAGACATTTCGGAAGGAGCACATAAATGGGGTGCGCGAAAATAAAAAGAAATTCGATAAGAAGACGGCGAAATTTTGTCAAGCACAGGAACGTTTTTTAAATATGTCATCAAAAAAGCCGGACAATACTATACAAGAGGTGAGTAATTATATATTTATGAAGTTTTACTATTGGCCGCGAGATGGTGGCACAGTTTACAGGAAAGATATCGATTTTATGAATACTGTTGCGCGCATGTCGATTAACTTCGTCGATAAGAATCGTCATTTTTTTATGTTTTTGTTTGTGTACACGAAAAGGAATCCATATTTCTCCTACTCATTCACGTAAACTACCAATATGTTAGCGTATAATAAACAATCATCTCATGCTGATTATAGTTAAAGACTAACATAATAACCCATTCACTATTTTTTGGAATTTATTCATACTGTTTGGGTGGTTATAATGGTCAGGGGTAGCCAAGTTTGGAAAATTATTGAAATACACTGTCTCTTTATTGAAAGAAAGCTAAATACATTCTAAATTAGCTACATATATGTATTTTGAATATTTGTCATCAAATTCAACGCTTGAACGGCATGGCATCTACAATATCTGATTATACATTATTAATTCTGTAACATCATGCAAGCCTTATAAATTATATGTTGTTACACATTTCATAAGGGGTTTATTCTAAAGCGCCAGTTCTGCTTATCAAAAGTAAACCACACACAGTAGGCAATGTGTATAATTAAAGAACCTTAACAAAACTTTAATTAGGAAAAAGAGAGTCGAGGATCGCCCATTTAAAGTTCGGGAATAGGTTGAAGTTGTTTCGGTCCCAAATAATCTAATCATTTGCTTTGCCGCAGATGAGGCTTTTCCAAAACGCAATATCAAAGCTTCCTATATTATACAAAGCCATAGTTTAAAAAACGGAGCTTTTATAAAGGATTAGGAACGAGGGAAAAAACAAACTTTTCAAATGAAAACGCTACAAATTAAATAAATTTTATAAAATTTTCATAACAACATCATGCTGCTCAAATTGAAATATGTACAATCGTGTGGTCACTAAGTCAATACACATTATATAGATGGCAGCACAAATTTCGTAAAATTGAACCAAAAATTACCACCTGGGGAAATTTCAAGTTTATAGATTGTAGGACAAGCAAAACAAATTCACGAAATATTAAGAACGCGTGATAATTTTGTGATTAAATAATTTTTCGTATTTTCCTTAGACCATACAATAGAATGGACCGCTAGCGAAGTGACGTTTCCATATAAAATTGTAAAGTAGGCTGTCTCCAACATCTGCAGCGCAAAGTAGCCTTGTGACCGATAGAGTAACTATAACAAGTATAATCAAAATTAGTACCCACAGATGTCACTACAAAATTCAGTAGATACGTTTAGTACCAACAGATGTCACTGCAAATCTAAATTTACATATAAATAAAATAAAAAACGATAATTCAAAAAAAATATTTTATTGACCCATAAAATGATTAATTTTATTTAACTTTGTTCTAACATAAGATTTATTATTTAGATTTATAAGATATATTATGGATGAAGTTGCAGTGACATCTGTTGGTATAAACAAATCTATTTAATTTAGTAGCGACATCTCTGGGTACTAATTTTGATTATACTTGCTATAGTTACCCTATCGGTCACAAGGCTACTTTGCGCTGCAGATGTTGGAGACAGTTAAAAGCCATTGCTGGCGGTCCATTATATTATCTGGTCTAAGGTATTTTCTGTAAACAACTAAGTATAGACATCTGACGTACACTAGTAAAACTAATTTAGCACTGATGTATTTTTCAAAACGAAAGATCGTAAAATATACATATTTTAGACATAATTTAATTTTAATATTTCTGCAATTAATATTTATTTAATACCAATATACCTTCTTATGTTGTTGTTAAAGATATGTAGAAAACTTTTATATAAACTTTTTATAATAGTTTTGCTTTTTCATTGAAAATTAAAAACTTGAGCTAAAAAACATCATTTTTAGTTTGGATTCTTATGGCGAACCATAAAAAGCTATTCCACTAAAAAAGCTTTTTAAAAATTATGACATATGTACATATGATTATGGCTCTAATCTCTAGAAGGCTACAACAGCTATCCTGAAGATAAATTCGGAGGGAACCAGCAACTGGATGGTTCGATTAATATACCGCTTAATCGTTTCATTTATTCCTATCGGTTTTATTTATACTTATCGGACATAAAATAAAGTTTCTCACCCAGTAGCTTGATGAATGTGAAGTTTATGCTAAAAAAAATAACAAAAAATTACACTCTTAAATTAGGTATTTTTCCAATTGGAACTTATATAATATGAAAAATTAATTTTTTTGTAATTTTGAATTTTTCGTACTATCAAACCCTGCTTAAACAGGAACGGGCTATTTTCATCATTTTCAGATAGCTGGACCATCTGTTTATCTCGTTGCTCAAAATCATTCAATTTTGTTACACCTTACTGTATTTTAGATAACTTAAAAGTTGACTGATCTTTGATAATTTAAATATTTGAGCCGTTAATTTTGAAAGTGGTGCAAGTCCATTTTTCAAAAAATTTAAGTTAATGATAACAATAGACAAATAAAAGTATAATCTTTCTAACGGTGAACAATTTATAGTCAAAAAAAAAAAAAATCCTTAATACTTGCTCAAAAAATAAGAAAATTCAAAATCCCGTGTATTTTTGCATTTATTGTTTCTCTATTCCTTCATTTTCTCGTTTTAACAAAATGTGGACTTGCCCCACTTTCAAAATAAACGGCTCATTTGTTTAGCGCCAATCCTGGAGATGTCGCGAAGGTCCTGCACATTTTTTCAAATAACTAGGCCATATAGCTGTTTATGTCACCAAGCTGATCCAATTGTGATGAACATACTATATTTCACAGAATGTGGAATTTTTAATAATTTTGGATGATTTTAAAAGTTGTTATATCGCCGACCACAGAGATGTCCACGAGGTTTTTCCCACATTCTCAAATAGCCCTTATTTTCGGATAATTTGACCATATGCCAATCTACGTGGCCAACCAGATCCAGTTGTGATGAACTTTACTATACTTCACAGAATTTATAATTTTTAATAATTTTGAGGGTTTTGTAAATTGTTGTATCTCCGATCACAGAGATGTCCACAAAGTATTGGCTATATTTTCGGATAACTGGGCCAAATGCCAATCTACTTGGCCAACCTGATCCAGTTGTGATGAACATTACTATACTTCATAGAATTTAGAATTTTTAATAATTTTGGCGGTTTTATAAATTGTTGTATCTCCGATCACAGAGATGTCCACAAAGTATTGCCCATATTTTCGGATAACTTGGCCATATGCCAATCTACGTAGCCAACCTGATCCAGTTGTGATGAACTTTACTATAATTTAGAGAATTTAGATATATTAATAATTTTGACGATGTGGAGACAGATGGTCCAGCTGACAGATGTATTACACCTAGCGGAAAAAATGAAAACTAAGTTTACTGATAATTTGTAAAACATGATTTGGAGATATTCCTACATAAATAATGGCAATTTTTAATTAGATTCTAACAGACAATAACTAATTACCTGACTGCTAAATTTTCTTTCGTTGTATTTGGGGCGTTTGTCAGTCGCATCATTTTCAATTTTTTTCTCGAGAGGCGCTTAGGCTACTTTTACAATCGGCAATAGAAAGCGCGACTATCAGAAATATAACGACCGATAGACCCCATCCAAAGCATGCCAATCCAATCGTCAATAAATATTGTTAAATCCGCTATAAATCCAACTTATAGCCGATTTGCATTTAATCTTTACTCTTTTCTAAAAGGCAAACGGTGTACGATAAAAAATGCATTTTTGTACGACTTTCTTGTATTAAAATGAGAAGGTATGCTGAAAAGTATTTATTACTCAATAGCACACAACTTTTTTTAGTTTCAATTTGGTTAAATTGTATATCAGGTTAGTGTTGAGAACTCTAAATCAAAAATTTCAGGAAATCCAATACCGATTTTCGGTAAAACGGTTGATTACCGAAATGTTGGTAAATTTTTGGAATACTTACGCAAACTTCTATAACTATCTTCAGATAAAATGCCTAAAAAACACAAATTATTAATAAGTTTTATAAATTTGTCGAAATCTTTACCTTGGTTTAACACATAAAAATGTCATATTTTAAATATCTTTTGATTGATTTGCAAATCTACCGAATCTAAAGAGAATTCAATTAATCCGATCATTATATCATGAAAGTTGACAAAAAGTAGGCACCAGGTTTGGGAAATAAAACCCAGTACTATGCAACGCAATAGAGTTTAATAGCATTACAAAATGAGTAGCAGTTTTGTTTAAAGTAAACAATTACGAGGGATTTTTTTTTGTTAGCCCGTGAACACTTTTTAACTATAAAACTAACTTGCGTGTGATTGAAAGCGCTTTTTCGGCCGTAGAGTAGTTTTGCACAAAATATAAATTTTGGCTTAGTGACACATATGTATGTATTATGTAATCATAACTATTGGTAAGTTTTGTTTAAGGCTCAAAACGACTATATGTGTAAAATTTAAATTAAACGTTTATATTCATTTCTAGCGTATCAGTCAGTTTTCGAAAAATTAAGAACCAAAATTTCTGCATCAAATTACTAACACAAACAAAAATTGGGATTTCAATTCTGACAAATTAGGTATGTGCTCTGCTCACTTAGAATTTATAAGGGAAGTAGGAATATTTAGTGTCGGAGTTTTGACAGCTAATCTAATTTTCAATAGTTCATTATGTAGAATTCTCTCATATTTTTTAAAACCAAGCTTAACAATTTTACGGTATTCTAAAATATTATCGTATACGAATTTTTTTATCTGCAAATGAAATGAAGCTGAAAGAATATTTGGGTTGGTTAGCAGCATAGGGAAGGGGGGGGGGGGTTGCGGAATGGTGGAACCCTCCCCCTGAGTGTATTATAAAATCATTACATGGTGATGTGTTGATCTACACAAAATAATTTATAATTCGAACAAGGCAAATAATCATTGCCTGTTATAGGTACAATACATGTACCTAACCTATTTTTGATTCTTCACATAAAAGAAATGTAAACAAAGCAGCATATAGCCGTGCTTTTCATAGATATGTGTAGACCTTTTTTCCAGAGTAAGTCGAAATTAGATTACCTAAGCGAAGTTAATCAAAATGTTTAAAAGACGGTCAGGTATCTAGCTACCGGTTGAACGCTTCTACCTATAATAACAAAATTAGCACAAAATATATGCCAGATTTTTACTAGTACTCTTAGCCTGGATAATCTCTCCAATAGGAGAGTTCCAGGACGTTCAGGCGCCTTAAGAATTACCTACAAAACACAATCGGTGGGAAGCGACTAAATGGATTGGCATCATTAAATGAGCCGTTAATTTTGAAAGTGGTGCAAGTCCATTTTTCAAAAAATTTAAGTTAATGAAAACGTTTGAAAGTTTGAACCCTCAAATAGTATCGGATAATTTATTAAATATCGAATAATCATATTCTTCGAATAGGTTCTAAGATTCTCTAGTAACCTCGAACTATCAAATACATTCGATAATCTCAAACATTCTCGAAAAATCTCACCAATTAAGTCTCGAACATTACACACCTCATCTATGTACATGCTACACTCCAATAATTTCGAGAAAATTTTAAAAAAGTGATTAAAAGATGAAATCAATGGCAAGGGGATATGAAATCGGGAAGCAACGAGAATTTTCAAAATCAGGAGAATCTCACCGAGAATAAGGAAGAAAAAAATCCCATTCAAAAATTATTTTTAGCCTTTGTTAGGTATTTTTTTTATAGGAGGAAAGTTTCAACAATTTCTTCTTGATTTGTATGAACACTCACAATGCCTCTTTGCAAACTGCGTAGCAGCAAAGCAGATATAGTATTATCTCCCTTTTACAAATCAGATTCATCCTTTTTCAAATCAAATTCAACTTTTCTAATCAAAACTTGATTTACAAAAGGTTGAGTTTGTTTTGGAAAAGGCTTAATTTGATTTGTAATAGGATGCGAAAGTGGTAAATTTTAAGGCGCGAAACGTAAATTACAAATAAATCAATCCAGCAAACACTAAAGTCGTTATCATTTGCTGTCGAAAGCTTTAATTTTAAACGAGTTTAGCGAATTTTCTTGTAAATCTAAATATTTGTCCAGAACGAGGCATTTTTATTTCTATGGAGTAAGAAAACATGTAAAAGTGACAGGAACAATTTCTTCTTTCCACCGCCTTTTAAAATGTCCCGTTTTGCTAATTTTAAAAGGTGGTCTAATTTAAGCTTAATCTAAACTACCATCTACCTAATCTTGAGTTTTATTTAATAATCGAACGCTTGATCGATGTCTTGAACCCCAACAACAATGGGCCCCCGCGGCTTTGGGTGCTGTGGGTACCTAGTTACGCCACTGACGGCTATTGCTCATTCAAAATAAATTATAACAAGTTACTTTCAAATCAAATTGGTGGCATGAATCAGAGATGGGTGACGTAGATTACGTGACGTAATCTACGCGGTTGTCGACGCGTAATCTATTACGTAGATTACCTCGCGATTTTTTGCGTTTTTGGTGTCGACAACGTAGACAACGTCGACAACCTACGAAATGATTAATTTCCTCATTTATTTAGCCGGTCTGATCATATTGCTGTCGGTTAATAAATAATTCATTGTCTAATTAACCTAGGGATAATAATAAATCACTTAAATTACTCATTGTTACATGAACTGACTAAGTGACTATTGTGAAAATTGTTTTTCTATTGTTATAGAGATGGCACTGTGCAAATTCTTAATTAAGGTTTATATAACTAATATTTAATTTTATATGTTTTAAGATAGATAGAAAAATATTTGTATTTCGTCTAAAATGAACGTAAAATTATCTAAGCCACTTTGAAATATATTGTATACTATATTTTTATTCATAATATGGATTAACCACAATCTACGGAAACAGTTCAACATTAAACGACTGCAGGCATAAAAAAGTTGTCGACGTTGTCTACGAATAGTCCACGTTGTCTACGAGTTGTCGACGTTGTCGACGCATTCGCGTAAAAATTAGTAGTCGATGCGTAATCGCCCATCTCTGGCATGAATAGTATAGTTGATCGTAAATCAAATTGTGTT
Source organism: Tipula helvola (assembly GCA_963556165.1). NCBI lineage: Eukaryota > Metazoa > Arthropoda > Insecta > Diptera > Tipulidae > Tipula > Tipula helvola. The sequence continues at coordinate 271,579,866 of OY744481.1, forward strand.
GCCTAACTAATGGCCGTTCAACCCTTATTATTCCAGTGTTTGAAGGTTTTTCGCTCAGAATTCTTATAGACAAAACCGATTGACGTGAAATTTAGACACAAAAGTTACTGTTTAAGGAACAAAAGTTAATTAGTGCCAATGTATGCTTTTACCCTGGGGTGGATGCCACCTTTTCTCGGCGGTGGAAATTAGTGCACCCAAACAATTCTAATTCTCATCATTACTGGAAATTTTTGGCCTAGCTACAACAGAAAAATGAAACGAAGCGAAAACTTCGTGCCTAGGTATAAAAAAGGTTTGGACAAGTGTTTTAGCGCTGTTCACACTAAAACGCAACGAAATGAGAAAAATTATGTCATTTCAAAAGTGAATTAAAATGGAGTTGAAATTAACATGAATATTTTGCTGAAACTAAAGTTTACTCCAAATCTTAGTTATGAAATCCATTGTGTGTCACTAGTGTTTGTCAAAACTAAATATCATTTTGCACCGATCTCGATGAAAATATTGGTTGAGGATCTCTGCTGGATGGCCTAGGTATTCTCAATATATTAGAATTTGAAAATAATGTGAGTAAAGTTGGATGAAAATTTCAGCTGGAATTTGAATAATTTTAACAAATGTGCCGCAAATCTGAGTTATGCTATTTTATTCAAGTGAAATTTGACAAATATTTTTAACTTGTCCAATTTTACAATTCTTAGGAAAGACACTATAAAAACACACTGTAAAATGTGTATACTACGTAAATAGAATTAATTGAATTACACTTGATCAACTTTCATAATTTAATGAAAAAGTTAAATTAAAAAAAAAAAAAAAATCGAAACAAAGTGACTTCAAGGTCCCCAATCTAAGTACAGCAGCAGCAACAACAAAATGTTACGTGATTAGAAGAAATCAATGTTTGTGTGTTGTGTGTGTACTTTATTGAAATACGATCGTGAAGTCATAAAAAAAACTGTTGAGTTTAATTGAACTTACTTTTATACATGTATACTATATTTGTATCTACAGAGCCTATAAAGTTACACACTGTTTAAATTCAACTATGCAAGCATTATATACCAAAAATATTCATTAGGTCATTCCAATCTTATCACACTTCTCACCACACTTCTAGTTCTTTTGATAAGCCAACACCAAAATATGCTGGCTGACATTAAAAATAATTTATTTACTGTTTATGACAATCGTGTAATTTATAGTTGACAGTTAAAATGAAATTATTTAATCGCGACACCGCATACCGTAATTTTCATTGCACATTGTGCCTTTGTTTACGCAACAAATGTTGTTGCGACATACACTGCGCCAATTAAAAAACGGAACAGAAATTTTCTTCGAAAAAATACCCAGATTTGAACGCTTGTATCTTGGTGAAATAACACCTTTCAGAAAAAAATTTTGTTTCTAGTTGAAGGAAATTTTGTTTTCTTTTCGATACTGGAAACCGTTTTATTTTATTTTGTTTTTTTATGACTTTTTTGAGTAAAACAAAAGGTGTCTAAAAAAAAATAAAATTTGCTGCTGTTTGAAACTGTAGACGAACTTGCTCGATATTTCATTCAAAAATTTAAATCGGCCATTTTATAGAGAATTTAGAAACCTTGCAAAATGATACTAGGAAAATTTCTGTGCGGCCACTCCTCGTCGAGTTATTGAAGTTTTAGAGAAAACGTATCAAAAAACGTAGAAGTAAATTTTTTTTCTTGTAAACTTAGCACTCTACGATAAAATGTTAAGTCACTTTAATACTAAAACTTTAACACACTAAAACTTCAATAACTCGATAAGGAGTGGCCGCACAGAAATTTTCCTAGTATCATTATGCAAGGTTTCTAAATTCTCTATAAAATGGCCCATTTGGATTTTTAAATGAACTATCGAGCAAGTTCGTCTACAGTTTCAAACAGCAGCAAATTTTATTTTTTTTTAGACAACTTTCGTTTTACTCAAAAAGTCATAAAAAAAACAAAAAAAAATAAACTAGTTTCCAGTATCGAAAAGAAAACAAAATTTCCTTCAACTAGAAACAAATTTTTTTTTCTGAAAGATGTTATTTCACCAAGATACAAGCGTTCAAATCTGGGTATTTTTTCGAAGAAAATTTCTGTTCCGTTTTTTAATTGGCGCAGTGTAATTACTTAACTGAAAATTTATTTTAATTCAAATAAAAAAAAAATGAATTAACATTAAAATATTTAAAAACTATATAAAGCTAGTTTTCATTATAAAATATTTTGTATTTTGCGTTCTAGTTCTTTTTTTAGTTTCGTATTTTTGTACACAGAAAGTAAATACAGTTTTGTTTGTTTGGGGTCAAAACTTTTTGTATTTCACGTGACTCTCACTTTTATATAAAATTTGTTGATTTTGGACAGGTTCAGAGCGAATCGTTTTTTTATTGTACAGAAATGACTAAAGTAAAGGTTGATGGACTAAATAAAGGTTGAGATTGAGATAGATTTATGTAGTTTGAGATGGTGTGTAGTTATACGGATTGTTTAGTGCAGCGTTTCCCAAACTATGTTCCGCGGAACACTGATGTTCCGTGGACGATAAACAGGTGTTCCGTGAAAAATTCTAAATATACTAAAAATTCGAAAGTAGATGATAAAGTCTCCAACGTAATTTTGGAACTTTTACATGATTTACAGTCAAGCATTTACAATATTTTTCAAAGTCCAATGAGGATAACTCTTGGATTAGAGATCCATTTGTAATAACAGGTAAGCCAAAAGGTTTCAACGCAAGTGATTATCAAAACCTAATTGATTTAATTGCTGACTCTTGCTTAAAACAAAAATATAATGAACTTACAAAAAATATATTATTAAAATTCATTAGGATCAAAACAAATTAGAAAACCTTAAAAAAGAAAAGTATATATTTTAAAGACTTCAGTAGTCACCATCCTCACTATTATATTCCATTCCAGTTGACCATTGCATAATTTCGTCGTAAAAATACAGACACTAAGCAGGCGCCCTAATACTTTTTGCAGGTCACATATTTTTTAATATTTATTACGTTTACAGTATCAAACGCTCTTTGGGAAGGTAATCTTACCTTCTTCATAAATTCGGTAGTATTAAACCGTAGAAGTTTAAACGTAAAACTTTCCAAACTAACAATAAATTCCCGGGCTTTCAAATTTTCATCGCTGGTCATTTCAAAATGTGACAATTTAGAAACTTTAAATTTGATTTTTTTTTTGCTTTTATGCCTTTTGATTGAACAGCAATTATCTGCTTTTCGAAAAAAGTAGGCCTTCAATCCTTAAAGTTTAATATTTTATCATTATTTTATAAAATATTTGTATTGATTTTTTGTAGTGTACTTGATCGGTTGATCAGGGCCCCATATTCCTCTGGCAAACAAATTCTGTCAATTTTCATTAAATTTCTCTTGATTACTCCAACACACGATCACAAGGTAGAAAACTATGGCCTCGATCGCTGAAATACTGGTAGATTTTGGTCAGGTTTTTTTCAAAACAAAAAGCCATTAGAAATCGTAATACCGTGTTATTACCGTGTTATCAGAAAAAATATGGAGTTCGGTAGTCTCAGGTGGTAAATATTTGTCTACGAAATCACTGATCAACGAGCATACGTCTTCATTTGCCCTTCTTTTGCTATTCCTTCATGATAAAGGTACATTTCGCTACATTTCCTCTTCAAATCATAAATATAAAAAGTATTCACCCAAAGCTGCCGATAGTAAAAAATTTCATGGGAGTATGTCCTGGACATATGCCCTTTCTAGAATAAATGATTTTTTTTTTGCAAGGTACATAGGTGCCGTTTCATTAACCATATGGTAATGTCGTCTTGCCATAAAACATATATACAGTTACGCTAAAAAGTCACCGGAAGATGCAGTTTTTCTAAATATTTGTGTACCTTTAAATTGTTTTTCCCAATTTTTTGTAAATAATGTTACCATGTTTGAACGAGAATAATTTGGTTCGAACATATGCAATCGAAAAAATTTTAAGTCAAATTTTGTAATACGGAGCGATGCAATAGAGTTGGGCAGCGTTTTTTAAACTACAAATTTTAGCTGGTAAATATTATAACAGAAAAAATTGTAATTACATAATAATTGTGATTATATTTACTAGCAAAAAAAAAATATGGCAAAAAGAAAAGAGCCTTCCCTAGAGATAAAATCGGCAGTTTTGAAATGTGTTGCCGATTGGAATAGTCAATCGGCAGTTAGTCGCCTGTTTGATACACCAAACAGAACTGTACACGAGTGGTGTTCAAATCAACGCTTACGTAAGACCTTAGAGCGCAAGGATTGAACTGGGCGACCTCGCAAAACCACAAAAAGGAAAGATTCTATCATTGTAAGATAGTCACTAGCAAATACGAGACCGTTCGCTCCAGCGATAATGAATGATTTCAACGTTAATTATAGTAGAAATCTTTACGTTTGTACCACAAAAAATCGTCTGACTAATGCCGCACTTCATGGAAGGCGTCCAAGCAAAAAACCGCTGAACTCCAAAAATAATGGCGCAGCCCATTTGAAGTTTGCGAAAGAGCATTTAAATTGAAGATCCGAATTCAATATGTTCGTTGACCAGTCAACAAAAAAAAATTATGTGAAATATCTGAAAAATCTGTCAAAAAAGGTTTTGATTCAAAAAAGTTATAACACAAAAACCAATCTTCCGGTGACTTTTAAGCGATACTGTACATGTCTGTGGTACAAAATCGTCATAATACTAATTTTGACAAAAAGTGGACATTAGCCCTTTCAATACTAAACGATTCAATTAAATTTCATAAAAATATGCTTTTTATTTTATTTATAAATCTTACATGTATGTAGGTAAATAATTTTGAAAATACAAACTAATATCACAGATAAGAATAGACAGATGGCGATCTTGTATAGGCCATATTTACATTCTAAATTTCAATACCAAATTCCAATCTAATCCTTTTAGAGCAGGACGTATATATTATAAAATAAAATTTTGTTTGAAGTTGGTTTATGTTTGCTTTGATATAATCAAAATAGCCATACGTAAAAAAAGATAAAAAGAGACAGAAATGTACGTCCTGCTCTAAAAGGATTGGATTGGAATTTTGGTATTGAAATTTTGGAATGTAAATATGGCCCATACAAGATCGCCATCTGCCTATTCTTATCTGTGCTAATATCCTATATAAAAAACGAAAGTGTTCCTCAAGTAATTTTATTTATGCGAAGTGTTCCTCGGTCCGAAAAGTTTGGGAAACGCTGGTTTAGTGAATACTTATATTTTCAGTTGGATGTATATAAATGGGTATGGGAGGCGTTATATCGCATTTTGTAATTAATTAAAACAAATAATTTTAACTGTTTGAATGAAAGGTGGGTCAAAAATGTATGCTTCAAATTTCGAAATGTTTTGATAAACTGCACGTGGATCTTTCTGTGTGAGTTTAGAACTGTCTTATGGCGGTTGAAGGGATGAACAATTTTAGTTGACTAACCTAAATATTTTGAACGTATTTTCGAAAATGTTTGTTTTTAAGGAGGCGTCAGTAGGTGATTTAAAACAGTTTTGATATGCTGATTCTGAAAATTAAACTAAAAATTTTCTACCATATCTCAGGTTAAAGTTATGTTGTCTTAATCTCTCTTATACTCCGTCTTATGTTCTTTCTTAAGAACAAGCAAAATCGCTCATCATCGCAGGGCTCTGGTAGCGTTGTTCCAAGGGCATGATGCGCCCTGATGGAACTTTCTTTGCTCTTTCATTCTAAATGCTAATTCAGGAAACGTATTTTTAGTAACTGTACTTAGTAAATGGTATATTAACTGTTCATATTTATCAGCTTTCTTGGTCCCAAAAACGCCTTGAGCAACATACTTAAAGAATGTCCATTTTGTTCACTTCCAGAATTACAGTCTGTCCGAGAAGATCGGTAAATTCTATTCATAGAATAATGATTATCCATTAACTTAATACTGTATTCACCTATTATTTTCTCCGTTCCTAAAAGCTTCTCACCCAGTGTTGTTTTGGGTGATCTAGCATTGTCCTATCAAATTCTACTTTATTTTTCACGAGCAAACCTATCTTGGAAAGGGAAAAGCGGACTGTTGTTCTTGTTATAAACAAGTTATTTGATTTTTTGCACAAAATAAGATACGGTTAAAAAAATATATACTTGTATTCAAAAAATGAACTTGACCTTGATATAACCTTCAAATTGATTTTCAAGGTCATCAAACAACTTTTTCCTAAAACATATTGGGTGTGTGAATTAATTTTTAGATTTTTTTTATAAAAAAGAAATGTGTATTAAAAGATAACGATACCATACAGCCATCGAAAGCATACGTCAGCCAGGCCTATTTGCATTGATCGAAACAAATGGTAGTCGGAAGGTGCAAGGTCTAGAGAATACGCAGGTTGTTGAAGCCGATCCCAACCGAGTTGCTCTACCATGTTTTGATCGGTTTCTGCACGATGTGGTCTGGCATTGTCATCATGAAACAAAAATTTATAGCTTTTGTTCGCTATTGCTGGCCGTTTTTCGTCTAATGCACGTGCCAAATTGTCCAGTTGGGGTCGGTAGCGATCACCTGTAACCGTTTCATTTGGATTTAACAGCTCATAATACACCACACCTTTCTGGTCCCACCAAATACTCAGCATAACCTTATCGCAATGAATATCTCGTTTTGGCTGCGATTGTTCTGCTTGGCCTGGATCGACGTAAGCTGCTTTACATTTATTTTGGGTTATCGTAATAGACCCAGTTTCCTTCGCCAGTAACAATTCGATGCAAAAAACTATGTTTTTTGTACTCTGCAAGATGTTTTTTGCATGCTTCAATTCGTGCTCTCAATTGATTTTCGGACAGTTGATGTGGGACCCATCTTTCAAAAGTCGCTTTGCATAGGCCTTTGTTCGTAATTCAGTCCATTTGGTATAAGAAGCTGCCAACTTCAATAGCTTGAATGTATTTGTCCAGCAATTTATTAGCGACGCCGCTAAATTTGGTTAGAGATGCATCGAAATATTGAAATGAAAATTGACTTGCTCCTTGATGCCATAATTCTTTTTTCAGCAAATCCACTCCTCTATCTTTAAGCTTCAGCTCTTTTTTCTTAAATTTTTCACGTACTGGTTGCCGAATCGTCTGTAATGCCGAATGAAATAAACTCTCAAATAATTCGGAGCGTTTTGCTGCGAAAGATCATTTAATTTGAGCACAATTTTAACTCAAACATAGACTAACTGTCATAAATCTAAATTACTGGATTTATAGGCTAATTTGTTCAACTAATTGACTTTCTTCAGTCAGGTAAATTGTAACCAAACTCAATTAAAAAATCAAACATAAATATGAAAGCAGTTTGAACGGAAGTTTTAAAAATATTTTTATACAATTTTGAATTGATTCAAATTTCAGTGAAGTTTGAATAGGTAGTAATTTCATCTCAGTTATTGCTTTTAGATTTTATTAGTGTAATATGGGTATAATAGAACAAAAGGGTAAACTTTTAATTAGTTTGACGAAAATGAAATTGAAATTGTTGAATTTTGAACTTAGAATGAAGTTTTAATAATGATTAACGATTATTTAAATTTTATAAATTTACTTCTTATTTAACCCCTCGTTTGCTGTCTCACGAGATTTTGCTACCTTATGTCACACTTGGAAACGATTTATATTTTAATTATTTCTGGAAAATGGATATTTCTAAATTTGTAAACCACTTTCTTAAAATTTAAAATTATTTATTTTATTGCAAACCTAAAATTCAGCTTTTGAAATTACCTAACTAACGAATCATTGAATTTGAGAACTTCTCATCTCTAAAATTGTTTATTAATCACTTTATGGGGATTTAAAAAATTAAAATTTTGAGGGAAATAACCGAATTCAACACATTTAAATTTCGGGTTTTTAAAATTTCTAATTTTAATCATTATTTAGAAAGAAATTTATTCAATTTTCGATGTACAGCCATGGACAAAATTTTTAGGCACCCCCTTTTTCGCATTTTTACCAATATTGACGATAATTTTTATTTTTAAATATTCATTTTTATGGACGGTACAACCGGCACCCTTAATATTTTCTTGGTCCCCCTGGATTTTTGATTATTTCTGCAATTCGTCTTATTAAACTATCCACAAGTCGCTTAGAGATCGATGAACTTATAATTTTCCATCCTTCTAGTTTTCCTTATTTGAGCCTTAGAAAAAGCAATTGGTGTACTTATTCTTGTGCTGATCTTCCTCTTCAGAATATCCCATAAATGTTCAATTGAGTTTAGGTCGGGGCTCTGAACCGGCTTTTCCAACACATTTATTTTATTTTACCGAAACCACTCTCAGCTACTTCCTGCTGTGTGACATGGGACATTCATCTTGCTATTAGATTACTAGCTCACGCCAGCCTAGAAATAATTTTTTAATAGACGGCTCCAATGTCTGTTCCAGCATGGTGGTGTACGTTGCTGAATTCATTTGCCCAGAGGATATAAAAGGAATTCCGGTTCCTTCAAACATACCTACAACACTCTATAATCATGATGCTGCTACCGCTGTGCTTGACAGAAGGAGCTAACCACACATTCCTTCGTCGCACATATTTAGTCTAAGATATCCCGAAAGCTAAACAAATTGGTTAGAAATTTTCCAAATAAAGGTAACGGTAATTCTTATGGTATGTTATATGGATTGGCAAATACTGTATTTTTTATAGTTTCCCAGCTTAGAACTTGGCTTCATTCCGAAGAAGTTCGACGTTGATACAGTTTGGCCTAGTTAAGTCAATTTTTCGTGTCGTTCTCACATAATAACGGGTATTTACATACTAGTTTTTCGGGGTATTAGGCCAAACTCGTCAGTCCTGCAGTCAACTATTTTGGCGAAAATGGATAATTGTAATCTGCTACTTTTACAAGAAGGTATTTGTGATGGTGATATTTTCCTGTTTTTAATAGCTGTCCGTTCAATCCGTCAATCTTTTCTACTGGTTGCCTTTCGTTTTCTACCATTTCCTAGCAAACAACGATCCTTAGATACAGTGAGATTCGTTATACTATATAGAATATACACTATTTAGAACGAATCTCACTTAGGGTATCCAACACCGATTATCGAGTACCCGAGTACTCGGATATTTTGGACTTTTTTCGAATGTTTGACTACCCGGGTAATTTTATCGATTACCCGGATAACGGATTCCAACGAAATATGGGAAAAAACTATGAAAAGTAATTATTTTTAAATAAAATATTGAAAAAAATTATAAAAGTTATTTAAATTCCGATAAAGTTTGTTTCTGACGAAAAGACACCGGCCACAGTAAATATCGGTTAGCATGTCACCCGCACTATAGAGGACTCCATATAGGGGGTCGAGAATTCTTCACCTTCATCTTATTTAGTTGTTACAAATATGCACACATCTTCATTCACAGATAGCATAAACTTAAAATTAAATTAAAGCGATACATATGAGGGTAGAATGAAATGTTAACTACTATTTGAATGAAAAAATATTGAATTATTTTTCTAAGCAGCCTGGTCTTAGCGTAATCCAGTCAATTTGGAGGTGGCGATGGCGGACGAGTGAACTGGTGCATTATATCGTTTCGGCAACCACTTTTTCTTGCTCAAACATTCATGTAGGGGTACCATACGTGTACTTTTAGTATGTTTACCATTCTAACAATCTCTCTAACTCGGTATTTCCTCAGTAGTGAGCTTAACGGGCCGCCCTGAGTGTTAAACGTCATTCGTACTGATTCGACCCCATTGAAATGCATTAAACTTTTATGAATTGTGAAATGTGAAGGAGCACAGTCGTCATAATACTGTTTAGCTTTCCTTTGGTTTGCGTAATAGCTTTCCCACCTAATAATTTGTATTAATGAATGATCAACGAAATTCGCTTTTGCTTTGGTGTGCGTCCCTAGAAAAGACTTTATTTTCGGAAATACAATTTTTAAAATCGAAACTCTATCTATAAAAAATATCTGACTTTTCACTCTATTTACCCACGTTAGTCTGCCCGTTCAGTGATTATTTTAAGCTAATCATATTCCTCAAAGTAGATCTATTTGTTCCTTCGTTTTTCTATTTGTCATTTCTGAGCAATATTATGCTTAAAACAAATCACTTATGCAGTGTTCACGACATTAGGGAAAAAGATCATAGTCGATAGATCGATACTTTTGCATAAAGTTAGAATTTTTTCAACTAAAGTATGGAATAAGCAGCCGTGACTTATATCATTTAACCCTTGTGTCTATGCATCTTTTTTCTTACGTTAATCAATTAAGGGTTACCCGGGTAACCTTATCAGATTTATTCGAATATCACTTAAAAATGTAACTATTTTTTTCTACGATAGTGCAGTAACCTACACTTTCGATGATGATTTTTGAATTTAAATTATATGAGAAAAGGAGCCTTTGCGTCGTATACTAAAATCGTGTGGAAATATTCTCATTACACAACGATTTCTTAATATTGCTACACGATTTGTGAAAACCCAAATGTTTTAATTGTTTAATAAATTTGTGTTGATCCGTACAAGTTTGTAATTTTTTATGTTTCTACTTATTTATAAATGTTACAGGGCTATTGTATCGTAGAAAAAATAGCGTGTATAACTCGTGTGCAAATGAGTCATTGCAATACTCAAGTGATTTGTAATTTTTTATGTTTCTACTTATTTATAAATGTTACAGGGCTATTGTATCGTAGAAAAAATAGCGTGTATAACTCGTGTGCAAATGAGTCATTGCAATACTCAAATTTCACTTTCGTTGTGCAATGTCTAGTTTTCTTCACTTGTTATACAATATACTATTTCATATTTGATTTTGAAATTCTTTTTGCTTTTGCATTTTGTGTTTGTGGAAGGAAAATAAAGATTTCTTTTGTTGCTTTCGCGAAATTCCTATTCAACAAACAATTGTTTTCCAAATGGATAACACAATTATGTCCCTCTTATTTCTCTCGGAATCATTGATTATCATGAGGTAGCATGTCACTGAACCGGTTTTGGCAAAATAAGTTTTGCTGTTTGATAATGTAAATAGCAGATAAGAACGTTTGGAAAAGGACAAAGTAGCTGCGAAGAACGCGTTTTACCCAATATATCCCAGCAAAACCCGCAAAATACTGGATAATATAGTTCGGTGGGTCTGTGATTCAGGGAGCTCTTATCCTCTTACAGGACAAATTTATACCGGCAAATCTTCTTCGGGTAGAACAGTAAACCAGCGAGAAAGAGTTGTGAAAGACTTCTGTTACTAATTCAAAGAATCTGGAAGGAATATAGTGACTAATAATATTTTTACTACATTGCCCTTAGCTCGGCTTTTGATGTCATGGAGCCTTTCAAATTTTAGTACGGTAAAAAAACAAACCTTTTTTACCTAAACAAATGCTTCCATCCAAATCGCGTCCGGAGATGTGATCGGTATTTGGATTTAGTTCAGACAATTGTACCTTACGTTTGTGTATGGCTAAAAAAAAGAAAGCCGTTATACTTTTATCGACGATGTACCATTGTGATTCAACGTCGGGCTTACTCAATAAACCAGATATATTCAGAATCACACGATAAAAAGGAAAACCCAAAGATAGCCCATGGTTTTTTTTCAATACAGGGGGCCTATTCCCGAACACATAATTGTCTATTGACAATTTTGCCAATTTGACAAAAATGCTACACAATTTTATGTGAAAATGGCATTCTCGTACACAAGTGTAAATTGTATTTTTTAACTACAAAATTGTAGTAGATTCAAGTATATTTTGTAGTAGATTCCTTTATAAAAGCCAAATTCTACACAAAAGTTTGGTTATGAGTCCAAGACAAACGAAAAAGCGATATAAATGCAATATTGTGGTTTCGACAGTAACTATATTGTTATTGCCGGATTCACAATATTGTGTACAATTTATACCACTTTGGTGTTACAGAAAACGAAATTCTCAATATTGTCAAATTTGACAATATTGTGACAGCATTTATGTGTTCGGGAATAGGGCCCCAGTTGACATTGCAGCATTAGCTGCCAATATAATTTTCCGGGAAAATATTTCTCAATCTCAGGCCGTAACCCACAGTAATTTTGCACAAGACCGTGAAGAACCGTGGAATATAGTTGGCGATTCCCTCTAATTACAGTAGATCAAGCACTACAAATTGTATCAGAGAATTTTCAACATAATCGGGGATAGAGTGAATGTTAGGTAAACCAATTTCTAATCAGCGCAGCGGCTGGAAAGCCAAGCCCTCTAAGGAATGCTTCGGGATGAATTTTAGTAGTAGGAGAATGTATTATCTGCAAAAACTCAACAGTCAACACTCAAGAGAAAACTCGAAAATGCTATACTATGTGCAATCTTCCCATTTCTAATGAACACTTCTTACAACGATTGCTTGTTCCGAATAAATGTATTTTTGGTTCTCTTTTAATTAAAATTTTTATTATCTTGATTTTTTAAATATGTAAAATGAAATGTGAATGAATTTTAGAACCGATCTTTCATTTGTATAAGAAATAAAATTCCATTTTCTTCTATTTTGCGTAAGGTTATCCGGGTAACCCGTAATTGATTTGAAGGTGTAATTTGTAAACCGTTAAATATTTGAAGTGCCAAAATAGGGACGATTACTTTTAAAATCAAAATATGTTTACATTTAAATGATTTTGGCATTCCTGGATCTTAGAGCCAAAATTCCATTGATAAAATAGAAATTTTATCGAAAGTCGAAAGGGTTACCCGGGTAACCCACTATAGACATAAGGGTTAAAGTGATTTAGTGGGTAGAGAATTTGGAAATGAAAACTATGGTATTTTTCTTTAATGTCAAACACAGGTAGCTTTGAATGAATGAATGAAGGCAACTATGCAATAGACTTAAGAGTTTAATAGATCATGTCTTTTGTTCAGCAAGCGTTTTAATTAATGATATTATCAAATGAAATTTTTTGCATGGTTTCTTTTTTTACAGATATAGTAAAAGCCCTGCTTTTAATTTTTGCTTGGAATTTGTCGACGATGAAAAAGAAAAACGAGTGAAAACTATCATTCTCTCCAAATTAAATGCATGTGTTTAGATTTCTCGCTGATCGCCTTTACTCGCTTATTGCAACGCTTGTCGAGTGCGCTCTCGCCGCAGCCGTAGGGTTTTCACTTTTGGTTACCTTAAAGATTTTTTTAATGTTTTATTTTTAATTTTTAGGAAATGCTATCAAAATTCTTCACTTATGTACATGAAAAAATGGCAATTCGTTGTTTTAATTATATTCATTGTAAAATAATTTAGTAGATTAATTTGTAATCATTTAGGTGTAACAGAAAATATTTATAACATACAGTATTGAACAAAACTAAAGCACGGAGTGGTCCTTGCTCATAGGTTGGCTACAAAATCTTGGTTTTCAAAATCTCGATGCTAAACAATCTCGGTTTTTATAAATTCTGGAAAATGGGGAATTTAATTTTAAAATAAATATAAAGAAAAACCGATATTTTGAAACGCTCCCAAACAGTTATCGTTTTTAAATGGCAAAAACCGAAGAATCTCTGTGCATGACGACACATGAATCACTTGATTCACTTAAATGATTCCTAAATCTCAGAAAGGTCGATTAAAACTGAAGCTTGAACATTTCTTGCCTCCAACAGCTGTGGAGATTGGTTTATCAAATTACACGGGAAAAAATAAACTGGTTCTCAGCTAAGAAAACGGACTTTTAATTCAAAAAAATGGACGTTTTCTTGATTTAAAAGCTAATTTTCTTATTTCTTTCGAATTTTTCTTCATTTCAAGAAACACAATTCTTACATGAAGAAAAACTCGAAAGAAATAAGAAAATTAGCTTTTAAATCAAGAAAACGTCCATTTTCTTGAATTAAAAGCCCGTTTTCTTAGCTGAGGACCAGTTTATTTTTTTCCGTGTACAGATCTTCTAAAAATTAGATAAGTGCTGGAAGTTTGAACCAATTTCGGTAGGCTTGGAATGCCATCCTCAGAGAGAAATTAATATTCTAATTGAGTAAAAGACTCGAAGATGTGCAATATAGCTTGAACTCAATTAGATTCGAATTTTTTTAAATTGAAAGATAGATATCAATGATATTGTTTTATGTTAAAGCTGATGCATAAAACTTTCAAAATTTGACAAAAGTAAATAAAATGGAAATTCATTTTCTTATTTTATTTAACAAAATTCGAATAAAGACGATTTCATGCTTTAGTTTTGTCCGACACTGTATGTATAATAAGGCATTATTTAGTTATATGTATATAAAATACGAATACCCATATTCTAAAATGCATTCACTGACCGAGTCTATCAACCAATCATTAAAAGATTATTGTCTAAGATCATCTTAAAAAGCAAGAGAAATGTAATTAAAAGGTATAAAATGGGCAATTAAACGCAAACGTTTAATTTGGTTTGATATTTCCTCTTCACAAGATACATAAATGTGTTGGAATGGCTGGCCAAGGGCCACGACCTAACCCCCACTGAATATTTATAGTATTTTCTGAAGAGAGGAGATCTGGATAAGAAATTTACGTCATTTACCCGTCTTAAAAAAGTTATTCAAGAAGAGTGAAAAGATTTAAATACATCGATCTGCAAGCGACTTATCGATAGTTTACCAAGACGAATTGCTGAAGTAATTTAAAATAAGGGCGGTCAATAAAAAATTAAATTAAAAACATTTTAATGTCATTCCTTAATGATTATTACTTATTTTACTAAATTTTAAATTAATCTAAGGTACTGATTCTCTAAAAAATAAGACATTGGATAAGCGTGTAAACGTGTAAAAAACAAAGCTTTATTTTATTAGTTTGAAATTTTTCGATTCTATTTGAAGTAATAATCAAATCGAAAAATTGCGAATTCATTAGAGGTAGGCTTTGCTTTTTGCAAGTTTACACGTTTACACATTATCTTATTTTTTAGAGAATCGACTTGTAAAATATTCAGAACAGGTAATAGTATATTGTGCAACAAGTGAAGAAAACGAATCATTGCAATACGAAAGTGAAATTTGCAGCCTGAGCGATAGCGAGGGCTGCAATCACTTGAGTATTGCAATGACTCATTTTCACACGAGTTATACACGCTATTTTTTCTACGATACAATAGCCCTGTAACATTTATAAATAAGTAGAAACATAAAAAATTACAAACTTGTACGAATCAACACAAATTTATTAAACCATTAAAACATTTGGGTTTTCACAAATCGTGTAGCAATATTAAGAAATCGTTGTGTAATGAGAATATTTCCACACGATTTTAGTAGACGACGCAAAGGCTCCTTTTCTTATATAATTTAAATTCAAAAATCATCATCGAACGCATAGGTTACTGCACTATCGTAGAAAAATAAATTTACCCACTTTTCCATAGACAAACTCCAATTTTCAACCTCCAATTTAAGCTTCGTTTTAACTAACCAAAATTTTTAAATTTTCTTAACTAAAATTGTGTTATCACAGTGAATAATGTTTCGTTTAAAAAGATACTCCACTGGGAGCGGTTTAAATGGCAAACGACATTTGACAAAGTTACGTTTCATCAAAATATCTTTGGCAAATTTGCATATTTGGCAAATATGGCGAAAAAAATTGAATGGGAAAGGTATTTTTAATCCAGGCAAATTCATGTTAAAGAGATTGTTCATGTTTGCGGAAGTTAATTTTTTTCATATGAAATTTGGATGTTCCCAAGTTTACATCCAAATTCTTAAACTTGGTCCATTGGCTGAATGACCGGTGTGACATTTGGTCCATCGTTTGATTTTATTTCATTTTTATGTGGATAAGATGGAGCATTACCAACAATAATAGTGCTTTTACTGGCAGACCTTGACTTTTCGAAAATGTTCGTACCTAATTTGACAAAATGTTAATTTATTGGTCAAAAAGAATTTTTTACTTAAATTCTTTTAGACCAATAAATTAACATTTACCTGTGGTACAAACGATTAATGGAACCTATCTTTGAACAGATGTTTAAAATCACTAGGGCAGTTACAATTTTTAAATGATCGCGAATATTTCGCTTTTAAAATTACTAACGTTGTAATTTATGAAGTCTATTTGCATTAGTATAATATGCTAAAGTAGTATAATATGCTAGTTCAGCTGCATTATAAATTTGGTTTACAGCCAGATCAACTTCAATTATTTTAGGTTGCAATTATCTTTTAAATGGCTCCACAAGCTCAAGTTTAGAGGACAATTTCTTCAGTAATTTTATGGAATCGCACATCAAAACGAATTTTAAAACATAGTAGCCACCAATTACTTGTTTGGAAATTGCTCCTGTTTGCTTTTATTTTACTAATGCTCGGTTTCACAAAAAAAACAGCCAATCTGCAGTTAAATAATATTTCATCTCTTTCTTCTTATTGTGTTTTATTTCATAACACAAATTCAACGTATGCTATTTTTTTTCTTTTTTACATGAAAATTTTAACTAGAGAGCTAAATATTTAGCTCTCCAATATCGCCCAGCTAAATAATTAGCTGGAGGCTAAACATTTGTATGTAAAAAAAATATAATCAAGGTGCATTGAATTTTTATTGTGAACATAATGCAATTTCATAAAAGAGGAAAGGGAGGAAATATTATTTAACTAGAGATTGGCTATTTTTTTGTGAAACCGGGCATGAGTAAAAGTTTTGCGTTTTCTTAAAGCACGGTATGCCACTTACAGGAAAACTCTTATCAAGCTGCCGAAGAAACCAATGATATAAGATCTTTATGGTATTCTGACAATTAAATGGTTCTTCTCTTAACAGGTCCTATAAAGGTGTTATTAGTCGCATTTAAAGTTCCCTCACTTGTTTTGTTAATTGCAGAAACAGTGGACGTAGCGACATTGTAGTTTTTCGATAAATTTGTAACCTTACGCCTAGCCTTAACGAAATTATTCAATAATTCAAGATTGTATCTTTAATATTAAATCTGTTGCTTTTAACCCATTTTTCTATTAATCACACAGCAAATACAACTAATTATAAGCTGCACTAGCTTAACGCACAAAGTAGGTTACTAATGGTATGAAAAGGGAAGAAATTTGAAATCTCTGGATCGTAAGAAAACATATTACGTATGTATTAAGAATTATATGCGCAATTATGGACATGCGAGAGTGTACAAAATCTAGTTCACGTTATCGAGCTTTCTAATTATTTACGTTACCGAGTAGTACACATAATTAAAAAATCGTTCACTTTATCCGGAGTTCCCGTTATACGGCGTTCATGTTATCGCGAGTCTACTGTATCTGCAAAATAGAAATTTATTAGTAAAATTGAAATTGAAATCTCCATTTTCCAGAATATGTGAAACAGTTTAAGATTTAAGGGAGGAACCAAATTGTTTTCATTTCGTTCCAGAAATAGCACAGTTCTGATCAATTTTGCTAATACATAATCCAGAACAAAAAAATTATTTTAATCGTTTCAGAAAAATTATTTGAATTCCCTTTCCAACGAAAACATTGAATTTAATCTAAATCGGTTAAGAAATGACTTAGTAGTTCCATTCCAATTAGCCATTTTCGAGTATTTATCAAACTCAACAGAACCATTTTAGAATTCCACTTCCATCGAAAACAATAAACAACGAATTTTATCTAAATCGGAAAAAATAACCAAGTTCCTTAATTAGCCATTTTCTAAGAAATAACGTCTAGTTTCATTGCCTTAGGCCATCTTTTAGCTCAAAAAACATTTTACAATTTTTTTGAGATAAATATCGACCTCTGGTGGACCGAATTGCACCGAAATTTATTGGATTTCACATTTCATATAGAAAGCTTAAACATAAATTAATTTTCAGGACGTTCCATTAATTCGTTTGGGTTGTAGAAAGTATACAGACCGAGAGGCACCACTCGAAAAATCACTTTTTCTGATACAGTCAACCCCAAAACGTATAAATTGACAAAAAACCGGAAAATTTCATGATTCCAAAAGTTTATTTTACATCGTTAAATTTTTTGGGGGTTAGATAACCCCAACAAATAATTAAAATGTGGATAGATATTGATTAGATATTTCGAATTATTTGCATTAGTTCAATTTTGCGTTCTTCATTCCGGTTTCGGCCAGACCAACGATGGTGGTGTCTTTCTTTAGTTACTCTGAAACCACGCACCTATTTCAATTAAAATATTTAATTAAATTAAACCCCATCCAGTATTTGCAAAGCTCCGACAGCAAAAAACTTGATCAAATTTTATTTCGCCCATTGAGCATATTATCAAACACTATAAATAAAATAATAAAGCGTGATTGTGCTATAAATATATACGACTTGCACACAGATTTTGTAGTGTGTACCACCCATCGCACACACTCTTTGTCGCGAACACTCACAGCATGGATGATAAATTTATTTAAAACATTTTCTTTTTTTTTTTCTTCTCTCTATTTTCATCGCAAAATTTCGCTTCATAATAGAATCATATTTTCTTTCATTGCACCCCCATGTTTTCGTATACAAATTTTCATCCCTTAGATTCTCGTTCGTAAATATACAAGTATATTGTGTATGGTTCTAATTCTAACTGTGTGTCGCGCACAACACAAACCAATTTATGTATTTTCCACCCTCACGGCCGTATCCCCTCTGTTATAAATGTACTATGTACCATATACAACAACTTGATTGTGATGTATACATTCAGTCGTGATTATACTTTTTCATCATCATCATCATCATACATTTTTCCGCACTTCATTCAGTAATAATTTTGCTTGTTGTTGGCTGCTCTTAAACGTTTTAAGTTTTTTTAATTTTCTAATGTTGGGATCGCGTACGCGGAATGGTTCAAATTGTGCTTGCGGAAAATTAATTAGTTTTTAATATTTTAATTAATTTAAAAAAAAAAAGATGGTTTTAAATTTTTCATGAAAATTTTGTGACGCAATAGTTTTATTCTATATAAGGGATTCTAATATTGGATTTTATTTTGTGTCTGTGCTTGTGTAATTGTGTATACAATGTAGATTTTCTAAACGACGTCATCATTTTTTTTATATTATATTTGATGTTATGGAGTGTCGTCATTGAGTGCGCGCAAAGTGGGAAATTTCATTTCTATGGTGGTATACATACATACATGTACATATTTGTTGTGCTTCATGGTTTTTGTGAATTTTATGTTTTGTGATTTTTATACGCAAAAGTGTCCATAACTAAGGGCGCCACAGTTGTGGTGAAGGTGGAAAATTGAAAAATAAAATATATTTGCTGTGTGTGTGTGTATTATGAATAACTATTTTCCTATATTATCGATCAAATATACACAAAATTAATAAATGTGTTTGTGCGCGCTGTATACTATGCTACACATGACAATTTATCGAAACAAGAAAATTGTCTTTAAGCAAATTATAAGCTAAATGCTAGAATTATTATAAAATAAATTTCCAAATCACGAATTTATCACATTTGGTTTTTAATTAGTGTTTTACTTACGTATACTTGCACATTCATCAAGTGAAACTTTGTGTTTTCAAAACGAAGTACATTATAGAACTAAAGGTGACCCATTTTTAAGTGAATTGTGTTTTATTTATGTGTCTTACGAATGTGTAATTAATAAACTTTTTAACAAACAAAAAAAAATCTTAAAGGTGAATGGAGTGATACTCTAACTTTTGTCACCATCATTTCTTAAAAAAAAAAAAACGTATTTTAATGGTACAATGCACATCAAATAAGAAAAAATTATCTATGACGTCATCAACACAATTGTATTAATTTTAAAGGTTAAGAGTAAGACGTCAAAATGCGACTAGCAGTGATTCTAATGCCTTGTAAGTTTATAAATTTTTTTGGTATATGTATACATTTTAAATGTTGTGTGTTCTTCTCGGCATGGCTGTATGATGGCCTTGAAAAAATAATGTTTGGATTTCTTGTGTGATTGATGTGGGTGAGCCACATAATCATTATTTATATATACTACAGTCAAGTTCGAAATTTATGTTTTTTCAATATTTATATAGATTGTGTCTTTGGTGTGTAATTCGTGGAAGATAAACATAAAATTGTTTTGAAGTTCCATTGAATTGTTTTTGGTTTATATTTTTTTTTTGTGTTAAGAATGTGTGTGCGGTTTATAAACTTTTAATAACTCGTGCCCAAGGGCAGATGTAGGCCATACATTCATTCTGTATTAAGATTATTGTGTTGATACAATAAGTGAATAAGCGTTAACTTTGTTTTTATCAATTTACAGGTGTCATATACAATTACTAATTCGTTTTTGATAGGCGGGCACCTTAATTTGAAGTAGCGTACCAAGGTCAAGGTTGTTATGACGTTGAGCTTCGTGATTTCTTTTTTCGCTACGCTTGGTATTTGTATTTAAAGATTTTGATGTTAAATTATGATATCTTGTTTTTTATAATCCTAAAATTAAATCAAAAGAAGTTGTTTATTCAGTCTCGTTTTATGATTTTTATACGTGGATGACTACAAGTGTTAATTGTGTAATGAGCAGTTTTTTATGTCTGACCAGAGTATAGTGGCTTAATTTTTGAACGATCATCGAACGTGTTTTCTAATTTTCTATTGTTTTATTTATAGTTTTTGTTAGTTTGCATAGTTGTTGTGTGACATGTCACAAATGCCTCTATATTCTTTATGTCTCAACATCCTAGTACATATCATAATATCTGCCTTCGAATTTTCATTTTTGATTTTCATAATCTTTATCTTAAGGAGCGTCCTTTACTAAAATTAAATTTCGTTTTGAACCGAGCCTAAAAATTAAATTTGCTAGGATCACCTATACATTCTTACCTTTACCATTTCTCCACGGTATATTATATAATATTAATCATATTATTTGTACCAAATAACAAATGGCCACCTATCAGTAATTTGCTGAACTTGTTTTCACGAAAAAATATTTGTTTCTTATGCGTTAACTGTTTTTATTTTAATTATTTCCACAATATAAAAGTAAAATATTTACAAAGAACAAAACTAGGCCGAGATTATGGATTCAATTTTATTATTGTGAAAGAATTTTGCGTCTGTTGTTGCTGTGTATTCGTATGAATCTTGCACAACTTATCCAAGTTTGATAGCTAATAACAAAATATTAAAAGAAAATCGAGAAAAAAACAAACTAAGCACGAGTTTTATCAAATCAACCTAGATTATACATACAAAGCCATAGCCTAAAAAATGAAGCTTTTATAAAGGAATTAGAAACGAGGAAAAAACCAAACTTTCCATAGTTAAACACACAAAATATGTATAAGGAATATCACATTTTCTCCTAAGAAAAATTTTTAAATACTTATCGAACTTGCACAGCATATCCTTGCCTTAGTACATTACAGTGCACAAGAAAGGATTTCTGTTGGGGTTGATGGAGCAATTATTGAACGATTTATATTTTGGATAACAATTTAGAAAGTTTATTCAAAATTTTCCTTGAAACCCACCTACCATTAATTTAGTTCAATCTAAATAGCCAAGTCATTAAACGAAACTGAAAATTTAAGTTTACGAAACTGATTTTGTCATTGACTATATACATACATTGAAGTTCATTTCGGTTGGTAATTCATAGAGAAATTTCGAGCTTGGTTCTTTTGGCTAATTTGACTTTAACAAGTAAAAAAATAAAATAATTCTAAGATTCAAATAAATATGTATGAAACTAATTTGTACCAAATTAAACAAAACTAGCGTAAAGGAGTATTAATACTATGGCCATCTGATTGCTTTATTAATTCATATGAGTAATTTACAAAACAATTCGACGAAGAAATTCCAGAATTGTTTCTTAAAATTCTATGAAATTTGACAAGACCTAGGCCAATTAGCCATTTGCCCAATATCGATTTTAGTTCATTTGTCCCCTCGCTTGGGCAGCGCTGACTACTTTTTTTTTTTTTTTTACATGCAAAAACAAGTAAAATCATGTTTACAAATACAAGTTTCCTGTCTAAATTAGTGGATGTCCCCTTACTTTTTTTTTATGATTAATAAAATTCAATATGTTGTGATTAATAATAAATAACAAATTTTAAAATTAATTTAGTCGAAATTAATAATTTAATGAAACATTCAAGACACATTTTGACCATATAAAACTACATATGAAATATTTTAGCCGCCAGTCAGCAAGCGTTGCATTTATGTTTGGGAAAGTCACTAATTTAAATACTTTCTGATTTACGTAGATCCAAAGTTTTAGCGAATTTTATTTATTAAAATTGGGGGATTGGCGAAATTTTAGGACAGCTAAACAAATAGCGAGAATTTTTCCTATTCAAAATAGAAAATATTTTAACCCTAAAACATTTTATATGCATCCATCAATTTTAATTGTACCCGCTATAAAAGTCGTTTCATTTTTCCGCCTATTGACTCCTGCTCCGCCTATTTCCCAAAGAATGTATATTTGCGAAACGTTGCATATCACACAAGTTATACAAAATGGCATTTCCTAACGTGTTGCATACAAGATTTTTAAAATTTTTATAAACAATAAATTCTTGATTTTTGATGAAAAAGAATTCTTCATATCGATGAAATTACAAACTTATTCAATTTTCATTACAGGCACAAACTGGCGTTGAAATGACTATTTCGTCATCAGTGTTGCTTAGGGTTTAATCTGGTTTCCACCTAGGTTATATTTCACTAAAACCGGAGTTAAGACTGAACTAGTAGTTATTATTATTATTATTATTATTAAAATTGGTTGGAACCAACCGACGTTCCGTACTCAATAACACAAAATGGTGCAAGCCAGTGATTCTATCCCAAATCGCGAACGCCTGCTACAGCCTTATTAAACTGAAGTAGTTTAGACCAAGGCAAGGAAGACAGCTGCCCTTCAACAGTATACATAGAGTCAAATATTTGCAACCTAACTCCATCGAAAACGGGACAGCTGCACACGAAGTGAATGCAGTCATCATCGTCTTAAAGACAATCCTCACATACTGCATCCTGAGTCAGCCCCATACGCTGGAAGTGTACTTTAAAATGGCCGTGACCAGTAAGAGTCGCGATGAAGACTCTCAACTGGTTCCTGTCGAGAGATAAAGCAAACCTATTGGCCCTCAAGTTAGGTTCACTAATAAAAAGTTTCGCAATGCGGCAGCTATAAGTAGCAAGCCATTGCTGTTTTAATTCACTTAGAGCGCAGTTTTTGATTGCATTCTTAGCATAGTTAAATGGTAAAGAAGTAACTGGTTCGGATCCGACACATTTAAACCCAGCCCCAGCTTTTGCATTATTCTACATTTTCTATAAGTTTATAACACTTATATTATTTGATTTAAATGTTTTTAACTGTATTAGTAGTATGTATATACATTTTTGTATAATTTAGGGTTGTTACATATTTGATCTTTCCCGTTGCAGCCTTTGGCCATAGGTCCTAGACACTAAATTCCATGAGTCCATAAAACGATCCATACATAATGATATACACTTTTGTTCGTAGGATTATAGCGATGAACCTGGCTTGGCAATACACTTTTTAAAACACTTCTCTGTCATTTTCGTCAACAATTCTTGTGCATTTGCTACAGCGATTTGTTGTTTAACGTGATCCATGAGGTCATCTTTTTGAGTCGAAGACATATTTCCTAGCGATAAATCCATTTTTATTTTTAATTTTAATTGATTATATTAATGGAACAACGAATTTAGTGCAGAGATGTCGAACGGTTTTGCTAGACAATCAGTAATATCATGCTGCGAGAATTTTTCACATCCCTATGCTCCTTAGACGAAACGCAGTAGAACATGCTGTGCTGCGAATGAAAGAATACAGCTGTGAAAAGAATATAACTGATTCCATGGCAAGAAGGGAAGTTGAGGCCATAGCTCCTGTAATGGCTCTACAAGCAATAATTTGTAAAACATTGAGTTTAATAATTTAAGCCTTTAATTTAGCTATTGATTACTACACCAAGGAAGCATAAGATAACATAGGTAGAACCAACGATTTATAGATGAAAGACAGCATTTTTGGGAGTTAAACGCCAGGTTTTCCCAAAAGCTCGTATACACTGCCAAAAGATGGCAGTGGATTTTTGTAGTTTATACGCCAGGTGAAATTTCCAGGAGAGTTTACTATCCAAAAAACGCCTAAATGCTTAACGTAGTCGGATCTGTTAATCGGTCTCCTGAAAAGTAAGAGCACAGTTAGACCACCAATATCTCGATGCCTGGTAATTATGTACAACCAAATCAGTTTTAGAAAGGTTGACGTATAAATCCTTTCCACCACACAATGCCTCCACAATACGTAAAGCATTCTGCGTTAAATCCGATATCACATTCATGTACTTACCAGCAACTGAAATAACAAAATCGTCAGCGTCAAAAGCCATAACATTAGTGAGAGCACACTATTGGCACTAATAGCACCCAAGCATGAGCGGTATGAAAGATGATTTCGCCGCACTAAGAATTCGCCGGCTCAGCTACATCCGGAAAATTTCCAGATTTTCCTCATATAGTATGATATCCGGATTATCATCACGAATACAAAATTTTTTCGCTACGAATGCCTGTGCAAAAGAACGAACCTTTTTTGCGACCACCTTCGGAGTTGTCCCACTGGCAGGACGGACCCGCTTGGGGGAGTGTTAGAGGGTTAGCTGCTAGGAGCCTCAACAATATTGCCGAGCGTGAGATCAGAGAATTTCCTCCTCATACGCTTGCAGTTATGCTTACCGTGGCGTTTCGCTTTCCCTAAATGGCTGGGTTCAGTAGTAGAACTCGCACCATTAAGTGTGTCGGAAACGTGGCTCTAGACGCTGTCAAGGTCATGGTCACTTAGTTGATCAGGGATTGACCCCATCGAATTCATTGATACCTAGAATCTAGAATGAGATGAGATGAGACCCGAAAAATAAACATTAAACTGGCTTCTACTTAACTCGACTTAATCTTAAAAAATTTTGAAGTCGAGTTAAGTGACTCTAAAAAATACACTGTAAACAGAGTAGGGTCGAAAAACAACAACAACAAAAAATAAAAACAAATAAATAACATAAAACTCCGTTTCCCGTTTTTAATTTGTAATCTCTTTATTGTGTTTTCGTTCTAATTATTGCAG
The DNA here is from genome assembly GCA_963556165.1 of Tipula helvola. NCBI lineage: Eukaryota > Metazoa > Arthropoda > Insecta > Diptera > Tipulidae > Tipula > Tipula helvola. Next base: position 271,605,012 of record OY744481.1, read on the forward strand.
TTTGCAAGTAAAAAACAATTAGCTAGCTTTTTAACTGGCTCGCACTAAAATGCTGGAAGTTATCCAAGAGGCAAAATTTTAAGTATTCACTACTCGATAGATTCCAATACTAATCGTTTTTGTTCTAGAATTCCAATGGATAAAAATGGATAAAAATACTCCGATCATGACAATGTAAAAAGACAAATAATTTACTGAATGTCTCACAATGAGATAGATTGTAAATTAAAAGAAAAATAAAAAAATAAAAAAAAAAAGAATTCCTGAAATGTTGATAATTTAAGCTTCAATCAATCAGTTAAAATTTTGGAAATTGTAATCATCTCAAAAAAAAAGTCCGGAAGTAACTTATACGGTAGACAGACACAAAGTTAATCGCGATTTTCATTTATCCCGATTATCAAAAATCGCGTTGTGAAAACGAAATAATTCAGGTTTTTGTGAAGATTGTGTAATGACAGTCGTCTGTCATTACGCGATTTTCACCTTATTTTGTTTCCACAACGCGATTTTTGACAAAAATGACAATTGAAAATCGCGATTAACTCTGTGTCTGTCTACCGTATTAGGCTTGAAATGTTAGCCTTGGATTATCCGATCGTTTTATTTTATCATTTGAACTAGAAAGGTTATGTGACTGTTACGTTTCTCCTTCTAATGCTTTTTAGATTGTTTCACGTTCTGAACGATTTTGGAAAAATTTTGAAAATAAACTTCAAATTTTTTGAGAAAAACAGCCCTGTATGCCAAAATTTACAAAATATTTGTAAATATTTTCATCTTCATTTTTTCTGATTAACAAGTCGAAAAATGTTGTGAATGCCATTATTGTTAATATATTTTGTCTATAAAAAGCCGAAAGAATCTTTTTGATTTTAATACAAACTTCTCTTTCTATTATTCGCGTGGGCATGAAACACACAGAAATGAGGGTTTTCCTTGAGTTTTGATTTAGTGAATATAATTCGCTAAGTTAGTACGTTCTTACTGCATACTTAATGGATGACGTTAGAATTGTATTTTTGTAGTTTGGTCGTAGGTCGTAGCCCATCATATGTCAAAAAAATTACAATAACAACATATTTCAATATGGCCACCGATGTGACAATTTTGAATATACTGTGGAATAGATAACGTATGTTTAAGAAATATATTTTAACTATAATCATTCAAATATATGAATTAAAATATATTTCATTTACAAAAAATTGAATACGGGTAAATTGCAAGGGTTTGGATTTTCAGTCAAAACAATTAATAAATTAAAACAGACTTTTTGTTACAAAATTGTTTTATTTAATTTTCGTTTTCTCTTTCAGCTGTTTTCAAGTAAGCTAGTATTCAGATGTTTGATTCTGAAATACGTTCGATAGCGGAAAAATATTTCCTTCACTTTCTGCTCAGAAGGAATGTGTGATGATAGGTTTAATAATCTTTTCACATAATTTTCGCAAAAAATAATGTGTCACTATTAAATTCTTTAAATATTAGCTCCAGTTTTTCCATTTCCCGCATCATATTCTTGGTTGTTTTTTGCAGAGACCCTTCAGTTAATTGATTTGTCCAAGAAAAAGACGCATCTCGTGGCGTATTTACCTCACTCGTTGATTCGATGACAAATATAACCGGCTAAGTGATTTAACCCATCGTATTGCAAGGATTCTAACTCGTCCTCTTTAGTAGCTTCTATTGATAATTTTTCGCAAGCTAAAGGTCTGGACCAATTGCTACTTAGACTATCGACGGTTTCTAGGTCGGACGTATCGTCTACCATGGTATTGCCATTCATAGATAGACTCCCTTCATTTCGGCCCAGAATGTATGATCGAAGCCTGTACATAAATTCCAGGCGATCTGGATGGTCGTACAAACCACCTTTAAACCTAATAATCCGAAAAATGTTTTCCAAGACATCCTGGTTTAGTCGATATGTTAATAAATACGACACGCCATATTACGTTTTTAATTCATCGTATAACAATTTAAGTGAATTATTAGTCATAAGAATACCTAAATAATAAATATTAAAATTCAGTTAGTTTAAAAATATTTCAATGTAAAAATAAATTATACCTTTTTGGAACGGCATTAGATTTAATTTCCCCTTGACGCGCAATTTCGACATAACTGATGACATTTGGTTTACAATTTCAAACTGCATCGACTCGGAAATCCCAATTCCTTGCACTCTTCATCGACTGTCTTTATATGGTTGTTTAACATTCAAGTAGTCAAACCAATCACTAACCTTGTTATAATATGAAAATATTAAGGTTAAATATTAAAAAATATATTAAATATCTTTACCTGCTTAAAAAATTCAGCACACTTCTACCAACTTTCTGATGATAATTCACCCAAACTTCCAGCACGGTAAATTGCATTGGCCACCGTTATCAACGAAATGATTTCTGACTAATTTAATTAGATGGGGTACCGAAAACATAAATTGTTTTTAAACTTTCGGACGGATTTATAAAAAACGGTGTTCTTATTGAGATATTTAAATCTCGTAATAGGCCTTGATTCGACTCTCTCAAATCACATACGATAGTCACTACTCGAAATCCGCAGTCTTCTATGGAATATATATGATGTCGAACAAAATGTTTCGTATCATTTTTTGGTAAAAAACCGTAATATATTGGTTGTTTCCAATTGCCAATAAGCCCTCGAACCATCGCGACCTGTACATATTTTGCGACTTGCAAAGAGTTGTCCTTCGATTTGTCGTATAAAATTTTCTCCTTTACTTTCATCTCGTCAAACGATAATACACACATTTTTTCTGCAGTCGTCATATCAACAGCCCTCAATAACTTTAGTACACACTGCAATATTCCAGGATATACTTCAACTTTAGCACACCATTTCAAAAGTAATCAATATGCTCTTGGACCACCAGCATGTAGTGTTTTTTCTTTAGCAATATTGTCCGTATCCCATTTTGTTTTGCTCGCTTCTCAGGATTTTGAAGTTTCTGCAGTTGTCCTGTTGTGAACATCTGGCCAACCGAATTAATAATTTTTTGTTGTTCCCAACTGTAACTGTAGTTTCCTTACTGCGAGTATGTAACTGCGCGTAAATCCGTTTGGATACTGCAATCGATTTTACACACGGCAATAAGCTCTGTTTGGCAAGAAATGTTTGCTGTGGAGGCTTGATTAATTATATGATTTGTTGGCTCTCTATTTGCCGATGTGCTGGCTTCTCCGGAAAGTTTGATAGCTGTTGCACTATTAAAATACCTTGTACTTATATTATCGCATATATAATTATAATTTATCAAACAATTGTATAGCATGCCTTAGAATATAGAATTCTAAGAATAGAATTCTATTCTTCTCTTTCAAAAACCCATTGTTTCCACAGTTTCTTTTTATTTGGAAATTCATGAAATAATACTTTATCATTATTTCTATTAATATTATTATCGCATCAGAATTGAACCCAGGAATTGGGCAATGTCGCAGCATGCGTACTGTAAGGGAAAGTCGGTGGACACAGCTCTGCACGATCTAGTACGCACAATTGAGAAAATCAATTTACTTGCAAGAGTTTTGCATGGTAGCATTTCTCGATATTGAGGGTGATTTTAATAATGTAAAAACGGAGGCGATCATGGAAGGATTGTCTTTTTTGAAGGTGGTCTGCTCTATAAGTAGGTTAATAAATCAGATGCTGGTAAGCAGGACTATTACCTCGGAGCTGGGAGAGTCATTTATTAGAAGACGGGTGGTTAGAGGAACCCCACAAGGAGGTGTAATGTCCCCCATTCTCTAGAGTGCAGTGATTAATGGATTGCTGCTGGAACTAGAGAGAGAGGGGATAGGGGTTGTAGCATATGCTGATGATGTAGCGATAGCTGTCTCAGGCAAATATCTAGATACGATTAGGGATGTTATGCAGAATGCACTCCTGATTGTTACGAAATGGGCCAGCAAGTGTGGATTGGGGATTAACCCTTCCAAAACAGAGCTGGTACTATTTACTAGGAAATATAAAATTCCGGTGGTTAGCCCTCCTATCATAAACGGCAGCGGACTAGTTTTTGCTGACCGAGCGAGATTTCTGGGCATAATCTTTGATAGTAAGCTCAGCTGGAAGCCTAACACTTTGGAAAGGGTGAATAAGGCTATTGTAGCCTTATACTCGTGTAGGAACGCTATAGGTAAGAGATGGGGCTTGAAACCGGAGCTGGTATACTGGCTCTATACCGCCGTGGTAAGACCTGTGCTAATGTACGGGGTGGGCGTTTGGTGGCCAGCTCTAGATAAGGTAACATATAGAGGTATGATGGAGAAGGTGCAAAGAACGGCCTGTATGCTTATAAGCGGGGCGTTTAGGACAACACCTACACGCGCTTTAGAGGTTATGTTCCACCTTATTCCAATCGACCTTTATGGTAAACAGATGGCAGCCAACGTGGCTACGAGACTCTTGGCTGTCTCTCAGTGGAAGTGTCTTCAGGTGGGACACTCGACGATAGGTAGATTCGCTGGCGAAGAACTGGCGAATCTGGATTATATTACACCAACGTTGTGCTTCGATAAGGGTTTCCGTACCATCTTTCCCTCAAGGGAATCCTGGAGAAACGGATCAATCTTGGAAAACGAGGCAGTGCAATTTTTCACGGACGGCTCGAATCTAGACGATCAGGTAGGAGCCGGAGTCTTCTGTGATAAACTTAATGTTAATATTTCTGTTCGTCTCCCTGACTACTGCAGCGTGTACCAGGCTGAAGTGGTGGCGATCGGGCAAGTCATGACATGGTTGAAGCATAATGTGGTATCCGGGAGGGATATCGCAATTTATGTGGACAGTCAGGCAGCGATCAAGTCACTTGGGGCAGTTTGTCTGAGGTCGCGGGTGGCGCTGGATTGCCGATCATCTCTTAACGAGATGAGCGAGTATTTCAGCATCCAAATAATCTGGGTCCCGGGTCACTCGGACGTCACGGGGAACTGCAGGGTGGACGAACTATAGCTAGGTACGGTACGACTCTCCAGATGCAGCCGGAAATGGTAGGTCTGGGGAGGTCTATGACAGTGCTAAAATGGGCGCTCAGTAAAAAGACAATCGCCTTGACAAATGAGAGGTGGATCAACACTCTCACGTGCAGAGTAGCAAAGCAGGTTTGGCCAAAACTGGACTTGCGGCGCTCCAAGGTACTAATATCCCTGGGAAGACAAGAAATAGGATGGGTCATAGGGATAATGACAGGTCACTGCCTTTTTGGGGAGCATGCGAGAAGGCTGGGGATACAGACGAATGACTTTTGTAGAAGTTGCATGGACGAAGAGGAGGAGGAGACTTTGGAACACTTCCTATGCTCATGTCCGGCGCTAACATACAGGTACGGTATGGACAGCCTTTCGGAACTCGCGGACTGTGGAGTGCGAGATTTATTACGCTATATAGATAGCTCTGGTTGGTTTCAACGGGAGTAATGGGGAGATGGGATCCTGTGGTATCACAACGGGCCATTGCTGGCCTAAGTGTGCGATAGCAGCCACTTCAACCTAACCTAACCTAACCTAACCTATTATCGCATCCAAAAACTGCACACCTCATGGTCAATAAATTATTTAATTTGTTTATTATTAATTAAATACAATTTAGTACACTTTCTAACATTCAAATATCGATAAAATCACCTCAAAATGCATAAACGGTGCTAAACGATGTATGTTTATTTTTATTGGTTAACTTGTCACAATAGTCCGAGTCGTCATTTTGAAAGATGCGCAAACATGAACGAAAATCAAACCGATGAGTATATTACCTGTGTATGTGTACTGTGGGTCGTAGTCGTAGCTACCTGATGAGTATGCCGAGCTTTTTGTTCGTGCGAGCTTGTCAGTACGAATTACGAAACCAAACTACCACAGAGAAAACTGAAGGAGAAGTTTTCATTTTTTGGAGTCGATACACTTTGTATTGACTCTCGGGTTAAAGTTCGGGGGGAGGGGGATTTTGCTATTTCTACTTTTTTGGTAGATATATTATAAATGATTGGCCTCTTCATTTTTCTGATTAACAAGTCGAAAAATGTTGTGAATGCTATTATTGTTAATATATTTTGTTTATAAAAAGCCGTTTTTTTTTTTTTTTGTTTCTATCTCTGCAATCTTTTCTGGGGCTCTAGGCACTTCCAACTCTTTCGCAGCTCCCTTTTAACGTTCTACCTTACGCCGTTGCCAGCCAACTCGAGGACGTACGGGATTGACAAAAAGACCGCGATCAAGGGATTTCTAATCTCGACATCGTACTACCTCATATGGCCCAAGATATTTTGGATTAGTTTTACTTCCCTTACTAAACTGGGTCTTTTGATTGCCACTATTTCGCTGACGCTATATGTTGAAGCATTTTTCTCCCTTTGTCATAGGTCCTACGATTTTCCTCTTGAACTTTTAAAATTTGTTCTCTCGCCTTTTCTCTTAGATTACTACGACTTTCACTGAAACTCTTTGCTCTTCCTCTTCCTCTATTATCTCCTTCAATTTATCCTCGGGACAGCGTATCTTTACACCGGTCAGCAACTCGAACGGCGTCATCTCAACACTTCTTTGGTAAGTGTTATTTAAAAATCTTTGCAAAGTATCGGTGTGCTTGTACCATTCATCAGGTTTCTCCAAACTTATCTTCGTTAACACCGGTATTAAAATTCTGTTAACACGTTCAACTTGCCCATTACCGGTTGGTACGCCCGTCGTAATGGCCCTATGTTTAATCGACTTGTTTCTGCAGTATTCCTGGAATTCTGACGAAGTAAATGCAGTATCTTGACCCAAGGTAATAAACCTAGGATTTTCGAGTATCGACTTCTGTAGTTCCAACTTTTGGAGAACTTCTTTGGTAGTTATGGATTTCGACGGATATAACCACAAAAATTTTGCGAACCCATCCACAACACAAAGGATGTGTTTGTATTACTTATTGGTTGCTATAAGGTTCCCCATAGCTGGTCCAGATGATAGGTATTCCATGGAGTATCACCTTTCGGTGTCGGATGCAATAACCCTTCTTGTTTACCCATTGCCTTCTCCGATAAGATGCATGGTATGCAATTGTTTATGCAGCTACGGATCTTCTGGCTCAACTTTGGGATATAGAATTTCCTCGATATCAAATCTTCTGTTTTTGCTTCCCAAAATAACCTTGATTGTGATAATGCTTGATAACCTCCATTTGCATTTAACTCGGAACAACAATAGATAACGCATCTTTTTTGAGTACCTCGAATATGGGATGTAAATCTCGATCAGTTCTCTGGGCTGCCTTCACTCTAGAAATTACACCCTCTCCAATCACCATAAACACCGGCTCCCTACTCAATGCATCAACATGCCTCATCTTACTTCCAGGTCGATGCTCGAGCTCGTAATTAAACTCTTGAAATTGTAGTGCCCAACCGGCGATTCTCGCGTTCAATTCTTTCTTATTCGTAGTGGCCTTAAAAGCGGCACAGTCGGTCACTATTTTAAAATTGAGACCTAGCAAATACACTCTTAATTTTTTTAGAGCAACGACAATCGCCATTACTTTCAGCTCATAGCTACTGTATTGTTCCTCGGTTGGTGATATTTTCTTACTGAGGTAAAATACTGGATGCAATTGTTCATCCGATTCAGACTACTGCAACAAAATGGCACCCAATCCAATTTTGCCACATCGGTATGCAATTCTGTTTCTGCAACAACATCGTGTAACTGCAAAACTAGCTGGCATAGCATCATCTTTTTCGATGACAAAAAAAAAATTGAATTTTGAAAAAAATTCAAAACAAATTAAGTTGTTGCTAAATTTACTGAATTTTCAGAATTGACAAAATTCAAAATTGTATAAGCTTTATTGGAATCCAGTTAATTAAGATTTGATTACTACTTGATAATGAGAGTTTAGTAGTGATCGTATTCACGAAAGTTAATTGTCTAAATAGAAAATAAAATTTGTTTTTTATGGAAAATGATCGATTAAAGTTTATACAGTTTCGTGAATTCGGGCATAATGGGTACTTTCTGGGTAGTAGTAAGTGCTGGAACCAAATACAATGCTTGTAAACAAAGCCCAGTAGAGTATAAGGATATTAGGTTATGTATTTCATTTGTGCAGTAACAGCAAATTAGAAAAGCCGAGTTTGATTTTAATTCAAATACATATTTTATAATAAATCTATAAATATCCTAGCCGCAAATCATGAATTACTAACCTATATTCCACCGCAAACACACACATCCCTTAAAACATATTTTATTACCAAAATGACACAAAAATAGCTCCATTTAATCAAATGGCCATTAACTTTGTATGTACAAAAACAACAACAATTTAGTATATTATACCATATTGGAAGAAAACCGCGCACAGTATCACAATGCCATTTAAAAACATTCGCGAATCATTTCGTCTTATAGAAAATTAAATTGCATTAACCTTTTTGTTTTTTTTTTGCTGCTCATTCCGTTCTGTGCGGTTTCATATTTCTGCCGTATTAGCAAAAAAAATAAATAAATTTGTGCTGTTGAATTATAAGTTTATAACATTTTGAATTTCTCACTCTTTTATTCTATGTACATATATAAAATGTGTATGTTTATATGTACACACAAACCCAGACCAGATACATGTATCATAATTTTATCATATACATTTCTGATTTTTGTTTTTGGTTTTTGCTTTATTTCCAGGCCGATGCATCATTAGGAATGTTAGAACGTGAATATTTACGCGAATCATTAGGTTATGTATTACGAATACAGGAAGTTCAAGAACGAATAAAATTTGAATTTGTTGAAACATTATTACGTAAGTGCATTATCTTTTGTCATATACATATTTATGTAGTTTCAAAATCGAATTTAGATTTAATATGGTTTTGTATTTCTTTTCTATTTTTAGAATTTATATCGGGATGGTTAGTGTTTTATCACTGTGGACATGAAATATATGAGGATGCCAAAGAATATATGAAAGATCTACAGTTTAAAGTTCAAAAGGTGTGTATCATACTTATGTAAAAGGTGCAACACACGCACGATTTATTAAGACACACGAAATTGGTTCTATTTTTAAGATTTTGTGTTTTAAAAAGTATCTTCTCTTACAAAAAACAAAAATTAGATTTATTAAAACGGATTAAATGTTTGCTTTTTGGGGCGATAAAATATGTGGGTAGGTTATTTTGGTTGAGCTTATATTTTGGGATGTAGGATGTTACAAATTTTTATTAAGTAAAAAAGTTGTATGTGTTCCTCACAAAGCCCTACGTATTTTGAGATTATCATTACGCAGGTGTTAAAAAGAAAATTTATCGAGACGTGATTTTATATGATGAGAACAAGGCTCACAAAAATTAAACGGGTATTAGGTGTTGAACCACAATTGTTGGCCTCTCTAGGACTGTGGGTCAACAAGCTTCTACGAGGACATGTTTTTCTCAAGGACAATCATTTTGAAGGAAGCCCCACTGCCATTACACTGGAAACCATCGAGGCTGTGGGAATCATCTTAGAAGAACATTACCACTGCAATTACAGAGATATTGAGGCATTCCTTAGCATATCCATGATCTGAATTAAAACAGTCGTGCATTGTCATATGATCTTCAGGAAGCTTTGTTCGTGGATACCGCAAATAAGAAATGGTCAATAAATTCAATTGAGGTTGGTCAAAAACAGTGTTCTTCATCATCACAACGGATGACAGAACCTGCTTTTACTACCATCAGTCAGAAAACAAACGGTAATAGGCTCAATGGATCTTCCGAGAAGAGGGCAAACCATTCAAAGTGCAACTTCCAATATCGATTAGTATACTCAAGTTTGTTCGCTTTTGACCAGACTTAAGTGTCCGTCACCGCCAGTCTTCTTTATAATTAAATTCTCTATAAATATTCTTCGAACTCATCGATATCCTCAAAAGTTTCTTGTCTCCGACCGGACAACTCATCATCACCATCATCATCAAAAGCTGTTTACAAATTTCACTTAGAATTTCGAAATTTTATTTTACTACTTCTCACTTTCACGTGAGAAATTTTAGGAGAGGACTTCGATAATTACGGATTGGGTCTTTAATGGATTTTGTCCGTATTGGATCTTGACAGAAATCGATTTTAGGCGAAAAGATGCTTTAGACAGCAATGGCACCTGTTAAAAATGAATTTACTTTGACAGGAAGAGATTTTTAAAAGATGGAACCATTATGTCAATAGGTGACATATTTCTACAGATCCACGGAAAGCCTGCAAAAATAAATTTTCTAAAATTAATTTTTTTCTAAAACTGAAATTTTGTAACAATTTGTCGTCGCCGATAATGCTTACGCGGGCTCCTAAAATATTTTGAAGTCAATCAAAATACGTTCCAAGTGCTTTAAGACATTTAGAAGCCCCGATATTGCCTAATTCATCCTTTGGAATAGGGGGATATTTCTTAAAGCTCCGCGGAGCTCCCCTTCAGCAGTGGCCCAACATGGAACTTTTCCAGAGAACGTAGGACGACCAACATGTCAGGATTAGGAGGACTCTATTACAACGATAGTCGTTAAAATTAATTTTTTACATTTAGTCGCAAATTTCACGTTTAGCGCATTTTCGTTAACTGGTAATCATATTATTATCAATGAAAATTCCTTCGACATGTAAACATTTTAGGTCTCGAAATCTTTTGTATCAAGAAATGTAAACGACATTCGAACATATCGTTAACGTATCGCACTAAAGAAATCTGAATGCAAACATTCTGAAGCTGAAGAAATAAGATTAGTGTTAAAGCTCGTTATTTGGAGCCATAAATATATCCCGCCTATATGAACATAACATCTTTGCTAACCTTTTGAACAACGTATTGAGGTTTAAAAAAAATCTCTGATCCGCGGAAAATAAATGGAATATATAGTACAATTTGGATTGCTGCTAAAGATAATTTTTTCCAAAAATGACTTATTAATGGATTCTTACATTTTTCTGTCATGCTGTTTCAAATTTTTCAATTCAAATTTTCCCAGAATTAGGTTCTCTTTTAGATTGTGAAATATTTGGTTGGGGAAAACGTTTTGTTCGTATTTTAATGCAAAAGTAAAACAAGTTTTTGTGCAAGATCAAGCCGGTACCATTGATTGCATTAAAATTCCTAGCCAAGCTCTTTTCTTAGTTAACAATTCCTTTCTAATCTCACCTTCCTTGCTGCACGATCTTTTTCATACATTATTATCGTGCGTGGTTTATTTTTCGGAATGATATCAAAGGGCCGAATGTCGAAGGGCCGAATTTCGAAGGGCCGAATGGATCGAAGGGCTGAATGAGTCAAAGGGCCGAATGTTGAAGGGCCGAATGGGTCAAAGGGCCGAATGGGTCGAAGGGCCCAATTTTTTTGTTTATTTTTTTGTTTTGTTTTTAGAAATATAATTTTTTAAATTTCTTGTTTTAAGGAATATTTTGTAAATGTACTGAAATTGATATTAAGAATTGTAATTTTTATTTATTTATGAAAAAACAATATTATTTTTCCAGATATCAATGCCAGATTGAAATGTTGTTTGTCAAAATGACTCATATCAAAATAGGTAATACATTTCAGGTTGATCAAAATGACTCATGAGACAACAATATACTATAAAATAAACAGTTTCGTTTAATTTAAGTAGACATTTTGGAAATTTTGCCTTAAGGTTAGGTTAGGTTACATCACTAAATCACAAAGAAATTATTTTATTCATCCAAATAGAATTTTCCTTCACCCTAACCAATAAAAAGTGGTCTGATTTTTTTGACATTTTATGACAAAATTCTTTTTTGGTTTTATTGAAATACCTATTATGTACAAATATTTTTCCACTTGATAATTACAAAAAAAACACAAAATATAAACAACAAAATTAATGCAATATTTTTGCCGATAGAATATCCAAAGATTAAACATAATAAAATATGTATAAACTCATAAGAAATTAATTTATGTTTGATAAAAAAATTTACAAAAGATTCCTTTAAACAAGAAATTAAAAAAATTATATTTCTAAAAACAAAAAAAAATAAACAAAAAAATTCGGCCCTTCGACCCATTCGGCCCTTCGACATTCGGCCCTTCGACATTCGGCCCTTCGACCCATTCGGTCCTTCGACCCATTCGGCCCTTCGACATTCGGCCCTTCGACATTCGGCCCTTTGAAATTCGGCCCATCGTCCTCATTCCTATTTTTCTTCATAAATAATGAGCCGTTTCAAAAATAGTTCGATTTCGTTCTGTTGTAGTAACGATTCGCAGATGGAAATTCGACCACTTATAGTTTTTTTTTGTATCTTTGCTTCTTCAAATGGCTTACAACTATTTTGTTAAATTGTTTCTATAATTTAATCGATTTTTCAGTCATTGGCAGACCAGTGGTAGTTGCATCATGGACATCATAATCTCTAGATTGAAAACGCTTGAACCAGCTTTGTGTCACATCACTAATTTCTTTGCCAACCTGAGTCGCTAAATCAACATAATATTATCATAACCTTCCTAAAACAGTTTCTAATAAGTCAGCTTTGAAATGGGTGCAAGTGTTGCCAGATTTGATTAATATTGCCAGTTATGTGATCCCAAACCTGTTTACCGGAAGATTGTGAAGACACTTTTCCCCAACCTGTAACAGATTTTTTTTTTAATAAAATAACTTGGGCATTTAATTTTCATTTTGTATTTTTATTTTAAGTTTTTTTGTCTGTCCTATATCCAATGCAATTTAGCATTGTTATAAACTAACAAAAATCGTGTTAACGATACACATGTGGAGTGTTCTTCATTTTTTGGGGAAAATTGATTTTCCGTTTCTGAAATATTTAGAAATATTAGAACATAAAATTTTATTTGGAAGGGGAACAAATTTTAGCCGGAAATGTAAAATTCGATTTCTTGAAAATTTTACAAATGTGGTCCTATACACTGTAATAATTCCATTCCAGTACTCACTTCGAGTACTCAAAGTGTCTAGAACTAAAATTAACGATACTTAAGCGTTAGTAAAACCAAAGATCATACTATATTAGAGATGAATCATTCAGTACAAACAATAAAAAAGACTACGAAACCCTCCCATTTCTTTATATAGGGTACCTTTGCATAAGTTGTAGTAGAATAGAAACCGGCACATTAAAGTTAAACTATTTACAAGTAATTTATATGCAAAATATTTACGTATATATCAAAGGAACCCTATATACTGCATCGGGGGGACCCAATTTTTGTACTGAATGAATCATCTTTAATATGGGATTATCTTTGGTAAAACTGAACAACTTACAGCTTCCTTTGAAGCTTTTGCCTTGACTTGACTCCGATAACTACTTACAGTGAGTCATTTCATACAGTGAATCATTTTAGATCAAAATTTCGAAGTTTAATTTGACAACAGCTGAAATATTAAACAAATTTGGGCTCCGAAAATCTCAAAACTTACATTTTTGAATAAAATAATATATCTAAACATGTAATTTGTAACATAGTGTTTTGTAAATGTACATAATTTGAAATTTTATTTCTTATAGTGTTTTTTTGTTATGACATTTGATGAAGCATTCTCCAAGATGCATTCGGATCTTATCAGTGCACGTGTCAGAAAAATATGTCGTTTGGTGCCTTCCGCCTGGTGTAGTTCTGTCAAAACAGACTTTACAGTCACTCTTCTTGCCTACAAGCATAGTATGAAGCTTTCCATTCAGTCGGACATTTGTTTCGATGGTTGTAGACGACTTTCGTGCACGAGCTAGATGAAACCCTCTTCTTAATTGTTCGATCAATAGCCATATTTAAAAAGAGTCAAAGGACGCTCTCCCTTTTCTCTTTTAACTTCTTTGTATAATATGTAGGGATTAATTACAAAAATTTCTAATCCCCAAAAAAAGAGTTTACGCCACCACTTGAGAGATTTTCTCAGAAAACAATACGTTGATGTACATATGTATATATATTGATCGGATATATCGACGCCTCCCATGATTTTGTTGCAATTTATGGCAGCATTTGGTTTTTGTATTATAAATTAAGCACCACCACCTTGAAACGTTTTTACAGAAGTAAATCCAGCATTGTTCCAGTTTGTTAATATTGTAATAATACGCTTATCCTTCCAGGCTATGATCAGGCTGTGATTTTTTCGATATGCAACTGAGCTTTTTGATTTAAATTTCGGTTTTTTTATGCCAAATGGTAATCCCTTTCTATTTGAATGTGCCGGTTATAGCTGATTTACATTCAACGACTTTCGACGTCCGCAAAAAGTTGAAACACAACATATGAAAAACAGCAAAGACAAAAAGAGAAAAAATAATCATCTGCTTAAAAAAGTCAATTGAAACCCGAGAAACAAACCCAAAAGTCGTCATCTGCTTTTTTTTGCAGATGTCGAGTTTCATCTTTTTTCTGTAAAATCGTCAATGCGTTAATAAATATTAACTATAATAAGGTTACATAAACAAGAAAACCAATCATTTGTATTGGTTTATGACATTTTTTGTTTAAATTTATTTTTTAATGTGTAAAAAAAACGAATTTTTGATTTGACATCTGCATCTGCAAAAATTTGAATGTAAATCAGACTTTACATGACATTTCAATTTCAAAAATTCCTCGGCTAGAACAATACTTTAGTAGTATCTATCTGTAAACATATGATACCCTTGGGCATCGGGAATTTTATCTAACAACATTTGATGCAGATGCAGTGGAATTCTTGCTGTCACAGGGACAGGAAGATCAGGCAAATGTATCCGGTTTTTGAACCACACATAACATAAATCTTTATTCTCAATTTTGTTGGTTTCTTCGGATTATAGGAAATAAAAGAAATTTTACCTTTTAATTTTACCACTGATTTGTCAACGCTGATATTCTCGCCCCAATAGAAGTTCAAAAATTTTGAATTTATATATTTTAGGAATGAACTTACTCGTTTTTTACGAGTTCTAATATTTTGTGTTTCTGTTGAAACGGTTTTCAGGTGCAGCATCCAGAAGATTTGACTAAATCAGTCCCTTGTAATTGTGTTGGAGTAAAATGTATGACCGCCCCGGTGGCACAGTGGTTAACATGCTTGCTTTAAGCTCCGGAGGTCCCGGGTTCGATTCCCGGCGGGTGATGAAAAAATTACGGCTGGTTAATGTAGGATCTTTGAACTAATCACTCATTATCCGTTAATAAAAATGATTACGAAAACTTCATAATGAAGCGGCCAAATCCCTCCATGGGATGTAGCGCCAGCGAAAAAAAAAAAAAAAAAAAAAAAAAAATGTATGACTGTTTTCATTCGTTGACGGGTATTCGTTAATTTTTGCTGCTGGCTTTAATCCCATATTCAAAATTACTGCAATAAATGCCAAAAATTCTTCTCTGTTTACATCTTGCCATGTTTGCCACAGTGATTTTGTGAACAGCTCTTTTTGTTGTAGTTTATTCGCAGCATAACTATTTGTTTCAATAATTTCACTAATCAACTCATCCTTAAAAAATAATTTAAAGAAGTGAATCGGTTCAGTTACACCTACATGTGGACCTGTAGCTCTATTTCCACTTTGGAAATTGATTCGCTTTGAAATTTCCACAGATTCTGTTACATCCTGCCAAGAATTAGAATCACTATCGTTATCACTATCAATTAGGTACTCTAATTTTCTGTTTTCTTTTACTATCAATCTGATCACTTTCTTCACTCTCATCAATATCACTGGTATAAATAAAATTGTTATCCGTATTGGTTCCGACAAGGTAACTTCGTCGTCACTTGAAAACATTTTAAAATAATAAATCTTCCTTGAAGGGCGCAATTAAACTGATCAAAATAAAAGTGTTTGCTAAATCTACTTTCCATACATGTTAATGTAAATTAACAGAAAAAAAACATAACGGTAATCAATTGTTTTTTGTTCTCTCTTGTTGCATGGTGAATGAGAGGCACCACTCGTGTTGTTTCATTACTGAGTTGCATGGTGACTGAGGGGCACCACTCGTGTCCAGAGAGTTGAAAAATCTCAATTAAAATTGAAATTTTTTGAAGAGCAATTAGATAGAATTTTGAATTTACGTCTTATAAATTTATTTTCAGAACTTCTGAAAATCAAAATTTCCTGGTACTGTAGTGCCGCTTTGTTCAGAAATTTCAATCTGAGTATCTTTTCCGTGTTCACTTTTGTTTGCTCGCTATAGGCTAGAATCACACTATCATTTTTCTATGTTGAAGATGTTTTATCAAATATCTTTGTCATAGATAAATGATAGTATGAATTGATTCTTTTATAAAAGATTACTTTTATAAAATAAATTTTAACAAAGTTAGCTTCGTAAATTTAAATATGATCAAATATTTGATAAAACATCTTTGACAAAGAAAATGATAGTGTGATTCCAGCCATAGACAGTCATTATCTTTTCTCCATACAATGCCCGTTAACCTGAAGAACTTGTCAAGTCCGATTTTATTTATGTTATACCGTTTAATGTCGTTTAAGACTTCTGAGCATGTCGAATGTTTGGTACAAAACCTGCGGTTGGACGAGGGAAGATCTAAACTGTTTATTTGATCGATTTTGCCGTTAAACTGCTGATCACCTACTTTATAAGAAAAAGTGCCTCGAACCAATTAATAAACAAATAATTTCATCAGAATAGTTCAAATACATAAAGGCTGGTCAACTAGTTGTTCTGTAGTGGAAATTTAGCAGGTTGTTTCTAATGGTTGTAATTATATTACAGCAAAGCGATTCAAAATAATTTTGATGCACTTCTCACGACCTTATATATTCATATAAATACATAATAAGTAAAAATTATTATACGGGTATTTCAATAAATATTTACTGGTGTTTTTCCCCAAGTGGGAATTACTGATAATGATAAGAGTTATTATCTATTACTGTTAACTCTCAATTCGGTTTATATAGGCTATATAGGACTATGGCTTTTACCTAAGGGATATTTAGTAATCCAAAAAGCTCCCAAAGGAATATTGATCAAACACTTAAAGAATAGTAAGGGCAATATTCGAGCATTGCCTATCGTACCCAGAATGGCTACGGACCTTTTTGTGTCTATGCCTGGTCCTGGTGGACCGCCACCCAAACCTAACCTAACCTATCGTACCCAGATACTAATTGGAAACTGGAACATAACGCACATGACACGAAATGTGACAGCTCAAAAAATTGTATATTTTTGTGTTAATACGTCAGAAAGATGCACTACAATCGATTTCATAACCTGGAAAAGTGACATTTTCATATTTATTGTACAAAGCACGAGAGGGCTTAATGTGTCGTTCTTCCTTTTTTGGACGCCTATAGAGAATAGTGTAGTAAAATCAAAATTAACAATTTTTCTTTTGCTCTCCTAAACTATCCCTTGACGATTCCTTCGCGGACCTAAAAGACCTTTTGTGCATGTACCAGATGCAGGCCCAATGAGCCGTCCAGTCAATATTCAGGCTATTATAATGAACCTGATAATACTCCCCTACCCCTCCAACGATTCCTTTTTTGACTATTGTTTGTCATGTGCGATAAGAGCTCGAATGAAAAAAAAATCAAGGTCAGCACAAGCTGAAAATGAAATGAAGCAGAATAACATTGAACAATAGGGGAGACCTAACAACACAGGCAGTTACGTAATGTTTTCTGGGCATATAGAAAGACACAAACAACAGCTAGAGCTAGAGGGGTCAGCAACCTAAGGCCTGCGGGTCGGATACGCCCGCCAGCTAAAATTCTCCGGCCCGCCGATCCCAACCGAAATATCATACATACATATACGGCCCGCAGACAAATTATGTGAAACTTAAAATGAGCTTGGAAAAGCAAAGTTCGGTGTTCCATAACCAAAACACAGAAGCTGAAAACAATACACGTGCTGGCTACGCAGTATCGAAGATGATAGCAGAAAAAATGAAGCCTTTCATTGACGGGGAATTCGTGAAAAATTGTTTGATGACCGTAGTAGCGATTCTATGTCCCGAGAAAAGGAATTTGTTTTTAAATATTAGTCTTTCTGCAAGAACCGTTTCACGACGCATCCAAGAAATGTCAGCAATCTAAAAATATCTTTAAAAGAGCACTGCAAAAAATTTTCAGTTTTTCTCGATAGCCATTGATGAAAGTACAGATACCACGGATACAGCGCAAATTTTGAAATTATTGAAGAATTAGCTCAACTCTTACCTAAGAAGAGCACTACCACAGGAGTTGACATTCTTAAAGCATTACTGCAGTACACAACCGACCTATCTCTGGACCTATCAAAGCTAGGGTCCATAACAACTGATGGAGCGCCGGCAATGGTTGGCGAAAAAAAGGAGTCATTGCTCTGCTCCAAAAGCACCTGGAAGACCTCGGAATGAAACAAACCTTAAGAAAAGTTCACTGCATTATCTGCCAAGAAGCATTGCGCGCGAAGTCTTCAAATTTTAAATACGTGATGGACGTTTCTGTGAAAGCAGTAAACTTCATCTTATCTCGGGGATTGAACCACCGTCAATTTCAGCAACTTTTTTTGGAAGCAGAAAATCAATACGGTGACCTGCTATACTTCTGTAATGTTCGCTGGCTCAGTCGAGATGCAATGCTAGGACGAGTGTATGCTCCGTGGGAAGAAATAGCCACATTTCTTGAGAGTAAAAACGTAAGTTCAAGTGAATTTCGTGACCCCGAATGGATTTGACTTGACGCCTTGCTTTTTTGGTAGATTTAACATCGTATTTAAACAATTTGAATTTGTAGCTTCAAGGCAAAAATCAGCTAATATGTACACGATAGTTGAGGGCTAGTTTAGGGTTGAGTTGGGGGTTGAGTTGAGAGTTCATGTAAGCATGTAGTTTTTCAAAACATATTGATTTGAGGACTTAGTTGGGCGTTGAATTTTGGGTTTTGTTTTAGTGGAATTCATCTCGAGAGGTTTCAGTTCTTTATATTATATTACTGAGTTTGAATCTGTCAAGGCATCGACAGAACGTATCACCAGGTACCTGTGCAGAATATCAGGGAAGGTCAATAATAGATCAACAGGTGATAAAATATTCGTTTGATAAATTATTTGGGTTTTATGCTTTCTATGATCTAGTACGCATGCGTCGGGAGCATCGACTTGTAGATTTGTTGAATAGGTAGGTTCACACCGTGAAAATTGGCTTATTCATTATGAAATACTCACTGTCATATTTCACTATTAACTAAATTATGTATATATGGCTACGGACCTTTTTGTGTCTATGCCTGGTCTTAGTGGACCGCCACCCAAACCTAAATTATGTATATCTAAACGCTGTCTCATTGTCACAAACGGGAGCAAGTGCATTAGGCTGCAAATAGTACCAAATTAAATCCGTCTCGGTTGAAACTTGAAAATGAAAAAGGTAAATTTTTTTCAATTCCAGAATATGGAGAGTTATAAGGCATTTTTCATTTTCTAGATTGGCTGGGAGAATTCATGGGCCGACCATAATTACTATCTTAAGTCCCAGATCAGATTACTATCATTTTCAATTTAAAATGTTGAATCTTCATAAAATTCCGAATTAAAATCAATTAACCAATTTTTGTGCTTTTTAAAGTTCCTTACAAAATTTACCATAATCTTTCAAAGTTTTCAAATTTTGACGGATTTGGATTGTCTGGACGTGGAAAATTAGTCATTTATGGAGACTGTCCATCAGATTATTTGCGGGACGGTTGAGGCATCTTTATTCTCGACAATAAGACAGATGCTGAACTGGTCGTTTTTGTTCTATCAGTGATTTATTACACAAAAGTAGTTAACGAAGGATTTTGATACACATTATGAACATCTTTCTTGGTACATTATCGCCTTATTTGTGATGGCCTGAATAGATTTTCATAGTTTAATGAAAACTTGTTCGTTAGTTGGTGTTCAAAGGAAAATAAATGTGCACGCATGCGCCCTCGTTTGTGATAAATCATCATACGAGCTTCAATTCTAAAATACCCTTCCTTTGGAACCTCACACCGAAATAGGGTTTCCTTGTTACCATAGTTTGACTCTATCGGGTTATAACTAATCATTTATATGTGGCCGTTTAGTGGAGTTGACCATCACAACAAATTTCGACGTTTCGAATTTAAACTGGATTTTGCAGTGTGAATTCTTCAGTCAATTAACGTTACGATGCTCCTTTTCGCCGACGATGGAAACAGTTAAAAGAAAAGAACGACGAAAAAGAAAAAGGATTGGGGGAACCTTGAGCCTCAAAACCAATTGCAATTTTTCTAGATGAAAACGAAAATATTCCTTGTAATTTTCGCTACAAATAACATCGAAAGTATGGAGTTTTCGATTATACGAACCAACAATGTTAACCTTCAATATTTTCTGCATCTGATGGTCTCAACTTTATTAGAATCATTGCTGGTTACTTCTATCGGTCCAAACATCACATTAACGGCAAGCCCTTGAGTGTCACAAGCCATGTCGTATTTTAGCTTCTAAGAGGTGCAGCAAAAGGCTACCATTAGCCTAATAAACTCTTTAAAGATGTCACGTTTGGTTTTGCGCAGATTTATGAATATTGTATAGCGATTTTAAAGTTCGATTTTGGGGTCAGCAGAAATAGAGTTTTGCGTGCGATATTAGGTCCTTATTGTCATAAGATTTTACTTCCTTTAGACAAAATCGATAGCGTTGTACTAATATTGTTTTTGTTCACATCTTTAATAATTTTCCAATTTTATTTCTGACTTCTTTTCTAGACGAGAGACAATTTTACCGAGACACAGGCAAAAGCAGAAGAATTAAAAGCAAAATACATGGATAGTAAAATGGTAAGAAACTTCACAACGAACTCCTGAAATTTAATTGAAAATTATATTTTCCATTTAATTTCCAGAAAATCGAGACTGAATATGCAAAACAAGGTTATTTGTTTTTGATGGAAAAAAGTAAGTTTTTATCTCCCAATATACTATGTACATACTAATTAATTTTTCCACCTTTGTCAATTCCAGAGGCCTTCACAGCAATATGGTCAAAATATTATTGCACATACAAAAAACAAGACAAAATATTTTCCATGGTACAATACAACCAAATATCTGGAAGGCCAGACAACAACGGCGATAATTATAATTTAGTATCGTGTACACGTCGAGCGTCCGATTTCGAGAAGCGATATTGTTTCGATCTCATATTGGAACAAAAACCTGGTCAAATTTTTACCTTTCAAGCCCTAAGCGAGGAGGATCGTAAAGCGTGGGTGAATGCAATGGACGGAAAAGAACCAACTAGTTTAGCAATAGCTGGTGTTATAATACACAATGAAGATTTTCAGCTAGATGATGTAGGATTTGCGTTCGTACGCAAATGTATTGAAACACTAGAGAATCGGGGACTCGAGGAGGAGGGACTCTATCGAGTAGGTGGGGTGAATACAAAAATAAATAAGCTATTAGGTTTAGGTGTGGATCGGAAAAAGACTGAAAAAGAACGTTTCCAATTTTTTACGGACGACAGTTATAGCGATTTACTGGAAAGTAAAACCATTGCAAGTGCATTAAAACAATTTTTAAGACATTTAAGTGAACCCCTAATGACGTACCGGTATCATAATGGATTTTTAGCGGCGGCGAAACAAGAGACACGAATGCAACGAATTAGTGATGTGCACACGTTAATACATCGGTTGCCGAAAAATAGTTTTGATATGCTCGAAATGGTGGTTAGGCATTTAAAAGCGTAAGTATTCGAATGGTTTAATGTTAATCGAATACGATGCTTAAATCGGAATTTTGTTTCAGAGTTTCAATGAAATCGCATAAAAATAAAATGTCCGTATTCAACTTAGGTGTTGTATTCGGACCAACGCTACTTCGGCCACTTGAAGACACAATAGCATCCATTTTGGATATTAAATTTAACAATGTTGTAATAGAAATTCTTATAGAAAATTACGATGTTATATTTCGACATCCGCCAAATAATATGAAACCAAGCGATTATCTAGACTATTCGACAGTATCGGAACCACGGGGCGAACAAATGATGGGCGGAAATCATATCAACAGCAGCTATCATAGACGAACATCGAATAGCAGTAATACAACACAACCGGTAATGAGAGTGGTAACAAAATCAAAACATACCGATCCGATAATGTCGTCTAGTTTACAAAATATTCCGAACGGTCTGTCGATACATTCGACAACGACGACAAGTAATGGGGGCACGGGTATTACAAAAAATAATCATCACCCCATTTATGATACAAAAAAAAGTTTAAATAACATGAATCAATCGACACCGTCCTTAATACAGGATGCACATTTATCACCGCGCGAATTAACCGCTATCTCACGACTTACGGGACTAACGAGCGTGGCCGGCAGTGGCAGCATAATCAGTGCGAATACAACAAACGAATCACAATACATAACATCTCCATCACTGATACGGGCAGGTGGACAGCAACAGAATAACTATACAATGGCGAATCGTAATAATAACGATCGACCGCTGCTCATAAACCGACATAATGAAGGGTTGTATGGAGCACAAAAATTACATCATCCCATGACATATAGCGAAACAAATTTAATTCAACAGCAACGCCAACTTGGCGGTGGTGGTAATAGTATTTCGGCGGTCGATACACAATCGATAAATGATCGTATCAATTCGACGAGTAGCTCAAACGAAAGTGTTTGTTCGTCATCGAGTCGCGATCTAATATCATCTCCATACAATCGGTATAATAATCAGACAACGGTGACGACACAAAATTTATACAATACGAATACGTACGCGTCATTGATACGTGATAATAATGATGCTAGTCAAAATTTTTCGCCGAAAAAAATTCAACGCGGTAAACCGGTCGGTAAATCGAAATTTCATGTGGGACGTGAGAATGTGTAAGTGATGATAGTTTTTACCTAAAAAAAAAAAATATTTGTTTTATATAATTTTAAGCTGACTATACTTAGGGTTTAGGCTGCTGGTAATAATTATATTTAACCTAGGAATAAAAAGTATACCTATATAAAAATAATAATGAACGACGGAATTTTGGGGAAGACTGAAAAACTGATTTCGTCGCCCAACATGGGGTTATTGAAATTTGTTTATTTACTGTTATACCTACTAATTGACTTATTTATCACATTCTTCTATTTGCTAACCTCAACTAATCGATTTCAAGTTTTCGAATCGATAGTTTGTTTTAATAAATAATTTGGCGCCCATCGTGGGGCAACCTAAACAAAAATCTTGGTTAGGCTGTGGAAAATTTATCTGGTGATCCAATCTAATAACTAACCACATTTAAACGGAATTATGTACATTTTTTTCTTTGCCAAATTTATTCAATATTTTATAAGACCAACTAAAATTTTGAAAATATTTAATTCATCCTTTTTGCAGCAGAGTTCGAACGCTGTACGCATGCCTCGCAGAAAACGACGGTGAATTATCATTCGAACCAAATCAAATCATCACAAATGGTGAGTCGACTACTTCTAGGTTGTTTCTGAAATTTTTAGTTATTCTTAATTTTTATTTTTATCTAGTTCGACCATCAAATGAGCCGGGATGGCTTGAAGGAACACTCAGTGGTAAATCTGGTTTGATTCCGGAAAATTATGTGGAAGTATTACCTTAACGTACAGTTAAAAAGTAAATAAATAAATAAAAAATTATTCTCTAATTACATTTCTAATTATTATTAATTTACCTAATTTCCTTAGTAATTATATAATTTATAATTAAAAATTAGAAATTATATAATTTATGTTGGAGAGACGAAAATAGTTTAAAAGAATTTTTGTTCATTTTGTAAATTTAATGTAAAAAAAAAAATTGTAATTTCAAATTACATAATTTTCGGTTTAAATATAAATTGGTGGCCATATATTGAAATTGAGCGCAGCGTTTTTTTTTTTTGAGTAACTAAATCTATCTATTTTACATTTACATTATTTATTAATTTAATTTTGTTTTCAAATTGAATTTAAAATAATACGTAGTTAAACAAAAATAAACATATTTTATGGGTAAAAAATTAGAAATATATGTGTGTACTAAAAAGATGTATTAAGTAAATATAGTCGAACATATTGAGCAACATTATTTCGATGCCATTTTTGTAAGTAAATTTTAATAATATATTGTAATTCTAAATATTAATAATAAATAAATAGTTATAATAAAAAAATGAATAAATTAATTTAAATAAAACACCAATAAATGTTTAAATATCATTATACAATATACATTATATTTATATATATATATTTTGAGGTTATAAAAGCAAATTAGAAGCAATAATATTTTACACCTCAAAATTATACCAAACTAAATGTATATTTCTAATTTTTATCTCAACGTAATATTATGTAAAACCAAAATTATTAAAAAAAAAAAAAACAAAAAAAATTACTTTTAATTAAAAATCTACATAAATGGAAAAAAACTATTTTTTTACATATGCATACATAAAACATATAAATCACCTGTGATACTTTCACATTAATATTTGTAACATTTTTTTTTTTTGTTAAACTATTTTATCTATTATTTAATTATTATTTTGTTTTTAATATGTTTTCTTTCTTTGTATATATATATATATATATATAAATAGTTTATAGTTTTTTAAACGTATGATAAAATATAATTAGTAATCAGATTTTTATCCGCCTAGAGTTATTAAATATTCAACGTAATAGATAAACACCGATAATTATTTTATTTTATGCCATTCCATAGAAGTTTTTAGTTTAATATACACTTTTGGAGGTAAACGATTTTTTTTTTTGTATAATTTGTGTAGTATAGTTTGGTGCAGAATTGATCGTTATTTTCTCGAAATTTGAATTTTATTTGGTCAAATTGAGTTATTGATGCCAATCGATAGCTACTGATAAACTTTATCATTCAAATTAAAAAAAAAAAAATTAAAACTGCATTGTTGTAATTTCGATTGCATTGTCTAGTACTGGCTGCAATAACTGCGCATTTGCTGAAATTTCCGAGGGCTTATTATGAAACTGATACCAGTGGACCGTATTTCATCTTTCTGCAATTTAATAAATGCGATTCGCTTCTCGTATTAAGGAACTTTATTTTGGATGATTTTTTCTGTCTTAATTTTTTTGTAATTTGTGTCTTTCCTAATTTGTTTTGAATTAAATTATTTAAAAATGCTAATTTCATTAAAAATGGTTGTGGGATACGAATTTGTTAAAATTAACCTCCATTTAACGAATAATATCTTCAGATAATCAAAGAATCAGATAAATTTAATGTTGGTTGATAAAAATAAATTTTATTACAAAATTTTTTTTTTATTGATACATTTACTTCGCAATGCGATATTCGTCTGCTATTGAGCAGACGGATTTGTCAATTTTAATTTCGTAAAACTCCGATTTTTACATTTCACAATAAAATAAGGCATGTCTTTTACATTTCATAATCATACGACCCAGAGCGGATTTTTGCGAAAATATCGTTTCGTAATATTAAAACGCGATATCGCATAAAAAGTGGAAATCGTATTTTTTCATAATAGGCCCCAGAGCACCCATTTTCAGCAATCACTGTTGTGCGATTTCCGTAAAACACCTGTTTTATTGTTAAAAAATAATCAAAATCGTTTCGACGATAGACCTTATTAAAATATGTAATTAAAATTTGACAGCTAAACTAAATAAAAATTAAACTAAAAATTAATGTTGTAGATCCAATAATAAAAGAATTATTCTTTGGGAAACAACTAAACCATACTTCAAAAGCGTTTCTAAAGTTAAAATGAATGTAAGAATTTAATTTATTTGATTAAAACACAGAAAACAAAAGTCAATATTAAGGTATTGCTCCATGCAACCGGCATTTTAAACCGCCAAATTCAATTTTTGTTTCATTATCCATATCAAAATTATTAAAAAATGGTTCGAATCTATAAGTTCCATCTTATTCTAAGAAGATAAAATGTTATTAAAAATTATTTAATTTCATTAAAAAAACTACAATTTTATACTTTGACGGACTGATTTTAGCTTGACGGCCGGCAAAATATAAAATAGAGATTTTTTGAATGAAATTAAATCATTTTTAATAACATTTTATTCTCTTAGAATAAGATGGAGCTAAGTGAAGATTGCAAAATGAAGCAACTTTTCCAAATATTTTGCCCTCAGATATTTTTGACAATTAAGGAAAAAGGTCATTACATATCGCCATATGCAAACGTCATTGTCCAATATCACTTGATTGCTTCTATTTACAATTTGTGCAACCGATAACAAATTGGCTGGTAAAATCGGCACGCAAAGCATATGGGTAATAAACTGTGTATTTTTTTATTCATGGCTGCTTAAGTTTGCGATATCAATTATTCGAATTATCTTTATTTAAACTCAAACATTGTTAAATTTTTGGATTAGCTAAATTATTAGTTATATGTAGATGTCTCTAGCAATTTACAAAAAATAAAACATCCATTCGAAAAAATTGTTAGCTTTAGTGTGAAGCCTTGTTATGTATAATCTAACCAATTGTACGGAACGTGAGATTACAAGAAATTTAACAAATATTTCGAATGGATTTTTTTTGTTAGATATCGAAAGTACATACCTAACTGTATCTAACTTATCTAATTCAAAAATTTGCCAATATTTTTTTGTAATAAAAAACATATTAACTAACGAGCGGGCGAGTTTACACCTGTACAAGGCATGTTGTAGTAGGAATATTTGTACTACTGTAGATTGCGCCGTTTCCAACAAAAATTTTATTTGATAAACGAGCTGTACCCACTAGCACAAAAACAAAAAACTATTTTAACGAAATACTGCATACAGATCTAAACTCGCTCTTTGTTTTTGTTTGTTAATAAATACCCAACTATAGTTACCCAACTATAGGTATACCAAAGCTAAGTACTGCCATCTTGGTATTGCTCGCTGATGTGTTTTCCTGATTTCGGATCAGGATGCAAAGTAAGTTATGCCTTACAGATTTTAATCAAACTTTCTAAATCGGAATCAAGTCCGGGATTAATATGATCTTGCGATAGACCTAGTTTTATAATTCCAATTTGAGAAGAATGAAGACTAGTGGCCCTTCCTTTTCTGATAAATTCCGAGATAATTATCTTAGGACTTCACATCAAAATATTCGAATCGATGGGACAAGATAGTTTTTACTTTATCGAAATCTTATGATGCTGAGACATTAACGGGTTTCGACATAATTTTTGCGACCAAACGGTATAGTGGTTAAAGCTTCGGCCTTTGGATCAGGAACTACCCGGTTCGAATCCCGATAGGGACTCGGAACGCAAGAGGCATTTTTCAACTGATTACGATCAGTAATGGCGATGAAGACAACTATGGCTTCCTCTTGGAGCAGAATTCTTGGGCCTGCCCACCTTTCATGTTAGGAGTGCCTTGATCCTCGGAAAAGATGCAAAGACAGAAAGAAATAAACAGACATGGAAAAAATTATGTCATTTCGAAATTAAGTGTAAATATTCATTTAATAGTTAACTCGAAACTTTAGTTATGGAATCGATGATATTGATTGGTAGCTCTAATTAATGCTGTTCTTATTTGTAAATATTTTTTATATTTTTATTTCTTCTGCAAGTTGGTTGATCCCATTTTTTATTAAATCTCTAGGTCTCTTGCACTAGTAAACGTTTTGTTCGCTTTCTCCAGTGAAAGCCAGATCGAGTCAAATTCAATTTTGTCGTTTTCAGTATTGTAATTCAAACTTCTCGAATTATGCCACCACGGTGTTAGTCATACTTGTCCCGCATTTCCTTTTGAAAATCCTTATACCACCAAAAATGTCTAAAAATCTGCATCCACAGAACGGCAGTTTTAAGGTGTAAAATGATTGTCGTTGATAGTTTGCCTGTTGATGGACTGGTGGTTTGACATACAGATTTTAAGTCGGCATATTTCTGATGTGTAATTATTTTCCAATTTTTTTGTTTAAAAATTTGATTTCTTGGCTAAGACGAAAGTAATTTTTCTGCAGTTTTCATCCGGTCTCGTTTCAAACCATTTAAAATTTCCTATATTTGATTTTTTGTCACGCCTGTCTTCCAACAATGCATTTTTTATTTACTTTGGTGCCAATTAATTTTGAACATATCTTTCCACCATCAAAAAGATTACCTAAGTTCCTTTATATTGAATATCTTGCAGATATCGTATATGCTTAAAACCGGGCGTGGTCAATAGTATAGCCTCTGACCAAAAATCTATTTATCATGTGAAGGAATGGCTGGCCATTTTTTCAATTGTATCCATTGTGGCTAAAGATTTTAAGAAATGCGTTAGTCAAAATCTTCGTTAATTTCAGATACATAATACGGGCTTTCGTGAATGATACTTAAAAGATCGCTCTGAAAGTTACAAGGAGCTAGTACTGTCAATAATATTCTGCTCTGCACCCAATTCAAGTATATCATAAAAATAAAACTAGTTTGCGGCACTGATACGATCCAAACTTCGCTCCAAAACGAAAGGCCCCAATTTGGTTTTACAACTACAGCTAAGCAGGTTGGTTTAAGTGCAGTGGTTTACTTCTCTGCATAATACTGGAAGATCTAAAAGTATTCAACAACTTGCTCCTCTATTGATTTTATTGTGGTAAATGTCTCACCAAAAGTTAATTTGCACCGATTTGGTGCAGCTCTTCAACATCAAATTTTGAATTATTTGCCTAAATTTTCGTTTTACATTCGAGTTGCATAAATCTTCACTATTCAGTTCTATTTAGAGAAAACTAATCGAGTAATAATTATCAATTCTGTAGGTACAAACATATCCTAACACAGAAACGCGCTAATCTTGCTAAAACCAATTAGTCCTAATTCTTAAACACATTCCATATCAAAAAAAGTATTTTGTATACAAATTTTTTTATACCTATTTCTTTATACTAATGAACTTATTTACATGATCACACCTCGTCCAAGATCATCTCCAAATACATAATATCAAATCAATTTTAATGTTTTAAAAAAATTACACTACATTTATACACAACATAAAAAGGGACCACTACAAAAATAAATAAAATAATAAGCATTAAGCACCGATATATTTAAATAAACTTTTAAATACAACAACAACAAACAACATATCGTCTTGTAATTAATTATTGTTTTACCACACAAACCTATATTTGTTATTTACTTATATAACTATATATTATTATTTACAAATAACAAATAATTATTGTATTTGAAATTAAATAAAAACCTATCACTTATTTACTATGATCACCATTATTATTATTAAATATAAAAAAAAATATTAATTAATTTAAAAAAAAATAAATTAAACAAAAAAAAAGTATTAAACACATTTTGTTTTGTATAATTTATAAAATTATTAATTTTTGTTGGTTTTTGTTTGATTTGTATAATATATTGTATTATTATTATTATTATTATTATTGTCCTAATATAAAATATTAATTATAATTTATATTATAAAATATAAATATGTAAAACACACACACATACACAAATACATACACATTTACATAACACAAATACAAAAGTATGTAAGAGAAATGAAACAAAATTAAAATTAAATTAAATTAAATTTAAAAAAAAAAAACAAACAGTAAATTATAAACAAAAAAAAATGTAACTATATTTGTATAAATGTGAAAAATTATAAATGCAGAAAATTTAAATAAACTTGTGTTTTCTTTTTTTATAATTGAGCCGGTTATTTTGAAAGTGGGGCAAGTCCACATTTTATTGAAGCGAGAAAATGAAGGAATAGAGAAACAATAAATGCAAAAATATACGGGATTTTGAATTTTCTTATTTTTTGAACAAGTATTAGGGATTATTTTTTTTTAATTTTGACTATAAATTTTTCACCGTTAGAAAGATTATACCTTTATTTGTTTATTGTTATCATTAACTTCAATTTTTTGAAAAATGGACTTGCACCACTTTCAAAATTAACGGGTCAATTGTTAGATAAACTTTTTAATTATTGACCAGCTTATCAAGTAGTAACACTATTGTTGTGAGTGACAAAGCCTAACCTAAGATAGGTATTTGAGTTTTTAGCAGAGACAGGAAACAAGTAAAAAATGTCGATCAAAAACAAACAAAACAACCAATTAGTTAATGTGAGAATTGTATA
The DNA here is from genome assembly GCA_963556165.1 of Tipula helvola. Lineage (NCBI taxonomy): Eukaryota > Metazoa > Arthropoda > Insecta > Diptera > Tipulidae > Tipula > Tipula helvola. Next base: position 271,635,172 of record OY744481.1, read on the forward strand.
TCGTTCAGGATAAAATTCCTATTCACATATAAAATAAACATAAAAATTTGTCCCGAATTGAATTTTCTATGAAATGTTTGAAATAATCAAGCAATCTAAATGCGCGTTGGCACTACAATTACAGATCCCGAAACCTGTTTTAAAAAGTATCAGAACCTCTATCGGGCGATAATTGCAGATTTTGGAATTTTTGGTTCAGAAGCTGATTCTGGTAGACATTCGTATAATAAACGCACTATGTTTTTCGAATACAAAGTGAAATCCTGCTATAACAAACACTGTTTATAAGAAACACTCGTTTATAACAAGCAAAACTGCTGGTCCCATGAATTTCAGTACAAAATGTATGATAAAAACTTTGGTTATAGAAAACTTCGGCTATTGACGATTGGAAATATAGAGAAAGCACTACCTATCGGAATAAAATAAAACAGTAACTACAATACAAAATTAGACTAAAATATCGCATAACGGAAATGTTTTGCAGCGAAACTACAATAAATATTTTGTCTAAAACCACGTCTCCAATCGTCATTAGGACCTATAACAAACACTTTTTAAAAAATTTTAGTTCATTTCAATGGGCGCATTCAGGCAAGCCAACTGTTGGCAACATGTTGTGTAAAATCAACACGATGAGACCTGAATTCACATGATACATTCAAAATTTCATGGCAATGTGATTGTTTAAATGTCATTTTTCCATCGGTAGATTTTTGATGCCAACATGTTGGGAGATCTGAATGCGCCCAATGTAAAATAAGAAACAATTTGAATTATGTGTGCACATATGTAGTCTATTATCTAAAACCGTTAGAAATGGCATACGTATACAATTATACATAAGTGCACATTTTACTTAGCAAATTGCATTGTACATTTAAATAAAAAATTGCAACACGTGACATAATCCTGCCTGTTACATATTATATTGTTACCTAAGCAAGTATTTTTAACACGTGAAAATAACGCACGTTGTAATTGGTGGATCTAAACTATGACACGACCTCGCTGCATAAATATTTTTCCTTTGTCTATTATTGATGCGGCAGCCGACAGTTTAAATTTAGATTTCACAAAGGTAAGTTCATATTACATTTTTCCACGATTTTACTGGTTGTCTTTTAAACAAACGAATTGTTTATTGAATTGTAATTTTCAGAGTAGACAAAATAAGCGTCAATAAGAAAAGATCGGCCATTTTTTTGGATAAAAAATTGAAATTTTAAAAATTTCTAAATGCATGAGCAAATTGCACAAATGACGAATTTTCCAAGATCAACAGTTGCGGGAATTGTACGAAATCGTAACAAATATGAAAGCAACGAGCTCGGTGAATGAGGCATGCTAGTGTTAGCATAAACGGTACAATTTTTAAAGAAAAGGCACAAAAACTTAAGGCCGATTTAGATGTAGAAAAATATTTGCCTTGCAAAAAAAGAAGAGATTAGTACATTACAATTTTCGTTCGGATGACAACATGCAAAATTTTGCAAGGCTGTTTTTTCATTTTTTTGAGCAATTGTTACTATAGAAATGAAAATTTAACTATAAAATGTATTCGACCCGACAATATTTTTTGATATTTTATAGTAACAAACTAATCCAGACACAATAAAAGTATATTATGGAAACCTATACAATGACTAGACGTCAAAAGTTTATAGGAGGCAAAACCAAATTTTCAAAAACAGACATGTCGAATGTGAACCATTTATCTTTGAAAATTTTTAAATACAAAAATTTAATTAAGAGTTTTCATATTTATTTTATTTTGATTAATTTCCCCCAATTAATTTAATTTATGTCACTACCGATAAATGTAAAAAATATGGCGTCAAATTATCAGCCTTCAAAAATTATAACATCACCATTTTTGTTTACATATTCTTTCTCGTTTTAACCAGTGTTTATTTTTCTATTGCTTGCAGTTCTAACCGACATGCAAAAATTTTGTCGGGCAAACATTTTTCTTCATCTAAATCGGCCTTTAGTAAGAAAATGAAATTAAATAATTTTAGTGCTAGCGATGGATGGCTAGATCGCTTCAAAAAACGAAATCATATTTCATTTAAAGAAATAGTGGATGAAAGTTCGTCTGGACTGCGTTCACGAACTCTACATTGTAACAAATTGTTACAACTATCATTGTACAAATGACATAGCAGTTAACAACGATATTGTTACAAACGTCAAATTTGTTACCAAAACAAACTTTGTTTAGCAAAATTTTGTTTCTTCGTTATCATAAATACATGTAATAAAAAAAATAATTATTTAATTAACAAGAACCAATATTCATTTCACATATTCATTTGTATCGAATAAATTATTTTCATCCGTAAATTGATTAATACGATCAGAATCCATAATTGTTTCTTTTAATGACAGCTGGAAAGGCAGTATTGAGTAGAGTTGTAAATGACGTTTGTAACAATAAGGGGAAATTTTGGTTTAGGTTTATGAACAATACAAAGCACGTTGCTGTGGTTACAACCGAGGTTTATGAACGCTTTAGAACTGTCATTGTTAACAATATTGTTACAATGTAGAGTTTATGAACACAGTCCTGTGCCACCAGAAATTTGTGACGATTGGATAAAATACCTCGGATTTTGGAGGGTTATGAACACCGAACGTATTCAATTTAGATGAAACTGCGTTATTCTTCAAATTAATGCCGAATAAAACATTGACTTTTAAGAGTGAACCTTGCCGTGGTGGAAAATTAAGCAAAGATCGCATAACCATTCTTTTGGGGGCCAATTCAAACGGTTCAGAAAAGTTGCCAAATCAGCAAAACCGCGTGCTTTTAAAAATGTAAAAACGCTCCCGATGCTGCGAATGAAAAAGCTTGGATACTCTCGACGAAGTGGAATAAATATATTAAAGCTTTAGAAAAAAAGTTCAAAATCAAAACCGAAAGGTATTTTTCGTCATAGACAATGCTCCGCCACATTTGCCGATCGAAGGCCTGGCCAACATAAAAATTGAATATTTACTACTCAACACTACGTCGTTGTCATAACCATTGGACCAAGGGGTCATCAACAATTTTAAATTATTTTATAGAGTACGCTGTGAAGGAGATAAATAGGATAAATAGGATTAGTGAAGATCCTCAACTAGTCGCATCAGATATTAATATAACTTTACTAGATGTAGTTTATTTTGTAACACGGGCTTGGGAACGCGTAAAGCCTGAAACTATCGCTAATTGTTTCAAAAAGGCTGGGTTTTATTAGCGACGGAAATGGAAGAAACCGAGTGTGAATTGATCGTTCAAGATAGAGAAGCAGTTTTGGAAACACTTTGGTCAAATCTAACTTTAAGCGAGATTACTAACAATATTGATTTAACGCGCGGATGATCCCACAACCATATGTGAGGAACTAACGGACGACGATACAGTAGATTTAGTGCAAAATGTCCCCAAATATACGTCGGACGATTTGGTTATAGAGTTTGAATCAGATAGTTCGTCTAAACACAACGTTTGTTATAATAACCGAAGTCTCGCTATAACAAACATCCGTTTATAACAAACATCAGCGGCGGTCTCTTGACTGTCTGTTATAGCGGGATTTAAATGTTTTGATTTTTTCAAGAAAAAAATGTAATCTGGATGGTCCCGACTGCTACAGTTGCTACATTACATTTGTGATTGCTACAGGAACATGAAGTCATTAGGTCGAAGCGTAATTTTGGTGGTGAAAGTGTTATGGCATGGGAGCATTTTCTTATTAAGCATAGCTTCCTATCTGCTTTATAACGATATGCATGAACTCCAGTATATACGAGAAACTTTTGGAAGACGTTTCGATAAATTATCTGGATAATGGAGGACAATGCTTCGATCCATGATTCGAAGGAGGCTACACAGCAATCCCATCGAAAACATACGGGGGGTCCTTGCTGGAAAAGTATATGGAAATGGACGGCCATTATTATTATTATTATTGTTACTGGAGGGCCATGTGGGCGTTCAAGCCACCTCGCACTGCGACCTAAAAGATCTTTTGTGCATGGATCCTACTTAATGAGCCCACCAGTCAATATTCAGGCTCTTAATGAACCTGACAATACTGCCGGCTGGTATATGATGCATACTATCCGGGCTCATTACTCTCCCTCCTAGATGTTGTCATCTTTGGCAGAAAATAGCTGATAGATTTTGGCAGAATATGTGACCTGTGAGGAAGCCAGTAAGCAGCCGCAGCTCAGGTTTCCTAAGTACAAGACATTCCTTGACCCTGGCTGACGAAGGTGAAATAAATTTCTTCGCCTGTTGCAAACCTGGAATTCTGCGCCAGTAGGAGGACTTTTGCACATCCTCCCAGCGTTTTACCGCTGCCCTAAGGTGCCCCTTAGTGACGCCGCAGAAGGGCTCTGGCCCAATGAATGGAGAGGCAGAACCCTCGCGGACGAGGCTATCAGCTGCCTCGTTTAATGGATGGCCATATAATTTAATTAATGATTTTAAAAGAGCCATCCGTGAATGTTGGGCCAAAATTGATCCGGAAACTCTTAAAAATTTAACAAATTCCATGCCTACTCGATTTTTTGAAGTTATCCAAAAAAACGGGGGCCACAACAAGTTAATTTTGCTTTTAATTTTTTGTACTATTCTTATTCTTATTCCGACCAAGAAGTTCTTTTGTGCTTGGATCCTGCTTAATTATCCGTCCAGTCGATATTCAGGCTCTTAATGAACCTGATAATACTGCCGGCAGGTACGCGATACATACTATCTGGGTTCATTGCTCTCCCTCCTAGATGTTTACTATGGCTTGTATTTCTGCTAGAAAGACGGTTGCATTGGTACTCAAGGATTTCGAGAGGGCAGTCTCAGTCCCGTATATTCCTACCCTTGCTCAGTCTACCGTTTTGATTTTACTCTTACGAGTTGCTGGGAACGATAAGTTGCCTGTAGTTCACCCAGCCTTACTACAGGAAGACTAAATAAAACTTGAGGGCACCTGCCCTAACCTATCATCCATTCATCCATCGGCATATGCTGTTCCATCTTAGATTAGGGTTTTTTATCAAGGGTTTCTCCTTTAGTACCGTACTTTAGCCTGTGCCAAATGGCCAAAAATGTGCCAATGGCCTCAGTTACCAATGATTGCCACGAGGAGGCAGCTCGTACACTTGCGAATTGTGGCCAGTGGCCCTATTCTGGTAATTCCCGGGGAATAGGGAATATTTTGTTTTTACAGCAGTTATTCCCCGGATAAATTTTTCCAACTTTTTATTCCCCATTTCCAAAAGTGCATTCTGGCAATTGGGGAATAAATATACAGGGGAAATAAATTTAGTTGTACGTGTTCTCCATGGAATCACATTAAAATAAGTAAAGATCCGCGTAGGGCCCTTACAAACAATATTAATATGATTATATATTTATTAATATCATCAAACATTTTCGTTAAAAAATTTATTTCCCATCAATTCTATCATAAAATAGGTATGGAAGAACAAACGTCAAAACTGCTGTAATTGAGATTAATTTTTTCCCAATAAATTTGTTTTCCCTGATGCGAGTTTTTACAACAATTACAGGTCCCGCGATACCTGTCTTTAGAAGTATCAAGAATCGCAGTCTGAGCACAATTGCAGATTTTGGATTTGGTTGCTCAGAATTTGCTAAGGGAGATTTAAAAAAAATCAAATTTTGTTTGGAATGTATGGAAATAATGAAGCAATCCAAATGCGCATTGGCAAAACAATTAGAGGGCTCGAAACCTATATTAAGAGGTATCAAGAACCACAAACAGGAGACAATTGTCGATTTTGAATTCTTTTGGTTCAGTATTTGCTGATTTATAGTAAGGTGATTTTAAAAAAAAATTATGAAATGTATAAAAATAACCAAGCAATCCAAATGCGCATTGGTACAACAATTGCAGGTCCCGAAACCTACCTTAAGAGGTATCAAGATCCGCAATCGGAACCGAATTGCCGATTTCGGCTCAGAATAAGCTGATTTATAGTAAGAAGATTTTCAAAAAAAATCGAATTTTGTATAAAATGTATGGCATTAATCAAGCAATCTAAATGAGCGTTGGTATGACAATTACTACAGTTCCCGATTCCCGAAACTTATCTTTAGTTTAAAGGTATCAAGAACCGCAATGGCAGCACAATTGCGGATTATAATTTTCTTTAGCTTTGAATTTGCTGATTTATAGTAGGATGATTTTCGAAAAATTGGATATATGAAATGTTTGGAAATAATCCAGCAATGTGCAGGTTATATTAGCGAATTATACTAATACAGCCAAGTTCTCTTATAAATTTTCTTTTTCATGTTCACACGGCTCTATAAGTTAATTTTACTTTAATTTTAAATGTTACCTAATTAATTAATTTGTGTAATTTCTAATATGCAACCGGTCCTAAGACCTTTTTTTAATGTGTCTTGTCAAATAACACGTAGAAGTGAGGAGGGGAACTATATTAAAATAATTTTCATTGCTCGATGGTGTTATAATCGAATTTGTGGGCAAAACAAAATTGAATTTTCTACAAAATCTGTACCGTTGCAATAGAAGCACATTTGCAGATTTTGGATTTTTGTATATTAATTTGTAAACTTTTAATAGCCTCAGTTAATTTTCAATAAAATTGAATTTTATACCAATGTCTAGAGAAACTGAACGGTGAGTGAAGTAACGATTACCTAAGGCTTTATAAATGTAAATCAGATTTGCAAGTTGACACAATATTAGTCTACCATTAATCTTGAATATAATGAATGTACGGTTCGAGGAAAAATTTTAACTAACCCCAAGAGCCAAGAGTTTCAAAGGTTAGAAAGTAACCCAAAAAACTAAAAAGACATTCAGTCACACCAATTTTTTGACTTTGGGTTCTTTTTGGTTTTTTGACGGGCTGAAGTGAATGTTATGCTTTGTCCAGAAGTCAGGCTATGGACGCGTCAATATATATTTTTACAATTTTAACATTTGTAAAGATTATATCAGAGGAAGTGATAAAAATGATAATATCCTTTTGATTTATCGCGCACCGATATATTTATAGATAGGGGTCCAACAACAATTTGTATAATATATAAAACTCAACATTTTTATTTTTATTTAAAAAATTAAGAATTTTGCTCACTGTAGAGTAGATCGCATTACTTTGAAAAAATTTCCGGATTGTGTGCACATGCATCTCACAAGCCAGAATAATGCACTTTGTGTCCAAAATATGCTGCAAACTTTTTTAACACAAAGGCCACTTTGTGTGACTTTCTTATTTCCAAACTAAATTCACCAAAAGAGAATAGTTACCCATCGAGCGTATAAAATGTTACTAATTAGGAACTGATTAAGGGAACGGCGACATAATGACGAAGTTGTGAATGATACAAGAAACATTGCTATACTTGTGGAATTATTTAAGCCAAAGTACGAACGACGAGTTGAACTTTTTATGGGTCGAAATTCAGATCTCGAAATGCATCCTCTTTCTTTGCGGTTTTTACCGAAGCCCATATATTCCTAACGACGAAGCTCATTATGATTTCGATAATTTATCTGACTACATTTAGTAAATTCTTTAGATGTCACAAAACGTTGAAATCATTGTGACGGGTGATTTCAATGTTCACAATGACAAGTGGATTCGGTATTCTTCTTCCCTCGCCCCGGCTGGTGCGGCTGTAATTCCGCTTACTCAACCTGTAGTTCATCCTCTAAGAATATCAGCAAAGGGATTTTGTACTAAACGAGATATTTGAATTCTGGTTCTGTGGAATGAGCAAATCAATGAGATTAAATGTCAAATTTTCTCGTCACGGAATTTAAAGCTGAAATAAAATTATTACATGGTGGAATTTTCAGTGACATGCATAGTATTGAGTGCCAAAATTAAATTTTGGGTCGATTTGTTAGAAATATTGGTAACTAATAATTTGGGGAAGTTTTTAGATCTTCTCTTTATCAATGAAGTGAACCATAAATCTTTGGATATTGTATTTGACAATACAGACTGTTTGACGAAATTTGAACACCTGTAACAAATTACTGCAAGACTAATACGTCATATATCTGTCGTGTCAACCAGCATGGGTTTATGCCTGGTAGGTCTACATCTACTAATCTGGTTGAATTCACCAGCCAAGTAATAAGTAGGGAGATAGAAAAACATTGACGTAGTTTATACGGATTCCAGTTAGTCTTCTGATTATATATGTATATCATCATAAAGCTCTCCAAAGTCTATTTGCATTTGGATTTTCATTAGAATAAATTAATTGGTTCAAGTCATACTTAACAAACCGTCTACAATATGTAAAAATTGGAAATAAAAAATCCAACGTTATAGTGACATCTGTTGTTCCTCAAGGATCACATATTGAACCATGGATTTTTATTGTTTTCATTGATCGGATAACAAAGATCATAAAAAACTCAAATCTTCTCATATTTGCTGATGGCGTAAAAATGTATCGTATATTGAACCAATTCATGATGCTGACAAACTGCAAGATGACCTCAATAAATAGACTTAGTGAGTGGTGTGACCAAAACTCTTTATACTTAAACATCAAGAAGTGCAAAATTATGTCTTTTCTTCGTAAAAGGAATCCGATAACAACTACCTACATACAACATCACTGACAATGTAGTTCAAAGAGTACAACAGATTACTGATCTAGGAGTCACCATCGTCGAAAACGTTAATTTTAACAGGCACATCGATAACTGTATTGCTAAAGCAAACTCTATGTTTGGCTTTGTTAAACGATGGACTGGGGAACTCAGTGATTCACAAACTTTATTTACACTATATTTCGCTTATATAAGGTCTCAAGTGGAATAGTATGCTGTAATCGTCTGGAATCCTTATTATGATATGCACATCAAAAGAATTGAAAGCATCCAAAAAAGTTTTTGATATTCCTATTGAAAAAAACTGGCTGGGAATATGACTATAACATACCTTTTTATCAAAATGTTGCTCGCTTATTGTCTCCAACCGCCAAATGAATGACTCCATGCGGCATATACCTGAGCTTGAGGCCGGTAGAGATACGATGGTCGAGAGTGTCAGGCTGAAACGGCTTGAAAAATAGATTTTACCGCACTTGTAGAATTTGAGGGCAGAAGCATAAGACTTTTTCCCAGTGGAATTGTTTAGGATTGATTTGAAACCTATTAAATCCTTTCGGAGATCGTAGTCGTATGGCGAGCTTAAAGCTGGGCCATAACCAACTTATGAATAAAACCAAACAAAAACAACATGATTCCCTTTAAGGGAAGAGGGGGTTAGCACGTATTGAACTAGTTGAATTAGTGACACGTTGCCACCAGAAGAGGCGAGGATGGGTTGCCGCAATTCTCTCACTTCGATTGGTAATGGAGAATACCAACCCACAGTTACATGATACTGTTTAAGAATTTAATCCAGTATATCGTGCACAAATTCCAAGAAACTGTTTTGATAGCAGTTGTGAAATCATCAGTACTCGTTCATATAGGCCACTCATGCCACACAGCCAATGCATCAATTGCTTTATTGCACAAGTTCCCGGGACGCATTATCTCGCGAAACAGTGGGATCAATTGGCCACTAAGATTGTGCAATTTGATACCCTTGGATTTCTTTAAGGTCTATGCTAATAAGTTAGCTAAAAGACGAGATAATAAGTCATATTGATGGAATAGAGGAGAAATTATGTCAGAATGTTATCCTAACTTTGAACAAACGGGTTGATATGTGCCGCCGAAGCAGTGGTGAACATTTATCGATCAATAAGCATGATTCAATAAAGAAATCAAAATCATTTCAACGAAATAATTTTGTATTTACTATTCACTGGGTGAAACTCTTATTGGCCCACCCTTTAGCATTCACCTTCACCAAAACACTAACATCATTATCATTTTTGTTTATACTACGGGATACAGCCTGACAGTCGTTCAATCTTCAGATTACCTAATTAGTTACGTTGGAGAAATGAAAGCACTGAATCTAGCTGATCTATTTCAATACTTACTGCATCAATAAAGCGAAGCGATAATGTATTGATTGAATTGTACATTCCTATCGCCGCGCCGATTATATTTCTCAGTCATAATTTAACTTAAATTCATTAATAGCCTTATGCGTAACCAGCCGTCTCGCCTTTGTGTTGAACGATTTACACTTTACTACCCATTTCCGATTTTTAAATTTCTTCTAGATGTGTTATGACCAGTGGCTTGTGGATAGTTAGAGTAGTACATATGGGTATTAGGCATCAACAATATCTAGCAGAAAGGGTATTCACGCTACTAGCCAAGCCAAGAAGAGAACAAAATTTTTTCAAATATTGAAAGTACCTTTTATTAAAAATCATTCCTTCCCTAAAAAAAACCCAAGCATTCCAGCTGAACTGTTATGAATTTTGTCAAAAGTCAAAGATTTAACTAGTTTCAGACTAATAAAAAATTTATTTATCAAAATTACTAGACATTTGGAAAAATGGAAGATCCAAAGGGTTACAATGTTTTCAATACGGCATTTATGCCTCCAAAGGTTATGGTGTACGCCGAAAAGCAAGAACTAACGCAAATTTGTATCGAGATCATAAAATTTATAGACAAACATCGTCCGTCGAAAGAAGTCCTTGAACAATTCATACACGACAATTTATACGATATTGTGAATAATTATTTGAGACATATTGGGGTGATTCTAGTTCCACCGAATCTAAGTAAGAATATTGTTAAATTAGTGCCTTGATTTTAAAAATTAGTATTTTACTTTAATTCCGTACAGATCCATATGAAGTCGCAAAAGCCTATAATGAATGTTATAATTCTCCTATGATCCAATACACCAAGGAAAGAACACCAGGCGATATTCCGCACATCATCAAAAAATTACGTGAATTTCTGTTTCACTATGAAATTATTAAAAAGGATATTGTAATTTTCAGTAATAATAAACCTTGCCAAATATTTCCCAGATCTCTAAAACACTAAGACTTTATTTGCAGATTTTCCAAAAGATCGTGATGAAATTTTAGCCTGTCGTAAACAAGAGTTTAATCCCAATTTTGTAATGGAATTAAAATTTCCCCCAAAGGAAGTGCCAAAATGTAATCCACCAGCTCCAGATTCTTATCAACTGAAAGTATATTTTGAGGAAGCATATCGCGTTCTAAAAATGCCACAAACCTTACAAAGTGTTTCAAGGAAAATACACTTAACGTTTAAGAATTCAAATGAACCAGAAGAACCTTGTGGTAAATTTGTACCGCGTGTTGTGATAATTGGTCGTCGTGGATCCGGCCGTAAGCTACAAGCGAATCTATTGGCTCATGAATTTAAATTGGTTTATATCGACGTCGAATATTTACTGTTGAAATATGTACGGGATTGGGATTGTCCGATTGGCAGAGCGTTACGTTGCGGTTATCCAACCCACAATGAAACTTCAGAGCTAATAACATCGATTATACTGAAACGATTGCTGAAACCGGACTGTTTGGCAAATGGTTGGGTTATTGTTGGATTTCCTCATACCTTATACGATTTTAAATTACTTGTGGCAGAAGGTTTCTTTGTGCCGCCAAATAAAATTATCTTCCTGCATACTCGGGAACGGGTTTGTTTGAGACGCTTGGAAGGAAAACGACAAAGGGCGCTTTATCCGTTACCTGCCGATACCCCTGATCAAATCAAAAAGGAATTCGAATTTTTTAACCTTCATATTCGTGATATAACGGCAGATTGTGAAAATCGTAAAGAGGCAATTCATATCGATGGTAATCATTCGATAAATACTGTTAAGACGACGTTATGGGGAAGGGTGCTACAAAAGCAAAGATTTTAAATATAATAAATGTTCAAATGCATTATTTCGTCAAATTTTTAGTCGTTTCAAATTCGTTTTACGTTGCTTCTTGGGCAATTATAAACATTTCGGACTCCAACCAAATATAAATCGGGCAACCCTAATTTTGAAATTCCACATTATCTTGTGCAACCCTGAAAACTGTCACTGTCATTTCGTATTTTCCAAACTCCATTGTGTGAACGTGATTTCGACATATGACGTATAAAAAAAATTATTTTGGGGAATATAAATTTTAAATACAAATTATGTCTGAATTTACTTGTATAAATTGTAGTGTAAAATTTCAAAATGCTGAAATTCAAAGGGAACATTATAAGACCGATTGGCACCGTTATAATTTGAAGCGTAAAGTTGCACAATTGGCGCCAGTCACCGCAGAGGATTTTACAAAACGTGTTTTACAGCAAAAAAGTGCCGAGGAACAAGCACTACCAGAAAATCAATTGATTCTCTATTGTAGTATATGTCGTAAGCATTTTAATTCACAGAATGCTTATTACAATCATTTAAATAGTAAGAAACATAAGGATTGCTTGCTGGATGATGATTTCGAGGATGGGGGTGATGTTGTGGTCAAAAAAGTAAACGAGGTGAAGGTAGCTGACGAAGACTTTGAGGATGTTGATTCAGATGAATGGGAAGAGCTGACTAATAATCCAATAGAAAAGGATAATTGTATATTTTGTGACCATCACAGTGAGGATTTGGTGGCAAATATTAAACACATGAGCTTACAGCATTCATTCTTCATTCCGGATATTGAATACTGTACCGATGTTAAAGGTTTAATGTGCTATTTGGGCGAAAAAATTGTTCGGGATTTTATTTGTATATGGTGTAATGAAAAGGGAAGAACATTCTTTTCGTTGGATGCGATTCGCAAGCACATGAACGATAAAGGTCATTGTAAAATGCTACACGAAGGAATCGCTTTAGCTGAATATGCTCAATTTTACGATTATAGTTCCAGCTACCCGGATAATGTACGTATTTGATTACTCCTTTATTCTAATTTTCTTATTAAATAGCGTGTATTTGTTATGCAGGAAGAAGGCATGGATGTTGATCAAGAACTAGACGAGGCAAAATTATCTACAAACGAAGATGGTGAGGAGTATCAATTAGTTTTACCTTCTGGAGCTGTTATAGGACATCGTTCACTTCTACGTTACTACAAACAAAGATTAAATCCAAATCGGGCACTAGTTGTTCTACCTAAGAAATCCGATCGAAAATTACATAAAGTTTTAGCCGAATATCGTTCGTTGGGATGGACGGCGACGCAGCAAGAATTGGTCGCCAAGAAAGCTAGAGATATACATTTTATGAAGCGGCAACAATCTAAATGGCACATGCAACTGGGCTGTAAGGCTAATAAATTGCAAAAGCATTACCGCGAACAAATTCTAATGTAGACAAAACGTATTTCTTGAATTTTTATGTTAAATAATTCGATTCCGTTCAATAAAAAGTTTGCAGACAAAGTAATTTTTAAAAGTCAAATAATTTTTATGACTTCATCCAAAACCAACACAAATGTCTTATACAAGCCATATTATTGCCATTCAAACACAAAATAAAACCTACTATTTTCTGTAAGTGTTAGTGATATTTTATACTGTTTTTGATACAAACTACAATTTAAAATCAAAGTACTATGTAAAGATTATACTGTATTATGACGCTAATACTTACAGAAATAGTAGGTTTTATTTTGTGTTTGGAGTTTGGATGGCAATAATATGGCTTGTATAAGACATTTGTGTTGGTTTTGGTTTGTATCTTGTATGGCAATAATATGGCTTGTATAAGTCATTTGTGTTGGTTTTGCTTCATCAAATAATTAGGTGTATGGGTAGGTAAATGTCTAAAATAGTTTGGTAAAATTTCCAAAGGCGACTTTTCTTACGTCCTTTTTTACGTTTTGATTAGTTCTGGAATAATTAAAGGAAAGATTTAATTCCTCCCCCCAAGCCTCAGGTCAGTTATCCGGATTTTACTTTACGTCATTTAATTCTACCGAACTCAATCCTCCAAATTTCATTTATTTTCTAGAATTTAACTTAATTCTCCGAATTTTACTTAATTCTACGAAATTTAATTATCCGAATATCACTCAATTCTCCGAATTTCACTTAATTTGTCGAATTCCACTCAATTCTCCGAATTTTTCGTAATTTCACACATAATTCTCCGTACTTCACTTAAATTTCCCAATTTCTCTTGATTCTCTGAATTTTATTTAATTCACCAACTTTCACTGAATTCTCCAAATTTCCCTATATTGAATTTTCTGAATTTCACCTAATTCTCTGAATTTCACTTTTTTTTTTTTTTTTTTTTTTTTTCGCTGGCGCTACATCCCATGGAGGGATTTGGCCGCTTCATATTGAAGTTTCGTAATCATATTTTAATGGATAATGAGTGATTAATTCATTGATCCTACATTAACCAGCCGTGATTTTTTCATCACCCGCCGGGAATCGAACCCGGGACCTCCGGGGCTTAAAGCAAGCATGCTAACAACTGTGCCACCGGGGCGGCAAATTTTATTTAATTCACCAACTTTCACTGAATTCTCCAAATTTCCCTATATTGAATTTTCTGAATTTCACCTAATTCTCTGAATTTCACTTAATTCTCTCAATATCATGTAAAATTCTCTGAATTTCACTTAATTTTCGGAATTTAACGTGTGCCTGAATTTAACTCCGAATTTCACATAATTCTCCGAATTCCTCGTAATCCTCTGAATATCATATAACTCCGAATATCAAGCAATTCTCTAAATTTGAAGTAATATTCTGAACTTCAATTAATTCGCTGAATTTCACATAATTCTCCGAATTCCCTGAATTTCCTGTAATTCTCGTTACTCCGAATTTCAATTAATTATCTGAACTCGAGTAATTCTTCTAATTTCACTTAATTCTCTGAATTTCACTTAATTTTTTGAATTATACGTAATTCTCTGAATTTCATGTAATTCTCCTTTTCATTTAATTATTCGAATTTCACGTATTTCCTCGAGTTTCACGAATTCCCTAAATTTCACGTAACTTCAAGTTCAAGAATTTCAAGTAGGTAATTCTCCGAATTTGAATTAATATTCCTGAGTTTCACTTAATTCTCTGAATTAAGAGGAATCTCTTTTCGATGAATTTTACTTAATTTTCTGAATTAAATGTAGGACTCTAAATTTCATTTAATTAATAATTGGAGTTCGCTCCGAGTTTCACGTAATTTTTCTGAATTTTAATTTACTATCCGAATTTCACTAAATTCTTCAAAATTACGTAACTCTCCGAATTTCACGCAATTCTTCGTAATTCACATAATCATCCAAATTTATCGTAATATCCTGAATTTCACGTCAATCCGAATTTCAATTAATTCTCTGAATATGACGTACCTAATATTCTGAATTTCATTTAATTCTCTAAACTTCACTTAATTCTCCTAATTTCACGTAATTCGCTTAATTCTCCACATTTCACTTAATTTTGTGTAAAAAATTTCCGAATTTCCGAATTGCATATAATTCTCTGAAAATTCTCCGAATTTAATTTAATTCTCCGCATTTCACGCAATTCTTCGAATTTCACTTAATTCTCTGAATTTCACGTAATACCCCGAATTTAACTTTTCGCAATTCATTGAATTTCGCTTAATTATCTGAATTTCACTTAATTTTCTGAATTTTAACTCTAAATTTCACGTAATTCTCCTATTTTCATGTAATTCCCCGTATTTTCCATAATTCTCCGTCTTATTCATAATTCCCCGAATTTCACGTAACTTCAAATTTCAATTAATTCTCACTGAATCTCACATAATTCTTCAAATTCTTCGTTATACCCGTAACTTTAGGTAACAAATTTGAAGTAAATCTCTGAATTACACGTATTTTTCCGAATTTCACTTAATTTCCTGAATTTCACGTAACTCTGAATTTCAAGTAATTCTCTGAATTAGACTTACTTTCTGAATTTTAATTACTTTTGTGAAATTCACTCCATCCTCTGAATTTCATGTTATTATCTGAATTTCACTTAACTTTCAAAATTTAACTTAATTCTCAAAAAACTGAACTCTTTATAGTAGATCTTCCTTGCATAGGTCAATTGTGTTTGCAGACGAATACGACATAAGCTTCACTTAATTCTCTGAGTTTCACTTATATAATTCTCTGAATTTCACCTTATTAATAGTAATCATCATAATAAGCATCATATTGCTCAGGAATGACGAATAGAAAAACGAAGGAACAGATTGGTCTGGTTTGAGGAATATGATTCGCTTAAAATAATCACTGAACGAATGAATGACTGAATTAAAGCTCGCTGCACGAGAAGGATTGTTTTTATCCAAAGATTATTTTTCGCCGCCCCGGTGGCACAGTGGTTAGCATTCTTGCTTTAAGCTCCGGAGGTCCCGGGTTCGATTCCCGGCGGGTGATGAAAAAATCACGGCTGGTTAATGTTGGATCAATGAATTAATCACTCATTATCCGTTAAAAAAAATGATTACGAAACTTCAAATGAAGCGGCCAAATCCCTCTATGGGATGTAGCGCCAGCGAAAATAAAAAAAAAAAAAAAAAATAGTAATTAATAAGGTGAAATTTATTAATTATAAATTCTCTGAAAATTCTACGAGTTTTCTTAATTCCTCCTCTGAATTTCACTTATGTCTCTGAATTTCACGTATTCTCCCGAATTTCACGCAACTCTTCGAATTTCACGTTATTTTCTGAATTTCAGGTAATTCTCTGAAAATTGTTTGAATTTCGCTTAATTATCTGAACTCCTAATTATCTAATTTTCCGTAAGTAGGTAAGGCGTTACTTGAGCCAGACAGTCTGCTTTCCATAATTCTCCGTCGTAATTCCCTGAATTTTACGTAACTTCAAATTTCAATTAATTCTCACTGAATCTCACATAATTCTCTAAATTCCTTGTAATTCTCCGAATTTCCGGTAACTCCGAATTTGAAGTAAATCTAAAAATAATAAAGCAATTTTCCAAATTCACACTCTGAATTTCAGTAATTATTATTCTGAATTTCAATTAATTTTCTAAAATTCACTTAATCCTCTAAATTTCATGTAATTCTCTGAATTTTACTTAACTTTCAGAATTTCACTTAATTCTCCGAATTTCCCATAATTATATGAATTTTACGTAATCCTCCGAATTTTTCTTAATTCGCCAAATTTAACTAAATTCTTTGAATTTCACTTATTTCTCCGAATTTCCCTTAGTTTCTCAACTTTTACAAGAACTAAACCTAGAGAAAAAAGTAACTGAACTTTTCATAGTAGATCTTCTTTACATAGGTCAGTTGTTTGCAGATGAAGACGACATTTGTTTCAATTAATTCTCTTACTTCCACTTAATTCTCTGAATTTCACCTTATTAGCTAATTTCACTTCATTCTTCAAATTTCACATCATTTTATGGAATTTCCGTAGTTCTCTGAAAGTTCTCCGAATTTCCTTAATTCCACCTCCGAATTTCACTTAGGTCTCTGAATTTAACATCATGGTTTTAAATTTCATTCCTCCGAATTTCACGCAATTTTTCGAATTTCACGTTATTACATGAATTTCAGGTAATTTTCTGAATTTCAGGTAATTTTCTGAATTTCAGGTAATTTTCTGAAAATTTCACGAATTTCATTTAATTCTCCGAATTTCATTTAATTCTCCGAATTTCACTTAACTCTCCGAATTTACCGTAATTATCTGAATTTCACAGCCTTTGAATTTCACTTATGTAAGACAATTATTTGCTTATGGTGTTCGTTGAATAAATTAAAACTACATTAATTCTTAAATAGAACATTTCTTTTTATTGTTCACGGTTATTCGGTGATGTCAGGACTGATTTATCTTTTGCCTTCTTTTCACTTAAGTAGAAATGTGTTACATGGGCACAGCCATGATGTTCGGTTCTTTCTACAGATGGCATTACAATATTATAAAATAAATATAAGATAAATTCAAATGAGGGCGCTACGTTAATATAATTCAAAATGTGTAACGAATTAAAAATATAAAAATAATAACCGTTTTTTGGTGTTTATATTCGGCCAACCTGACCGAGGATTGCCTCAATCCTCTTCTGAGGAGGATTCCTCAATATCGCTATCGTCGGGACTAACGACTTTTTTCATGCTGTCTGATGCAAAAACCCCGCTAAATCTTCTTTTCCCAGGCTCCGGATTTTTATCTATTAGAAGATATCGATCTCCCTGTAATATTTTCTCGACGGTGTATGGACCTCGAAAACGTCGTTGAAGTTTCTTACTTTCACCAGTCGAAACTGGCTCTCGGAATACGACCACTAAGTCTCCTTCCTGGAATTCCTCCGGTGGTTTGTGTTTCTGAATAAACCTAATCTTTTGTTGTTCCTGGTTCTTCTTAATACGAAGAGACACCTCTTCACGTAACTCTGGCAAATTTATCTCCGTTTTATCATTTTCATGCGTTGTTTGATGCAACTCCAATGCAAGTTTTTCCCCAAAAATAGGTCGTGGACTAAAACCAAACAATAGTTCTTGCGGTGAGACTTTAGTTGTAGAGTTGGGTGAGCTATTTATTGACCATTGAATTGGTCGAAGGCAGCTTTCCCAATGCGTTGTTCCTACATTCTCAACCATTGTTCGTATTGCACTCAATATTGTTCTGTTGGAACGCTCCACTTGGCCATTGGCTCGCGGTGTTGCCGTGGCGTTGAGTATGCGATTAATATTATTTTCGACACAGTACTTGTTGAAGGAATTCGACGTGAATGCTGAACCTCTGTCAGATATAACACGAGTTGGTGTCCCAAAATGAAGACTTAATTCATTCATTGCTTTGATGACATACTGTGTTGAAGTATCTTTTACAGCTTTGATATATACATATTTGGTGAAAGCATCGATAATAACCAAAATATGACTATTTTTCCGTACACTTTTAATAAATGGACCTACGTGGTCAAGATGCCAGGTGTGACAGGGTACTGGCACCTTGTCAATTGGATGTAGTTCAATTCCTTTCATGGAATTGAAAGATTGTATGGAGTGTATACTCCATACACGACGTGATATACTTTTTAACTACTTGGCGCATTCGTGGAAACCACTAGTATTTTTGAATGGCACTTATAGTTTTATCAATACTGAAATGCCCTCTTTGATCATGACATTCAGCTAAAATTCTTCGACGAACTCCTTTTGGTACAACAAATAGTAAATCATTATTATTCGTTTTTCGATATAACTTCCCATTCAGCACTTTGTAATCATGTCGTAGTTGTTTCGATTTTCGTCATTTAAATCGCTAATTATTTGAATAATTTCGCTATCATTCTTCTGTAAAGCGACAAGCCAATCATCCTCTATGAAATTTACATACAAAACGTCGAGAGATGCCGGTACAATATCTGATGGCGGCAGAACCGGGCTTCTACTCATGGCATCTACATGACCCATTTGGTTACCACTTCTATGGATGATATTAAAATCATAATCTTGAAGGCGTAACCACCATCGACCAATACGAGAGTTGATATCTTTTTTGGTAGATGCGGTCTTGAGAGCATTGCAGTCTGTAACTACTGTAAAGTGTTTACCTAGAAGATATGGTCGAAATCGATCAATCGTTTCAACAACCGCTAAGGTTTCCAGCTCAAAACTGTGATATTTTCTTTCGAGATTCGTTTCGCGGTTAAATGTTTTGACTCTTCGTTGACTTTAATTTGGAAGTAACCGGAGGCCAAATCCACAACGGTGAAATATTTTTTTCCTGCTAATCTTTGCAGCAAATCGTCGATTTGAGGCATTGGAAAACGATCCTTCACGGTTTTGGCATTTAGACGCCGATAATCAATGCACATTCGATCTTCGCCGGTTTTCTTCTTCACAACCACGATTGGACTCGAATATGAGGACGCAGAATTTCGAATTATGCCCAAAGCCAACATCTCATCGATACATTTCGATACATTCTCACGCTGGGAAACAGACAAACGATAGGGTCGGTAACACACTGGTGTAGAATCATTCAGAACAATTTTTACTTCCGCGCGATCTGTCATTCCTAATTCTGACATATTCACGGCGAAACAGTCTCGATATTCATTCAAAATGCCTCGCAGCTTGTCCCTATCGACTTTGGATAAATATTCGCTGATAATATTTTCGATAACTCTATCAGTCTCTACACTATTTACATTAAACTCATTTATTTTTTCTGATTCGTCAGAATCCTGTTTCCTTATCTCCGCCGGTGTTGAATGATCATCTTTCAATTCATCCTTAATTTCAGTGATGTCGTTTTCTAGCTTAAGAATATTCTCCTGAATGTCAACTAAACCAACCTCTTTCGTTTTATTATTAATCGGATTAATAGTGCTAACCTTATTTCCCTCGATTGAATTCAATGCATTGTTACTAACTCTTCGGATGACCAATTTTTTGTAAGATTTCTCGATGACTATATCTGGCTTGTCTAAAGCACTACGACCTACCATAATTTCATCTTTTTGCATTTCATTTGGAACAATCAAAAGCTCTACATCTATACTGATATTATCAATCTGAATTTGTGACAAACTTTTACCCGTTGTAACAGCTAAATCCCTCGCCAAAACCTCTCAAAATTTGTTTATGGGGAACAATATGTAACTTTAACTTACTAGCGGTACTTTCTCGAACAGTGACACAATCACTTCCTAAATCTATAAAACCTTTGACTACTATTCCATTTACCACAATCATTTTATGATATTCGTCGATTACTTCTAGTCGCTTGCCACTTTTTACTGGATTACCAGTTTTATCAGCCGTATTTGTGTCAAATCTTTTTTTTCTACACTGAACTTCGTAGTGGCCTTCCTTTCTACAATACGAACAAACTAAAAGCTTTTCGATACATTGATGAGATAAATGCCCAATTTTGTGACATTTGAAACATTTGGGTTTCTCTAAACTATCACGATTACTCTCTTTACCGAGATTATTGTCGGCGGGATGAAAATGTTTTTGTTTCATTATACTCTCATAAACCTTAACCTGATTTGCTAACTGTAATATATTATCAAACTGCTGTGCCGCTAACGATTTTACAAGATCTGGTTCGTTAAGACCAGCAATTGTATATTTGATTATGTCACCCTCATCTAAATTACCTTGACTTCCGATACTTTTAATCCGATAAATATACTCCATAAATGTTTCGTTGGGTTTCTTTTTACATGAGCATAACATTAAATGAATATCGGCTGCAGTACGGCGACGGCCAAATTCCGACACCAAACCAGTACGCAAACCTCCCCAATCCCTTACAGACATCGACATAGACTAATACCAAGTCAAAGCGATTCCCTTTAACCTGGTAACTACAGCGTAAAAAACTAACAATTCATCCAAATTGTATATACCTCTAATATTTTCGATCTGCTCGATCCACTGTACTATTGAAATTGTACTTATTTCAGGGTCAAAATCGGTAATCGCATAGCACTCACATCACGGGGACTAAAATTATACGTACTTTTCTTCGGTCCAATCTGATTATTAATATGCATTATGTCTCGCTCGCGGCGTAAAATATCGTTTTACCGTCTCAATAAATCCATTTCAAACTCGAACCGATTTAACGGCTGTGGCGGCGGTGGTAACATGGCTGATTGTTGATAATAATTCGACTGAGTTTGTTGTGGTGGCTCATTGTATGTAGGTTCACGCGGCACTGGATAAATATTACTATTCTGCGGCATATACGATGGTTGGAAATATGTCGGCTGTGTTTCCATTGGATTTGACAATTGATTATAATAAGATGTACTCTGTTTCAACGCGTTCTCTCGCGTATTTGCGTAATAGAGATCCGGTTGTATACTATGACCATCGACAAAAGTCGTATGAATATTCGGCGAACCATGATGAAAAACCTGTTGAGGTTGATGATCATTTCGTACAATATTCTCATTTGTTATTTCATATCCTGTTGACGCCGATGACAAACTTCAACGTGGTGGTGTTAACATGACGCCATTTTGATGATGCTGCGACGTAATCATTTTTTGATTTTCCGATTCAATATTCTCGTGGTCTATTTTATTTTATTTTCGAAGCTAATTTATTATTAATAAAACTGTAGATCTTTTATCCCACTTCTGAGTTGTAAGACAATTATTTGCTTATGGTGTTCGTTGAATAAATTAAAACTACATTAATTCTTAAATAGAACATTTCTTTTTATTGTTCACGGTTACTCGGTGATGTCAGGACTGATTTATCTTTTGCCTTCTTTTCACTTAAGTAGAAATGTGTTACATGGGCACAGCCATGATGTTCGGTTCTTTCTACAGATGGCATTACAATTAATATTATGATATAAAATAAATATAAGATAAATTCAAATGAGGGCGCTACGTTAATATAATTCAAAATGTGTAACGAATTAAAAATATAAAAATAATAACCGTTTTTTGGTGTTTATACTTAATTCTCCGAATTTCTCATAACTCTCCGGGTTTCACGTAATTCTCAGAATTTCACGTAATACTCTGAATTTCCCGAAATTCTCCGAATTTTTCGTAATTCTCCGAATTTTTCGTAATTCTAACTTCATTCTAATTCATTCTTTTTAATTCCTCTTGTTTCCTTACTTTTGCCGTCTTACTTTGGTAATAGTTATTTACTTCACAAGGGCGGTAAATGAGTTATTACAGTACGAGTTCGACGTTTATGGACGAGGCGACGAAGGAGCCGAGTCCAGAATTTTGAACGAGTACTGTAACGATCATTTAACGTACGTGTAACGTACAACGTTTTATTTCATACTACATGGGACATTAATTCGATTTTTTAATTTAAAATTGAATTTTAAAGTAAAAACATGAATTTGAAATTTAACCCTGCGTGTGTACACTATATTTTTTGAGACACGGTGTGTACACTGGGTCTTTTAGGGAACAGTTGGATTTTCTAAGTTTTCTAAGCTTTCAAGAAATCTGAAAAAATTCTGGGTTACTTCTTGAAGTGTCTACTATATGGCCCAGAGGTTGCCAAAATCCAAAGTTTAAAACCGTTGGTAATAAAAATTGAAGAATAGTCAAAAAAACGAAAAAAATCGAATTTTGTTACAAAATTCGTAACTACACTAAACAAATATTTAAAAAAGAAACGGTTATAGGCTTTCGTAGCTTAGACTATGAGCTTTCAAAAAAATATAGTGTCTTTGGCGTGGGCTCCAAAAAGTTGAATTATTTAAGCACCTGAAAGTAGGGAATAGTTTACGGATTCAGGCATGTCATAATAAATGGAGCGGTAATTATTTGGCACAAAATGAGTCTTTATTGTTGCAAATACAAAAACTATAAAATACTAATAATAAATAATTAGCGACAAAAAAGGAAGTTACAGTGCGCAATTGTGATAAAAGTGCGTTCGATGATTATCGCAAACCGGCGTTTCGAACTATGCACAAGAAAACGTTTTTTATTTTCCTTCCAACTGCAAACAAACTTAGTTTTTGTAAATAATTTATTATTTTGAACAATTTTATATTTTATTATTTAAAACCATCAAAACGCGAAACTAAAAATATGGCCGAAAGGCAACACTATGAACCAACGTGCTGTCGTTTATAAATTTGAGACGAGACTGAATAAATTTTATTTTGTTTTAACTTTTGTTGTTTGTGTGTTTTATTGTTTTCGTGTTTTTGATTGGTCCCGGCAGAAGACGTACAATAAAAATGTGTACCGGATGACAACGGAGGCACGCAACGCGCGGCGAGCTCATATTGGTGCCGGAGGAATATTATGAATGAATATTGTAGTGGTTAATTGGGTGAACCGCCACAAGTCCGTAAAAATAGCCAAAACAGCATCAAATTACATAAAACATTTATTTTACTCATGAAAAAACTGAAAAACTGTCGTGTGCACACTGACCCTTTTAGGGAACGGACATGACTTGCATTGGCTGGCGTTTGCAAGTAAACTGCCAGACCCCGGCGTCATTTCCGCCTTTAGTGCCGACTATTACCCAGATTTTTTAGAGGAGATAACCGAAGCCCGCCGTCTATTCATGTGAGGGAAATTTGAGTTTCAAATTTCGACTGTTTCCTAAAAGACCCAGTGTACACACGGAGGGTTAAAGAAAATCAATCCAAATGATTTTCAAATTATCAAGTTACCCTAGTTTTTTTTTTTTTTTTTCAGTCTACTCTACTGTAATAGCTCGTTTTCCGAATACTTTTGTTCTCTGACGTAATGATTCATTTCCCGGACTGAAATCAATCACGTAATCATTGATTTTCGGTATAGTATGAAATAAAAGTTATTCCTATCCGGATAGGAATGAAATTTTGCCCAAAATAAGAACAATTCTTCTACAGAATAATTTTTTGTTTTTACTTTTAACAGTTGGTACTAAGCTCTAAAATATAATTTATTTAGCATGTTCGGAAAAATACTAAAGTAAATTTGTAGTAAAATTCGAAGATAAAATTTGTCAATCTTTTTCCGAACATGGGTAGTAAATTTATAGTAAATTTGTATCTTGTTGTTTTTATTATTTTGACATTTTTAATTTTTATGACCGGATTTATGTCACGAAAAATTAACTTTATATCGAATTAAATTCAAAAATATATGTTTTAAATGGCAAGCGATTTATTATCCATGAAAATGAGTGTTCGAATTTTTTCAATATTGGATTTTATATATTTTAACTTTTTGTATGGGCAAGGTAATTTTAGTAAATTTTTTACCAACATAACAAAAATAAATTTTACTATAAATTTACATGGTCTCTTTTCGAATGTGCTAATTATTTAGAATTTTAACAAATATAAAATAGTGATGACAAATTATTGAATAAAGTATAATAATTCTAAATGATAATTATCAAAATTTAAAATTCTGATTTATCGAAAAATTGAAAATTGTTATTTAATACCAACTTATAAAACTAAATATTATGTAATATATTTACTCTAGTGGTAAACACTACAACTATGAGAAGAAGAGAATTTTGCTATTCCTACTTCTCAGCGGAATGAAACTCTTCATTCCGGAATGAAAATACACAGCATTGTTGTTGTAAAATTGCCAAAGTAAGACTATATTTATGACCTAACCTAACCTAATCTTTTTCGAGAATTTATTACAAATTTTGTACATACTAGCTGCCTGTCAATTTTTTTGTGCAGCATAGACTGCGCATCGGCTGAATTCATGACCGCACCCCTTGATTTCTCTTAAAGTTCTGCGTCCCAAATAAATAACGAAAACACACTTAAAAAATCGAAATCTCATTTAATTGTATAATCGTTACTTAATAATATTAGAAATTATAATTCCAGAAAACTTAACTTAATCCTACCTAGTAGTGATCTCATTTATTTGTAGAAATCTCACTTGATTGATTGATTGATTGATTGATTGATTTAGTGTGTACGACCAAGCCTAAGGCAAGTTTCCCGGAATACGCCGGGTCCACCGTACACCCTTTTACGAATAACAAAATCGAGGGAAAGGAAAGGTATGTTAGTAATAGAGAATCAACCCGGTTCCAGACACCATGGCGGTTGATAGTTAGTAAATAAGACAACACAAGACAACACAATTTCTAAACTACATGATTGTTAACTGCTTGTTGTTCCTGGAGCGTTGAGTCCAGCTATAACTTTGTTACTGAAAATTAGGATTAAACTTAATCCGTTTAAGAATGATTAATACTGGAACAATCTTAGATTCTGAAACAAATTAAAATATTTATCACTTATCAGTATAGTTAAAATAAACCCCTCTTAACACCGATGATCTTATTAATCTAAATATACCTAAAATTACATCAGCATCAATCCTAGGCCACCTAAATAAATCAATAAATAATTTAAAAAATCCTCTAGGTAACACCCCTTCAAATGTAAACAATTAATTAACTATTTCATCAGCTTACAAAATTATTACTAACTTAGCTTCCTTCTGGAACTCATCCAAGAGTCACCAAAAGAACGTTCCAGGGATATTTCCGTAAACCCAATCAGTCACTAAAACCACATACACACCATTCAGCAAAACATTCTATAAAAATAACTTTAGGACATCGGTAATAATTTTACCCAGCTTTAATTAATGATTTAAATTACAAATTAAATCGACACAAAGTTTCTGGAAATCTGCATTGGGTTTCTCCGAATATTGCTGAAAATCAAGATCTAGATGCCAACTACTACTTTTAAATAAACTAAAAATGATTAAACTCTGAAATGCTCATGGATTAGTTGTTAAAAAGGCTATAGTAAAAGTAATTAATTAAATACATCATCAAGGTCATTCATCCCTCTGAAAATTTAAATCAAATTATTTTATTAGATATTCATTATTTATATTCGAACCACATTCAAAATTTATCGAGCGGTATCTCAGATCCGACCCATTGTAACAAATCCAATTAGTATCCTCCTATTCACAAAATCATATTAGTCATCATCTGAATTCATTAATACATTCACCAACCCTCTTCTTACATATAAATAAAATAAAACACAATTACACAAGGATAAAGATAACATAAACATTAGTATAATTCTATAAAGAATTATTGTAATTTGATAATTATTATAGAAATAATTATAATAGATGAACCCGACTTGACCCAAGGATTTCCAGAAATACTAAAATAAATGGATATCCCGACTATCAAATCCCCTTATCTGCCCATTTTTGTAATTTTCATCAACCGTTTCATCAACTCATCTCATCATATCAGAAACAACACGCAACATCGGAAGCTGTACTTATTTTCATATCAAGGTCATCTGTGTGTTATTACAAATTAATTGTTTCTCTCGTTTGGTAATTCTTATCTAGTTCCATTTTAGATAGAGTTCAGGGAAACTATTATTAATCAATTAGCATGCATAAATGGAAAAATCGGTAAGCAACACACTCCACACACATCCAACGCTCAACATCCTGCCGTGCCACAGCACACCATGTACAAGATCCCCCAACCCATCAAAATCGGTTCGCGCACCAGTGCCACCCATCAACAAATGGACACCACCAAGTATCGCAATCACATATTCACAGTACTTATTGAAACGCCCAACGGTGATGATAACCTGATGTAAATAACGGTGCAAACGGCAACAACACTGCAGATCAACAGAAAATACGAGCAGTTGAAAACACCTCACCACCTCACTCCCGACATCACACGCCCAAACACGATTCAAGCACAACGGAGCACACCTACAAAACGAAACGCAACCAAGACGATTTCCAAAAACACCTTCACACAGCTAGTGTCCCTCCGGTAGATATCACAACGTCTGCATGTCAGATACTACAACAATCGTGCCGAATTCGATATATACGAGAAACCCAAACCAGAGATAACCAAATGAAAACCCCATCAGAAACAGAAACAGATGGAACAACCCTCCACTACAACCAACACAGACAATCGAATTACCATTCAAATTTCATCGACACCTAGAGAACCTTGCAGGACCCCAAAAGTAGGAAATGGATCTAGTAGAAAAGACGCCACTCCACACTTACGTGAGATTGCCAACAAAATATGGGAATTGTGTACGCCGCAAACACCAATAGTCTCTGCAATTAGCACCAACTCGCAATCCAAACCTGCCCCACTCAGCGCCCTTCAACTACAACAGAGGAAATGAAGCGTAGCACCAATGAAACTAAGACTGCAAACAGAAACACTTCGATCGCAGTAGATCAAGAAACCGATCTAACATTAATAACTACCATCGTCCAGGAAACAATTCCTCACATCATTCGCCCAACAATCCCCGCTGGTACCACAAAAGCACAGTACCAAAACTAGAAAAGCACCCAATTGCGGCTATGATAAGCAACAATCTATAAGTATCTTTCTTCGAAAAATAAAAGAAATGATTCCGAGAGCCAAACTTATTCGGAACCACACAAAGCCGTTCCGTGTCAACCATCCTGCCTAAGCAACTCCGCCAAATGCAAGAACAATGCCAAACCACCACCGGCAGGCAACGCGAAATTGCAACACATTCAAAATCGATCCGATAAGAGCCCTCCATCAGACTCCAGCGGCTCAACAACGCCACACGGATACAGTCACTAAAGGTCCAAATTTCGTGCCCATGCATACACATGATATCCCAGTGGCAGGCCACGATAAAGACAACACATTGAACAACACACCAACACACTCTTTCAACATTTAACCGATTACGGAACCAATATCAAACCCTCAAAACGTCAATCTGGTGTCAATTGGCTAATATTTCTAAGTCACAAAATTACACCCGAACGAACTCAACCGTCAAAAACCGAGCACAAACTATTAAAAACCTCCCGGAACCAATCACGACCCGACACATACAAAAGTTATAGAAATGACAAATACTACCATCAGTTTTACCAAAATTAGCAAACTACTCAACTCCACCCCACAATCATCCCAAAATAATCCCGCCAGAATGCTCAAGAGAACTCCATTCACTTGGACCGACGAATGTCGCACAGCCTCTGAAGATGCCAAAAATGCACCTACACAAGCCACACCGTAAGCTCACCCACCAGAAAACTGCAACCAGTGCAGCAAACATCAGGTCACCCTCCCAAAAAACCTTCTCCAGCCGAACAAAAAATATTCCACGCTTGATCGTGAACCACTTGCAATGTATTTAGTTAGTATATATAGGATTTCAATTCCAAACCGAACCATTCAAAGCTCACCGGCAACCCCCTCCAAAACAAAACAAACCTCTTCAAAACCAAACAAAACACTTCCAAATTCAAAAAAAACCTTTTCTATTTCAAACCAAACCCCTCACACAAGAAATTCAACACTTTCAAATTCAAATCAAACTTTCCAAAAACCAAATTAAACTTAAAAACAAACATTTAAAAAATAATCGTAATATGGACAATAAACTGTTTTCCTTTCATAGCGGTATTTATTAACAATTTATCTATAACTGAAAATTATTTAAAATTTTAATATTTTTGGCTATTGCGTTTGTAAATTATTACCACTTCATTTAGTTCAACTTGAATTTTAAATTGTGTTGGTCGTACATATTTATTATACATAATAATTTGAAGTTTCCAAAAATTTATATAATGAGTGATGCAAATAGCTCGACAACTGAAGAAGAACCCATTAGAAGTGCAAAATATTCAATTATTTCTCAACAGCAGAAAAAAATCTTTATAAAACAGTATGAAGAGAATAAAACAATAGCTGAAGCGGCTGCTATTGCAAATTTAAATATTAATACGGCTAAATCAATTTTGTACAAATACAAACAAGATGGTGAAGTAATTATAATCCAAAAGCGTGATGGGAAAAAATTTGAAAAAGTGACCGAAGAAATTTTGCAATTTGTGGAGGATGCTGTAGAAACAAATCCGTGCATCACGGTTAAATCAATCAAAGACAAATTATTCGAAAATAAAAATATAAATTTGAGTACACAAACGGTAGCGAATTCATTAAAAAGGCTTAAAATAACATTAAAAAAAGCTGCAATTGAGTTCGATCGAATTAACGAACCACGGACGCTTGATTTAAGAAGAACAAATGCCCTTAATTTTACGAAAAATGCTCCAGAAAATCGTGCAAACATTTTCTTTCTCGACGAAAGTGGATTCAATTTGCATCTCAGGCGAACACGTGCTAGATCACGTGTAGGAACTAATGCAAATGTTGTGGTTCCCACAGTTCGTGGAAGGAATATTTCATTGATTGCAGCTATTAGTGTTGGAGGCGTTATACACCATAATATACTTGCAAACTAAAATTGCAATAGCAACAAATTTTGCGCATTTTTACGAGAATTACTCGAGAAAATACATTCTCAAACTATGAGGGATGTATGGCTCGTTATGGATAACGCAGCGATCCATAAAACCTCGGAAGTCCGAGAGCTCGCAGATTCAAGTTCTGCTAAACTTATTTTTCTTTCGCCTTATTCACCTATGTTGAATCCGATTGAACAAGTTTTCTCAAAAGTAAGTGTTTAATAATATCTATAAATAAATTTTATGTATATGGGGCATTTGCACTTAAATCTCACATGTTTTTGTCCCCAAGCATTTTTTTTGTCCCCTTAGCATTTTACAGATAATTTTTAACGGGTATAAGTTAAGTATTTGATCATAATACAGACATTTATGAAAATATATCTTCTTAAATTATTTTGGGCATTTATTTTACAAACAAACGAGTTTTTTGGTCATGAACGTTACTTTACTTATTTTAGATAAATTGTGAAATTCAAAAATATAAATTTAATTTATCGACGTTTATGCACATTTGTGATATGTCTACTTCCAAATGGTATATTAATCTTTTGTATTTTCAAATTAACAATTTTAAAAATAACGTAATAACGTATTTTAGGTAACGTTCATGACAGAAAAATTAAAAATAGCCCAAAATATTATTTAAAAAAATGCAAAACACAAATCTGCTTACACCAGATTTAAAAGTAACAGAAATATGATTTAAAAATCATACTTTAAATTTTTTTTTATTTCAAAAATAAATTAAATCACGATTCAAAAATCATATTTTAAATTTTTTTATGTGAGATTTAAATGCAAACGCCCCATATACATATTACCTAAATTATAGCCAAAAAATATAATATCCCTATAGGTGGAATTGGCTGCCAGAAGAATTCTAAGCGAAAACCATGGTCATTCAGATATGATAAATGTTATAACTGAGGCGTTGGGAACAGTAAGTCAAAACGATTGCAATAACTATATCACAAATATGCTGATGAAGCTACCGCAAGCAGTTGACAGGCAACCTCTTCATTAGGTTATTAAAATTAATACGGCAAATCGAGATTTTTTTTTTTTATTGTTTAATTTAGATTTCACAAAGCCCAACTTGAACCCGAAAACGCCGAACCTCATCCCACATGAAAAGTCTAATCTGAAACAGAAAAGGCCCCTCCCGAACCCGGAAATGATTTACCTGGTTTTGATAAAGTCTATCCTATTCTGGAAAAAGTCGCCAGTGAACCCCAAATGGTTCAATTTGGAACCGAAATCCTATAAATATGAATATTAAAATTGTGTGTACTAAAAATCATACAAATATTCTTGATCCATGCACCAAAATTCAGGAACACATTTGTGTCGATTATACATAGAATAAAATGCTAAAGTATTTTCAAGTTAGTAAAAATAAAATAAGACATGAAACTAACTGTCAAGTCAATCCCAATTTAAATTTGATCCAAATATCCGTCGCAATTAAATTCCATGTATAAACACACAACCATCAAATTCATACAATTAATCGAGAACCCGATTTCATTCACTCGCTATACAGACAATAATAAAAACTAACTAAAAGGAAATTAAACAATTATATTCTTACAAATTTCATCATTGTACCTAAGGCATACCTTTTTGGGCTTTATTCAACATCGAGAGTTCCGAAAAACGTATATTAATTTATCAAAAACTGATTTTGTATTTTACTTCATTTCCACTAAAAATATATGTATGATACCCGGGGAATTCCCTCCGAACATAAATGTTCATATTTCCCGAAAAAGTTCTACCCTAAATCCGATATAAATAATAAGTGTATTGCTTTGGTAAAAAAGGATTAGATTTAGGTTTGGATTTAAAATTTCAGAAAGCAACCCGCAAAGATTTATTTTTGAATTTATTTTTTGTTTGATGTGTTTCATATGAAGCAAATTCTAGTGGTAGGTATTGAAACTAAAAATAGGATTTGATTTAAGTAAATTCAACAAATAATTGGATTTAGCTGAATCTTTTTTGGATTTATTTAATGAAATTGTTGTTGTATTTTTTTGTAAATTTACCAAAGCAATACACTTAATATTGTCGTTCATGCGTGAGAACTACAAACCAAACTCCATAAAATCAATTATGTAAGTTAATTAAGTTTAATATATGTAGCATCTCACACGTTCACTTGTATAATTAACGTTGTTCCCATTCATAGGGTCCAAATTATTGCATATTCAAATACTTTTTTTTTTTAGGATCAATAAATTAATCACTCATTATCCGTAAACAAAATGATTACGAAACTTCAAAATGAAGCGGCTAAATCCCTCTATGGGATGTAGCGAAAGCGAAAAAAAAAAAAAATACTTCAACAGTTCAACCTAAACATAATATAATATTTTATATTAGTATTTTATTTATATAATTTATTGAAATTTTAGTATTTTAATTTAATTTAAATTAATTTTAATATAATTTATAAAATTTAATGCTACTTATAATACGTATTTATAAGAAACTTTAAATTCTAATTAAATTTCCAATTCAACTCAAATTTACTCGATTATACGTAGTATAAGAATCTTATTTGAATTGAATGCATACATGAAAATTTTGCGTTGTGTAGTTCATTGATTTCATTCAGCACTATAAACACATAGAATACAACAACGCCAAGTAAAAATATCAAAATCGTATTACAGTACAACAACTAAAACCACCAACACACATACAGATAATAAATGTTTTCATATAATCCTTCATGTGCGCAGCAGGGAAAGTATCGATGTGTATATAGTGTGTTTTGGTATAGTTAAAATAATATCTCGTTGAAAATTCCTATTCCTTCATTCTCGAGTAAAACAACAACAAAAAATGAATTTGTTGTTGTATTTACTCGGGAATGAAAGGATAGGAATTTTCAGCGAGATATTATTTTGACTATACATGCCTTCTCTATATTATATACACACAATATAATAAACTTCACTATATTATATACTGCTGTATATACATATTTCCGAAAATAACATCGTAAACTACACAAACACGACTGTGAATATAATTCAGAAACAAATTTATTTGTAGAAATCTCACTTAATTTCAAAAATTCTCTACTAATGGTTAACCATAATTATGCCGCTGGTTGTTTTTTAGAGCGGAAATCCTTAAAGGTTTCGAAAAAAAAACAATTACTAGATCAGTGGAGGTTCCTGCAATTAAATGAAATTTCTAGATCTAGATATAAGATAAGAGATTTTTACATTAATTAAATTAGATCGAAAACCTAAGTGAATTGGGAAAATTTTATGAGTTAGTAGAGAATTTAGAGATTTTCGGATAATCTGAATTGCAAAAACCATGAAAATCTCACAATATTGTCGAAAGCACCCTTAATTATTGAGATTTTAGTTTCTCGAAAAATTCTCGAAATGAGATTTAACCCTCAATCCATGAACCAGGGTTTTTTTCGTCCTGGCCCAAACTATTTTTTGTAATTTTTTCCGAAAGTTGCTCCATATGCAATTAAAAAAAAAAATATTAGTTTTTTTTCGGGCAAAAATAAGGATGCCTAAAGATAATCCGTGAATTATTTAAGATTTTTTTTATTGATAATTATTGATTTTATAGCGCAACGGGGAAAACGATCCTGGTTCATGGACGACCCTGGTTCATGGAATTAAGGTGCCTAAAGTACCTTCATGGTTTGAGGGTTAATTTTCGAAATCCCATTAATTCTTCTCACATTCTCCAAAATTCTTATCTTTTTGAATTTCTCAGAGTTAACTATCGAAGCACTCTAATCTAAGTGAGTTTTCTTAGAACAATCGGAAAACGATGAGAGATTCGGAAAATGTATTGAATTTCTCTGAATTTTAATTAATTATTTCAATCCTATTTAATTCACTTCATTAATCTCTCAGTTGGGCTTCTGAATACATATTTTGCACATCAAATTTATTGCAAGATATTTTTTAAATTTGAACCAAATTTCCTCTGAACTATCGTTAAACAAACATTTTCATGAGAATACTGCCATCTAACGAAAACTAAATTATTTTTATTTTATTTTACTGCCATCTACATATACAAGCACACAACTAAAATTAATCCAAGATAAAAACTACCCGACATTTTTCGGAGTAATAAACCTCCAACCCTACACATAACAACAATTTTTGTTTTCGTTCTCGCGCATGATCATTTTGTCATAATAAAACGTCAGTGTCGATGAAAAAAACACAATGATTGGAGTTTGAGTAAATTGAATTAAGAAAATTGTTTATTTTTATTTTATTTAAGTTTTGTTATTTTTTGTTATTGTTGTAACTTTTGTGTAAAACTCCCCGAAAGCGGATAGAGCTAAATATTATAAAAGTGCAGTGTTAAAAAAATCTAATAATTTGATTAGCTCCTCGCAAGCCCAGGGACAAATTAAGAGATGGCTTGGACAAAGTATCAATATATATTAGCGCTTACGCTTGTGGTCACGGGCTCATTGAATACATTAACTACAAAGTAAATATCTTGTTGTTGTATATATGTAATTGATTTAATTTCTTTTGTTATATCTCATTTTGATTTCTTCTGTCTCGAAACAAACATTTTGCATATCATTCCGTAACTAAATCATTAATTTACTATTAAATCCTTTTAATCCCGGGTTTTACTAGAATTGGGTAATTAAATTTATATTAAACAAATATAGAAATTTTGGAAATACGATATTACTCAATATAGAGATAACTGATAAAAAACATTAAAATATAATACTCAAATTAAGTTCAATGTTTGGTTGATAAGAAATAGTGTTCCAGTTTATCTATGTAATATTTACACATTGTACGCTTATCGTCTTTGGTTGTTTGCTTATTTCATTGGTTGCACTTGCAGACAAGTACATACAGCGTTCGATTTAATTTATGTTTATTCAGCAAATGACTAATACGTTTCGATTTAGGGGTCAACTTCTAATTAACGTCGCTTTTCGATTGACCAAAAAAGCTAAACTTAGTGCAAAACAAAATACGAAACTCGGATCATTTTCTATTATGTCGAGTGTAGTCTGTTTTGCTTACTTTATTGCGGATGATCTCATCTATTCACTATTGGTTCCAATTCTGGTGAGCAACGTGAATTTTTCGCTTTTAAATTAGGTATTTACCTACATTTTCTTAGTTAACGTTTTGTTCCAACATTACATTTCCATTAATTAAGTAGGGATTACTAATTGGGAATTTACTAAAACTTGGCGGTGGGCCATTAATCATGTAAGATGGTTTTTCCCGAGAACGCGATCGGAAAAATGTATAGAATTTATGTATAACAAAATGACTGATAGGTGTTTGCTAACCTTTTTTGGGATTGTCCCATACACTTGGTTCTAAACCTTAATCTAAACTGCACGGTAAAGTATAAAATTGTGTGTTTTTTTTTTAAAAGGTGGGATGTTCTTAAACGCTGTGTTTTTCCTAAATCTGGACGATTTAGCTACTTCTAGAACCTTCGTAAGTTCTCAAATCTGCTACGAGCACGGTTCACAGGTAGAATTGATAAATATATACCATCAATTTTGGATTGGTGAATCAATTATAACAATTGCGTCAGTTGACCAGCTTGGTCTAACAATAACTAAATAAAACTGTGGAACGGTCAACATGTCAACAAATCTGCGGCAAGTGCAACTAAGGTGTCTCGGCTACCTGCGATGACGCAAGTTTTATCAGAGATTTAAAAAATTGATTGATTGGTAATAATAAAATCTTCCCTGCCATTTTATAGGTATTCTTTCCCTTCGACAGAGGTCCTATGAGTGGTCTACATATCTGTTCAAAGTAAGTGTTCTGTACTGATGCTGTGTGTCTTCAACCTTGATCTGAGGCTTGCAAAAACTAGTGAAAAAGTGAGTCTAGTACTAGATAAATTAATGTCCAATGTAAAGAATGGAGATTTGATCAGGATGAGCAAGATCCCGGTTTGAAAAAGATATTGGGAAGGTAGTGAGCATCAACATAAGAATGTTCGGATTGCTTGATGATGACAATAAATCATTAATAAAAATTAAAAAAGAGTCGAATGCAAAATTGAACCTTGGAGAAAACCAGCATTAATTAAGCATAAACAAGAAGTTAGGCAATTCACATCGATTTTATTTTGCGGTTAGCTAAGAAATAATCCAATGTGTTAATGAATTATGTAGCCCGAATACCCTCAATTTAGCCAATAATGCATCAAACCAAATCCTGTCAATAGCCTTAGAAATGTCAAGAGCGGCGGGTTGTCAGCATCACTCTGATTGTGAACACAGCGATTGTACAACTCAGGTACGTACACGAGGAGGCATCCACACGATCAACGGTTTCTGAAAAATCTTGTTTAGTTGATTACGAAAAAATTTCGTTGATACAAAATTCAAATATTCTTATCGATTGAGATTTCACGAGTTTATTATGGAACTAAAGTAGCGGCCAGAACCAGTTTTTGAGAGTAATTATCAATTGCTGCGTTTATACCACTACTAAACTAGCCGTGCTACAAATGTCAGTTTCATAGCAATGATGTTTAGCAATGCTATTTTAGCTGGCTGAGCTAGGTATATGTCGCGTTTATACCGTTGCTATAGTTGTCATTTCGGTTTAGCGTTGCTAATTTAGCTGGGGTATAAACGCAGCAATAGTGTGGTAATTTTTCTAGAAAATTTGTTAAATCAAAACACCTATCGAACATATTTTATATTAACAAAACAAATTCTCATGTTTTATTACTAATAATTGTTACACGCACTACCAATCGGCTTAATTTCAAATTTAATTTTTCATGGGTATAAAATAAATACAAATAAATAAATCACAATCCGGCAGGAAATTATAATAAGCAAATCAGCTTTTTATTCAATTATTCACATAAACCTGAAACTATTCTGAGTGCATCTCGAAGGTATTAGCCACTCTGCAAATAAAGTTTCAACGAGAATTACACTGGCAGACAAAAAATTCGATCCATTTATTTAAATCCAGTCTGTTATTTCTAGGGTATTTATTGCATACATAACGTTTATTTTCAATTTAGTTAGAAAACTGGATAAAATTAAAACTTAACAACCAAAAAAAATTACAAATAAAAAATAGAAAAATTAATAGTGTGTGTTCCACGAGCTTGAATTCCAGCTTCCACATGTCTTGGCAATCCCCCAATAAGATTTCTGATTCGGATTATCTAAAAACAAAATCTTAATAAGTCAGTAAACAGGATTCGAGCCCATTCTTCATTCCCCTAGCATTGAAGCCCCGTTGCAAATTGTAGCGTTAATTCTAGGCTATTTGCGGGTATTCTCGAGTTTTGCCATATTCGGCAAACCTTATTTAAACCGTCTTCGCAGTTATTGATACACCTCGCGTGATGCACAGCATTTCTCTAGCAGTAAGATTTCGCAAGATGCCTATTCTTAAAAAGCGATCATCTTGCGTTTTTATCGATCTCTACCCGATGCTGCTCTTCTAGTGTATGGTCATGTCTAACGGAATCGTTGTATAGCCCTTTACACACCGCATCTTGCGATTCCCACTACCCTTGCCACGTAATATTGCGATCGCTCATCTTGAACTAAAGCAGTAATTCTGGCGATATTAGTTAGACTCGAAACAAAATTTTACTATAAAAATTCATCTAACTGTAAAACTCCAAAATATCTTTACAATATTTTGCAAGAAAAGGCATCCAAAAAATTAATTTCATGAAAAAACAAAAATTATAAGTTATCACAAAATTTTTCAATTATCTCTTTCAATTATGTTGTCCATGTGATTTCTTTTAAGAACAAATTTTGGTAAAAATTCTCTATGGATTCTCTATATGCAATTTTTTGTTCGCCAGTGTATAACCTTCAGCTACTGATAGCTAGCAAGTAGTTTAGCTATTTCAGCATCTATTGGTCACCTGATAACAAAAGACTTTTAAATCGGTGGTATTATTTAGTCTTTTAATCGTCCTTAGTATTTAAGCGACCAGTAAGGCTGCTAACCAGTGTTTAAATTCAAATTTCGTTCCTTTATTTATTCTCTTTTTGTGAAAGAAGAGAAAAAATATTTTGTTTTGTTTCTTTCCTCCGGAACGAAATCCAACAAAATAAAATATCTCTCCTCTCTTATCTTTTGTGTTTTATATGAGGAGAGATATTTTACTTTTGTCGATTTTGTTCCCGGGGAAAGAAACAAACAAAAATATTTTTTGTTTTCTTTCACAAAGAGAGAAAAAAAAGATAAAAGAAGGGAACGAAAAAATGAATTTAAACACTGCAGTGACTGCAGTGCTAACACAATGTTTAAGTCCACAGCTCTGATTTTTTTTCGAAGACATTCAAAAGATGACATTCAAAATTGGCAAAATATTTCTCTCTGGTTTTAAACAAATGTTACATTAACCCCATTAAAAAAACCCGATTACTGTTGGTTTGTTTAGTCGGTCAATTGTATTCTGACAAACTAATTTTTTTGTGTTTCTTTTTTTACAGATGGGCCGATAAAGTGGATTCGGTCGGCAAAGATGATGTGAAACGTCGTTTTGACCATCCATTTGTGCAGGCGTGTGCCATGTTCTTGGGTGAACTGATGTGCTTAATACTCTTTAAAATGTTATTTTTCTACTATCGTCGAAAAGCGGTAAGCTACTCACAAATATATCAAATATTTTTCTTTAATTATTGATTACCTATATATTTTCCAGGATGGTTCCGTCGACAGTAATGATCTGGTGAAAGGAAATCGTGATTTTAATCCATTCTTCTTGTATATACCCGCTATGTGTGATATGCTTGCCACATCAATTATGTACATCGGCTTAAATTTAACGTATGCTTCAAGCTTTCAAATGTTACGCGGTTCGGTAATCGTTTTTACAGGCCTATTAAGTGTTGCTTTCCTTAATCGGACGTTATCAACTCGGGAATGGAGCGGCATAAGCTTTATTATTATGGGTTTGGCTGTTGTTGGTGTTTCAGATTTTATATCGAATGACTCTAGTGCAGGATCATCATTTTCACGCAACAGCATTATTACGGGAGATTTATTGATTATAATCGCGCAAGTTATTCAGTCGGTGCAAATGGTATACGAAGAACGATATGTTGCCGGGCTTGATATACCCGCGTTACAAGCAGTGGGATGGGAAGGGTTTTACGGGTTTTTTGTACTTAGTATACTTTTAGTTCCGATGTATTATATTAAAGTGGGTGCCCCGTTTGGCGTCAGTCCAGAAGGTAATTTAGAAGATTTTGTTGATGCCATCGTCCAAATAAAAAATAGTTGGCAATTAATACTCTCGTTCATTGGTACATTTATTTCGATTGCTTTCTTTAATTTTGCCGGTATAAGTGTGACAAAAGAAATATCCGCGACTACACGTATGGTATTAGATTCAGTACGCACACTCGTTATATGGGTTGTTGCCTTGGCTCTGGGATGGCAAAATTTCCATTCACTTCAAGTACTTGGATTTGTAAGTTTATTATTTGGCATGTGTCTTTACAATAATGTATTTATTCTACAAACTTATGGTGCCATACGGCGTGCTTACCTTCGACGACGTTACGGTGAAATGACAAATGAAATTATTGTAAATCGGGAAGCAGATGACCCGTCCACAGCGTAGTGTTTCTTCAAGATAAAATTGTGATTATTAAATTATTTTTTTTTTGGCAAGAAAAATAATTCTAATTTAATTTAATAATTTTTGATGAGAAGTTAAAAGTCTGGATAATTATGAGATCTTACTAGTTTTTAAATTAATCGATAAAAAACAAAATTGTAATCAGAAAAGCGGAATATTATTATTTTTATAAAAATTTAATTCATTTTTAGTTACTTATGGTTATTAGGTATGTATTATAAACCAGAATAATAAATTGTAAAATTACTTACCTATTTATGTGTTGTGTGGTTTTGTCTGAAGCCAAGTGAGGCATGCTTTATGCTCGATGTCGTAAGAGTTGTGTTGTTTTATTCTTTAGCAGGTTCAAAAATTGGCGGAGCTACTTGCGGCTAAAAGTAGATTTATGCGGAGTGGAATCAAATTTAACCAATGCAACTTTACCCTAAAACTAAACATAAATACCATAGTCAAGTGACTGCAGTTTAATAAATCCAATTTAGTTAAACTCGTTAACTACTGAATTCGAAGTCACGAATACCAGCTTTACACCTTTCGATTACATTTTTATTTATGAAAATTGTAATGATTGGAAAATTGAATTAATCCCATACGTAGCTTAAAGTATGATTTTTGTATATCTGTTTCATTTGTGATATTCTTATCAGTCTAAAGAAACTTGTACTTAAAAATTGCAGAAATTTCAAAATTAGCTAGTGTTACTGAAATCATAAATATTTTAAAAATATTAAATTTTAGGTTGTATTAATAAGTCAAAGCGTAGCAACTGTGGTCTAACAAAGCTCCAAAAATGTTTAGTGATCCAATTATATTTGTAGTGAGTTTAACATTAAATTTCTGCAATGTTTAAGCACAGAAAAGAATACTTATATATTTCTTTTCTGTGGTTATCTTTTCTGTGGTTTAAGCACAACTTTCTGATATTTAAAATGAAAAAAATGTTCCAACTGAATCAGATATACTAAAATCACACTTTAAACTACATAGGGGATTAATTCAATTTTTCAATCTTTACAATTTTCACAAATAAAAATGTAATCTAAATAGATAATATTTCCATATAACTTCATAATAGCAAATTTTTGTTACAGCCTATCACATATTTTACTATTGTCCGATGGAGCACACAGTTGCATTCGTCAATAGCAAAAATATTATATTAAATTACATAGGTAAATTTTAATACTTATTATATTTTTATTCTAGAAGGCAAATCTATGACAGTGTATTGTTGATAAATTATAGCATAAATCCGTTTTATTAAATCGCAGTATGTCTAGGGCATAGACGCGTGTCAAAACAAATACAACAAAACGGTTTGAACGGGTTTAACATCGTTATTATGCCTGGGTCATGAATGATTATTTGATATGTGCAGGGTAAAATCGTATCCGAACATCCATTTCCGTTTCTATTTCCTTTTCTCTTAGGAAAACAATATATTTTGCGATTTCAGGTCGCACACTCGAAAAATGTCGACATCGAAAGCAACCTTTTTGATAGTTTCGCAACGGAAGAACTTGACAGCGAAATTATTTTAGTAATACATATTTGGAAAAAATGAAGAAAAACTAATTCCGTCAAGTTGCAAAATTACCAAAAAAGTTACTGTCAGCAGTCTTCGAATAAGCGACATAAAACATAGCTTGATCCATAAACTATAGCTTGAAAGGTCTAATGCTATTTTGAGCTGGCTTCACCATCGTGTTCAAGTCACCATTCTTCGTACTTGAAAAGGTCTGTTGAAAGGAATGTATCAATGATAATTAAATTACGAATTCCTCAAATGAACTCCTTTTGCAGGAAATAATCCTACGAATTGATAGTCCAGTATTTAATGGTAAAAATAGGTCATTACCTCAGAATTCTTACCGACAACACCGATTGACGTGAAATTTGGACAGTAAGTAGGGAATGGCTCAAGGAACAAAACATATTGTACCGATGTGTGTTTTTACCCTAAAGTGCCACCCCTTATCGGGGCGAAAATTAGTACGTACAATCAAAATAGCCGCAGAAATCGATAAATGGAGGAATTCTAAGCAAAAAATAAAGTTTTTTCGATAAATCAATATTTTTCGAGTTATTCGCGATCCGAAAATTGCAATTTTTTTTTAACGGTAACTCCCTTAATTTTAGGATATCTAATCGCTCTAAAAACCATTTTGCAGGGAATTTCAAGGGCTACAAGAC
Source organism: Tipula helvola (assembly GCA_963556165.1). Lineage (NCBI taxonomy): Eukaryota > Metazoa > Arthropoda > Insecta > Diptera > Tipulidae > Tipula > Tipula helvola. Next base: position 271,676,687 of record OY744481.1, read on the forward strand.
TTGCAAAGTTGAACTTCCTAGAATCCTTCAATTTTGAGATTTTTGGGTTTAAAGTGCTTGAGGAAGGTGGTCCTAGCACTCAAAATGCGAACTTAAAACGGTGATATCTCAATTAATTTTCAAAAAAATATTAAAATTTTCTGCACCTAAATTTTTGTACTCTTGCATTTTGTACGTATCTTCCTTAGTTTTTAAGTTATTGTGAAAAAAGGGATTTTTTTTCAAAAATTTCAAAAATCATTTTGATTGAATCAAACTTTTCAAATTTAGGCATTCTAATCTAAACCGTTCAAACTTCTAGAACATATTGTTAGTACCTAAATAAAGTACATTGTAAATGAATTACGTTTAATTTTACTTCTTGCGGTTAAGCTATTGGTTTAATTGTTTTTTATGTTTTCATTTATGCAATCTTTTCTGGGGCTCAATGCACTTCCACTCTTTCGGAGTTCATTTTACCGAACTACTTTACGCCGTAGTAGCCAAATCGAGGACGTCCGGCTAGAGACCCGTTTTTGTTTGAAACGCCTGTACATTGCATTGCTTTATGCCAGCCTATAGTGCTGACATGAAAGGTGGGTCGGACCATAGATTCTGCACTCTCAACAGAAGGTCATAGTTATGTTCATCTTCATCCCCGATCGTAATCAGATGTTGAAAATCCCTTTTGCAGCCTGCTCCTATAGGGATTCGAACCCGGTATCTCCCGATCCAACCGCCATAGCTTTAACTACTGCGCCCTTTGGTCGGTCAATGGTTTCATTGCTGATTTTTTCTCCGAAAAAACAAAACAACCATTTTACTTTTATCATAACTCCGTAAGTTTTTATGCTAATGACTTTTACTAAAGCTCATTTTAAAAAGGTCTAACATGTTTTCCTCCAAAAATTTGTTATTTTTCCGTTATTTAACGTTGAAAGGTTCGAATTTAGTTTTCGGCAACTAAACATCGCTTTCAACGAGTCACAACTCTGTTCATATTTCATCTAACTACCCATTTCTTCCGTGTGAAATATGAAGAGGAATATTCCGAACTAAAGAAGATATCTGCTGGAGTTCCACAAGGAAATGTTCTGAGGCCAATACTCTACATACTTTATACGCGAGACGTACCTAGCACAAAAGGAACAAGTATTGCAACATTTGCGGATGATACTGCAATCTTGGCAATTTTACCATAGAGAAGTCAACCAGTAAATTACAAAATGCCGCTAATTCATTGAGTAATTGGACGAAGAAGTGGCGGCTATAACTCACTGAAACTAAATCTGTGCATATAAACTTTACCAACAAAAATGTTAATTGGTTGCCTGTTCGATTGAATTCGCAATTAATTCCACATGCAAACACGGCAAAATATTTAAGAATTCCCCTTGATCCTAAACTCCAGTGGAATAGCATGTTAAAAAAAAGAAGAGTTAAACATCAAATATAGAAAAATGTATTGGGTCATCATAAGGAACTCTGAGGTAACATTACATAATAAACTGCTATTATATTGGCAGACATTGAAGCCTGAAGAAAACTAGCGTAAAAGCAATTCAAACTTTTCAAAATAAAGTCTTGCGTAGTGTGGTCAACGCACCATGGTACATAAGGAATGATAACCTTCATAAGGATCTAAATATGGAGTGCGTCAGTGAAGAAATTAGGAAATATGCGAGGAAACACGTACAGCACCCTAGCCAAGATTCGCAACAAAACAAATATGATAACACAGGTCTTTTCAGTGCTTTGTAGATGTCCAGATTTATTTTGCGCCATGTATGAACTCATTCGCATTTTCATATTGTGTATCTCCTGAAATGATGTTCCACGTGTCTTCTCGGTGACCGTATATTTATTCTTCGCTTCGCTGATCTGAATGCCAATTTGTTGGTCTGCTAATTCAAACGGAAGGAACACCTCTTTCAGGGAGATGATGTTGCGAGCCACAATGGAAATATCGTCAGCGTATGCTAATAGCTGGGTTGATTTATAATACAAGCATCTGTGCTACGCCATATTGAGCTGACGAATGACATACTCCAATGACAGATTGAAGAAAGTTTGAGCTATTGGGTCTCTCGTCTGCTGGTTCTCCATAATAAATGTCGAAATCGTAACAATATCCACTCGAACTGCTTATGTTCCAATTTTTGTAAACCCGTGCCTCACACTGGCTTACCGCTGGGATTCGTCAATTGAATCATACTTGTGAAAAATAAACTTACTGGCAAAACTGTTTCCTTAGCATATTTATAAGCGGTATTACTTTGAACATCCGATCTTTTGAAATTCCAATTTCATCATTGTTGGTCAAATGAAAATATTTTTATGATTTCAAGGCCGATTCTCTTAATCGAACGACCAATAATCGAGAAACAAAAATACAGCAAAACCTCCTACTTTGGACACATCTCTATTTTGGAAACTCCTCTATTTTGGACACTTTCATTCAGTCGCTTGACAAAATGCTCCTTTTCATCTATATATTGGGCAACCTTTATAGATTGAAAATTGGACAACAAAAGTAATCAGACAGCGAAAATGTTGAATTAACTATGGAATTAATCTGAATTCAAAATAAAAATGTTGATGTGCACGTCATTAATTTTTTATTAAAAAAAGAAGGAATTTTCCTTATATTGGACATCTCCCTAAATTGGACAGTCCCTTCGCTGTCCAATATATAGAGGTTTCACTGTATTTTAAATTCGTTAGATTCGAAGAATTTACGTTATAAAGTGTAACTCAAACGAGTACGGCGGGTGGAAATGGGTTAATTCATTGATCCTACATTAACCAGCCGTAATTTTTTCATCACTCGCCAGGAATCGAACCCAGGATTCCGGAGCTTAAAGCAAGCATGCTGACCACCAGGGCGGCAAACATATGTTATTATTATTATTATCTATGTTATCTTGAAGGCATCCGAAATTTTACCTTCTATTAGCACCTTGCATATTGAGCCATCCATTATTTATTTATTTATCAACAACATTCAGCATACACTGGCTACATTTATTAAAATTTAATAAAATTAATACATAATTCAAATATTTCAAATATAAATATAAATCAAATATAAAATTTACCAATGACATCAATTTCTTAAATGCATCTCTAGATAGATTAAAGTAAACGCCGACCGTACTTTATTAAGAGGCTCATGAATGATAAATTGGCTCACATTTAGGCATACAAAGTGGTAGCTTGAATTAGAAATCTTTATCGCGCAGCACATACTACTAGTAAAGTAGTACTAGTAAATCTGGATCTATCACTGATACTAGTAAATCTGGAACAAACTTTGCGCTAATTTCTATCCTACGAATAAAGAGGGGCTCAATATTTATTAATTTACATCCACCTCGATACGCGGAAAGTACGAAAGCAGGAACGCTTGTTTCTCTTGGTAGCCTTCGTATAGCGTACATTAAAAAATGCTTTTGTGATGCGATCTATTATAACGGATTCCATACGAATAAAAGGTGGCCCTTTGAAACCAATTTTGACGAGGTGCCCAGGTATAGGACAATTCGTTCCATAACGTATTCGTCTTAATACTGTCGTACGCCTGTTGAAAGTCTACGAATAGACTTTGCACAAGAATGTCCTTTTAATAGTCATTTCTCCAGCACCATTATCAGCGTAAAATTTTGATCGGTCGTTAATCTATTTGGACGAAAAACACATTGATCATCATCCATGATCCTCCCGCTATAAGTTGATAACTTTGCCGCGGCTATGTTGGCCAAAACCTTGTAGCCTGTGTTTAGCAAAGCTATACCGCATTAGTTGTTGCAGTTTATCCGATCTCCCTTTTTATGAAGTGGACAGACAAGGGCCGTCTTCCACTCTTCTTGGTTGTCTTCTCTAGACCAAATTATTGATAGAGCTCAAATATGCGGTACAACAGACAATCGCCGCCATATTTGAGCATTTCGTTACAGATACCATCCTCACCGAGTGTCTTGTCATTTTTAACTGCGATATCACGTTCTGCGCTTCATCATATGATGGATGAGGTGATGGTGTCATTTCAACGTTTATATCGCGCTGAAGCAAGAGAGATTGTTGCTCGGAAGGTGGTGCCTGTCTATTTAAAAACAAGTCCGTAGCTATTTATCTTATGCTGCGATACGTAAATGGTTTACCAATAAGGACTTGACAACTTTTTTTTAAAATAAAACGCAAACCATTTGAGATATCTCGAAAATTTTATTATTGGCTTAAAGTACAATCAAAACATTTATGTATGGAATTCGCCATCGTTCAGATGTCCACCACGGGAACGTTTGCGTGTATCGATTCGTTGAACCCAATTTTCGATGACTCGGCCACACATTTCATCGGCCGCTATCTCTCGTTCAATATTGGCTCTGAGCTCCTCTAACGACGCCGGCTTGTTAGCATAGACCAATGATTTAACGTAGCCCCAGAAAAAAGTCTAGAGGTGTTAAATCACACGATCTAGGCGGCCAATCGTCAGGACCATTTCTGGATAAAACACGTTCATCGAATTTAGATTTCAATAAGTCGATTGTTAGACCCGCTGTGTGGCATGTTGCACCGTCTTGTTGAAACCACATATCATTAATATGCAATTGACTACAGAAATAACGTTGTAACATGTCTGTAGCGATCGCCATTTGACTGTAACGTGACGGTCATTTTCATCAACAAAAAAAAACAATGTGTGTAGCCTCTGCGCGCGACAGAAGTGAAACTTTTTAATCTGTAAATTTATAATTACTACAATTTATCGTTCAATGGTCCGGCTGGCATATACAGTAAAATGTGTAGCTTTTCCGCAGCAAGAATTGAAGAAATCGTCAATTGATCCTTATAGGAGTACATATTATACAAAGTCAGAGTAGATACATCCAAATTAGATAATTGCACATTCTACATTATCTAGTTATTTTTCTCAATCTCTGTTACTCCATGATCTGGTAAAACAGTATTATCACAACTCGATACAAAATCTACCTATAGAGGCACGATAAACGGAATAAAAGCAATATTATTTACTAATACTGATATTAAAGCGACAGTTTAGCTTGAGAACGCAAGCGAAATTGTGATGGTGTATTGTTCGGTTTATATTTTAAAATGAATTTTGCTTAAGACAAACATTTTCTTCAAGAGAAATTCAGAATACTAAATAATTTACCTAAAGTAATTCAACCAGCGATTGATGCATAGGTGCAGTTTTCTCATGTCATTTGGAACTATTGCAGAGTATAATTTCCATGTCTCATTTTGTAGCTAGCATAAACCAACTGTTTCATTTTTGAATTGCCCGCGAAAAAGAAATACATTTTGTATTTAGTTTAAAAGTATTGAATTTAATCTTAATTTGCCAACTCTCATTGTATGATCCTTTAAATATCTATACAAATTTAAGTTTTATAGTTTTACTTCACTTCTGTATTTATTGTAAATTTACAATAAGTTATTTAATATAATAACCGCCTACATCTAAATAGTACGAAAACATTAAGTTTGAGATATTTGTGTACAAGCAAATTATTTACAAACACAATTTTTATACTTGTTTTATATAATATACATATGTACTTGTAAATTGCAATCAATACCTCAATATACTATATGTAAATCTAGGAGGCATTGATTCGACTGTTCGTAGATGTTGTTTTGTATTGCTTGCAAATTCATTCAATTTGGTTTCAATATTCTTTTGTTTTTTTCGAATCATACCCTGCCTAAAAAAATTTCACTTCAAAAATAAAAGAAATACTGTCACTTTTTTCGTTTCATATCGCTTTTTCAATTTTTGCTTGTAATTTTTGTTTTGTTTCATCGATTTTAAAAATCACACCGGTACTAAAGAAGTTTCACTTCAAAAACGGTTCAATGACACCACCAGCATGAAAACCATACCATACAGTTAGTTTTGTGGGTGGGGTTTCTTGAAGTACATGAGGGTTTTCACCTGACCAGTAACGCATATTCTGTTTGTTGACGAAGCCATTTAGCTAAAAATGTGCTTCATCACTGAAGATGATTTTGCGATATTTAACGCTCTTGAAGTTGCTGTTACCGACTCGGAATTTTATTAGTAAATTTTAATTTGTAAACGTTGTTCGTTTGTGTACTTCACCATGATGAAAATGTTGTCTTTACTGAATGTTTTGACACTGACAGTTTGGTGCGTTCACAGTGATAGTTCAAAGTTGTCAAGTCCCAAATGGAAAACCCGATATATCTTAGGCTAGAATTTTGAAAGTTGCTTGCTTGTTGCTAATACCATTCTCGTTCCTTCCGTCTGCATAGGCGATATGAGATTTTCCTCGCAGTCATGTAGGTAGGCGTTATGAGATTGTCTTGTTTTTTTGTGATATATTTCGTTGGCGTGCGTGATCTTTCTCCCGAATAGCACCAAGACAATCACTATCCAATCAGAGATTTTTAAACTTGGATGCATTTTGGCCCATGGTGTACTTTGAGGCATCGATTACCGCCGTTTTGATTATGTCCCACTGTTCTTGCATGGAGTCAGGAAGCAGTTTATTTTCCAAGATTCCTGATACAGTCATCTCGAAGGTGGTTCAGGTAAGTTGATTATTCAATGCCGCAATGTTCCAACGAGTGATGCGCTGGCAACTATGATTATGTGTGGTGGGTAGGCGAAATTATAATTCTGCAACTACCTGGAAGTGGTCTAAACCACACCCCCACCTCCTTGGTGCTAGAAAAATGTATTTTGAACAAGAGGAAGTGGTCGATTTGGTTTACCGTTGCCCGATGTTGCCATGACGTTTGATTTTCATGTGGCCTTGTGAATACGCTTATGTGGGAAGTATGTGCTGGTAACCACTAAGTTGTAAAGTAGTCACAACAGTCACAAATTGACGACATCGGTCGCTACTCAAGAAACAGGAGCCAAATTCATAGTTATCCATGTTACTGCTGTGCCAGAGATTTAGTCCGTAACGACTGTAATCGATGATATCATTACCGATTAGTCTTATTTTCTGCAGTGTTATGAGGTCGAGTTTATACGTAGATGCTTGTTCGAAGAGTTGAGGCTCTCCGGGCGGTTTAGGCTGAGTGGTGAATCCAAAAATGGTCCGAGTTTCATGTTAAGGTTTCCTAACAATATTGTTTACAGCTTGGGCTGTTAACCCAACACTAACCCCCTGTATCCCTGAGCCCTCAAACTTTAACCTACTCCTTTAACACACTAGTTTCTCGCGGTCACCACGTTGAGGCAGCATGAACACTTGCTTCAGTTGTATGCAGTTACGGGACATGAATCGAGTCTTGTGTTTGTTCCCTGAATACGCAGCAGCCTGACCACAACATGAGTTCTGTGATAGAAAATTCCACTATAAGAATTTTCATACTGTAGGAGTGAGTCCTGTGATAAACCTGAATCTCGATTTTCTCGAATAATTTCGATAACGATATCTATCTGTAATGATTCTGCTAGAAAAATTCCAGCGGATAGTCTGCTATTCTCCATCTCATTCCGCAAGAAAAATTCCAGCGAGGTGGAATTACTCAAGATTGACAAAAGACCTGATGAATTAACTTCGTATACTACCATGAGAAAGGTTAAAACGTCTCAAATTTTTGATTTGACAAATAGGTCTTTCTTACACCCCTATTCCCTTAGTCTTGTCACATGTACCGACAATCACATTTTAGTATTCTGTTAGTCGATTGAAGTGCAAATCGCGAAGTGATAAACATATCGTTTTACGTCGCATAATCTAATAGAAGTCAATCGACTAAAAGGGAAAGTTCAATCGACTAAGAGAGAATACCAATTAATAGCTGAAGTGACAGAACAATTGTCACGTCGAATGAAGTGATATGACTAAGGGAATAGGAAGTTAGATATACCTAAAAACATTATATTTTAAAATTCTAATGAAATGAATCAAAATAATTAAATTTGTGTGTTGTAGGTGCAATTTATACTACGTAATTATAACTTAAGTGAGTTTTTATCAATGGATAAATATAAATGTAATGACAATGTAAACAGGCAAAAATTTACAGAATGTCTCTAAAGGAAATAGATTGTAAAATAAAGCAAAACACAAAAAGATAAAAAAAGATTAGATTTATAGCGGAACCAGCGAATCAGTAACAACTTTAAGTAAGAACGTGATATACAGAAAGTGCATGTTACCAACCAGCGAATCTTCAAGAACTTTTCGTTCGGTCCAGCTGTACTTAACACAGCGAAAATTAACGCGCAAACTGAAGGATATGTCAGACTTTTCTTAAAAATAATAACTTTCGCGATTCACATTACAATTTTAGTACTGTATTTGTCAGTCGTTACGGATTCGGTGTCAGATATTCTAATCGTATTTTATTTGACAATTTACAACAACAATTGCACTATTGAATTCTTTAGTAGGAATTCCTTGGTGAAATAAAAGAACCGATTTAGCACATCACTACTTTAAATAGTTTCATAAATTTTTTTTTAAAATAAATTAAATGAAACACAAAGTTTAATTAATTTTATTTTAAACAATTATGCAGAATGCATTTCGATTTTTTTATTCAACGGAATAAAGTCAAAAAAAAATTGTTTTATGCATATTGAAAAACCTACTACAAACAATTAAAGTTACAATACAATAAATAATTATTGACGAAAAAGGAACGAATAACGAGTGCAGTGTGAGAAGGTGCATTATCGTGGTGTAAATACCAAGAATTGTCTGCCCACAATTCTGGCCCCTTCGAAATACCAACGGTATCAGCAAGATCTCTATAATAGTCATTCCACGATTAGCAAGCACAAGTTCTTCGATTTTCTTGGCGTGTTGTTCATCGGTAGAGGTTGATGATCGTCCGGAACGCTCTTCGTCCAACAAATTCACGACCTTCATTGAACTGTTTACACCACTTGTAAACATTCCTTTCCGACAAAGCATGGTCCCCGAAGGTTTTCTGCAACATCCTTAACGTTTCTGCACCCGAAATTTCATTCCGCAGAAACAAAATTGAATGCAACTTCTTTGTTCAATATAATTAGTAGACATTGTAAAAATCGCCGAATGCACTTTTAGCGTCGTACAAAACCAAGCGTAAACAAAAACTAACGAATGTTTTGGCATACAATTTGTCACAGATGTCTATCACAATGCTGTGAACTTAGGAAAAAAATATTTATTCCCGCGCGATTACTTTTTTGGCACAGTAGTAGATTGTTTTAGAGAAGATAAACTGCATATCATGCTTCTTGAGTACTAATTTTAATTGGTTCGTGATTGCAGGTTCGTAACAGCATTTAACTCTTTTAACAGAAAACGGTTGATTCACGGCGCACAATTCACTTTTCACAATTTACGTCGAACAATTCATGCTGTCCACACAATTAACGATGCAGAATTCACAGCATGCACAATTAATAATTCACAATTCACAGCATCCATAATTAATATTTCACATTTCACTTTTAATTTATTTTATAAAAAATTCACGGTATGCCGCGAATCAACCGTCTTACGTTCGTAATCGTACTGGTTTAAAGACGGACGCACGTTCGCGAATGGGTTACAGTTGTACTATGACGAGCAATTCTCTTCCCGCAATTTAAATAGAAGCGAAATTCACAGAGTCAATCAAACATATACACAACATAATTTTTTAAATATTTTTTAATTGATATCAATGTTATAAGCGACTGCTTTCACTAATGGTGGGTTTTTATTAAAATTATTTAGGATTCGATTAATCCTGCTGTTGTAGTCGAAGTAACTACGTTTGCAAGCTGGCCCTTGATCGCCTGCAAGCATTTGTGTGTGTATCATTTTATTTTTTTAATGCTCCATTTTTAGGCCTTCAATAAAACGGAAAATATTGGGATGGCCCATTCCTAGCGCAGAGCTGAAATTGCGAATTCCATGCTTCCGATACAATATTAAATATTAAATTAAGGGTTTTTGTAACTCAGGGGCAAATTTTGTTTTATCGCCTTGTTGTGGCATGGTATTGTAATGATTCCATTTTAAAATCTCAAATCGTGCAAATCTTGGAGCTTTATCGACTATGAAGCGTCCCACAAAATTATCGTCAAAATAACTTAGCAACTCTTTCGGACTAAGGTTTTCAGCTACAACAACGTTAAAATATTCAACGACTTTATCGGGATGAACAAACACTAGTGCTGCCAGCAACTTACAATTCATGGCGAAAGTTGCGTCGGTGTCATATTTAGGCTTGAATCCATGAGAACATATAAAATGCCTGGCGAAAATGGAAATAACACAGCTTTACATAAGCATTTGCGAAGTTTTTTTCAAATGCATTGATAGCTGCCAATTCAAAGTCCATTAGTATAATTTCTGGTGTTAATGAAGACTTCAATATATTTTCAAATGGGTTATAAGTCTTGTATAAACTTTTTCCGAGTTTCCCAGTTAAAGCATATATACAAAGAGTGCTCTTATTTTCGTAAATGTCGTGAATGACATAGAGCTGTGCAAAATGAGCAGGGCAAACGCTGTAGGTACCATCACAAGACCATGTGGTTGAATTAGAAAGAATCTGCAAACTGTTAGATGCTCCAAAAATTAACAATAGTTGTTCATCATTTGATCCACTGTCAAATAACAAAAATAATGTTCCATCTGCTAAAAACTTAGCGTTGGCATTAATTGTACTCCTTCATTATGTTGTTGCCTTTCTCGGCATATCGTACGAGCATTTGATCTGTTTATCGGTATCCTTGCAGCTGCAGCAGACGTAACACTAACGGCCTCGTTTGAAATAAGCTGTTGAGTACTATACCAGCAAAATAATTCTGAGCAGAATTCTGCTGGGTGGTTATGTTCCTCATTACTCCATATTATAGAATCACTACTTACATGTAAACGAGTCCGACATCTTGTTTTTTAATATTTTTTAATACGAAGAACAATGCCGTTTTGATTTTTTCAATCCGTTGCCCCCAAAGTAAAAGAAATATCCTTTATATAGAATGCGATTTCTTTTCTTTTCCGAAAGAACGTATTCGAAGTTCATTCTAGATGGTTTCCCGTAAAACAATTTACCATAAAAAGTCTGAAAATTGGCTGTACGCCCATTAGAGATGAAGTAAGCCAATTGTCGGTCAATTGTTCGTCTAATCTTAGCAGGAATTTTTATTTTTAATTTTTTTTTAATCAAATAATTTTATTACCACTGAGACCGTGCTCATCTAGCAATTTTTCTTTCAAATACAAATTTTATAATTTTATATTTCTAGTAAAATTCACGTTTGTTGGGGTGTAACCCACTGGTTAGTCCCATAATTAATTAAACCTATTTACTAATTTTAGTTTGGTAAGTTCACTAGGTCAAGTGGCCTCATTCTTTGGAGTCTTCTTTCGACGACAGGGTTATCTATCATATGGCGAATATAGGGGTTTCCATGTTCCTATCTTTGATGTATTCCATCCGTAGGTCCCTGTGAAGGTCTTCATTTCTTGAGTACCACGGAGCATTGACGATGCTACGAAGAACCTTGTTTTGAAACGTCTATATCATTTTGACGTTTGTTTGCTTGGTACATGCCCAGAGTTGTATACCGTAGATCCATATCGGCTTCAAAAATTTCCGATATAGCAGCAGCTTATTGTGAATTGTAAGCTCAGAGCCTCTACCTATGAGCCAATACATTTTTCTGAACTTTATGTTAAGTTCTTCTTTTTTCTTTTTGACATGCTCTCTCCTCTTGAGCTTGACATCGAGAGTCATGCCAAGGTATTTAGCTGTATTTGCATATAGCACGAGTAGCGAGTTAATTTCTATAGGTAGGTAGTAAGCCTTTTGATAAGTAAAGTTAATATGCGTGGATTTTGTCTCATTAAGTTTGATTCGCCAACGCTTTGTCCAAATACAGGATTGGTCCTAAGACACTCCCCTGCGGGACACCGGCAGCAATTTTCTTTAGCTCAGAGTATTCATCCTCATATTTCACTCGAAAGTGTCTATTGGATAAATAAGATCTTAGTATGGTATAGAATTGTCTCGGTAGACCTCTATGCAGCTTGTATTCCAGACCACTGTGCCAAACTTGATCGAATAGTTGCGCGACGTCCAGGAATATGCTTGAGCATACTTTTTTACGTTCTAAAGCCCTAGACAGACTATGGTTTAGTAAATCCGATTTAGTGAATTTTCGAAATTTGCCGTAGTTAGATTTACGGTATTTATGCTTTAATTTGAGTTTAGTGACTAAAACGATGTAATGAGAGCGTGTTAGTTTGATAAATATTATGAAAACAGTAAGTTTAATTGTATTAACCGTAATTTAAAACGAGTTTAGCTAAATCGGATTTAATAAATCGCAGTCTGTCAAGGGTATAACGTTCTTTCAATTATGTTGGTGATTCTATGGAGCTGTTAAATTGTAGAATACTTTTCTCTGAATCCAAATTGATGTGGAGGAATTAGTTATTGGTTCTCAATTATTGGTTTTAGTCTCTTTAGTAATAATTTTTCAAAGGGTTTTGACATAACTGGCAGCAGAGAAATTGGCCTGTATGATTTTTTATCGTTAGGTGGTTTATCAGGTTTTGGTATCATGATTACTTCTGCTACCTTCCATTGATGCGGAACATATTTTAACCGAAGGGTCGCATTGATTATGTGTAGTAGCTTACGAAATCCTTTGTCAGGTAGAGCTTTGGTACTTTGGATAATTTTAACATTCATGAATGTTAAAAAAAAAAAAATTACAGATAATAAAATTTTATACAAAATTATTTGTGCAAACAAATTTTTATTCATAATTATTTGTGCACATTAAAAATTAATATAAAAACATAGTAAATTAATTAAAATTAATTTTTTTTTTTGCTAATTAAATAGTGATTTAGTCAATTAAGATTTGTATGCCCTTGTTTAGATTTTATTACTTCTCTTTGACATCTCGCGAGTGGTCCAGATTTGGTCTTACTATATCGTGACTATGATCTTTTGCTTTCATTTAAACTCTCTCAACTTTAATTTGGAATTCTGCGCTTGTCCTGGCAACTAATTATATTCAAAAAATTTGTATAATTTCTCAGCAATAATTCTTCTTGCATATTGAAATATTATTGCGGTGAAGAGCAAATTGGGGGCGGACTAATTTATTATCATTTATGATTGTTACCTCATTCAATATACCTAAATTGAGCTTTGGGCTTGAACAGTTTTTAGAGCCGCTTAACCTTTTATTTCTCCCGGAAGAGTAACTATCAGAAGTAGTATTTACCCTACTTAATACTCACAAATAATGTTATCAAAAAAATGTCTTCCATATTATCAAATTAACGCAAAAATGCACTAGGCATACATAGTTCTCTAGAGTTTAATGAACGTATGAATAAGATAATGAACACCGTTTTTTGACGGTGAATCATATTCCGTTTAGCCTTTAGGTGTATGTTTTATAAACTTCAACTTTTCGAGGTCAATGTTCAATTTTTTTGCCAGGACAAGCACAGAGTTCCAATTTAAACTTGAGCGGGTTTAAATGAAAGCGAAAGATCATAGTCACGATATAGTAAGACCAAACATTTATTGAAGGGTGCTAATTAAGCCATAAGGGATAAGGTTGCAGATGATTTTATCAACAAATCTGAACCACTTGCGCGATCTCAAAGAGAAGTAATAAAATCTTTACAAGGCCATACAAATCTTAATTGACTAAATCACATTTAATTAGCCAAAAAAAAAAATTAATTTTAATTAATTTACTATTTTTTTATCTTAATTTTTAATGTGCAAAAATAATTATGAATAAAAATTTGTATGCACAAATAATTTTGTATAAAATTAGATCATCTATTCATCTGTAATTTTTTCTAGAATTAAAATTAACAAATTTTTTTATTGAATTATAGTATAGCAAAATAATTAAGCTAACTAAATAAAAATGATTAGTTCCAAAAAGATTTTTATTTATATCAATTTTAAAGAAGTTTGTGTGGCGTTGCATTATAAATGTAAACTGCACAAATACATATGAATACGATAGCATAGGACTAGACTAGTCAAGCTTGTTGATCACTTGTCGTTTGCTCGATATCAATATTTGTACCATGAAAGCATTAAGTAAACTTAAACGATATGCCACGAATATGGCATAATATTATTTTTGCAAAGTGATGAGCAACTGAAGAAAACTCAATAGTGATTGGATAAAGGATTTAAGGAACGATCTCAGAAATATCGAAGAATTAATAGGAAATTGAAATTTATACAAAAACAAAGCCATAACCTAATATTCAAAATGGTATTGATACATTTATTGAACTCATTTTTAAAATAAACATCTCAATATGTATTTTATAATAGCGAGTATGTCTTACCAGTAAACAGCATACATATATTTTTAGTCTTCTAAAATTTCTTTCACATAAACATTTGTATGATATTATGATATAATTAATTTTTAATAAATTTGTCACGAAAATTCATTTTTGGATTTCAAACAACATAGATAATAATGTACAAAAAAAAAAAAAAAAATTTTAAAAGTTAGAAACAAGGACATTTTAAATGGCTTGATAATTCCAAGCGCTATGTTGGGGTTTATTGCCGGTGTTAAGTAATGATGTATGTTGGCCATTTGTTGATTGTATGCGGAGTTCACGGAATAGTGAGTATACGCACAGCCATAAATAGAATTCAAAACCTAAAAAAAAAGTAATATAAAATTTATTGTAAATATTTCTAAATTTTGTTTGCAAACTTGTCTCTTACCTATTGCAACCCAAGTAATAATGTACGCTCCAGGGTTCTCACTAGCCATATGGAATGAAGATAATACGGTGATAGTTGCAAACATAATCGATGTCATACCACCAATAAGCCATGGCAACAAAAGGTAGCGATTTTCCTTAAAAACAATGAATACAATATTAGACACAAAGAACATTATTAAGATAAGACATTATTGTTTTGTAAACATAAAATGAGTCAACAGTTGAAAACAATACTCAAAAAAAAATCGGGCGCTCTAAAAAAAGTTTTTTAATGTGAATATTTTTTAAAACCCACCAACTAGCTATACCTATACTATAATTCATTCTTTTTCAAAAATTAATTGTGTGTTTCATGGCACAATACAGATTCGGTGATTGAACCTAATTGAGTTTATTAAAGGACCATCTGTGAAAGAAACGGTAACTGATTAATGGTTCTTTACGTTTATTTTATTGACTGGTTCTAGTTGGTGGGTTTCAAAGCCCTGCCTTATAATTTTTTAATAAATATCTATTTCTATGGTAATTGGACATACATAATTTGATTTTTTTACACCCAGGCAGAGAATATCGAACAAACAGAAGTGAAATTGCATGGACGTTTTGTTGTTATCTTATAGTTACATACATGTTCATTTTGAATTTTCGGCCACTGATCGACACTTTATCACAGAAAATCTTAGCTTCGCCAAACCAAGGTCAAAAATGATTCGAAAATGGTCAATATAAAAACCGTGTTATGTTGCTTCTGTCTATTCTGTGGCCCAGATGATTCGATACGCTTTCGGCATTTTAGGGCATGTATCGATACTTTCTGAAAAGAATTTGAATGCAGAATTTCGTTTCTATTTTACGATTCTATCTTGTCCGGTTGTAGGTATATGAATGGCTCAGAATTTGATTTTAAGCTAGAGCTTAAAAAAATATTCACATTTATAAAAAACATTTAAAAAGATTTTTTTGACGAGCAGTGTAGTTTTACTTTCACACCATCCCAAAAAAAAAAAAAAAAGATTATTTACGAACTGATAACGACGTGATAATTTTAATGAGGTAATTGTCGGTTTGAGTGTTTTTTAAAGAAAGTTTAGATGAATTATTTTTGATTTCGACATATTAGTCAACTAGGTAGGTAGTATATTTTCGTGTTAAGGGGATTTTTTTTGTCTAGCTAGCTAGTTATATACATACCTAATTGTAATCGAATGTTTATTAAATATGTGATGGTTCTAAACGCTGATCTTCAACTAATGTTGATTCAAAAGAGAGCTAATTTCGCACTACATATTCTATTTATACGAGTAAAATTGATTTCAGGTTTATCGAAAATCGACTGTCTAACATCGTATCCCAAATGAAGTACTTTTTACTTTTGCCTTAGGGATTGCACGAATTTTCAACACAACGAACAAAAATTTTTGTTCGTATGTTGGAAATTCATACAATCCTGTAAGGCAAAAGTAAAAAGTATTTCATTGGGGATGCGGTGTTATTGGATGATGGAGAATTTTATGCAAAATGGAGAGGACGATAACCCAGTAACAGTACGTTATGAATTTTATTTAAATATTATTGTAAAATCGCATAAGTAGGGATATAACACTAAAATAGATGGTTTTAATCGTAGAAATTGAAATAAACCGATAAAGACTATACCTACATAGACGATAAAAACAAATTGATTTTGATATACATACCAGACATTATTAAACAAATCTAAATACATTTGTATATACCTAAGTATAACTAATCACAAGAGGTGCTTGTAGTTGTAAAATTGTACAATATAAGCAAATTTCACAATTGGTTTATGTACAACGTACAAGTCACGAATTATAGGGCTTCTCTTCTACTACAAAAAAGAACAAAATGGAATCGAGCAAATGATATCGATATCAAACAATCAATAAATAAATATAAATCCCCATAAAAGACGGTGGAATGAGTAAGCCAATGTATAGATAAAAGAACAAATTTTCTTTATTTGTAAATATTTTTATGTGCACGATGATTGTTGTCCTATAATAATGATTTTGTTGCAATTAAACGATTGCAGTCAATCGCTGGAGATTATTATTGTAAGAAAACATAAAAATAGATTGTGTAAATATTTTCACTAACCTTTATGACACCGAGAATTAACATTGCGGCAGCCAATAAATTGATAAAACTGACTACAAACAAACATCCCAAGAATACTTCCACCTTTAATTTCCATTCCTCGGGATTAAAATCAGAATTTGGTGGTTTAACGTTCTCTGCGATATAATCTAAATTAAAGAAACCAAGTGTGGCAAGAATGATATAGAAAAGGTATGTAACAATGCCAAGCCATCCTAAAATAACGGCACCGGTTTGAAGGCGAAAACAAAAACAGCAACGGTTAAACACCATTTTGATGCAATTCTGTAATTTACAATTACAATTAATATTGTGAAATGTTCATGAAAATCGTAAAATAATGTCTTTACTTACTGCGTAACACGATTTTCACAAAAGAAAATTTTTTAGATTTTAGTTTTAAATAATTTATTGCTAGACTAGAAAAATATAAAAACAAGATAACAATTTATTCCAAATTAAGTTAACTAAATATCTTAAACTATCACTTAATAAATTATAAGAAACTAACCTTTCAATTCTTATCACAAGAATTGATAAAAAACAATTTTTCACCGAAACAAAAAAACACTTCTAACTATTTCGGCTGTTTACAACGAAGTAAAAAAGATGTTGCTCAAAAACAAAACGTATGAAAATTTATGAAAAATGTTATTGGAGTTCAGTGACGGCGAAATTTCGGAATCCGACAACAATATTCTGAATTTTTATTTTACTGCTGTTTTGTGTAATTTAAATACTTTTATTTAGCATAAAATACAATTAATAAAACGAACTGTATGTTTAATTTGACAATTTTATATATGTAATAAATTATAAATTTTAAATTTCGGAATTATAAATTAAAAACTAAAAAAATTTGCTCAATTTAGGAAGAAACATGGAAACCATAATTTGACAGATATATGACGTTTCAAATAAAAACAAAAAACGTAGTGTTGTAGTCACAAGCAAATTTTTATTATATATTTTTTGTGTTTATACAAAATATGTCTAGTAAATTAGTTGATGAAGATGATTATTGGAATACATCAGAGACCAAAGGCTTCGATTTTGATGTTGATAAGGTAAATAATATTTAATATTGTGTATTACAAAGAGTAAGTAATCGGGGCTATTTGTGAATTCGATTCGAACGTATTCGACTGTTCGATTTATAAGATTCGTATTTGATTTAAATAAGAAACGAACGAATCTGATTTAATTCAAATAAGAATTCAATATTTAGAAGACTCGAATACGTTCAAATCGAATTCACAAATAGCCCTTCAGTTCAATTCAAATTGGCAACGAAAATCTCCCACAGGATTGTAGGGTAACCTCACTCCTATTACAGGTCTTGAAATGCACTGTTTGGATCAATGAATTAACCATTGCAATACTTGTTTCGACATAGGATAATTTTTGATCCTTGAAAGCTATGCTGCCATCCAGCGAACCTTCAGTTGTGAACTTGTGAGACATCAAAATAAAAATAGCTAAATAGCTAGCTGACTTTAATAAGGTATCTGTGGGCTATCTGTGAATTCGACTCAGACGTATTCGAGTCTTCGAAGTATTGGATTCTTATTTGAATTGAATCCAGGGAGGCTATTTCTGAATACGATACGAATTCGAATGTATAAGATTCGTATTTGATTTAAATAAAAAACGAGCAAATCTGATTCAATTCTAATTCAATTCAAATAAGAATGTTATACTTTCGTATTCGTATCGTATTCAGAAATAGCCCCCCAAGGGGGCTATTTGTGAATTCGATTCGAACGTGTTCGACTCTTCGATTTATAAGATTCCTATTTGATTTAAATAAGAAACGAACGAATCTGATTCAATTCAAATAAGAATCCAATAATCGAAGACGAGTGCGTTCGAATCGAATTCCCAAATAGCCCCCCAGGGGAGCTATCCCTGAATACGATACGAATTCGAATATATAAGATTCGAATTTGATTTAAATAAGAAACGAGCGAATTTGGGGGCTATTTGTGAATTCGATTCGAATCTATTCGAATCTTCGATGAATTGGATTCTTATTTGAATTAAGTCAGATTAGTCCGTTTCTTACTTAAATCAAATACGAATCTTATACTTCGAAGAGTCGAATACATTCGAATCGAATTCACAACGGATTCAATTCAAATAAGAATTTTATATTTACGTATTCGTATCGTCACAGAATAATAAACAACTGTATTCTGTGGTATCGTATTCAAGGCCCGTATTCTTGAAATTCACCGAAAAAAGTCACCGATGAGTTTGGTATAAAACAATTTAAATTTTCGACTGAAATGACGCATTTCACTAGAAAATTATCGGCAACTTTTTCGGGTGAATTTCAAGAATACGGGCTCAGGGGGCTAATTTTTGAATTCGATTCGAATGTATTCGACTCTTCGAAGTATAAGATTCATATTTGATTTAAATAAGAAACGAACGAATCTGATTCAATTCAAATAAGAATTCAATTTTTCAAAGACTCTAATACGTTCGAATCGAATTCACAAATACGCTACGAATTCGAAAGTAAAAGATTCATATTTGAGTAGCAAATAACAAAAAAAACAAGGAATGAACGAATATCATTAAAATCAAATAAGAATCTATCACGAATTCGTATCGTGTTCAAAATAGCCCTTGCTCTAGAAACAAATAAATAGCCAGCCCTCTGGCATCTGAGATAACATTTTTCGTTTGCCATAATTTTCTCATTTATCTCTATTACAACCTTAGCAAACGATTAGGAATAGTTAATAAATCCTAAACCTACCTACCCACGATCTCAATAAGTTTACAAAATAAGAGGAATTGGCATCTAAACAACGAATTTAGCAATGAACTGAGTTGCACCCTTGACAGACTGCGATTTATTAAATCCGATTTAGCTAAACTCGTTTTTAATTACGGTTAATATGTACACTTACAACTGTTATTGTTTTCATAATATTTGTCAAATTAATACACTCCCATTATATCGTTTTAGTCACTAAACTCAAAATAAAGCATAAATACCGTAAATCTAACCACGGCTAATTTCGAAAATTCACTAAATCGGATTTATTAAACCATAGTCTGTCTAGGGCTTTAGACCTCGATTATTAATGTGTTGCTAATCTCCTGTGAGAACAACAAATTAAAATATTAGTATTTCTTCCTTCCATGACCCTATAGAAATATGATGTAGGCTTTCTTTCTTATGATGTAGGCTTTCTTTCTTATTATGTAGGCTTTCTTTCTTCGGACCAGCTTGTTCCTAGAGGTAACTCGAATAATTTCCCTTGTTCCTAGAGGTAACTCGAATAATTTCCCTTTACGACAAAGGTAGAAAGGCCGGGTTGTCAATTGTTTACCTGAATTGAACGTTTAAGGCTAAGCTCCAAAGAGAAGGTACAGTGCTTCTGCGGAAGATTGCTCTACGAAACTCAATATCTCGTTTTATTGTAATTTTAACTTACGAACTTTAGTGGTTAAGTGAATTTTAAAGTAAACAAGCGTTAATTAATTTAAATAAAATCTTCTTGGAAAGTCAAGGCTTCTTTGTAGACCTGTTAGATCCTTAAATAACTCTGAATTAAGTTCTCCGCTTATGGTTTAATTTAAATAATAAAATAGTCAAATAACTTATAATTTTCTCTTACCTTTACAGGCGACTTACGGTACTGCTTCAGCAAAAAAAGGCGATCATTTATTTGCTGACGATAATGTATCTGAAATCAGCTATGAGTTACCAACAAACGAAATCCCTTTACATCTCGTCATCTCAGACTCTGATCTACGCATGAGTAAACCATTAGAAAACCTTTCTCCATCGAATAAATTTAAAATTCTATTTTTTTTTTGTTTTCAGTTTTGGAAGAACAATCAAGGCTCGATTATCCCGTACCCAAGAACATATCGCCCGAGGATGAAGTAAGAATTTTGCGACGCCAACTGGTCGAAAAAACTCATGCTCCTCCGCCGACTACAACAATCAATCGAATAATATTAGGTAAACCATGCTCTCTTGAAAACTACAAATCCATCCATGAAAAAGAAGAACTGCTTGACGAAGCAATTAAATCGGGTAGCGGCGATGCAATACTCTACGTTGTGCTACATCTCGTTAAAACTCTGAAGAAAATTCATCTCAATCGTATTTTGCTGCATCGGCAAATTGCGATCAATCATTATATTAACTATCTAGCATTACGTTTAGATGTAAACGAAATTACAGATATATTGACAATGTTAGGGAAATTTCAGGAAGTCGCAATGATTCAATTTCAAATCACTTGTCAATCGACGTCAAACGTCGACACTAAAAAAAAGAAGCTGAAACAAATTTATAGCAATTTTTTTACGCAATCGAATTCAAACGCTTTCTACAGTCAAATGATTGGAAACTATATAAATCTATTGGAATGGCAGACTTCGAACGCGATAAATGACTTAATCGACTCGTCCCCCCTTAAAACTTTATACTATTTATGTGGTACGCACAAATGGAGTGATTCGAACAGTTCGAATTCAACTACTCCAGTTAAAAAGGATAATTCGAAAAATTCATTAATTCTTAGTCCGTTACAATTTATCGACTTGTATCAAATAAGTCAATCGCAATTTGAATGGATTGCTTTAAATGAGCGCGCTAAATCTCATGCTTGGCTTGATATTGAACAATTATTTGAAAAGAAATCTTGGAAAAGTTTAAAATCAAAATCATTTCAAATTGCAATCCCATTGGAACGGGCCATTTTACAATTGCATAGTTTATCCGCGCCACCAGCCGTATTGAATAAATTTTTGGCACATCTCGATGATTTACATCGACGTTTAGCGCTGTCGCGGCGAGTAAATGCAGTGCGAAGTGAAATAGATACGCTTGTGCTATTGAAAGATAAAATCGAATTGGAATCTCTGCGTGCTCGGCTAATGAGCGGAACTGAAGAATATTTTTATTTTGAAAATGCTTTAAAAAATATGAACAATTCAAAATGGAAGACTGACGGTATTAATAAATTAATTAAAAATTAATTTATCTCTTTATAGGATAATGTACTACATATTATGAAATTAGCAAAATATTTTATAAATAAATGTATATTTTTTTTATTTTATGGTGTAATCTCTGATATTTCAAATGCGCTGAACTGAATGAGATTTACAATCTTTTGCAAGGGGTTTCTATTTTTCAAGTTAAACTCTTAGAAATTTTGTTCACAATATTCCGCTCTCCAGTGTGATAAAATTTCAGAACCGGAGGGAAATTGAAACACTTCACATTTAAATTCACCTTCGATTATCGTGCAAGAAGTAGAAGAATTATAAAGTGATTCTGATTAAAATCTGCTTCAATGTCTTTTCTACATCCATTCCAATTATTGCTGAAATTAAAATTAAAAAGGTACCCTATTCATAATTATAATAATGTCATTCTAAGATTCCAATTAAAAAGCGGTAAAAATTCCACACAAACAAAAAATTAACAAAGTTAGTTTTTCTTTGGATTTTTCCATGGAAAGTTATTAAAAAGAATAGTGCGCTCGCCTATATAACATAATGATGATCTTTCTCAACCACTTCAATTAATTTAAAAATAAATACAATTTGTTGTTGTTTCTTGTGCATTTGCTTCTTATAAAATTTAAGAAATTTAAAATATTCAAATTAATAAAAATAAAATAATAATTTTCCAGGTCTTTCCAAATATGAACAATTCTAACGACAGCCTTTTCATGTTCATGCATAATTTATTTAGGTTTTCTCCGTACCACATACACATATTTTGTTTCTGCTTTGAAAGGATGGAAATTATTTGAGAAATGAAAAAGGGATACACGGTGAAATGAATTTTCCATTTTTTAATGGTCTCTATATAAATTGTACGCAAAAAACAAAGAATGCAAAAGACCAAGTGTTGTTATTCTATAAATCCCTGAATATGAACAATATTTATAATATAACAACAAGCAGCGAGAAGACATTTTTATTTTATTTAACACAAATTATATCTTAAAAAGCGTTGTCATTAATATTAATGATGACTGCAGCATATTTTGTTCTTTTGGCTATAAAACTCATTGAAATCAACACTGCCGATTATACATTTTTCATTTATTTAGCAAATAATGGAGAAGTTATTTGAATTAAAAATTCAAATATTTGACAAAAAGCAAAATATACGGGAAGTTCTATTTATATGGTTGGAAATAATATAATTCGGTCATAATTTGGAATCGCTTTTTCGAATTATGACAGCTTAGCCTAGAATTTCTGAGAAACCCTACTTTCACCGTACATATTAAGAATTTAGCCATAGCAAGAGGCCCTGCTGTGCTGAGCGTTGTTTTTCTCAAATCAAGTCCTTACTAGCAGATGGGTACCAATATCTTTAATAAAAATAGCCTACTTGATTCAGCATAACTACAAAACAAACGTTTTTATATCTAAATCACAAGTTGCAAACCTTCCTTAATTGCTGCGTCTAATTTTAGACCCGTTGATTTCCGAACATATGTAGTTATTGAGTAATGACATTTTCGAGAAAATTGTGCGAAGAACTTATTCTATGTAACTAATATGCCTTTCTATACCGATCCGTTATGTCGTTAGACAAATTTGAACAACTTAATTGGTTTATTCGTCTCGAAGATTCTCGCCCGGAATCAGTGCGCCTTTGAGCTGTGGCAGTTGTTCATTCCGACACTTTATGTCGTCGAGTAAACTCGGTAAATACGGAATAAAGATATATTGGTTTGTCGGCGCAACAACAAATTATCTATTATTTTGTAGGTCAGCGATAGGATGGGAACCACTCTCATGGATTATCATTTGAATGAGGTAATCACAATGATATATTGATAATGCAGTGTGCAATTAATATACAAGAAAAAATGTGTTTCAGTAAATGAATGGAACCACATATCCAGGAAATGATAGGTGATGAACTGGGCTTGAATACCATGGCTGTGTCACACATTTTGAGTGATGACCAGAAAAAGTATTGTACTTTTACGTTTTGCTAAATAGTTCCTTAAAGGTGGAAATCCTCCAATGTAACAACAGAAGTCAGCAACAAAAATGACGATGTCGATCTACTTCATCAGGGAGAATTGTTATACAGAAACTGGTTTACCACAAGTTTTCAAAAATTTATTGAGAAAAAAGAAAAATGGATCTTAATCGCAGCTTCTTACATCACGATAACGCACCTGCTCACACATCTATGAAATTTGTCGATCACTTTATTCTCTGGATCTAGCACCGTGTGGTTTCTGGTTGTTCCCAAAGATAAAAAAAGAAAGGTGTAGCCTTTGGTTTAAATGAGGATTGAAACTCTCCAAAAACACGATTTTGAGGTGGCTCTATCGTTTAAAAAAAATCACCAATAAATCTCAATTAAGTAGAAAAATTACAAAATGAAGCAGATTAAATAAATTTGAGTTGAAAAAGTCTTGTATAATTTTCCAACTAACTTAGCAAACCTTTGTTAGATCCCTCATAGATAATCAATTGGCAGTCCAAGCTCAATCCGCTAGAATTCAGCCAACCTCAATTGGCCGCTCAAGCTCCAGTCACTAGAACCAAAGATCATAGTAAATTAGAGATAAGTCATTCAGTACAAAAAATAAAAAAGACTAGAAAACCCCCCTATTTCTTTATAAGGGGTACCTTTGCATATCATGTAGTAGATTAGAAACCGGCACATTAAAGGCCGGTACGCTGCTGAAGTGAAATGAAATTTTCATATAAATTTGACACAAGCGAAAACGAAAATGAAAATTTCACCGCTAAATTTCACTTTGCGGTACGCAGTTTAGCTAGTGAAATGGGAGTTTTCGTATTAGAATACAGATGTCTCTCTATTTTATCTCTACACATTTTTCATTTGAATTTTATCTTCCCGGACGTTAAAAATGTGAAGATAAATTTTGACAATTTCATTTGAGTTTTTGTTTTTTCATTTTGAAATCAAGAAAAAAGAAAAATAATCAATATCGAAGTGAATTTTATTGTATGTACATATTTCAGTTAAAATATTTAACTTAATTAAAAAAACAAAAATAAAGATTTTTCATTTGTAATTAAATTACCTATATATTAAAATATAATTTTATTTATTGTTTATTCCAATAGCAATGGAATTTATTGAATTGGAATATTTGTTGGAGGATGGAGATGAGGAAGTGATTGTACAACAATCAAATAAGAGCGAACCGTCTACGGCAAATTCGAAAAAAAACGAAAATTCAATACCGAGGAAAAAATTAAATTAGCATCCTGTGTGGAAAAGCGTTCATCTATATGGGATTTAGAAGATAAACACCACCAAAATGCAAATGCAGTAGCAGCGGCTTGGAAGGCGGTGAGTAATGACATGCAAAAAACAGGTAAGGCTCATCACAACGCGCAATATCCGAAACAAACTTGCGAATATAACACAAAATAAATAATTAATTTATAAATGTTGTACTTATTTGCAGTTGATGAATGTAAAACAGCATGGAAGAGCATGATGGACAGTCGCAGGTACCACACCAAAACTAAGAAACGGATGAAACCCGGAAGTGAACAATTATGGGACGATGACAATGTAAACGACCCTTCGTTGGTGGAACAGAAAGTTGATTGGGAGTTGTCGGAATACATGTCATTCCTAGAGCAACCAAGAAGGCGATAAATACCTGCAGAGGAGTTTGCGAATAAATAAAAACTAAATATCATCTAATATTTCCTTATATTTTACAGGACATTCTCTAGTTCCGATAGTCCGGTGGACGTAACAGATGAAACATCATCATCTGTAGCCTCTAACTATTCATATGTAAGTTATACGGTAATTTTATTAAGGATCTAATATTATAATTATAATTTTGTTTCTTACAGACTACTTCACGCAAAAAAAATTCACTGGGACCAGATAGAGGGTGGGAGCAACTAACCTCCAACATATCAAAATTGATTGAAATTCGGAATAAAGAGGCTGAACTTGTTCCAGCAAATACTCAAAAAGAGCTTAAAAATTATGCCACCTACCTGTTTTTGGATGAACTAACAGATAATTTCGATCGCGCACGACAACGAGATCTATCGCAAAGAACAAGGCAATCCCATAACGCCTACATGACTGCGAGGAGAATCGCTAATCGGCTATGTAGACGGAAGAAACGGGAATGGCATGAACAACAGGCACGCAACATCCAAAATTCTAGCCTGAGAGATAGATATCGTTGCATAAGAGAATTAGCTACGGACTTTCATCCACGTAGCAGCGCTATTCGCAACAAATCAGGCGAGTTGGAAATGGACACCAAAACCGTCCTCGAAGTGTGGCGAAATTATTTCTCCTCGCTTTTAAATAAACAGGCACCACCTTCCGAGCAACAACCTCTCTTGCTTCAACGCGATATTAACGCCGAGATGACACCACCACCTCCTCCATCATATGATGAAGTACGGAACGTGATATCGCAGATGAAAAATTACAAGACACCTGGTGAGGATGGTATCTGCAACGAAATGCTCAAATATGGCGGTGATTATCTGTTCTGCCGCATGTTTGAGCTAATATCAACAATTTGGTCTAGAGAAGAAATCCCAGTAGAGTGGAAGACGGCTCTAATATGTCCACTTCATAAAAAGGGAGATCGATTAAACTGCAACAACTATCGCGGTATAGCTTGCTGAACACGGGCTACAAGGTTTTGGCTAACGTAGTCGCAGCAAAGTTATCAACTTATAGCGAGAGGATCTTGGGTGATTATCAATGTGGTTTTCGGTCAAATAGATCAACGACCGATCAAACTTTCACGCTGAGGATTTTGCTGGAGAAATGCTATGAAAAGGACATCCCTATACACAGTCTATTCATAGATTTTCAACAGGCGTATGACAGCATTAAGAGGAACACGTTATGGAACGTATTGTCCTATCTGGGCATACCGTCAAAATTGGTTTCAATGTGCCAGCTCTTAATGGATGGCTCAATATGTAAGGTGCTAATAGAAGGCAAAATTTCGGATGCCTTCGAGATAACATCTGGAGTGCGGCAAGGAGACCCAATAGCTCAAACTCTATTCAATCTATCATTAGAGTATGTCATTCGTCAGCTTCATATAGCCCAGCGTAGCTGCCTGTATTATAAATCAACCCAGCTATTAGCATACGCTGACGATATTTGCATTCTGGGTCGCAACATCATCTCTCTGAAAGAGGTCCTCCTTCCGTTGGAATTAACAGCCCAACAAATAGGCCTTCAGATCAATGAAGCGAAGACCAAATACATGGTGACCGCGAGAAGGCAGACTCGTGGGGACTTCATTTTAGGAGATACTCAATACGAAAAGGTGAATGAGTTTAAATACCTAGGATCACTGATCACTGAGCAAAACTCCGTTTCTGTGGACATTTCATCGAGGATCGCAGCAGGCTACCGAGCATTTTACGCCAATATCAAAATTTTCAAGTCTCCTCATATATCGCGCAAAATAAAATTGGACAACTACAAGGCGCTGATAAGACCAGTTGTCACCTTTGGTTGCGAGTCTTGGACACTAACAGCGCAAAACATCCAGAAAATCGCTGTAACTGAGCGTAAGATGATAAGAAGAATTCTCGGTCCCATTAAAGAGGGAGCCACGTACAGAATGCGAATGAATCACGAGATCAGAAATGATCTCGATAAAGTCAACATCATAGGATTCATAAAATCGTCAAGGCTGAGATGGCTTGGGCACGTACTACGTTCACAAAATCGGACCACTAAACAGGCCTTGGAGTCGGCACCAGCGAAAGTAGGACCTCGTGGGAGACCACCTACCCGATGGATGGACGACGTTGAGAGGGACCTGTACACACTCGGTCACCGTGTCTGGCGTTCTCTTGTGGCGGATCGGATTATTTGGAGGAGCATCGTTGAGGCGGCCAAATCCCTTCATGGGATGTAGCGCCAGCGGAAAAAGAAGAAGAACAGAGAATTTAACTCGGGAGCAACAGAGCGAACTAAATTTAAAATATATTAAATTGGCTTACGAGGCAGTAAGATCCTCAAAGTGAAATAAAATCATTTTTTATATTTTTAGTTAATTTCTTTAATATTATTAAAAATAATTATACATTAAATCAAATTTGTTTTAATTCAAAAAACCGATTTATTCTGCCACGGTAAACGACCAATGTCAGAATTTATGTAGCCCTTCAAATGGTCCCTTGTTTGTTTGCCAATATTTGAATGGCGACCATATACAGAGGAAACCCTTCTTGGTGTTGAATCAAGAAATTTTCGCCATTCGCCTTCAATTAAATGACCTTCTTGATCAAAAGAATCAACGTATGAAGGCAGGCAATATGTCGATTTATTATTATTAAGCATCCAATTATGCAAATAGCAACAAGCGCTAGCTATTTTTTGGGCTCGATCAGGGTTACAATTCATCGTTCGACTTAGACAAAGCCATTTGGATGTTAAAATCCCAAATGCGTTTTCAACTACCCGTCTGGCTCTGCTAAGTCGATAGTTGAAAATTCTCTCCTCGTCAGTCAATTTTGATTTGTTCTTTGGTCTATAAGGTTTGATGATACGTTTTGTTAGGGGAAACGCATCATCTCCCACGAAGTAGAAGGGAAGTTTTACTCCTGCAACATGTGCATCTTCAGGAAAGCTAAGGGAATCATCGATTATTTTTTTCCCGATATAAGATGTC
The DNA here is from genome assembly GCA_963556165.1 of Tipula helvola. Classification (NCBI taxonomy): domain Eukaryota; kingdom Metazoa; phylum Arthropoda; class Insecta; order Diptera; family Tipulidae; genus Tipula; species Tipula helvola. The sequence continues at coordinate 271,705,200 of OY744481.1, forward strand.
GCGAAGATATTCGCATCGAATTCGCTGCCGCATATGCTCCAATGTCCACGTACATAAATTTATAACTTGCGTCCGCTATATCCATTAGGACTATACTGTTAAAGCCCTGAAATACATAATATAATATAAAAATATTGAAAATTATTTAATATCAAATTAGTACCTTGTAATTAAAAAATCGGCTTCCCGCATTTTGTGGACATTAAAGGCCTATATGCTTCCCGTCGATGGCGCCTACACAATTCGGTAGATTCCATATATAATTGAAATCATTGCTGATTTTTAACAATTTTTCTACTTCCATATTCCCGATTTCAGTTTTCAATGTGTTACATATTGCTGTGGAAACATTGTCCAAGATAGTGCTGATGTGCTGCTTACTAATACGGTAGGAAGCTGCCACATGGCGTTGAATGGTTCCACTTGCGAAATATCTGTGTAGTTATAAAGCTATATAAATATGTATTAATTTAATAATTTACCTAAATATTACTTACTCCAGGGCAATAGCAAACTTTTCTTTTGCGGGAATAGCGTCGGGTCGAGTTGCTCTCTTCAAAGCTAATTCATTTTTTAAAATTTCAAAAAGACTATCAAACTGTTGAATATTCATATGAAAGTTTTCTTTGAAAAATTTGTTGTCAGCAATCATATCGTCAAACTAAAATGTACATAAATTAACTTTTAGAAATGTTTTATACAATTTTATAATTAATAAACTTACATCTCTCGAAAAACGTCCTCTTTCTCTTCGTTCTCGGAGATAAGGTGTTACTCTAACTGAAGGATTCCGCTTCTCATTTTTTTTTCAATTGCCTTCTGTAAAAGCAACAGCGACGTATCTATAATAAGATCGTCCATTTGCCGTCGCCGTTTTAAGGACATATTCTCTTAATTTCTTAAGAATTTGCTCACAATGTTTTGTATATTCAAAATATATCTGTATGTATTGTACAAAATATATTTCTTATTATAAAAGCAAAACGTTATATTAAAACACAAATTAATTCACAAATCGAAAACAATTTTTAAATCTCACAACAAATCTAAAACATAACAATTCAGCCGCTTGTCAAAAAAATCACAACAAAATAAAATATGTTGTCATAGATACAACATGAAATTATGAACACTAAAATATTTACGAAGCTCGTCAAACTAAATTTTCACGTCAGATTTATCTTCCTATTTTTGGAGACCAGTGAAAATTTCATTTCACTCGAACAGCGTACTGAGCTTAAAGGTTAAATATTTGCACGTAATTTGAATGCAAAATATTTTCGTATATATCAAAGGAACCCTATATATTGCATCGGGGGGACCATATTTTTATCTCATATTTTAGTACTGAATGAATTATCTTTAATATGTGATTATCTTTGCTAGAACTCACCCAAATATCAAACAGCGATGTTAACAAAAAATAATGGTCAACCGGAGATTCAAGCTCTAGTCGCTAATGAGGAATCAGCAGCAGAACTTTGTGATGTTGATAAAAAATAATAGCCAATTGACACTTAAGCTCTTTAAGTCATAAGATGTTGACGTGCCAAATGGCAGAAGTCAACGGTTAAAATTTCTTTTGGGACTGCATTAAAACAAAAACAAATTAGCTTTCTTTACGCTACTGAAGTTAGTTGAAAAATTTCAACAGAAAAATATTCTCCATTAGCGACATATTTTATTTGGGATACCATCATATTCCCGAACGGAAATATCCCCAAAAAAAAAAAAATACCGAAAAATACAAAATAAACTGCCCCATCGAAAGGGAAGACCCCAATAAATTTTTGATAACTAAAATATGAAAACAAAAGGAATCTAGATAATTTCATATCATCCTTGCGCGGAAAGGACCAATGCTAAGCGGCTTTGAGGAGTTTTTTATTTTAGTATGTGAATTATTATTAAAAAATACAAATTTTTCAAAAATGGTTCCATCACTATGAATATTAGAATTTCAAAAAAACGTCATGGCGGGGGTTTGGGGGCGGCAGCCCTCATCCTCCAAGGTATAAAACGAATTAAAATAATATTTCACAATTTTGTTATTTTTAAAAAACTAGGTTTTTTGGGATTTTAACGATACCAACCCGTTTTATTTGTAATATTTCATGAATAAATTCATTAAAACATACATTAGACATAATTCAAATTTTTAAAGAAGAAGCAGTACGCATGATTTCAGATCATATTTGATGTGATAAGACGTTAATCCAAAATTATAGAACGCTAACACGACAAATGACAGGTTAAAGTCCCCTGACTTTTTGAATATGGACGATTCACAAGAATAGGAGATGGATGAATTTTTTAATTAATTTCACCTTGATCCCACATTAAATATGACCTGAAATCTTGTGTGCTGTTTCTCTAATAAAGCCTTAATCCAAAAATATAGACCGCTAACACGATAAATGATAGGTTACAATCGGGATACCATGATATTCCCAAAAATACAAATCCCAAAAAGAAAATTCCAAAAAATTCAAAATAACGTGCCCATTAAAAAGGAAAACCGCATTAAATTTTTGTTAACTACAATATGAAAACAAAAGGAACTGGATAATTTCTTGTCATCCTTGCGCAGAAAGGATCAATTTTAAGCGGTTTTGAGGAGTTTTTTATTTTAGTATGTGAGTAATTATTAAAAAACACAAATTTTTTAAAAACTTTCCAATTTCTGTGAATTTTAGAATTACAAAAATCTTCAAAACGGGGGTTTGGGGCGGTGGCCCCCATCCTCCAAGGTTTAAGACGAATTAAAACAATATTTCAAAAATTTGTTATACATATTTAAAAAACTTGATTTTTTGGGATTTTTCGTTTTTTTGGGATTATTTTATTTTGGATAACGATACCAACTTGTTAAAATCACCTCAATTTTTGAATATGGACATTTCACAATGGAGAGGGATGAAGTTTTTAATTAATTTCCCCTGACGCCAAATCAAATATGACATAAAATCTTGTGTGCTGCTTCTTTAATAAGACCTTAATCTAAATTCATAGACTGCTAACACGACAAATGATAGGTTACAGTCCTCTGAATTTTTGAATATGGCCGTTCCACAAGTATAGGAGATTAATTAAGTTTTTAATTAATTTGATCCCGACTCTACATCAAATATGACCTAAACTCTTGTGTATTGTTTCTCTAATAAAGCCTTAATCTAAATTTATAGACCCAGGGATGGCTCTACCATATAGGCGAACAAGGCGGCCGCCTAGGGCGCTGAACTGTTGAGGGCGCCTAAAAATACGGCCTTTATACTTTTTTTTCATTTTTTTTATTAAATAAAATCTAAAATCTATTTATATAATATTCTTAATTTACGATAATTTTTATTAGTTCAATATAACTTCTGTCAATTCAAAAATAAAGCCAATTTACACATGCATAGACAAGTAACATCACAAATTCATTTTGCGTGTAATAATGTAAACGCACGAAAAAAACGCCGAAAAACTTCTCGAGTAACGAGAAAATGCTCCAAGAAAAAACTTAAATATTCATTCTGCTATCCAACAATTACAGAATATGAAATTTTTTTTAGAGAACTTAAGGAGTGATATTGGATTTGGCAGTATGTTAGTAGATGCATCTGAGCTTGCTAAGGAAATTGACTAACCAGCGGAATTTGAACCAGAGCCAATTCGCATTCAGTTAAAAAAAAAACAATTTTCATATGAATGGCAAGATAATTTCATTCAGAACCCCCATCAAGGATTTAAAGTGAATTTTTACTTTGCTGCCCTTGAAACTGCTATTAACTCCGTTAATGACAGATTTGAGCAGATGCAAAATCTCGAGTCATTTTTTGGATTCATTTTTGACATTCAAAGCCTACGACAAGTAAAAATACAACACCTGTATGCATCGTGTACTAAGCTTGAGAGAGCATAACTCATGAATGCTCTAAAGACATCGAAGCAGTCGATTTATGTAATGAGTTTCAATCTATTTCAACGCGCATTGAATCGGGTGCGTCGCCAAATGATGTCCTATATTTTATTTGGGAAAAAAATTGTCCGATATTTATCCAAATATTTTTATCACCTTAAGAATATTTTTAACACTACCTATTATTTGCTTAGGTAGGGAGGACGCAGTAAAATGTTTGCCTAGGGCGCATGGATTACAAACAAATTTTTGAGCCACCCCTGCATAAACCGCTAACATGACAGATAACACCGCCCGTCTGTTGCATGGATTTAGCTAATTTTTGACGCTCACCGTACAAAAATATTTTATTAAAAAAAAACTACAAACTCTTGAATTTTCTCTTATATGATTTTCTAGTGTATTTGAATGAGGAAGTGCTACTCTGAATACTCCAGCAATAATCAGCCATCATATGCGCATTCCAGCTACCCTGGAATCGTTCATCCATAGTCCGAATATCTTGGAGGAATCGTTCACCCTGTTCTTCACTCATGTCACCGAGGTTTTCCGGAAAATGATCTAAATGGCTGTGAAGGAAGTGTACTTTGATGCTCATGTTGCTGGAAGTGAGACAATATCTCTTCAACGCGCTCAACATAATCATCACTTTTACCATTATCTATGGATTTTCTATGGACAAAGCAAACAAACTCAATATGAAGGTAAGAACGAAGGAAGTAGCTGTTCTAAAAAACTCGAGATGATTCAATAAAACAGAAGGTAGATTCGAAATCAGTGACCTCGAATTAGTAAACAGCCATTAAAATATTTTATGCAACAAAAACAAAATTTGATTTTGTTGTGCTGTATAACAGGTCACGGTCATCTTGATTTTTGAGTATGGCCCTTTCACAAGTAAATGAGAGGGATGAAGTTTTTAATTAATTTCACTTTGATCCCACATCAAATATGACCTGAAATTTTGTGTGCTGTTTCTCTAATAAAACGTTGATCTAAATTCATAGCTCACTAACACGACAAATGATAGGTTACTATTCACCTGAATAATGCCATATCATGTACTCTTATGCACATAAGAGAGGAATGACGCTTTTAAGTAGATGCAAAACCTATTGTAATTTTTGCATAATTATTACTTTATTGCTAAAAATTACAACATATTTAGAAATGTTTAACTGCTAATTGATACAAAAATTTAAATTATTTGAGCGAGTCATTTTAAAAATAAAAATCCATTCTACCGATGAACTGGAACGCAAAAATGAGAACCGGTCTAAAAAGAAAGAAAACTGCACCAGAAAATTCAAAAATAACCATAATGACAACTGCTAATCGCTTTAAAACTGCTATGGATATTCGGGCTGAGTTCAAGGCGGACAACTGTAAAGAAATCGGGATCCATACAATTCGTAACCGGCGCCGGGAACAAGAAAAAGAAAAGAAAGAAAACCGTTTCTTACGACTAAAATGAAGCAAACATTTTTAGAACGGGCTTCGAGTCGCGTTGATTTGAGTCTTCAGCAGTAGCGAATAGTTATTTTTTCCGACGGGAGTAAATTTAATTTGAAGTTAAAGTTCTTCTGGTAAATAACTAGATAATCATTACGATTTTTCGAATTGTTACGAAGAGTGAAATTATCAAGAATTTTACAACTTCAGTTTCGATCTGAATGAGAAACACGAAAAATTTAATTATTTTCCAGTCAATCACATCAGGCTATAGCGACTGAATTGTTAATTACATTATTGATTATTTTCTAGCAAGCATGTACTTTAAGCATTAGCGAATTGTACGCAATAGATCGATAATTTGACAGCCAAAATATGTCAGATTTTTTTGAGTGTTAAGGAAAACAAACAGCAGTTTATATGAAGCTAACTTAAAATGTTTGAAAATAACTTAATTTTAATAAAAATAACCATAGAAAAAACTCAAACAGCACAAGATTAAACCTAAAGAATACGAATTTGCCTTCTTTTTATGTTTTAATTTTTCACACGCTTTTCACAAAAAAATGTACTTGATTAGCTTAAAATGACATAAAATGAATACATTTCAATTAAATTTTTATTAAAAAATATTTAATTGTATGTCTGTAAAATAAAATTGCATATGTGCCACTTCATACAAAAAGATATGAACAATATTTTGACGTTTATTTGTTTTCCTTAACACAAAAAATCACGATGAGGTTGTGTAGCATTCAATCTATTCATATTATCTAAATTCTTCATAATTTCAATTTTGTTTTTTATTTGGCGCATAATTACGATATTTGATACCATAATTACGATATTTGAATCGTAATGATTATCTGGTTATTTACCAGAAGAACTTTAACTTCAAACTCAAATATCGTAATTATGCGTCAAATAAAGAACAAAATTGAAATTATGAAGAATTGCGTACAATTCGCTAATGCTTAAAGTACATGGTTGCTTTCTATATATAGAAAATAATCAATGAGGTTGACTGGAAAATAATTAAATTTTTCGTGTTTCTCATTCAGATCGAAACTGAAGTTGTAAAATTTTCGATAATTTCACTCTTCGTAGTAAATTTAATCTTTTTGGATCGGATGGAATCTAGTATGGGATGCGCAAATCCGGTGAACGTTTGAGCGATCAGTGCCGGAAAGAGTAATGAAGCATCTAGCCATCCAAATGATTTGGGGATGTTTTCTTATCATAGAATTGGAGAAATGGCCTTTATTAAAGGAACTGTTAATGCAGAAGACTAAAAGAAGACATTGAAATGCATTTTTTGAGTGCATTGCATAGTCTATGATTTTTCAGGATGACTCCGCCCCCTGTAATCGGGCGAAATCGGTAAGCAACATTTTTTCGTTAGTTAATTTTAGTTTTAAGACGATAAACAAAAAAGAAAATGTTAGTTTCTTCGGGTTGAAGTTTTTATATTGAAAAACACAATTGCCACACTGGATAAGCCTGGAAATTCGCCGGATTTGAACCCCATTGAAAACCTTTGGCACATAATGGGGATGAAAACCAATAAACAGATGCCGTCATTTTCCAAAAACCTCAATTCAATAATAGAAAAATTGTGATATAACGGACTGATCAACTGGTTAACCAAATATTAAAAATACGTTTTATTGCGTCATTAAGACGTCATAAAAAAAAATACAATAAAATGTGGCTTTACAGTTTTTACCGGTTCTTGAATCTCAAATTTAGTTTTATCGGAAAAGGTTAAAAAAACTATAATGCCTTTAAAAACAATAAAACAATTTAGAATCAAATTATATTTTTCCCATAGACATCAAAAAGATAGACGGGGTGAGATGTTGTAACCATCACGTTTTTCGCTTCGATGCATTTTCGATAGAATAACGGTATTTTAGAACTAAATTGTTTTAAAATTTTATATTTTTAACAAAGGAGTACAGTTATTCTATCGAAAATGCATCAAAGCGAAAAACGTGATGGTTACAACATCTCACCCCTGAAACAAGTGAAAACAACAACAAATTAACATAGGAAATTCCATCTTTTTCATGTAAGCAGTTGGAGAGAGAGGATTATATATCTATTATCTTTTATGCTCTTTCTTTTTTGTAAACAAACCATTTAGTTTTTATTGTGGTTTTGCGTAGTTACGCGAAAATTAAAAATAATCAAATAAAACAATACAATTACAAAAGTGTATACATAATATATATAATTAATTATTATTTGTGGAAAATTATTAAAAAAAAATTATGAAAAATGAAGTGTTTAATCAGAAAATGTTGTAACAATACTCGCAACAAATTACTGGGAATTTCATTTCATCGAGAAATTTTAGGGTGGTCATTTTGTGGTGCTTTATCACATTTGGTGATAAAACTGTGATAAGCTGACATTTGTCGTAGCTTACTTCGGTGTCATCATGGATGAACATTGCCATGTCGGATATTGATTTGAATGAAAAAGACCACAATATCTTCCATCTTACTTTTACAAATGCCAAAAATTGTATATTTTGTTTACTTTTTTTATAATATGGAGTTTGGTTAAAAACATCTTTAATAAAAATTACAAAAAATGAATGAAATTTACAATGACGCGAAGTATAAATAAATGATATTTATTAACAAAACAATAATTTAAATATTTTTGAAAAAATAAATAAATTAGGTATTGTTAAATTTACAAGAAAAACGAAATATAAAATCAACAATTATTTAAGTTTTTTGTAGTTAATTATATGTTAAAAGAGCCATTCTAATTGCCTGAAATAACAAATTTCACAAAAACAATGATCCCCCTAATAGAAATGGACAAAAAAAAAAGATATTCTTGAACAAGAAAGTCAACATAAACCATCAACATAACTTCACAAAATGCAAATAATGGTCTGTGTTTAACCATTAAATTCTTGTAAATTTAAAGCTTTTCTAGTGATGTTATGTTAAAAAAATAATAATTATTCTTTTTTTAATCAATAATTTTGTTTTGCATTTCATATCATGGTAATTTTCATTCATTTTTTTAAAACTTTAATTTCGTTGTTTTTATTAAAGTATGTATATTGAGTTTGATCAAAAACAACAAAATTAAATTTTTAAAAAATGAATGAAAATTACCATGATGTGAAATGAAAAACAAAATTATTGATTAAAAAAAGAATAATTATTTATTATAATGAAATAAAAATGCATTTAATTGGCATTTTATTTAAACACTAATCACATTTGCTGTTGAGTATTGGTTTATCACACATAAATTTCATTATGTTCATAAACCTTCATTTGAGGTTATGTAGAAACATCAATTCATCACTTTGATTCATCATTTTCCCCTTAAAATTTATTTTGCAGTGTTGTCATTTTGTGGTGAAATATCACATTTGGTAATACTTTGAGAAAAAGAAATTGTCTTAACTTACTGCGGTGTCATCATGGATGAACAACATATATTATTTGAATGAAAAAGACCACAACATTTTCTTTCCGTTTTACTTCTACAAATGCAAGAAATAGTTTATTTTGATTTTGTTGTTTAAATTTTTTTAATATGGAGGTTGGTTAAAAACAACCCTAATAAAATTTCAAAAATATGAATAAAATTTACATTGACGTGAATTATAAATAAATAAGATCTATTAACAAAATAATCATTTATATATTTTTGAAATAAAATAAATGGGTTACTGTTAAATTTACAAGAAAAACGAGATATAAAAATCAACAAGTATCTAAGTTTTGTGTAATAAATTAAATGGTAAAAGAACAATTCGGTTTCAATAATGGTCGGTGTTTAAACATCAAATTTGAATAAACTAAAGGGTTTTCTAGTTATGTTACGTTAAAAATATAATAATTAGTAATTTATTAATCAACAATTTTTTTGTACTTCGTGTATTGGTAATTTTCATTCATTTTTTTAAAACTTTAATTTTGTTGGTTTTTATTAAAGTATATGGAGTTTGATCAAAAACAACAAAATTAAAATTTAAAAAAAATGAATGAAAATTACCATGACACGCAGTGCAAAAAAAATTGTTAATTAATAAAAGACTAATTATTATATTTTTAACGTAACTTAGCTAGAAAACCCTTTAGTTTATTCAAATTTGATGTTTAAATACCGACCATAATTTACACTTCAATAAAAAATTAAAACAAAACACACTGATCCCGTATTCCTGTATTTTTACGATAAACGCAAACATTAAAAACATGTTATATTGGAATTTATTAAATTAAAATGCATTTTATTTCAATAATTACCATATTTACTTTTGAATTAAATTTTATCACCACCTCAACTAGCACTTCTTATAAAATGTTCTTATAATCACATTTGAGGTTATGAACTTATCACTATTATTCATTATTTTCTCTTTAAAATTCATTATTTTCCCCTTAAGATTCATTTTGCAGGGTTGTACTTGTAGACTTTCTCCAATTTTTTATATCACACAAAAAAGTCTCCACTTGTGATATAAAAGTGTGATAAAGCACCACAAAATGACCACCCTGCTGGTGTACATAAAACGAAATTAAAATTGTGATGTAAACATTGTAATTTGTGATAAAAAAAGTGCACATTTAATTTAAATTTATTACATAATTATAAAAAAAAACAAATATTGTTGTTGTTGGTTTTTAGCCATCTTACAATTTGTAAACAAATTTACCATTTTTTTTTTTTATTTTTTTTTACCAGGCCCGCACTAAAAGTGTAAAATAATTACGCGTTTTTTGAAAAGTTATTCTTAATAATAAAATTAATTTTATTAGAAAATTGAACTAAATAATAACTATCCGTGTATTTGCAACTAAAATAAAAACATTTTTTAAACTTTAATTGTTTTATTTTAAGCAACCCATTCCATTGAATAAAATTTTAAATATGGCCCTGTTCTATTTTATATGTATCTCTTTTTCCCACCGCTTTGCTTACACTTGACATTTCTTTATTTCTGCTCTATTCCTTTTAACTCTATGATTTTTCCATAAAATGTGTAAAGCGCTTTGCCCATAGGGAAACGAAAAACATAAAAAACGAAAAATTTGACAATTTTTAGCATGTTTTCGTTTTGCCTTGCCCATTACTAAACCGAAAAACTATTTTCGTTTGAAATTCCAGTATCAAAACTTGTATGCTTGTATCTGTGAATTAATTTTTTTTTAATTTTTTGAAAAAGAAAATGGAATTCTCAGAATAATATTAAAAAAGGAAAGAAAATCCTTTTGTATTTAGTGTGTGAAGTTGGTATATCATTCATTATTTTAGCCGACATTATAAAATTATAACAGAATAAAAAATTATAACAGAAAAACAACACGAAAAATATTTTCGTGTACTTTTTCTGACGAAAAATTGAAAAAATATTTTAAATTTTCTGACAGAAAAAATTAAAATTTAATTTTCTGGGAATGTTAAATATTTTTAAATTATTTTTTAAATTAAAAAATTTTTGTATTATGTTAATGAACAAGTTTGAGAGACTTTAAGCTATAATTTGCTAAAGATTTTGGAGTTATTGTAAAAAAAGTAAAATCCGTTTTCGTTTTCGTTTTCCTATGGGCAAAGCCACTACAGAGAACAACTTCTAGAACAATTTTTTTTTACTAGTGTAATAGTTGCAAGATATATCCTTTTGTGTTTTTTTCGCTGTTACACTTTTCATTCTCGGTACTGTAAACTAAAATTATTCTGCTTGGGCGCTAATTTTGTAACTCCGAAGCAGTGCTGCCACTTTACTATAAATGTAGCAGAAATGCTACAATTTAATCATTTTAAAACTTCACTACCCACTAAACTCAATCTGCTACATTCTTAATAGCATTTCAGACTATGTATTGTATATTCTACCAATAATTTTTTTCTGCTTTCGCAATTTTAGAGGTTATTTATTTGCCTCGTAATGCCGTTTGTGCAGGACGAAAATTAAAATTGTAGAACCAGACCTTAGAAAATTCTCAGAGAAATTTAAATGTATAGCCAAATACACTGAGGCCCTTCTGTTTATTTAGATGGTGTAGTCCTGAGCACTAAAGGAATTCTGGTCGCGCAAAATGAGTCTCGGTAATCATGATCTTCATTTCATGTATAAATTTTATACTTTTTTGGATTTATTTTATTACTATTGGAGGTCTAGTACCTGCTTTGATTGCTTTCTATTGGAGAAACAAGCAAAAATTTGATGTCCAAGGTAAATAAAAATAATAGAGCCTGAACAAGACTGTACTGAGTATAACGGCCTTAAGCATTGCTGTCGAAGTCAGTACGATCGGAGTATTTATATTGACTAATTCGCCTAATCCGGACTCATGTACTCCGTCATTTCATTTCGTACTCATCTGTTCTAAGTTCTGCTCTACTAATAATACTTTATCACAATATTTTGACTTGTCGGCTTTTGCTTGCAATAATTATAATATTTTTGAAGATAGTGGTAATAAGATGGGCCTTTTGCAGGAATGTGCATTTTAGCAGATAATGCTCATTCAAACATATGAAATCCGCGAACTAAATTACTTTAACAGCTTTAAAAGATATTTCTTTAAGAATCGGAAAATTTGTCGCTTAAACTTAAAACATAATGGCACTCCTCACACAAACATAGCAAATTCCGGTCGTGTAACACGTTCCGGAATCAGTACTCTCAAATCCCTTGTCCGGCTAGAAGTTTAGATTAAAACCTCCAGAATATAAAAAGTATGCTTCATATTATATTATATCCAAAGAAACAATTTAGCATACGCTGACGATATTTGCATTCTGGGTCGCAACATCATCTCTCTGAAAGAGGTCCTCCTCCCGTTGGAATTAACAGCCCAACAAATAGGCCTTCAGATCAATGAAGCGAAGACCAAATACATGGTGACCGCGAGAAGGCAGACTCGTGGGGACTTCATTTCAGGAGATACTCAATATGAAAAGGTGAATGAGTTTAAATACCTAGGATCACTGATCACTGAGCAAAACTCCGTTTCTGTGGACATTTCATCGAGGATCGCAGCAGGCTACCGAGCATTTTACGCCAATATCAAAATTTTCAAGTCTCCTCATATATCGCGCAAAATAAAATTGGACATCTACAAGGCGCTGATAAGACCAGTTGTCACCTTTGGTTGCGAGTCTTGGACACTAACAGCGCAAAACATCCAGAAAATCGCTGTAACTGAGCGTAAGATGATAAGAAGAATTCTCGGTCCCATTAAAGAGGGAGCCACGTACAGAATGCGAATGAATCACGAGATCAGAAATGATCTCGATAAAGTCGACATCATAGGATTCATAAAATCGTCAAGGCTGAGATGGCTTGGGCACGTACTACGTTCACAAAATCGGACCACTAAACAGGCCTTGGAGTCGGCACCAGCGAAAGTAGGACCTCGTGGGAGACCACCTACCCGATGGATGGACGACGTTGAGAGGGACCTGTACACACTCGGTCACCGTGTCTGGCGTTCTCTTGTGGCGGATCGGATTATTTGGAGGAGCATTGTTGAGGCGGCCAAATCCCTTCATGGGATGTAGCGCCAGCGGAAGAAGAAAAAAAGAAACAATTTAAGAATAATGATTCCAAGGCGAATTTGCATAAAATACAGACTTACATAGATCCCTCTTGCCTGGCAAGGTGACTGCAGAAACCATCTTTCAGAATCACTTTGATATTCAAGTTCTGAACATAAAGTGAGAATGGCGTAATGCCTTCCCTCCAATTTCTGTAATTTTTTAGCATACCTGGCGCCTAGGCGGAATCTAGGTCGTCTTGTTCTGACATTTCCCTAAATTAGACCAAACCATCTTCCAACTCTTAAAAGTTAGCTTTGTGAAATTACGTAAATGGTCGCATATTTGAGAGGTACAAATGGATAAAACCGATATAATTTTTCAGCATTTAGACCCCTAATTTGACATATTCGAACTGAAATATGTAAGGAGCTTAAAGCTTTAATAGTAAAATAGATTAAGAGCCATAAACCAAAAAACAAAGCAGCTTTCTTTTAATATTTAAATTTAGCCCAGAAACTAAAACAATTTTCTAACATTTTTCTATTTATGTCTAAGGTCTAACTCATTTATTTCATATTGTACTTCTGACTAGAAATACTCCCCTGTAAAGCTGAAATGTACTCCGTTTAAAGTTTTCAGAACGACAGCACTGGTCTTGACTGATTAAGTCCACCTCTCTTATGAACACCTCTGTTGAAAACAAATTTGTTTATTCTTAATATTGATTTACTACAAAAAATATCTATTTACTACATATTTTTCGCTCTATCTGCTACATATTTTGTTCGTGGAAGTGGCAGCACTGCTCCGAAGGCTTCTCTTTTTGTATCTCAATTCTCTCCAAATTGACCAATCGTCGCCGGTCGTAGCATTGATGAATCATATCTATTTTCTCTAATTGTAAGCGTATGATGGGCCACAGCAAACGTTTCTGATTTTTATTTTGATCGACGACGATGGGACATTTTGGCGAGAATGAAATACGCGAAGACGGAGCAAGTTGGGGGAGTCAACGCTGAAAAGAGGTCGACACTGTCAAGTTTGTTTAAATATATAAAATAAAAAGAGTTTACATACAAAAATCTGAATTGCTCACTGAAAACCTAGTATGGGTGCGCCACCCAGGAAGAATTAGGAATCAGTTTCTTTTATTAGTTTCAATGCTGGTCAAGCGCCTTTTTTCTACGCTAACAAAATCCCTGTAAATTTCTTATTTAAAAACTGGAAACTTATGAATTTCAAAGTTACAAATTTAGGAATTTTGTAAATTGTTAACATTTTAATTTCGTTAGACCACTGCTACCGTAATTAATAACCATAGGACAATTTCCAAAGCCCTTATTTAAGAAATTACCATAAAAATATGCAAAATTAAATTGGCCTGGCTGAAAATGTACAAATACAACGACATAAATAATCCAAACAAATTAAAAGCAAAATCATCACTAAAGGAATATTTTAAAAATCACAAACTTAACCAAAAAAGCAACAAACTAAAACTCCAAACTTTTTAAATTTTCTCAAATTGGACAAATTTCACGACAAATACCGTTTTTGTTTTCTCAATTACTTTACAATTTAAATCAACATCAAAATAAAAGTGATAAAACAAGCAAAAATTCAAAACAAACCAAAATAAAAAAAAAATTTACATAAATGGACGAAAATGACAAATAAATTGTGAAATGAAAAATTGCTTGTTAAAATTTTTATCGTAAAGTGAATTCTCTGGTAAAAATTCAACTTGTTGTGGATAAAATCTGAACACAGCGACAAAAATGTTTTTCTTTCAAATATGTAAAATGAAATATGCCATTGGCAATCAAAATAATAAATTTTGTGGTGTATGGTGCGAGGAAAACTCACTCTCTCTCTAAATATGGGGTGAACAAGGCATGATGATGAATGATGGTTAGCAGTATCGTACTGATTCTTATAAATTATATTTTTGATTTAGGGTAATTGTTATGGAATAATTTAAGACGAAAAAAGAAAAAGTGAATTTAAATTGTCTTTTAACAAGTTGGTTGATTTGTTGTGTCATGTATAATGTTAAACAATTGATGCCTGGGTGTGTTTAACTTTTTGTACTATATATTTTCATATCTAAGATTTTACAGTTGATAATGCAATGAAGATGGAAATTGTGCCAGTCAAGTGGTTAAGGCAAATAAAAAAAAACATTTAAATTAATATTTTTTGTGATGACAAATTGGCTTCCCGCTGATTGAAGGTAAAATGTGTTTTCATTAGTTTTTTTTTGGGTACCATACCAATGATGCTTTTTAATTTTAATTGCAGATACATCTAAAATATCAACTTCAATAATTGTTTTACCGGAAGGGTATTGTTGATGTAGAGTACAGTGGAATTATAATTTTGTAAATCAGTAGTAGGTAAGTTGAACATTTATTATTGATGAAGACTGCTGCACGAAAAGAGTCTGCGAGCCAAGTGCAACTTGGTTCAGAAAGTAAAAATCATATTAACGTCATTTTTACCAAGAAAATAATGCTTGACCGTAACGGAAGCCACATGAACCTCCTTGATGTTCACAGGTTATTGGAATATTTATTAATGAAGTTCAAAATGTATGAAAAGTAAAAAAAAGTATTGGTACGACTGTACTTTTGTTGTACGAAATCATATATTTTTAACTTTTTAAAGCAGTTGTTTGTACTCAGGACATGACGTTTTCAATTTGAAAATAACAACCACCAACCATCATCATTTTCTCTTATTTTATGTTCTTATAGTTCAACAATATACTCTGACGATTTCAGTACTGCTACGGTACGTTTTCATTGCATGTGGAAACACACGAACTGCCCAAATTGGAAATTGGATTTGTTTTCATGTTTATTCACCTGATGTTTAAGAAATTCAACTTGGTTGACAATAAACTCAGTTGAATAAACCCAAAGGAAAGCAAAATAAAAATAATAAAACATTTTGTATACACACCTAAGTGTGCGCTAAGAAAAATGTGTTTACGTTTATTCACTGAAATTTGAGTCCACACTTTTAATGTTTATAAAATAAATTTGTAAATAAACGTAAATTATTTAAAATATGGGTCATGTCATGCGGGCACGCGCCGCTAGAATTAATAGGATTTTCGTTAATTCATTATTTTGTTGATTGTGAAACTTGTGTATGTACATGATTCAACTATGTACAACACCACTAATGTAATTGGAATTGAAACTGCACCGGGATATTGCCATTGTATGTTTTGGAGAAGAAAACATCTTCAAAATTGAGTATATTTGGTAACGGGGATAACAAGTGACCGTTACAGGCACAAGGAATTAAATTCAGATTGTGGGCTTCTTCTTGACGTGATCCTTTTTGGTGCTAGAAATGCTTTTTATCACTGCGGCTCATAATTCAAGTAATTGATTACAAAGCTAGGAAAATCGTCTCGTACATGTTCTTTGACGGTCTTCAAAACATTGTATAATTAGGGAAGGAAAGCAGCCTCGTTTCTGATTGAGAAAATTGTTGTGAAATAATTGACAAGCCGGGTGAAAGTCTACAGCCAAAAAAAAAACAGCGCTAAACATGAGTCACTATGGTTTTTGTCATCGAAATAGACCTGCCTAGCCTATGGTCAGTAATCATGATGGGTTTATTCAATTGTTGGCTTGTAATTCATCTCTCGCAGAAAGTCATTGCAAATATTGTTGGTGTTGCTTATCTTTTTAGAAGAATAAGAGCATCGGAAAAGTTGTCTGGAGAAATTTGAAATGAGAATGTTGAAACCATTGGAGTGGTTTATTCTCGCCATTTGCCCTATGTTTAAATTTACGAATTGTCCAATAAAAGTTATCGGACTAGGACAGAAATTAGATAAGGTCGGTTCCGTTTTGGGTAACAAATATAAAACGGACCAGGGACGCATTTGGACATCATTAATTCGGACCGGATCGGGTTAGACCAAAACAAATGGGGAAAATCGCAACTTAATCAACAGTTACTCTTCGTTGCTCCAACCCATGAAGTGTTTTCTTTGTTTGCGTACTTGCAGTGGTACATGATGGCACACACACATACTGGTAAGTTTTAAAATTTACGTACATCTGGAACATTTTGGCTGTTAGTGGAGAGTACAGAATCACATACATATCTGAAGTGCATAAAATGATTGGGTCTACCAAATTTGATGCATCTAAATTTTCAATACCGACCAAGAAGGGATTTCTCAGATTTATCATCAAATAATACTCATATTCCATGAAGGCAATGTCTTTTTATGACTATTCTTTGGAAACACCCTCATTCCTACATTGCTTTATTGTTTTTGATTAATTTCTGCCGTCACTATTATTGTTTACAGATAATACTTAGGTAGGTGTTCTTGATTCGAAAAACTATTCGTGTGCTAACAAAATTATACTATAATAAAATCGGTTGCTGGAATCGAACTTGATACCTTTACTTTTGCTCCAGCTACTGGACGTTTATGATTAATCCAGTCTAGGTTTCGTGATTTATGCTTTTCCTGAAAGGTATTGATAAGAGCTTGCACCTATGTAGTTTTTATTTGAGTCTCTAGCTTCATTGGTTCAGAAGTTATTCCAATTCTACAATTTATGAAGTGCAATATTTTACGCGAGGCATGATTCTAAATAAACAAAAAATAATTAAACGAAATTCTGTGACTGTCGTGGAAAACACTGTGATCAAAAAGTAGTAAGACTTTTAAATAAAATACAAACAGCTTATTATTTTTTCAAATTTATTTATTTATCCCCTCCAAATCAATCCCATCATGAATGGCCTTCAAAACCTTCTTCGATACGGCTTGTGTATTTTCAATCGTATCAAAACGATGTCGTCTCTGGAGCGTTTTTTTGAGTTTTGGGAATAGCCAGAATTCAGGCGGAGCTAAATAAGCGAAAAGGGCGGTTGCAGAATGATATAGTCGAATTTTTGGCCAAATAGTCACGTTGATGCATTGAAGGACGAGGACGCGTCCTCTGCTTTCTTTAAACAACTTATACCAATCAAAAACATTCGCTCTGCCGAAATACCATTTTTGAAGCAACATTTGATGCAACTTCTTTGCAGAGCTTTTTAAAAAATCGAAAAATTCACGTCTCTAGATGAAAGTAAATAAGCGTATCTCATTAACTACTAAAGATATTAGCACGAAATTTGACACAGGTGTCTGTTAGGGTGATACCAATACCAGCTCAAGATATAGCAATATAAAGATGCTCAATTGCTTTTCAAAATTTGATTTATTTTGCGCATTTCATCATCCAGTGACAACTCCATATATTTTAGTGCGCTTTTTTTGAACATAGCCTACCTACTTCTTGATCACAGTAGTATATTCGGAAAAAAAATGTGTACTAAAATACCTGAAATAATGGTTCGAGAGAACAAGCTGAGAAAAATTGTTAAAGAGGTTAATAATATGAAACCCAATTAATTATGTTAAGGCTTTATCGTACTTTAAAGGTACATGTATTTCAACAGTCAATTTTAAATTAATTTATATCTGCTAAAAGACCCTAATAAATTTAAAATAACAAATGCCCCATTTTAGTTGAAAGAATAGAAGAAGTTCCGAAAAAGAAAAACGGAGATCTCCATTCCAATGTTAAAATTAATCTGGTTACTCCCAGACTTGCCAATTGTCTTGTTTTCATTTCGACGCGACATACCAGTTTTAGAATGAGATGTCCCATGTCCTGGCGTTATTATGAACGAGACGCTATTTGTCCCATTTAGCCAATTAGTTATATTTGAGCAATTTTGAAAAATAAAAAAGGGTAAAACAAAACGTTATTATCATTTTCAATTTCGCATAGGTTAAAATTTACAGATTTCGAGAATTAATTAAGAAATTACATGAAAAATGTGCGACTTTGTACAACAAATTGAACAATATTTGAAAGCTTATAGGAGGACAAGCTTAATATAGTTTGGTTAATGGAACTCCACAATTTCTAGTTACATCCAGAGAACTTGGACCGTATCTATAGACTATCGAACTATTTTACAAAACTCGACAAGATGGAAAGTAAATCGCTAAATTGGAAAAAAACATCTAAGATTCGAAAAAAAGTTGATTTATTAGATCAACATATTTATAATACCTGACCACGATTCTCATAATTAAATATTAACAATACAATAAACAGACCAGGCGGCTGGTCCATGAATGCAATGCATGTGTATAGAAATTCAGATTTTACGAAACATAACCAATAACATTTTTTTGAGCGAAACGTAACCAATCAGCAATCAACTTCATTGTTCTTATCTCTTTGATCTCTTTTTGTTATCTCTGCATCTAATTTTCAGTTAAAATACTTGCCAACAAGCAACAACTTTTAGGCAATATGTATGCCTACATTTTCGTGTGTATTTCCATACATCATGCTACCATATGCAAAAACTTATAATCGCTGTTTAAGTGCAGAAAAAGAGCAATTTGACTTGTGCATGCAAGCGGAAATGTTACTCTAGAGGAAACGATGTTGTTGGTTTTAGCAATGTTTAGACTTTTCGAATACAAGCTTTTTTTTATTTTGTGACTTTAGTTTAAAACAAACCAAAAAATCAATATAAAAACCAATCATTAAGGTTTAAAATAATCAAGTGACAAAACCCAAATTTTTTTAAAAATTTATTTTAAATTTTTGTTCCAACAACAACGTTACATGTTTCAATTTATTTTATTTTTGTGAAATCTAGCATCTAGAATCGTTTTATTGTATAAAACCTTTAAAAATCACGAAATCAAATTTCGAATATCTTCGTTGACAACACCGATTGAATAATTTTGGAAATCTACATTAATCCAAAATTCTCAAAATGCCAAATTTCGATAACCTTATTTCTGGAAGAACATGTAACTCATCAGCGCTACACTGAAATCCAAGATAAACTGGAGTAATATCGAAAATTTTAAATAATCTCGCAAAAATATGAAACACCACAGCCAAAACATCTCAAATAAGTTTAACAATATCCCACAAAATATAGAAAATATCGATATATCACCAATTCGTAGCATAACGTAATTACAGCGCCTTGCAAATTTTGGGGAATAAACTAATCCGGTATTTTTCCTTCCAGACTAAAAGAAGCAGTTGTTATTCCAATATTCAAAAAAGGCGTTAAACAAATTATTGTTAATTACAGACCAATTTCATTGCTCTCTGTATTTGGTAAAATTGAGCACTAGTTTTTTACATAATAACCAGTACGGTTTTAGGAAATTTAGAAGTACTGAAAACGCTTTATTAAAAGTTACGAATTTTTTATACAAAGGTCTGAATCAGAGAGAATCGGTTGGCTCAATTTTTGTAGATTTGACAAAAGCATTCGATATGGTCAATCATAATGTCTTACTAAAAAAAACTTTCCAATGCTGGTTTTCGTGGTGTTATTTTGCAGTGGTTTCGATCTTATTTATCTGAACGATGTCAGCTTGTTAAAATTAATGATGCTTGGAGTCAAGGTGTAACAATTAATGATGGGGTTCCACAAGGATCTGTACTAGGTTCTTTACTTTTTTTAATTTACTTAAATTTTATTTTTTATATTAACTTTAATTCTGAGTTAATAGCTTTTGCTGATGACCTAGTGTTTTTCTATAAAGCACCCTATTAGTAGCACAAACATTCAACTTATGAAATCAGATTTATACCTTCTTAAGGAGTGGTACGTTGCGAATTCTATGTTTTTGAGCACTAAAACAAAGGGTATGTTTTTCAAAATTAATGACGCTACTGTTGTAGATCCGATCATTATTTATCAAGATGTGAATTGTGATCAAGCTGCTTGTATTGACCATTTTTTAAAAATGAATTCGTTCAATCTTTCAAATATCTCGGTTTAACCATTGATAATTCGATGCATTGGAAATCCCACATGGATTCTCTTCATATTTGTTTGGCATCAGTGATTAGGAAAATGTATATATTACGACAAGTGTGTCCGGTAGCCGTTTTAAGAACTATTTATTTTGCCCTTGTGGAGTCGAAGTTGTCGTATGGATTAGTGTTTTCGGGTGGTACTTACTATGCTAGAATTTATCCACTTATTATAATACAAAAACATATTATAAGAATTATTCTTAATGCTCCACGTTTATCTGCTTCGTGGCCTTTATTTCAGTCTTTGGAGATTCTTCCTTTTAAGCATTTATTTGTGTTCAAAATTATGAAAGCTTTTTTCATTATTAATGTCAATCAATCAAATGTCACTACTAGTTATAATTTGAGAAATGTTCAATTTATTTGTCTTCAGAGATTTACAACGGCCAATTTTGAAAATTGATTTTTAATTCTTGCTCTGAAAGTCTTTAATAACCTTCCGGTCGAATTGAGAGATTGTCGGAAACTTATTAAATTTTCATCTGGCTTGAAATTATTTTTATTTAGTGACTCAAGTGTGAATGGTTTGATGCATTTTCAAGTGTAGTTTAAATTTTTAATGTATTATTGTATTATTGTTTAGTATATTGTTTAAAGTTTTAGTTTTATTCATTTACTAATCACCACTGGATTATGACTATACAAAGATTATATTTTTATATAAATAAATAATAATAATAATATCGCGAAACTACCTTAGATTCGAATAATCTCAAATTATTTTAGAATTCTAGAATAATCTTGATATTCTTAAAAAATTTCGAATCTTCCCGAAAGTCTTTAATACACTTTTATAATCCTAGAATAATCTGGAAAAAAAATCAAAATTGTAAAGCAAATCAGAAGTAAAAAATATATGTTTTATGAAAAATATTTGGAAGACCTCACCTAATCTACTCGAATAATATTGAAAATTTAGGGGCAAATACTCGATAATCTAGCTATGCGAAAGTCGAAAATATGACTAAAAAAAAATGAACCTGGATCAAAAAATGCCGAATTCTTCGTAGTAGAAATTGAGCTCAATCCAGTTTTTTTATCTAGATCAGTTTATTGTGTCAATAGACCACGTCCACGATATTAATTTCAATTTTGAGTTTTTCCCAGATTACGTTTCTTTTCCAAGAAAATACAAGCTAAGAATTTTTCGGGTCCGTTAATAAAATTAGGAAATTTAAATGAATGATTCGCAAATGTTTTATGTTTCTTTTTTCTGAAAATTGCTTGATAGCTAAACTAATTGGACCTTACCAAACAAATTTCGAATACATTTAAAACTTCGAAAAATCGAAAATACCGTTTTATCTGTAATTCGGTAACACATGACGCAACTGCCAAAAGAAACTTACGATTTAAGACTCATAGAACTTATAAAATTGCTTAAAATTGCTCATAGGGTAAAGTGGGGTAGTTTCGTCATCGGGGCACTTTCGTCAAGCTATGTTTAGCTACCTTCACAGCGTTTAAAAAATCTGAAAAAATTACTGAATCATGCCATTATTATTTCAAATGTTTCTCTGTACTTTGACAGTCATCATTGAAAACGCAACTAGAATACACGTATAATCGTGTTTTTCACCAGTATTGTGTAATATTTGGTATAATGTAAGATTTTTTATTAAGCATTTTTTTAGTTTTGTTGAGTGTTTCATTGAATATAGTTAGATAAATTAATTATCTTTAAAGTGTTAGGTTAGGTTAGGTTTGGGTGGCGGTCCACCAGGACCAGGCATAGACACAAAAAGGTCCGTAGCCATACCACAAATTAAAAATTTTTCCTCCAACTCATTGAAACCACTTTGAGCTTGCTATGAAGCGCTGGATACTCCTGACGTCCTTCTCGCTGAGCTCCGCCAGGTCGTTGAAAAGGGGTGCCCCTAGAAAATTCAGTCTGTTTCGTGCCAGACGAGGACAGGTGCAAAGAAGATGAAGTACTGTCTCTTCCTCCTCTTCATCCTCGCAACTACGACAGTAGTCATATGAGAAGAAACCAAGTCTACTTGCATGTCTGCCTATGAGACAGTGCCCCGTAATCACTCCAACAACCACACTGATCTGACTCCGCTGAAGTGAGATCAGCTGTTTGGATCTCGCCAAGTTCAACTTTGGCCAGATCTGCCGAGTTATTACGCATGAGGTACTATTTGACCATCTGTCATTCGTCAACTTACTGGCTTCATCCTGAAGCAGCAGTTTACATACCGCAAGAGGAATTTCAATATCCTTTTTGCTGTTTGAAGTGTGGTCCGTTGTACCACGTCGAGCCAGTTCATCGGCTTTCATGTTCCCCGTACTAACGAAATGTCCTGGCACCCATATGATATGGATGTTGAACTGATCTGTCATCTCGTTAAGAGATGAGAGACAGCTCTGGACTACTTTCGACGTGAGAAGGTGTGATTGAAGCGCTTTAATGGCTGCCTGACTGTCCGTATATATGCGAATATCACTAGTCGATATTACATTATACCTCAACCAGTCCGCGACTTCCTTTATCGCAGTTACCTCAGCTTGAAAAATGCTGCAGTAGTCAGGGAGACGAAAGGAGAGGTTTAACATGAGTTCCTCGCAGAACACCCCAGCCCCTACTCCTCTATCCCGTTTTGAACCATCAGTGAAGAAGTTCAAAACTCCTGGTTCCAGAACTGTATCCATCATCCAGTCCTCTCTAGATGGTATAATAGTCCGGAACTTTCTATCAAAAGATAGTGACGGGACAGTATAGTCGGTGGTCTTGGGAAGCCCTTTGTTACAAAGTATAGATGAGTGCCCTGTGTTATTGCAGGTCCACATTAACGTGGATTTCAGTCGTATGGCAGTGCTAGCTGCCCACTGTTTTCCCATGATATCTAGAGGAGTTAGAAATAGCAGAGTCTCCAGTGCCTGAGTGGATGTGCTCCTCATTGCACCACTAATCCACAGAGAGATTGTTCTCTGAACTTTTGTCAACAACTTTAGGTTGACAGTTTTGTCCAGAGCAGGCCACTAGACTGTTACCCCATACAGAAGAATGGGTCTAACTACTGCTGTGTATAGCCAAAGGACCATGTGGGGATCCAGCCCCCAACCTTTCCCAATTGCATTTTTGCAGGAGTATAGCGCTACCGTAGCTTTCTTTACCCTTTCCATAATATTCGGTTTCCAGTTTAATTTACTGTCTAAGACGAGACCCAAGAACTTTGCTTCACCTGTAAAAGCCAAGTTGAAACCATTTAAAGTAGGAGGATCGACATGAGGAATTTTATATTTCCTAGAGAAGAGAACCAATTCGGTTTTCTGTGGGTTCACATTTAGCCCACAACCATTGGTCCATAATGAAAGAATGCCCAGAGCATTTTGAATAAGCTCGCTAAGTGTCCCGGGATATTTTCCCCGAACCCCAATAGCGACATCATCCGCATAGGCACCTTGAAGCCAGTATCCTCCAGCCTCAGCAACAGATCATTTATGACCAAGTTCCAGAGAAGGGGGGACAGTACGCCACCCTGCGGCGTGCCTCTGCTTGCAAATCTTCTGGCGGAGGATTTCCCCAGACTGGCATTTATGATTCTGCCTCTTAGCATCTGATCTATCCAGTCCATAAGAGAATCTTCCACTCCTAGATTCGAAAGTGCCCGAGTTATAGCCCCTGTTAGCACGTTGTTAAAGGCTCCCTCAATGTCCAAAAAGGTTACCATCGCGTAGTCTCCATATTCGAAAGATTTTTCAATAAAATATGTGAGAGAATGAAGAGCAGTTCTGCAGATCTCCCCTTGCAATAAGCATGTTGAGATTTGGACAGCTTTTCCGGCACAATCGTGCCTCTAATATGAGCTTCTATTTGTCTTTCCAGTATTTTAAAAAGGAAAGAAGACAAGCTGATTGGTCTAAGGTCTTTGGGACTGCAATGTGAGCGTTTTCCCGCCTTAGGTATGAAGACAATCTTCACTTCCGTCCATTTACTGGGAATGTGACATAGTTCTAGGCTGCCTCTAAAAATTACCTCTAACCAGGGAATGGTTAGATCCGTAGTTTTTTGTATATCCGCAGGGATAATACCATCAGGCCCTGGCGACTTGTATGGTTTAAAACTGCTTATAGCCCACAGAATCTTTCTTCTGCTAATAATTTGACCTACGAGGCTGCTTGCCCTTTTACCTACTGATATAGTAGGTGCAGATTCGGAACAACCAGGAAAGTGAGTCTCCAATAGTAGTTCCAGCGATTCCATACTATTTGTGGTCCATGCTCCATCCGGCCTTTGAAGGAAGCTTGGGATGGATGGACTAGTAGATAGTACTTTGCGAAGCCTGGACATCTCTGAAGACTCCTGAATTTTACCACAGTATAGTCTCCAAGATCTGTTCTTTGCGCTTCTTAGCTGATATTTGTAAATTTTGAGGACTTCCTTATAGGAGTCCCAGTCTACAGCGGCTTTTGTTTTCCTTGCTGTTTTGAAGAGTCTCTTGCACCGTTGACGTATTTGTTGAATCTCCTTTGACCACCAAGGTGGCCGAGATTTGCCCCTAGGCCTGCTAAGAGGGCAAGAGCCTAGTACCGCTTCATTAAAAGCGCTGGATAGTTCGTCTACTAATCCATCGAGTTCTACCGTAGTTTTTGGAGGTTCAGGCACCTGCACTGATAGTGAATTCCCCAGAATAGTTCTGAAAATATCCCAGTCGGTTTTCCTCCTGTTCCTGTAGAGAGGGCTGTTCGGAAAGACCAAGCTCATTTCAAATTGAAGATAACAGTGATCAGAAAAAGAGTGGTCTTCCGAAACTTTCCAATTTAATAGTTTGGTCGTCAAAAAGTTTGAGACAAGTGTAATATCCAATACCTCCTGTCTATTTCTATTTATAAAAGTCGGCTTATTGCCTATGTTACATATATGAAGGTTAGAACTTAGAATGTAATCAAGGAGTAACTCACCTCGTTCATTTGTGTCCGTACTTCCCCAGATTGTGTGATGAGAATTTACATCACTCCCCAGGATGACTCCAACCTTACGCTTCTGAGCCTCCAAAATTGCCTCACCCAGAATGACTGGAGGAATGTTCACTGCATCATAGGCTAGGTAGGCTGATATTAGCCAGAGGCTTCGTTTATTGACCTCAATGCTGACCGCTGCCACATCTTCATTGCTGAAATTTGATAGCAGAAAACAATTTATATTATTTTTAACGATAATGCACGACCGAACCCTACCTTCTTGTTCCGTGTGCATTAATCTATAACAGGGTGTCTTGAGTCCAAGTACCCGGTCACCAGCGACCCAAGGTTCTTGGATCAAGACAATATCCGTCCCTTCCTTTCCAATTTTTAAAAGTAGAGCAGCTGATGCTGCCTTTGAGTGGTGTAGGTTAATCTGCAAGAACGTCACCATTCTTAGACTTCCTTCCCTACCACTGTATCACCAGAGTCCTCCCCTGATGATGTGAAGTCCTCTGAGATTCTTCTTAATGACTCCAAGGACATTGTTATCTCCGTATCCGTAGAGATGGTTTCCACCAGGCTGTTCCCCTCTTGAAGGAGCCCAGATGAGCTTCCTGCAGCTTCCTCAGATTCCGGAGCCTCCGGCTTGTCCGCATCCTTCTTGTAGATTTTGAGTGTGACTGCACTGAAACCATAGCTTACCATACCATTTGTTTTTTCCAGCGCAGTCAGTGACTCTCTGTTTAGAATTATGACGGCCGACCTGTAGTCGGCCCGTGGCTCCTCGAGCTTAGCAACTTTCCAGTTGTGCGTTGGCAAATCTGGGTTGCCAACCTGCAACAACTGGAGTATCACCTTTGGATCGCTAGGCTCCGAAGGAATCCACACCCTGGCTCTTGGCCCACAGGGGATTTCTTCTCTAGCTTTAACAGCAAGGCTGGCTCCGGGCCATACCTCGCCTAGTCTTTCCACTGCCTTCTTGAAGAGCAGAAGAGATTTCTGATCCACACATGCAGTCAGTTTCACCTGGTTCCTGTGCCAACCCGCATCCCGACAAGTCGGAGCAGGTCCTGGGTTTTCTGCAAGGATATCCAGGTAAATGGTGGTTAAGGCCCTTTCCACCTTTCTCCAATTGGCGGGCGTGATACTGCCATCCTCCTGGGACTGGTCAACAACTGCCACAACCAGCTGATCCTTGAGTACCTCGTTAAAAGGCCTCATTTCGGTAGCATGGAGCTTACTTCGTTTTGCGATCTTAGGACTTTCCTCCTGAGATCTGTTCCTTTTAATCTTTAAGCCAGCTGAAGGACCTTCCGACATCTGTTCGGTGACTTTTTTCGCCCACACAAGCGTAGCTTTGTCTTTCTCCGACCTGTCTTCTGGAGGGATATTATTTATCTTCTCCAGGGCCCTCCATGCCTTTCTCCTAGTATTATATGTTGGTTTTGAGGAACCAGCTTCATTGGTGCTTTGGTTCCGAATTATAATTCTTTGCTCAGGCCTGGTGGCCCGAGTGGAGGGACCAGCCTCATCTAAGCTTTTGTCCCGTTGTTTATTGGCAGGTTTAGAGATAGGCCTAAAGACCCGAGTCTCCTTCTCTACCTTTTCCGGTTTTGTAAGAGAACCGGACTCTTTTGTTTGTTTTGCTTTTTGGTCTCCCATATTTGGTCCCACGAGTAGCAGAGAAAAGAGTGTCCATCTGTGCAGAGATCCGCAATACACAGACAAGGCTACTTAATCCGGAGGGCGCCAGGTATCCGGATCCACCGTTTGCGACTGAGCTAGTTTTTAGACTGGGCCCTCGGCCTGGCCGGTTATCGGCACGGTACGAATAACACCTTAACCCAGCCCAGTGATTTGTTTAAGGTTGACTCCTTTAGCGCCGTGTTTTGGCCTAGAAGCCGAAAAAATCAGCAATCTAGTTACCAGCAGCCACCACGAGGAGGTAACACGAGCACTTGCGGAAAGCTGCAAGTTACGGAGCCTATCGGCTTGCATCCCCCGAGCAACCCCGAGCATCCCACCTAGCTGCCTTTAAAGTGTTAGTGTGTGAATTAATCAATAAAAAAATAATTAATTAAATTTCTTTATTTAACATTTTTTTTGCTACTTGGGGCACATTCGCCAAGTTGTTACGGGGCAGTTTCGTCTTTGACAAATGCCCTTAATACTATCGACCGTGCCACATTTATAAAATAAACGTGGGTAAAATAACCAAAGTGGAAGCTAATAACTCCTACATCGAAAGCTTCTTGCGCAGAAATGCTACAAGTCAACTATTTGTTGAACCAAGCAAAGAAGACATTTCATTAATTTATAGAAATTATGCTTATATGAAGCTGCCAACACCAGAGCATCCTCCTATACGTTTAAGTTTAAATTTAATATTTTATTGAATAAATATATTTTTATTTTATTTATTTAAAATAATTATTTTATTTATAATGTGTATTACTAATGATTCTACTAAAATAGTTATGTAGACGAAAGTGCCCCTTCATTTGGCGAAAGTACCCCGGGCCGGGGCACTTTCATCTTTCTATGGAGTTCCAGCAGAAATTAAAAAAAAATGTTTTGTAATAATAAGGAAAAATCCTTACATTCACAATTGGTTCAGAAAATATGGAAGTATTTATTACCGTTAACTAATTTAAAAAAATATCAATAGTAATTTTTCTACCGAGGTTTTAATAAAAAGTGGCGAATCTGCCCCACATTACCCTACTCATTATCAAGAGGGTTCTGTGCAATCCCGAACAGTTAAATTTTTTAATGAAGTTGGCTCCATTCCCTAAGTGACAGAGTTTCAGACAGTAGCTATAACATAGCTTATTGTTGTGTCCCTAAATGGGACCAACCGAGGCGAGGCTAACAACTAAAATATTTAGAAACATAACATTTTAAAGCGACTATGCACTATAGTACTATTGGAATTGGAACGCTAATCTCCCAGATAATTTTTGTGCTTTTATCGCTTGATATCTGACTGTTATATTCAAAACGCGTTCTAATCTGACTTCTACTAATAATATTTGTTTATCACTCACAATTTTGTGTTCTGAACTGTGTCATATTTTCATAAACTCAAATATAAAAACACAAACAGTAATCCTTTTAATTGTTATCCCATTTACATTCAATCAGGAATACAAAAACCCCACAATTTATCAATATTGTCGTTTTGTTACTCCCTTTATCATTCCTACACTATTCTACATTATACAAGTACAACAACCACTATTTTATTTATTTAAATTATTTAATTGTTATGCTCAAATCAACCCCTATTTTATATTTCTCCGTGTAAACATAATCTGGATAATATCCTTGTTTATTTAAACAACAACAATATCAACAAAAAAATTAGAAATATAATAGAATTGTTGACAATTTATTTATGAATATATAATGGACCAATTAAGAATTGAAATGATGCTGATGTTGATGATAATCATAACGATTTGATTTTGAAGTGACGGAATATTTTTTTATTGAACTTTCTACTATCTCCTAACTCTCGTGAAAATACAGTACATAATTACACACTACAAAAATTAAGGAAAATATTTATTCGTGTGTGATTTCAATAAATTACAAATTACACAATTAAGTTTAATTGTTAAATTATAAAAGAATTCATAATTTTGTATGCAATCGCGACTTACTATATAGAAATGTTGGGAGATGTACATAGATTCAACCGATTCCGTTTGATCTTTATGTAATCAGTGTTCATGATTAAGCATAATTTATAAGGTGAGTGAAACGTGTCTTTAATTGGAGAATAAGGACGTAATTAGGTTTTTAGAATATAAATAATTATTCTGATTTTTCAATTTTTATATAAAAGAGGAAAGGTGAAATGATATAAATTATTTTGAAAGTCATTGTAATGCTGAGTTAAACATGCACCGTACAAAGTTACAAGTGGCGGTAATTAGTTTTTCTTTTCAAGGCGGAGAAAAGAAAAAAAAATTACCCGAGCGTTGTGCGTGACGTTTTTTTCACTACCAGCAGAGAAAGCTTGGATGTAGGACATTCCTAGCACATACAATACTATATTAGTATACAAAATTAAGAAATGTGTTTCTTTTTCTTCCATCCATTTGTCAATAAAGACGAATGATACAAATATTCGAGAAAATCACTTTGGAATACGAATTGCAAATAATTTACTTTCTTTCTTAAATTACCTTTTTTCGCAAATTAAGGGGTGGTTTTAACCCCTAAAAAGGCCTTGGTTGCCGATAAAAAATGGCTTCGTTAATGTCTCACAGAGTACTACAACTTAATAGTTTTTATAGTTTTTTGAATTTGAGGGTTCAAAGGGTTCCCTTGTAAGTTTTTCGTCTTTTTATTATAAATATCTATTTTAGGTCCTTTAATAGCTGCCATGAATTTATTGTATTAGTTTCCATTTCTGCCTATATACTTTTCAGAAATGCCATTTTCATTTATCGCATGGGTTTTATGAATAAACGGTATTTATACGCAAGTAAGTGCCGCCCCGGTGGCACAGTTGTTAGCATGCTTGCTTTAAGCTCCGGAGGTCCCGGGTTCGATTCCGGGCGGGTGATGAAAAAATCACGGCTGGTTAATGTTAGGATCAATGAATTAATCACTCATTATCTGTTGAAAAAATGATTACGAAACTTCGCCATGAAGCGGCCAAATCCCTCTATCGGATGTAGCGCTAGCGGAAAAAAAAAAATTTTTTTTTTTTTTTTTTTATATATTACGACTGAGTCTTACACCCATTTAGTAATTTACATTGCATAACAAAGTATTTGATTAGTCGGCACAATCACATGATTATCCCTCATTTCGTGTAACTCATTCCCTGGATTTTCGCCACAGCAAGTCTACTGACCTCCTGGTCGCGATAAGTCCAATGGTTTTATTCTTTGCAGTCTTCTGGTTGGTGTAGTAGTCAGCATACAGCGTATGTCCAGATTTTCATGCTGGTGCAGACGTTGTAGGTGTTTTGTTGCATGATGCTTAATTTCATCCACGACAAGCTCGATCTTTAGATCTTGATGGAGGTTGTCGTTTCGAATGTACCACGGTGCATTAACAATACATCGCAGGATTTTATTTTGAACTGTTTGTATGATTTAAATATTTGTCCTCTTGGCACAACCCCAGAGTTGGCTACCGTACGTCCATACAGGTTTAAGGATTTGTTTGTATAACAGCAGTTTGTTATGGATCGCTAGTTCAGATTGTCTCCCTAAGAGCCAATGCATCTTTCTAAATTTTATGTTTAGTTCTTCTCTCTTCTTTTTTATGTGTTCTTTCCATCTAAGTTTAGCAGCTAAAGTCATGCCAAGATACTTAGCAGTGTTCGCATGCGGTAGGTACTACTATAGAGTTTATCATTATTGGTATATGATTAACTTTTAGATTGGTAAAGTTCACTTGGACTGATTTTGCTTCATTTAATTTAATTCGCCATTTCTCTGTCCATTTACATATCAGGTTAGTAGCCTTCTGTAGTTTATTAGTGGATTCATTGATGTTTTTTGCTGTTGCAAGTATTGCCGTGTCATCTGCAAAAGTCGCCATTGTTGCTTCTGTAATTGTATATCTCTAGTATATAGGAGATAAAGGATTGGTCCAAGAACACTCCCTTGTGGAACTCCTGCTGTTATTCGTTTTAGCTGGGAGTATTCATTCTCATACTTTACTCGGAAGTGCCTCTCTGATATGTAGGATTTTAGAATTTGAAAAAATTGCTCCGGAAGATCTCGATGAAGTTTGAATTCTAACCCCTGGTGCCATACTTTGTCAAATGCTTGCGCTACATCAAGGAATATAGTTGAACATATTTGTTTGCTTTCTAGTGATTTCTCGATTACATCAGTAATTCGATGTACTTGTTCTATAGTAGAATGTTTTTCCCTAAATCCAAACTGATGTGAGGGGATAAGATTCCTTTCTTCGATAATTGGTTTTAGTCTTTTAAGAAGAACCTTTTCGAATAGTTTCGATAATGTTGGTAGCAGAGAAATCGGCCTGTATGAAGCTTTATCGTTCGGAGGTTTGTTCGGCTTAAGTATCATAATTACTTCTGCAACTTTCCATTGTCTTGGTACATATCTTAGTCGAAATGCTGCATTAATTATATGCATTAGTTTCCTCAATGCTTTCTCCGGTAACACTTTTATTATCTGACCCGTTATAAGATCATATCCTGGGGCCTTATACGCATTCAGATTATTCTTGATTTCCCATTTTAGTTCTTTCAATGTTATTGGTGTAATTTTTATTTCATCCTGTTTATTTATCGGGTTAATATTTTCCTCTTCCGTTTGTTTTGGGTAAGGTTGGAATGTTTCTTCAAGATGATTTGCAAACAAATCAGCTTTTTGTTTAGCATTTCGAGCCCAATTGTCTTTATCTTTAATTGGAGGAACCTGAAGTTTGGGTCTTTTTAGATTCTTAGTTGCTTTCCATAATGAGTAATCAGTATCTTTTTGCCCAGTTAGAGTGCTGAGGTATTTATTAACTGATTGATTTTTAATATCTTTTATTAGATATTTTAATTTGTTACACAAGTGATTAAATACCTTCTTATTTTCCGGGTTTCGATGTTTTTGCCAATTCTTCCGTGCTTTTCTTTTGATTTTAAGTAGTTCCCTTACTTCCTCCGGATAGCTAGCATTGCGCTTCAATTCTTGATTGTTATTAGGAGTGCTTTCCCACGCAGCACTTTGGATATTATAGATGAGATTATCTAGTTCTTCTTCTAATTGGACTGATCCCTGAATTGGGTTCTGCAGATTAATTATTTCTGTTAACCGTGTTTGGAAGAGATCCCAATTGGTTTTGAAGCTCGTTAATTTAGGGTTGCTCTGTTTCATAATAATTGTTTGGCTAAGTATCATAATAACTGGTGAATGATCTGATGATAGACTTTCACTGTTCTCTATATGGGTATAATTATCTGAAATTCCTCTTGTAATAAAGAAGTCTATAAGATCTGGAGTCTTGCTGGTATCCGAGGGCCAATAGGTTGGTGTACCGCCTGAGTGAAATTCACATTTTAGTTGTTTGCCTGCTACGAAAAGTTCTTTTCCTTTAGTGGTCGTTAACCGTGATCCCCAATAGGTATTTTTTGCATTAAAGTCACCTCCAATTAAAAATACACTTCCTAGTATTTTGAGAAGATTAGTATAATCTCCTTGTTTGAGATTGTATCTTGGGGGGCAGTAGATTGCTGAGATACTACAAGTTTTATTATTGTTCAATTGTATTTTGATTGTTGTGACTTTCATGGAAAGCTTCTCAATTTTAAGTTCTTCGTTATGCTTTATATGATCTTTTATCAGGATAGCTGATCCACCTCTAGCTTTGTTCTCTGGATGTAATGCATGATAGCAATAATATCCTTTTATTTTACAGAATGAAGTTTTGGTGAAATGTGTTTCTGATATAAGACATATATCTATATTATACATGTTTAAAAATATATCTAGTTTTTGAATGTGATGCAATAGCCCATTTGCATTCCAGGTTACAATTCGTAATGTTTTATTCATTTCTTTATTTTATAATTCGATTTTATATAATTTATATTTTGATACACTCGATCAAAGTTTCCTTCAATTTTTTTATTGAAACTAGTTTGTGATTTCATTTCTTCTAGCGCGTTCTGCAGGCTCATTTCCTGTGAAGAAAGTCTTTTGTTGAGGTTCTCTAGATTTCTCAGTATGTCCTGTAAAACAAGATCCACTTTGAGCTGTTTCTGCTCTGTTTGCTGAACTACTTGTGCATACGTAACATTTTCATTTACTGGCTCTCTTTGTGCGTTAGGATTAGGAGTCAACCATTTTGGCTCCGTGGTTTTTTTTATAGATTGTACATTTCTTGATGCAACTGGTTTGCGTGATTTATCTCTCATTTTTTGTAGTTCTACTGCAACTTCACATCCTCTGTAATTTGCCGGATGCTGGCCATTACAGTTTATACACTTCGGTGTTGTATTTCGGGGAACTATGCAATCATTTCCTGCGTGTTTTCCTGCACATTTAACACATCTTGCTTCTCGATGGCAGTACTTCTGTGTATGATTATAATCTTGACAGTTTTTGCATTGAGGTATTAGTCGAGTGACCTTTCTCGGTGTTTCTATTTTAACTCTAAGGTTAAGGATAGCCTTAATATTATAAATACTTTCTATTTTTTCTTGGTTGTCGAAGGTTAGCATAAAAAGTGGGAGACCTCTTCTATTGATTTCAACATTTCCTTCCCTGTTATCTCTTCTCTCTTTTCTAATGATGTTCACTGCATCAACTATTTTCAGGCCTTTGCTTTGCAGGTCCTTAATGATTTCATCTTTTGAGTAAGTTGGGTGTAGACCTCGTGCCATTACTTTAATTGATCGATCATTTTTATCCTAGTAGGTGTACCACTGGAGACCATCAGCATTTAATTTGTTAGCTAGAGCTTTATAGTCGTCAGGCTCTGTTGTATTAATTTTCCATATATTATTATTGAGCGATATTACTTTGTAGTCATTTCGTACTACTTCTTTCATCAATTTCTGAATACTACCGTAATTTGATATTCCTAGAATATTGATCGGGGGTGGAACATGTTTCTTCTTTTCTGGCTCATGCACTTTAGGTGCAGTAATTGCATTGGTAGTTTTAGAGTGAGTTTGAATTGGTCCAACTTCTGGTGATGATTCAGCTTTCCTCTTAATTGGATTGGATTCTTTTCTTGGTTTCTTATTTGCTCTCCTGGCTCTCTGTAGTATCCAGTTTGTTTCTCTTTCAAGCTCATCTTCATCAGTGTGGTATTCTTCTTGTTCTCTGAGTACTTGAAATTGGTTGTTCATTAATACTGAGTTTCCTGCGTTGTTACTTCTATTTACTGTTTCCTTTAGCATAATGTTTTCTTTCTTTAGCACGACAACTTCATTGTTTAGCTGCGCGATTAACTTCTCCATTTGCTCAAATTTACTTATTAAATCCGCGTTGTTTATTGTATCAGTTTGTGCACTTTGCACGACTTCAGAAGTTTGATTGACTACTGATTGCTTCATAGGAGAGGTATTTTCCTTCTCATTGTTAGATTCACTGAACAGTGTGGTGCTCCCTGATGGTGGAGTTGACGGTGGTGTTCTATGAAGTGCCGTACTTCTTCCACCAAAGGGCCATAAATTTATGTTTTGTTCCGTGCTTCCAGTAGTACTAGGAAAAGGGTCAGCCTGGTTGCCTACCGACAAATTCCCTTGCAATGTCGTGTTGCTCCCTCCAGAATCCGCGGAGCAGCCCGGTATACCGGGGCGGGATTTAGAATCTAAGTTCTGACCCACCTGGAGTAAATTATTGTTTACACCCGACATTTCATCTTTTTGTTGACTATCTGCTATACTGTTTCTCTACTACGTAGGGATTGGATACCACAACCGTTCGATCTACAGCACATTGCCCAGGATGCGCCACGAGGAGGCTGTCAACAAGCACCCCAAAAAAAAAATTGCGTACAAAATACAGTCGTTGGCCAAAAAACTTGCGCGACTATTGAAACCACATAAATATTTGTTGTAAAAGTCGATTACACTGTTTAAAATTAAAAACAGTATGTGCAGTTTTCTGGCTACAGTAGTATAAGATTGTTGCCCAGTTTCAATGACAGCGGTTGCGGCAGGTTTTACTTTGTCGCTGATGTCCTTTCCACCCATTTTTTCAAAAACATAGAATTTGGTAATGTTGTGCAAAATTTCACTTTAACAACACTGTACGTAAGGTAAAAATTTTAAATTGACCTCAAAATATGACGAAATATCACGTAAACAAAACATAAAGAAAACGAATTTTTATTGTTGACCACACACTTACAATCGTGAGCCAAAAATTTTGCGCGACTCCATCATTTCAACGTTTTTAAATAATAGTATATTGTGTAACGTGTAGGAAAAACGATATATTCCCGGACGAGTATGGAAGTTGCTGGGACGAGGCGTCAGCCGAGTTCCAGCAACCATAAGAGTCCGGGAATTATAGTTTTTCCACGAGTTGCACATACGATTTTTTCTCTAATCGGCAGTATATCAGATTATCCATTTTATTCATTATATTCTTTAAAATACGCAAAATTTTCCAATTTATATTTTCAATAGATTTCACTATCAAAGTTACCTTAGAATTATAACAATCGCGTGTGCTGTCAATTTATTTAAAGGTCTGTCAGAGCAAACGATACCCGTCGTTAATTTGTGGTTTAGTTTAAATATAATGGACAGCAATTTTGATAATTCAATCCCAGGTACTCCGCCTGGCATCTTGGAGACAGCAAGATTGACTACACTAAATTTGTTGCCGCAGAAGTCGAGGGAGAAGTACGAAAATGCATACAAGCGTTTTATGGATTATCGCATAAATAACAAGGCCAATTCATTCTCCGAAAACGTTTTAATTGCATATTTTTCGGATTTATGTCAAAAGATGAAACCGTCAACCTTATGGTCCAACTATTCCATGGTGAGGTCGACGCTTAGCATTAACAATAATGTTGATATATCCAAATATGGAAAACTACGCGCATTACTGAAACGTCAGTCAGATGGATATAAGCCTAAAAAATCCAAAATCTTAACGAAACAACAAATAGAAACATTTATGGAACTTGCTCCAGATGATACATATTTAATGGCAAAAGTATGTTAAGATGTACGCGCTCATAATTTATTTACAAAAAATTTGTTTTCTAGGTTGCCTTAATTTTTGGAATTTCTGGCGCATGTCGTCAAGATGAACTATGCCGAATAAATTTGAATGACATTCAAGATTTGGGAAATAGGATATTGATTACCATTCCTGTTAACAAGACGAACAAGCGT
Organism: Tipula helvola; assembly: GCA_963556165.1. NCBI lineage: Eukaryota > Metazoa > Arthropoda > Insecta > Diptera > Tipulidae > Tipula > Tipula helvola. Next base: position 271,741,741 of record OY744481.1, read on the forward strand.
ATATCGAAATATATCGTAGATACATAGCATTACGTCCCACTGATTTCGATAACCCTCGATTCTTTTTCAAATTAACAAACGGTAGAGGTAACAGGCAAGTAGTGGGCATACATCAGTTTGGAAAATTGCCTCAAACTGTAGCTACTTATTTGAAGTTGCCAAATGCGATAGAATATACAGGGCACTGTTTTCGCAGATCATCTGCTACAATATTGGTAGATACAGGTGCAGATTTGACTTGCCTTAAGAGACATGGTGGTTGGAAATCGGCAACGGTTGCTGAAGGGTACATTGATGATTCTCTAAATAATAAAATTGAAGTTGCAAACAGAATTTTCAATACCACCGAACAAAATCCAGGTGTGGACCGTAACATGACCGAGATAAAAATTTTCAATACTACCGAACAAAATCCAGATGTGGACCCTAACATGACCGAAATAAACGATAATAGTGCATCAGTGGCTACAACTAACCTTAATTGTAATGCATCTGCGCCAATTTTCAACACCTGTACAAATTGTACAATTCATGTAAATATAACCAATAATAAATAGTTGTTAAATATGTAATTTTACAATTATAATAATAAAAACTAAATAAATTAAAATTATATCATGTATTTCTTAAAAACAGATGATAATCAGTACTAGAAAGTATTCTCTGCCTAGGCAAGGAATACTTTCCAGTACTGTTTTTAGTAAGTTGCCTAGCAACGATGTAGTGTCGGGGGATATTTCAGTTTGCTGACAGATAGCAAACCAGAAAACTGACGTATTTTATCCGATTTGAGAAAAAATTACATTTTGTTTTCCCTTCTTCTTTAAGTTTGCTTCAACTTTTCTTTATGCTATCTTCGTGCTCTTGTTAATACGTATGTTAAATGCCTGATCGCTTGAGCGTGTCTACACGTGATTTTTTTTTTACAGAGATCGGGGTATGTCTCGTTGTTATTTCAAAGTGTAGAGAGTAAATGTGAACCATTAAAAATCTGTTTATATAAAAAAATTCGTTTGTTTTGTGTTTTGTTTACGTGATAATTTGCAATATTTTGAGGTAAGTTTAAAATTTGTATCTTACGTACATTGGTGTCAAATTAAAATTGTGTATAACATTACCAAATTCTATGTTTTTGAAAAAATGGGTGGAATGGAAATCAGCGATAAAGTAAAATCTGCTGCAACCGCCATCATTGAAACTAGGCAACAATCTTATACTACTCTAGCCAGAAAACTGCACATACTTTTTTTAATTTTAAACAGTGTAATCGACTTTTACAACAAATATTTATGTGGTTTCAATAGTCGCGCAAGTTTTTTGGCCAACGACTGTACATTAGGTTAGCTTAGGTTGGAGTGGCTACTTAGGCACACTTAGGTCGGTGACGGTCAATTATGATACCAAGGAAATTATCGCCTTCACCCTTACTGGACCCATTCAGAACTACTTACGTGCGGTAGAACATCTAGCACTTTACTGTTTTCGAGATTAAGCAGGTTGCCCATCTTGAACTTATAGTATTTTATGCGTGCTAATGCCGGACATTAGCAAAGGAAGTGAGCCAAAGTCTCTTCCTCCTCCTAGTCCGAACAGCTTCTATAGAAGATATTTGCTTCCAGCCCCGGCCTTCATGTATTTTCTCCAAAAAGGCAGTGTCCTGTGAAGATTCCTACAACCGTTCTTAATTCACATCTACGTATGGAAATTAATGTTGTGTACCTCAAGCCTAGTTTTGGCCAGACTTGTCATGCTAAACTACAGATGAGGTTGTTAGTTCATCTTTCCCCTGCTAAGACTAGAGCCTATTTTGTAAGTGCTATAATTTAAGCGCTGTGATAGGCCTTCCTAAACTTGTCCTTACCAGTTGCAGCGGTAGAATCGTATTGTGCCTAGCGAGCTCATTCGCCCTGCAGTTCCCTATAATGCCTGAGTGACCAGGGACCCAGATTAACTAAATGTTGAAATGCTCACCCATCTCAATGAGAGATGAGAGAAAACTCAACGTGTTGCCTTGATGCCAAAGAAACTGATTCCTGCGACGTCAAGACCACGATACTTCATGAACAGAAATGTTCACATTTAATTTATCACCTAATACTCCAGCTTCCGCACTTTGCCGTCTAGTTTAAAGCCGTCCATGAAGAATTGCAAAGCTCCGATTTCCGATATTAACCCGTTCCTTCATTATTCCCTTGAAGGGAATATGGTCCGAAACCATCCTCGAACCGTAGAGTAGGTGTAATGTAGTCAAGGTTCGCCAGCTCTTCCTTTAGCGAACTATCTATAGTCAAGTGTCTCGTATTAAGATACTTCCTCTAAGGAACTGCTGAAAGTCGCACAGCCGCCGCCATCTGTTTACCAAAAATGTTGACTCTAAACTTCCCGCTTACAAGCATACGGGACGTTCTTATAAGCACATGATTAATTGACCTACTTACAGGGAAGTAAAAGGATGATACAGTTATTTCGGGATAAAGGCCACATTAACCTCCATCCATTATCTAGGTAAATAAACCGCCTTAAATACCCTTTGAAAAATAGCCTTCAAATAAGAGGAGGATAATTGCTGAGTTTTTATGGATTTCCGCTGGCACGATCTGATCCGGACGAGCAAATTTATGTGGTTTAAAATGTTTTAATCCCCATAGGATCCGAATCCTAATTACAATGTCCTCTGTGCACGCTGAAAGTGTTTCCTGATGATTATGTACTATGCTCGATTAAGTCATTATCGGTAACGAAGAGAATCTCCAAAGATTCCCCACTAGAAGCTATCCACGACCCGTCTGGTTTAATTAAAAAACTGGGATTGGTTATACTTTTATAAAAAATCTTCCTTAGGAGAGAAGTTTCAGAGACTTCTTCTATTTTATCAGAGGACTTCCTTTGTGCCTTCCTTAACTCTTTCTTATAAATTCTTAGTTGCTCCTTATAGCGCTATACTGAGCCTCCCTTGTACCTTTGGCTGTATTAAATGCTGCAGCAAAAACCTTATGATAGGTCCCCAGTTCCCTAGACCACCAGGCTAGTTATTGATTTCCCCCAAGCAAGTAATAGGCAAGTATAGTATATGATTGGTTGCATGTTCTAGTGACGCTATCTACCACGGCATCCAGTTAGTTTACTTTTGAAAGGATTTCCGTGGCTCCCGGCAGCAAAAATCCCTCCAATATTTCCCTATAATTGCTTTAGTTGGTCCTTCTAGGGCTCCTGAAGGCCTTCTGGGTAGCAGGGTAAATATCGAGGCTATATGTTATATATCGGTGGTCAGAAAAGGAGTGTTCCTTGCCCAATATTCATTTTTTAACCATAAGAAAAATATTTAATGCAAGCATCACATCTAGAACCTCCTGCCTATTACTAGTACTAGTAAATGCGGGTTCTCACCAAATATTAAACACTAAAAGGTTAGTACCCAGCAAATAATAAAATGTGACTGGCCACTTTCGTTGATATGCGTGCTTCTCTAGATTGTGTGATGCTCGCTAATATCACATTCCAGTACCTCACAGATCCTTTTTTTATTCCGCTTGGAAAATCAGCTCCTCCGGATTATCCGGAAGGGCCTTCTTCTCCCAGTCCATGTAATCAGAATTTGCATGTGCCTATCTCTACGCTGACCGCAGTTATGCCACCTTGCTATATTGGGGAAATAGGCAAATATTTGAACTATTTTTCCCAAGAATACAAGATCTGAAGATTTTTTTTTCAAAACCAACTTTCCTGTAACCGACCAAACGGCGCAGTGGTTAAAGCTTCGGCGGTTGGATCGGGAGGTACCGGGTTCGAATCCCTATAGGAGCGGGATGCAAAAGGAGTTTTTCATCATCTGATTACGATCGGTGATGAAGATGAACACAACTATGACCCTCTGTTGAGAGTGCACAATCCATGGGCCGATCCACCTTTCATGGGAGCAATATAGATTGGTATGAAGCAATACAATGTGCAGGTGGTTTAAACAAAACGAGTCTTCAGCCGTACGCGCTCGATTTTACTACTACGGCGTAAAGTAGGACGGTAAAATGAACTGCGAAAGAGTTGGGAGTTCCTTAAGCCCCAGAAAAGATTGCATAGATGAAAACATAAAAAAAAAACTTTTCTGTAGCACCTAGCACCTCATCAGTCTGAGCACGAGAGCGGTTAATAACGGTATTATTCCTGGTATTTAAATAAAATTATTTCCATACTTTAAACACGAACAAATGTCTTAGTGGAAAATTTCTAAACACTGAAATAGTGGCCATGACTCAGTTAATTTTGGCTTACCCTTCATAATTCTCAATATTATGTTTCTAGGAAATAACCAGTGGCTGGATCCTAACATACGTACCTCACCAACAAACTATACCATAAGACAACTTTGAGTTAACAAGTGCAAAACACACATTTTTCAAAACCGCAATTGGACAAACTAATTTTTACTTAACAAGATTTTCAGTCTGATACTTCCAATTTAAAGAGTTATCAATAGTGAGTCCAAGGTATTTAAATGTTGGGAGACATTCAATTTTAAGACATGCATTTGAAAATGTCGCCTGCATTCCAATTTATGATATATGATATTATGATCCGAAATACAAGCACCATTAAGACTTTAAAACAAAGCTTTGATTTTTTCAGTAGGTCCATACTGGCTTCAAAATTTGCCGGTACAGAAGCAATTTATTATATATGGATATTTCAGAGTGTCTACCTATGAGCCCGTACATTTTCCTATACTTCATGTTCAGCTTTTCCTTTTTCTTTCGGACATGTTCTTTCCATTTTAACTTGGCATCTAGGGTCGTACTAAGATAGTTCGCCATATTCGATTAAGTAACTTGTTTAGTGTTGATTATGATGAGGATTCTCTTAGAATTGGTTTTATTAGTAAAATTCACATGCACTGATTTGGCTTCGTATTGTATTGTATTATAATTCTCCTTAATAAGAATAGCAGATTCGCTCTTTCTGATGAATGGATTACGTGGTAAAATCTATAACCATATATTTTGGCGTATGAAGACCTAGTGTAACGAGTTTCGGAGATTAAGCCCATTCGCGTTCCATATTACTATTCTAACTGTTTGTAAATTTATTTTTTATTTTCTAGTTTCTTAAGGTAACGATGATGGTCAGCTTTTTCAATTGATCCAAAACAAATTTATTTATCTTAGACAGTTCATCAAGTTTTTTATTTCCTGACCTTGAGTCACTTATGCATAAGATTCTTTTCCTCGTAGGTTATAAGACGTAAAGACGTCCAGAAAATCATTTTTTGATTCTAACCATTGGACTCGTTATCGGCAAACAAATTTTAAAACTATAACAAATTTCAACTCGATAGCATTTGTAGTTCCTGGTAAAATCGGCTTTACATTTTTTGTATGGAATCCTAAAAAGGAAAATTGTGCTGAAAATATCGTCTTGAAATAAAACATATATTTACGGAAAGTGTTCTAGAATTTGAATAAGCAAAATAAAATGAAATATAAACATATAGCTACGTATTATATGCTGTGCCTTATAATTGTAATTAACGTAAATTATACAAAAATCTTGATATAATATGTTACTTCGTCATGCATTGCATACTATAGATACTCTAAACTCATAATTTCCTTTATGCTAAACGCACTATGTCATTACTCATTAGTATTAAAACGCTTTTTGATTTTGAAATTTGTTCCGCTCTTGTTTAAGTTAATAATGGAGATAAACATCATGGATATAAAAGTTTCAACAAATTTTAAATGTATGTATATGTACAAATGTATAATAATGTTATAATTCCTGAAATGCTACCCGCTACCACTCCACTATTATATATGTATAAGGAGGAGATAATTTCAACAAAAAGAAAAAACAAATTTTCAATGGAAAATTAGAAAGAGGAAAATCGGTGAAACGAATATTTAAAAAAAATGTGGGAGTTACAAATATGTATAACACACATACATACATATTTGAATTACATCATAACATAAGTTTTTTTTTGTAGATAAAAACAGCAAGTAAATTGTCTTGTTTCCTATAAATACGGATTTGAATGAACGATTGACTGTAATTTACGGGTATTTTTTTATGGTTTGCATATGTCTGCTAATAATCTTTCATCTATTAAATAGTCGTAATCTAAAACTTAAATACAATACTTCTTAGTCAAAATTGGTCCGTGTCTATCAGGTTTTGTGCCATAATCAAATTAAACGAAAAGGCTCCACGTTATTTTTGTTGTAGGCACCTAAATTTGTTTGACTAAAGGCTATAAATAAAAGTTATCAATAAAAAACTTTACAGCATAAAACGAATACAAAATTGAAGCAAACCGTCATTTCGTCGTTGATGCAGATTCCGAAGAACATATTGTTCAGTGTTTTCACGCTTTAATTCTAAAGATTTTACATTGAATAACTGAAAAAAAAATTAAAACGTTTAATGTTTACAGAAAATCGGAAAACAATTGTGGGAAGTGTAACGCGCAAACTTATAATCCAAGAACGATATTCTGAAAATGAAATGAGGATCGGAAAGGCAATAATAATAAAACGACCCACTAGATAATCGGCTTATAACTGGGCACATATAAATTTATTTATATGAAAAGAAAATGGAACAGTTAGCAACCCGCGTAAGAATTCTACCACGAATATAACGCGATGATCCCCTCTCAGAGGCAATATAATATTATAACAAAATTGTTAAGCGCCACCCTGAACTTCCAGGGAGCCTGTTCGCACGTTAACGGATGCCCATGCTTGCTCAGTCGAGTATTCCACTCTGGCGCAAGTGTTAGAGGAGAAGTGATCAGACCGCTATATAAATCAAGGTAACGAAAAATATTAATGTATGTACGGAAATTGTGACGGACTTACCAACTATTTCTGGAATTTCACGGCCTCTTTACCTTCTTCACATATATGTTTAAATGTAAATACCGCTAATACGTTTGATAAATGACTTGGATCCTAATTGTGCTTCTGGTTGTGATGGTATTCCAGTCAATTTAGTTAAACGACTACTTCAATTTATTACTCCACGTTTGACCGTTGCAATTAATCAATGGATTGAACAATCAACGATTCCATTATTTTTTAAACTAGCCCGTATAGTCCCAATTTTTAAATCCGGTAGCCAAGCCAATTTAGTCAACTATCGTCCTATATCGATTCTACCAATATTGAGTAAAGTTTTTGAAAAAGTTTCTCTTTCCAGGTTGAATGGTCACCTTAATGCCAACCGGATAATTCATTGTCACCAGTACGGGTTTACTCAAAAATCAAGTACCACGTCTGCCGTCCTAAATTTAATGGAGTCAGTTTATGAGTCTCTTGAAAATTAGTACATTACTGCGTCTCTCTTCATTGGTATTAGAAAAGCATTTGATTCTGTAAATCACAGCATTTTGCTTCGTAAGCTTTCAGCATATGGGGTCCAAGGAAGGGTTAATGAACTAATAGAAAGTTATTTAACTGACAGATTCCAGTTCGTTAAGATGAATAATTACGCATCTGAAAAATTAAGTATCTCTTGTGGTGTCCCACAGGGCTCCATTCTTGGGCCAACCCTGTTTTTAATATATATTAATGATATATTTCACCTCAACCATAAAGGTGCGATTCAACTTTATGCTGATGATGTTGTTCTATCATACAAATCGGTATCTTTTATTCAACTAAAACAAGACATGGAATATGATCTAGTACAAATTGATAATTGACTGACTAACAACTCTTTAACAATCAATTTTTCTAAGTGTAACTTCCTAGTTTTTTATTTGAAGAGCAAGCCTGATTATATTCTAAATGAAGTGAATTTGAACAGTCATTCAATTAAAAGAGTCGATTCCACTGCCTATTTAGGCCTAATAATCAATTCGCAATTGACATGGATTGGTCATATAAATCATGTAAAGCAGAAAATTTCACCATTTATAGGTGTCCTGAGGCGAGTTGGTCGATTTATTCCGCATTATTTACGTCTAAAATTATATTTTAGTTATATTCATTCCAACTTAACGTATTTGATTCATATTTGGGGCGCTGCCTACCCCACACATTTAAATGATCTTCAAATTCTTCAAAATAAAGCTATAAAGGCCCTTAGAGGTTTACCACCCTTATCCTCTACTGGGTTACTTTACAACGAGCGCGTTCTTCCGATTAAACAGTTGGTTGATTTTGAATTTATCATGACAGTATTTAAAATTCGGGCGGATTTAATTAAATGTAATATTTCGGTCCCGTTAAATCAAACGGTCACTGAGAGAATCACGAGGCATTCGCTAAATTATCGACTTCCTAATTATAAATTGGCAATTTGCCAGAATAGTATATTTTACAAGGGGTTTGATTTGTTTAACAAATTGGATGATTCCAAAAAAGACTTAAAGATTTCTGAGTTTAAAAATTATCTTAAAAATAAACTTTACTTAAATTTTATAACCAATTACGATCTGTTATCTGTATCACATTTAACTTGTGTTATGCAATAAATTTTGGGGACTTTTCATTTCATTTCATTTTAAATTTTTACTAGTATGTAAGGTGTTTGTTGCTGTGAGTTGCTGTTATTACTTTGTTAATTATTTTTTGTTATTATGTATTTACTAGTTTCGTCAATTTATTTTACACTGCTAAAAGCCTATTGATTTGTTTAATATCTAATTTTGTATAATGTTTTCCGGTATAAGATCGATGTATATTCGTTTTTCTTGGAAAATACAAAAAATAAAAAAAAAATAAAAAAAAAAATGGGACACTTTAATAATTGCCGCTTTCCGTCTTGGCTAGTGTGCCACGCTTTTGCGTGATCCTCAACACAAAGCTCGTAATGCTTGCACTTAGCTACGCTCCAAAACTGATCGACACACCGTTTTTCTTTACAAAAGTGTGCGGCGTCACACCAATTGCAATAAACACTCTTGCTTACAGTCAAATAGTTATGCACCCACTATAAGTTACACGGTGCTAAGTATTATCCTAGTTTCAACACTGCTCGTATGGAGTTTAAAACGTTAAACTGGTTTCTTTACAATGACTACATTTTGCAAATCGAAGATGAATTAACTTCCCATCCTAAGAAATTCTGGAATTTCATAAATGGTAAAAAGAAGGTTGCTGGGTTTCCTACCCCAATGACTTTTCAGAACTCTTTCGCCAGTCAGCCATCTGATATATCCAATTTGTTTCCCAATTTTTTCGAGTCTGTCTATGAAGAGCCAGTGGTATCATCTAACAAGCATCTAACCCACCGCGGTCTTTCTGATTTTATCTTTTTAAAATTTACAGAAGCAGAAGTCTATGATGGGTTATCTCAACTTGAAGTTGATAAGGGAGCAGGACAGGATGGCTTTCCACCAATCCTTATTAAGAATTGCGCAGTGAGTCTAGCCCCTCCACTAACTATTATCTTTAAAAATAGCCTACGTACTGGGATTTTTCCCGATCTCTGGAAATTATCTTTCATCCGTCCGATTTTCAAATCTTGCAAAAGAAGTGAAGTCAGCAACTATCGCGGAATCGCTATTCTTTCTGCTATACCAAAACTATTCGAATCCATGGTACAGAAATTTTTGTTTTTTCATGTAAAAAGGTTTATAAATTTTGAAAATTTGTCTGTTTTTTAACACTATTATTCTTTCGGCTTTTTTATAGACAAAATATATTATTTTTGATGCATTCCAATATTTACGGTTTGGTAAACCAATGAAATAAAGAAGCATTTACTCATAATACATCTACTCCACTCAAAAGTAGAAATATCATTTACCCCCCTATACCCTTAAAAAAAACAAGAAATTTCCTTCAGTTTTTTCGGTAGTTTGGTTTCGTACAGAAAGAATCATAGTGTTAAAAAACAGACAAAATTTCTAACACATCAGTGTAGGCTTTTAATACACACAAAGAAATTTTCCTTCGGTTTTTTTCTTGGTGAATATAATAATTCGCCAAAGCAGTACACTCGTTCTTGTATATAACGTATACAGTTCGAGTTGCTTTTTTGTAGTTTGGTCGTAGCTACCTGATGAGTAGCACAGACACAGTACACATATATAAGGTAATATATTGCGCAGGATCCAGGACGTCAAAAAATTACAAAAACAACAATGGCGGAGATCGTGACTGAAAGTTTATGAAATATTTAACCAATGATACATTGTTAATTATTTTGAATTAAAGTCAGTAGAATTTTTCACAAAATTTTAATTATATTCACTCAACACTCAAAATTATTACGCAAAACTAACAAACACGATTTGTTTGGTCACTATGTCCGCCATATTAAACTTTTTTTTACATAGATGCGCAAGAAAGAATGAAAATGAAACATCGGAGTATATTACCTTATTATGTTTTATGTGTACTGTGGATACGAGTAGATCGAACTTTTTGTTTTGAGATTATCAGTACGAAACCAAACTACCGAAAAAACTGTAGGAAATTTCTTGTTTTTTTTTTAAGGGTATAGGGGGGGTAAATGATATTTCTACTTTTGAGTGGAGTAGATGTATTATGACTTATGAGTAAATGCTTCTTTATTTCACTAGTTCACCAAACCGTAAATATTGGATTTGAATGCATCAAAAATAATATATTTTGTCTATAAAAAAGCCGAAAGAATTCATAGTGTTAAAAAGGTTTATTTCTCCGGCTCAACACGGATTTTATCCAGGTAGGTCTACGGCGAGTCGGCGACTAATCTATCTAGTCTCTTTTTGTGGACATTTATATAGTAGACTAGAACATAGGCACTGTTGCGCTGAATGGTTACAACATCTTGAGATTTGACAGAACTCATAAGAGGGGTGGGGGTGCTTGCATTTACTATAAGAAGTGTTTCAAGGTTAAAGTCGTTCATTCGTCTATGTATGGTAAAACTGTAGTTCTGATGGCTGAAATGATACTACCATCTATGACTATATTGATTGTGGTTTGCTACAATCCGTCAACTCCTACGCAATCCGATTTAGACGACTTTCAGGAATTTCTATCATCACACGTTCTAAACTATAATCATTTCATAATTGGATGCGATATAAATTGTAACATGATTGATCAATTCAATAAGTTCTACAATCTTTTAAAAGCGAACGATTTAATATCGGTTCCATTTTTACCTACCCATGATCGTACTTGGCTCGATCAATTCATTGTCCCTGAATCGGATTACTCTAGGATATTTTCGTCTAGTCAATATACATTGCCTGATATTTCCGACCATGATTTACTGGCGATCTCTTATAAAGCTAAATCAAAGCGCATTAAAATGGATTACAGGCTTATCTATGACTACAGTCAGTTGGATGCTGAAATTATTATGAATTTTTTTTCTGACGTTGACCGGAGCTTTTTGCACTCGTCCAATAATGTCAATTTTACCTTCCAGTGTTTTTATGATTGCCTATATTATTTTCATAATAATTGTGTACCAACGAAAAAAATAGTTAATAGCCAGCCTGTTGCTCCATGGTTTATTAGTAGTATTGCTAAAAGTATGTTAGCAAGGGATCATGCTTATATTAAGTATAGGAGAACAGCCGATGTTAAGGACTTAGTAATATATCGTAATGAACGCAATAGGGTAACTAGCTTGATAAGAATCTCAAAACAGAAATACTTTTTTGGAAATAGTAAATTAACCATGAAACGAATTTGGAATAACTGCAATCATATTGGATTAGGGGCTGGTAAAGCTAGTTCTTTGACCGATTTAGACCCTTCAATCATCAATTCTTATTTCTGCAATGTACCCATTTTGCCGGTTGTTATTCCCTTACCTGAGTTTGAGTGCACAGGTAATCACACATCTCTCTCGTTCAGCTGCATAAGTGAATTTGATATTTCCAAAGCTGTTTATCTTATTAAATCGAATTCATTAGGTCACGACAAAATCAACTTAAAATTTCTTAAGAATATTTTACCGTATGTTATATCACCTTTGACCTACCTGATTAATAACTGTATCATGCATTCCGAATTTCCAGATATTTGGAAAACGAATATAGTGATTCCGATTATAAAAAAGAAGGGCATTGACTATTTGGATAATCTTAGACCGATTAGTTTAGTTTCGATTCTATCAAAAATTTTTGAAATCATTCTTCGTGACCAAATCAACCAGCATTTAACTAAATTTAATTATCTAAATAAGTTTCAGTCCGGATTTCGTAATAACCATAGTACAACAACGACCCTTCTTCATGTTGTCGATGATCTGGCTTGTCATCTTGACAAGATAAACTCATTTGCTGTTCTTATACTTTTGGATTACTCAAAAGCATTTGACTCGTTAAACCATGTTTTGTTATTACAGAAGTTAATGCTTTTCTTTAATTTTGATAATACAGCACTGAAACTTATGTTTAATTATTTAACAGACAGATATCAAAAAGTCGTCATAATTGGAAAAGAATCGGAACCTGTGGCACTATTCTGGTTTTCCCGGGGAATTGCGAATTGGGAATTGATTTATTGTCAGTTTTTAATGTATTTTGGTTTTCTTTTTTCCAAAGCATACTAAATTTTGGGGAAAAATAGTTGCATTTCATAGCAATTTTGATGTTTATTTTTCCCTAAAAATTTGTCTGGGAATTATTTTTTCCCAAAACATGAACAAAATACCAATCGCTCAGTATGCTTTTGAAAAAAGAAAACCAAAATACACTAAGTGTACGTTTCCACCAAAATTTTCATTGTAATTTTTACAACGAAACTCACATGGATAGTATACATTCCCCAAAAAATTATGTCTCGACACACAATTTGTAACTCACACATATAAAAAAAATATTGGAAAATACAACCGATTTTTGGAAAATACAACCGATTTGTACTAATGGCTACAACTTTTTCCATTGTATTTTTTACATTGGTACTAAAATAGAAGGGACATTTTTTGGTCACCCCTGCATTAAACGTCATAATATGTATTTGTTTTGTTAAAAATATTAAAATATATTTGTGTTTAATTTATGGTATGTGCCACAATATGAATATTTATTTATTAAATATTTAAAAATACACAAATTTCTAGAGATAAAGCAAATTGCTAATTTCATAAAACGTCAAAATTATACTAATACATGTTATATCGGTTCACTAACATAATCATAGAACAAAAATTTCCCTGTTGTAAAATTTACAAAGAAATTTGCGGTGGAAACTAGGACTAAAAACTGACAATAAATCAATTCCCAATTCGCAATTCCCCAGGAAAACCAGAATAGTGCCACTGAGCGTATAATGTCAGGTGTATTTCAAGGAACGATACTCGGTCCAACTCTATTTTCCCTTTTTATAAATGACTTACCTCACGTAATAAAATATTCCAAATACCATTTGTATGCTGATGATTGTCAAATCTATCTGGCTGGTACTAGGTAGTGAAAATATTTTGGAAACCTTCAATAAAATCAATCTGGATCTATCATACATACTAGATTGGTCCAATTCTAATGGAATCTCACTAAATATCGCAAAAACACAAGCAATTTTCATTTCTAAAAAGCACTTCCCAGTGATTCCTGAAATTTTTATCAATAGTGTGAAAATTAATTTTACGAATCATGTTAACAATCTAGGAATTTGTATAAACAACAGATTCACATGGGATTCACAAGTTGTTAATGTTTGTGGCAAGATCAATTCCACTTTGTATGGTTTGAAGCTCCACAAAAATATTTGCCCTAAAAATGTTCGAACTTTGCTAGCACGATCATTAGTAACTCCCCACGTAGTTTATTGCGAATTCCTTTTTTTAAGTTGTGATTCTGCCTCAAGTGGTTTGCTGCAAGTTACTTTGAACAACATCGTGAGATACGTTAAAGATTTGATCACGTATCAGCTACATCACAACGGACGGACCTATCTTGAGACAAAAAACCGGTTTCTGTGGCTTGATGTGTTCTTTATAAAAATATTTTTATTTATAAAAATGACGTCAAAGTGAAGAAAATCTTAAAAATACAAAATTATTTTTTTAACCTTTTTACTCATTTTATGGTAACGTATATATGGAATTAAATTGATGAAACAAACATCGTTAGACGCGGCCCGCTGAGCTATGTAAAAATATTTTTGTTGTTTGGAAATCGCCGCGCTTGAAGAGGAGAAAAAAAGAATAAATTAAATTTTGCTGAACGGCCAATGGGACAAAAACCGTTACACACGACTCAATCTCGGACCCTTCATCTAATTTTTGACCGAAATGTGTTGATTCCGGGAATACGAGTCAACACATTTCGGTCAAAAATTAAAAGGAAATTCAGTCAAATAACTAGCAAAAATAAGCTCAAGCAAAACCAACACAAATGTCTTATACAAGCCATATTAAGTGTATTGCTTTGGTAAAAAAAGATTAGATTTAGGTTTGGATTTATAATTTCAGAAAGCAACCCGCAAAGATTTATTTTTGAATTTAATTTTTGTTTGATGTGTTTCATATGAAGCAAATTCTAGTGGTAGGTATTGAAACTAAAAATCGGATTTGATTTAGTAAATTCAAAAAATAATTGGATTTAGCTGAATCTTTTTTGGATTTATTTAATGCAATTGTTGTTGTATTTTTTTGTAGATTTACCAAAGCAATACAGTTATTATTTCCGTGACGAACGCATATTATTAAATCTAAAACCTACTATTTTCTGTCAGTGTTAGTGATATTTTATACTGTTTTTGATACAAACTACAATTTAAAATCAAAGTATATAAAGATTATACTGTATTATGACGCTAAAGGCCGATTTAGATGGAGAAAAATGTTTGCCTGACAAAATTTTTGCATGGCGGTTAGAACTGCACGCAATAGAAAAATAAACACTGGCTAAAAAGAGAAAGGATATGTAAACAAAAATGGCGATGCTATAATTTTTGGAGGCTAATAATTTGACGCCATCTTTTTACATTTATCGGTAGTGACATAAATTAAATTAATTGGGGGAAATTGATCAAAATAAAATAAATACGAAAGCTCTTAATTAAATTTTTGTATTTAAAAATTTTCAAAGATAAATGGTTCACATTCAACATGTCTGTTTTTGAAAATTTGGTTTTGCCTCCTATAAACTTTTGACGTCTAGTCATTGTATGGGTTTTCATAATATACTTTTATTGTGTTTGGATTAGTTTGTTACTATAAAATATCAAAAAATATTGTCGGGTCGAATATATTTTATAGTTAAATTTTCATTTCTATAGTAACAATTGCTCAAAAATAAGAAAAAACAGCCTTGCAAAATTTTGCATGTTGATATTGTCATTCTTGTCATACAAACGAAAATTGTAATGTACTAATCTCTTCTTTTTTTGCAAGGCAAACATTTTTCTACATCTAAATCGGCCTTTATACTTACAGAAATAGTAGGTTTTATTTTGTGTTTGTATGGCAATAATATGGCTTGTATAAGACATTTGTGTTGGTTTTGGCTCAAGGCAAAATTGAATACAATCAAAAACATTTGAGTGAAAAAACCAAAGTAGTTTCAGTTATAAAACATTTCCCATATACGTTTTGTGACCAAAACTCATTTGCAAAAGGGTCTTCAGCAGTTCAAAAACTAGAGGGTTTCGATCTGAAAACTATTAGACTCAAATGCCTTTTGAGTATTTGAACTAAACGACCTTCTTGATCGGTATTTCACTCAGAAATGTTTGAACTGGAATACTCTCTTGCCAATTTGCTTTTTGGACAGAAATGCATTGATACACCTGTGTATTTTTTGCTCGTCGCTAATTAGCCATGGTGTCGTGATCTCCATGTAGTTCCTAAGGTAATTTTTTCCCAATTTAATTTACTGGGAGCTATGTCTCTTTTAACCGGACCACAGAAAAAGGCTGCATACCAAATTGAAAGAGACAAACTCCTTTAAAGGAAAACACAGAAAATATTGGAAAGGAAGATTTAATTTTAGAATATTCTGAAAAATAGAAATTTTCACCTCAATTTTGAAATAAAATCTTCATTTTCCAGAAAATTTTAAATTAAATTATCCTTTACCAGAAAAGGAGATTTGGTTTTAAAATATTCTGAAAAACGGAGATTTTAAAATTAGAATGGAAATTTCCATTACATGATATTTTAAAATTAGAAAAAGGAAGAAAATATTAAAATATTCTGAAAAAGGCGAATCATCATTTTTAAATTAGAATGGAAGATTATTTTGAACCCATTTCTGACGCAACCATATAGTCTGGCCAAAGCATAACATTCAGTTAACTTTTTACAATAATTTTGCCTACAATTCCAGTTTAATTGTTTCAAAATTTTAAGCAACAAATTTGCCCTTTTACACAGAGTGAATTTTAAGGCCTGAACCTCATGTGATCCTATCTTTAGTTACATAGTTGAATTGTTTATGTTAACCCTCCTCAGTATGCACGATATGTGTTGAATGAGTTCTAGCTCAAAATAGATTGTGTAAGTAAATATTAGTGGCATTAGTTTTTAGTATGTGTTATTTTGCCCAAGTGTCAAAGACGTCATTTTTTTGAGCATTGAATATGTCGAATTTTGTACCACCAAAACGAAATTTTGCTTCCATTTGAAGAAAAGTGCTGCTAAAAGCCAACGAATGCTGTTGGATGCTTATTGTGATTACAATCAATCTATCTCGAGGAAGAGGAAGCTTTACTCGGAAGAAAACCTTGCAGAAACATGATTGATTCGTGAGAATCGTGATTCACAAGGATGGAAATTGAGATAATCTTATACTTTGTATCTGGTGGGATCAGCTGAGTGTCTTATGAGCTGCTCCAACCCAACAAACACATCACTGAGGAACGCTACCATCAACTATTGTGGCCGACCATTGAAGCAAAACCCGCCAGATTACGAGAAAAAACATAACAATGTGATTTTCCAGCCGACAACGCTCGGCCTTATTTTGCGAAACCGATCAAGGAAACGTTAGAAGCGCTTAACTGGGATGTCCCACTACCTGGTATACTCCAGATATTGCTCTTTCCGATTACTAGCTTGTCTGAGTTTGTCTTATGGGGATACCAAAAAAAATGAACGATTCGTGAAAGATATGTCGTCCACTCGATGAGGAATCCACTTAGTACCAGAGAGATGGTAAAAATTAGTGGCTAGCGATTAACAATATTTTAAATTGTCAATTTGTAACCATTTTTTCACAATAAAGCTTTAGTTTTACCAAAACAAAAACCTTTTAAGTTTAAAGCACACTCCCAATACCTTCTGGAAAGGTATTTCAGACTAAACATATTTTGACTGAGTTACATCATACCGGTACATATAAATGCATGTCTGTGCTGTTACGTGTATAAACGGAAAGGCCTTTGTGGTGTCGTTAGTTAACTAATTTTATTTTGTATGTATATATTTACAATAAAAGTACACTGCTGAAGATGCTATTATTAGTGATAGAATATACATATTGTGTATCCCCAAACAACAACAAATACTACACACAATTTTCAGTTGAATATATTTTCGACGAGTAAATCGTGTTTAATTTGATTTTCCAACTTATTCGTACATATATGTACGTACTATGTACATACATAACATTTATGTAGGCACGAGTATGTATAACATTTTCCAAGAAGTATAAATAAATATAAAAATAAACTTTAAACGAAAGCCAACAAGCATTTTACAAGAAAATCTTACTCTCATACCTCTTAGTCCACAAATAATTTCTATTATAATGAAAAACTCCTTTTATTCCAGATTTAATAATAATAAAATAAAAATAATAATCTTTTTAGAGAGCAGTTATACTTTATTATATTGCTACTGCCACTCGAATACTGTTATTGTAGTGGTAAAAAAGGAAAATGGAAAAATTCATGGAAATTTATGTATTTTGTATAAAGTCAACCATTATAATATTATATTTCATGGAGACTGCCAATCGCCGCCTATATTTTAATATGCATACATATTTTCCTTATTCTCGGTTATTTATATTTATACCTTAACCACAATAAAAAAAGGATATTTTATGTTTAAGGAGAAATATGAAAAATTATGCCGCTAGAATAAATATTTGTATATACATATGTATTTTTGAATTGAAATGGGGGGGAAAAAGATTTCGATTTTTTTTTGTGTTGTCGACCAGCGAAAATCGAAAAGTATTTTAGAAATAGCATTTATTTTTATTAAGTTTCCACATTTAATTTATGGATTTAAAATGTTTTATTAAAAATAAAAAATTTATTATAATATTACTAGAGTCCAGTGGCTCGAATGGACTAGAATCTATTGTAACATTTGTAACTGAAACTGTTTAAGACAATCACGCATCAAAATCATTAAATCAGAGACTCGAACCCTGCCAAAAAATGTTGGGTCCAAGTCCAGCTTCGAGATCGAGATTAAGTTACTGCTTTGGAAAATTCTGGTTTACAACATTCTGATTTTCGAAATTCTGTTTTATATTTCTGCGTACAATTGTAATTAATTTTTTAGGTTTTTAATTAACACAATGCAACTGTTCTTTATGAAATTGTTAACAGTTGTCTTCGTAAATGAGAGTACTTACTTTCCATCATATGACGATGGCCAAGCAGATATTAATGAAGCGATTATCTTATTGAATTGAATTGGTTTAATTTAACCATGATAAACTATGCTTAAAATTATAGAATTCAATTCGAATGTATTCGAGCCTTCGAAACGTTGGATTCTTATCTATTTGAATTGAATCAGATTCGTTAGTTTCTTATTTAAATCAAATACGATTCTTATACTTCGAAGAGGCGCACACGTTCGAATCGAATTCAAAAATCGTTCCCCCTCAGAATTTTGTAGAACAGAATGATGTACCCATTTATCCAGAGAGCTGGTTCCGAAGGACTAATCAATTTATATCAACATTTTTCTCACGAGCCACCAGATTGTGGTATGTAATTGATGAAAGTTCATTTTCACCGTCATTCAACTCAAACCTATTAAAAAACATGAGGGATCTACAAGATTAAGAACTCTTAATCTAAATTTCTATCCCAACCTTTAATTCACTGTGTAAACTATTATGGACAACGGTCAACGCCTAAGTGAACTTAGTATGATACTTTCATTCGTAATACAACTAGTGCTCAATTATTATCGATAAGTTTTTACGAGTTAAAACCGCGCTGAAAATTCAACGAGTGCGCAGCACGAGTTGAATTATCTGCGTCGGTTTTAACGAGTAAAAAATTATAGATCATTAATTGCAGCACGTGTTGTATTTAGTAAGAGAATACAACTTTCCCGTCAGCGATTGAATCACAATTCATCCATTTGTGTCATGTTGTATGCAAATTATTTGACAAGCTTTTGTTTGCATGGCTTTTCCTTTGATGTGTGTATAAAAAATTCAATCATAATAAGAAAAATTGAAATACAATTACAAATTAGAGATAATTGTTTAGGATTTTCTTGTTGCTATGGTGAAAGTTGTAAAACTATCGCGTTGCTATGGTGAAAATTGTAAAACTATCGCGTTGCCATGGTGAAAATTGTAAAACTACCGCTATAATAACGTGTTGTTGTTTGTATTTTGCATGGCAATCTAAATACTATTGCTGTAATAATCGCTTTTTCGTAAAATTTCCCATGGCATATTTTGTGAAAGTTGTATTCTCTTTAAAAAAAATTTAAAAATTTGATTGATGCACGTTTTTGTTCAATTTTTGGAAAATTAATTTTGATTTACAAAAATATGAAAAAAAAAATTCGGGTGTGGGCTGTGTCTTCTACACAGCCGTAGGTGTATGGGTTTGTTAAAATAAATTTATTTATTGATAAAATGAAAGTATTATTTTGTAGTTCTTAAGTTTATTTAAAAATTATGAAGTTGAGACTAATTATTTTAATTTAATATAAAATTATCCACCACAGTTTCTTTACACACAAATTGACACCAGAATTGCTCCGATCAGATAAAGCGTTCTCTCACCGCAGTGCTCTCGATCATTATAAATTGCTATTATGTAGATTCTAATTTTAATTAAAAATTATGTGGAGATTAATTATTTTAATTTAAAATAAATTATCAGCCACAGGTTCTTTACGCACAAATTGACAATCGAATGGCTCCGATCAGATGAGCCGTTCTCTATATAGTGCTCTCAAAATGGGGAATTTAATTTAAAAAAAAAGCTTAAAGAAAAACCGACACTGAAACGCTCCTTTGCATCCGGTGAGGAAATATTTCCGCGAGGAAATGTATGCGAGAAAATGTGCGCAAAGAAATGTGCATAAGGAACTGTCCTGTTACCAGTTCTGTCAATTTTTGCTTAAGTTGATTTTTAGCTCCAACAAAATTAGATCCGTTGTCGCTGTACCGGTATCACCGTATAATCCTTTACGTGCAGTGAATGTTTGATAAGCTGCAATAAATTTTTCGGTGGTTAGATTACGCGCTGGCTCAATGTGTATGGCTTCAGTTGTCTTGCAAACAAAGATATCCAAATATTCTTTGTGCGCCTTGTGTCCGGCATAATTGACTCCGGTTTTCAAAAACGGTCTTCCAGGCTGGTAAATTTCCCATAAGCTGAGTTCTAGTTTTAGTATTGAACCGATGACACCTTACACACTTTGATATGAAATGTCGAGTTAGATTTCGATCGAGTATGATCCAGTATCTGTTGCTGAGATGAACTAAAGGTAATTGTGTTCCTCCACGCATCGTTTGTTCATGTGCTTCTTGAATCTGTAGCTTGGCGATTGGATGGTCTTTTGGAATGATAACTGGATGTTTCTCATGGTAGGTCCAGGTTGTTGTCTATTGAACTCGACCACCGACTAGTAAAACATCATCATGTAGGAATGGAGACAAGAATTTAATCTTACTTGTATTTGCTGTTCTCTTCTGTTTTAAAGGATCACGAATTAGGTTTTTGAAATGTTGTTTTATTCTTATTCCGCGGGAGTTTCACAGTTGTCTACGGTTACCATAGTGGTGCCCAATAGGTATTGTTTTCGGCGCTAGCAGGAGTGCTTCCTCAAAGATTTTCTGAGACCGTCGCACTATAAATTGTGGGTGATTAACTACCTTCGATACCCCTGCATGCACAATCTGAGGGGTTGTCGGATGATTTTATATAAAATCACTATGGAGTAGTTAACTTCTGGGTCATCGATATTAAATTTGCTACAAACGTTTAAAATTTATGGGGCCTGCTTTTCAACCATCCCAGCACAATCATCGAATCCGTCCAAAAATATTTTGGTGTTTCATCAAACTTCAAAGCTTTTTACACTTTGGCAATTTTAACTTGGTTGCTATTGGTTACTACAATGCTGCCTTGTTTGATGTCCTGTCGTAGAAGTATCTTAATGCTGCGTAAGCTACTATGGAAGCATCACAAAATCCATGTAATTCTCCTGGGAGAGTTGAGTTTTTATCTTCTCTCTAGCTTTGGAAGAGTGGATTAACATTGTTGACATTTGTTTTCGATATCTTCTGGCAGTTTGTCATCTCAAGTTACGCCGGAGATCCAAAGGGTTTTCATTAAGATTTTGGCTTGTATCAGGGTTGGAGATAGCCACACTAATGGATCAAATAATTTGGGTGGTTCAGACAACATTTTTCGTTTGTTATTTTTCTATTTTGGTTGTTGAGGTTCATCTTAAACTCAAACTTATCAGTGCCTGGATTCCAAACCAATCCTAATGTCTTCACGGCTTCATCGTTAAATATAAAAGATTCGAATGTTCTCGAGTCTGGATCGAAATTTTCTATGAGTTGAGGATAATTGCATGTCTATTTTCTGAGGTTATACCTCCGGTTCTTAATAAGCTGATCAGTTGATTTTGGACCTCTTGAGCTCCCTTCCAGGTTGTTACTTCCTGATAATAAGTCTACAAATAGAAATCGCTCCTAAATATTTTTGCTGCAATTGAGAAGGTGCATCGGCTGTTTCTTCATTTGCGGCCAGCTATTGTAATGTGTTGATGGTCAGATGTGGTGCGGATGCCTTTCCAAACGTTACGGCTGTGAGCTGATATGATTTTATCGTTTTGTTGGGGGATATTCTCCATAATATTTTCTGGTACTGTTGATCATCCGGATGTATTTTTATTTGTTAGTACATTTGCTCTATGTCCGCTGTACATGCTACCTTGTATTTTCTCCATCACAGTAGAATTAACATTCGTCGTACGCTTTCCAGTGGCGTAGCCAGAAATTCGTCAACCCCCGCAATCCCCCTTCGCTACGCTGCTGACGCTTTCAATCCATCAATCTTTCATTTGAGCAAGATAACGGCTTGCTTCACGGAATCTTTGCACCAACTGCTAGCAAGAAAGTTGTCTCGATGAAATTTTCGGTCGTGCCGCTTAGTATTAATGAATGAAAATGAAAATGAAAATGAAAATGAAAATGAAAATGAAAATGAAAATGAAAATGAAAATGAAAATGAAAATGAAAATGAAAATGAAAATGAAAATGAAAATGAAAATGAAAATGAAAATGAAAATGAAAATGAAAATGAAAATGAAAATGAAAATGAAAATGAAAATGAAAATGAAAATGAAAATGAAAATGAAAATGAAAATGAAAATGAAAATGAAAATGAAAATGAAAATGAAAATGAAAATGAAAATGAAAATGAAAATGAAAATGAAAATGAAAATGAAAATGAAAATGAAAATGAAAATGAAAATGAAAATGAAAATGAAAATGAAAATGAAAATGAAAATGAAAATGAAAATGAAAATGAAAATGAAAATGAAAATGAAAATGAAAATGAAAATGAAAATGAAAATGAAAATGAAAATGAAAATGAAAATGAAAATGAAAATGAAAATGAAAATGAAAATGAAAATGAAAATGAAAATGAAAATGAAAATGAAAATGAAAATGAAAATGAAAATGAAAATGAAAATGAAAATGAAAATGAAAATGAAAATGAAAATGAAAATGAAAATGAAAATGAAAATGAAAATGAAAATGAAAATGAAAATGAAAATGAAAATGAAAATGAAAATGAAAATGAAAATGAAAATGAAAATGAAAATGAAAATGAAAATGAAAATGAAAATGAAAATGAAAATGAAAATGAAAATGAAAATGAAAATGAAAATGAAAATGAAAATGAAAATGAAAATGAAAATGAAAATGAAAATGAAAATGAAAATGAAAATGAAAATGAAAATGAAAATGAAAATGAAAATGAAAATGAAAATGAAAATGAAAATGAAAATGAAAATGAAAATGAAAATGAAAATGAAAATGAAAATGAAAATGAAAATGAAAATGAAAATGAAAATGAAAATGAAAATGAAAATTAAAATTAAAATTAAAATTAAAATTAAAATCAAAATTAAAATTAAAATTAAAATCAAAATCAAAATTAAAATCAAAATTAAAATCAAAATGAAAATGAAAATGAAAATGAAAATGAAAATGAAAATGAAAATGAAAATGAAAATGAAAATGAAAATGAAAATGAAAATGAAAATGAAAATGAAATTGAAAATGAAAATGAAAATGAAAATGAAAATGAAAATGAAAATTAAAATTAAAATTAAAATCAAAATTAAAATTAAAATCAAAATCAAAATGAAAATGAAAATCAAAATGAAAATCAAAATCAAAATCAAAATCAAAATCAAAATCAAAATCAAAATCAAAATCAAAATCAATATCAATATCAATATCAATATCAATATCAAAATGAAAATGAGAAAATGAAAATGAAAATGAAAATGAAAATGAAAGTGTTAGTGGGAAAGAATTTTTGTATGTTTATAGTTCCCAATACTTATATTTGCTGTTGAGTTATAGTCAGGTCCTAGTTGCTAGGGATTTAGAATTTGGAATTAGGGTATGAGGTGTTTGGATATTTCTAGAAAAAAGGAGAAATGCAAAGAAAAAAAACAATAAAAGGGAAAGAGGCTATAAATGGAATTTCCTTGATTGGAGGTTTTTGTGTTTGTAACTTATTGAAACCAACAAAGTCCTTAATACTATCCGATAAATAAAACCGATAAATAAAATAAAAATAAAAAGAATTCTCTAGTATTTCTGAACGCAGTTATTTTGTTTTTGTGTCCAATTTGAAAACACAATCGTGGCTGTTTCGTTGGTGATTTCGTAATTTCTGATTACGAAAACGTAACAGGATTTTCGTAACAAATATACCAAATGAAGTTAACTTGTTGAAACATTTTTTTAACAGAAATATTTAAGTACTGACTTACCTTAAATTTGTTTAAAATTCTCCTCAAAGGAACAAAAACTATATCATAAAACTCCTATATATTCCTAATAATCTCTTATTTATTTCTCTAAAAATTATCATATTGGTTAATTCTTACACCTAGCTATTTACACAAATAAAAATTAATCTACTACGGATCAATAAATAAAAAAAACAAAACTAATTTTACAATTGGCATCCGTGCACATAGCTGACATTACGAAAAATCGCAGCCGCTGCTGCAGCCGATGTCAAAAAATTACATGGATTCTGCGAAACCGTTGAAAATGTATTCGACAATGTCGTTGTCGGACAACAAGAAATTGGCGTTTGTGAATTTGTATCGCTTGTCGGTGACATTAGATCTTTTTCAATCGTTGCCTGGTGCCGTAACTGTTCCAGCCGCAATTGATTTTGTCGCTTCCATTTTGTTCTGAATATGCGAATAAAATATTTGTTATTATAACCTTTGTATAAAGTAGGGAACATTTTTATTAATTACCTTCGATTCTGGTACCATGTTTTCACCTGGGTTTCGGATAAATTTAATGCATCAGCCACATCACTTCGATCGGCCACTGATAAATATTTCTGGCAACGAAATTTTCGCTCTAAAAATGCTAGTTGAGCGTGTGTAAATGCGGTTCGTCTTCGTCGGGGTTTCCGACCAGTTTTCCCTAGTAAGCTGGTTCCATTTTGTAAATCACAATGTGACATGGGTGATAGAAGGTCTGTCCGGTGATTACTGTTATTGCCTAATAAATTTGTACTGAGACCATTATTAGTGAGCTGCAGTGTGTTGCCCAAAATGAATTGATGCTGAAATGGTGTGATTCTCGATTCAGGTGATGAACGATCTTCAATATCAATTTCTATGTTATCATCATCGTCGGTGTCTGAGTTTTGAAGTGAATCCCGAGAATTATCTGTAAATAAAAATGATATACTTATCATTAATTTTTATTGCGGTTCTAGTTAACACACTTATCTGTCTATTAATTATTTCCCCTTTCAACAGTAAACAAATATTTTAATATTAATTGGATTCAATCTGATATCAATTATTTCTATAAACAAGATAAAATCTATGTAAAAGATAAACTCGCATCATCGCACCCAACAACATCATCCACTTGACTCCGTGTTTTCTTTTGTTATTCAACCTTCTTATGTGTATTCATTATTCGATTCTCATCATATATGAAGAAAAACCAATTTTATTGTTTTTCAATCGCCGAGAACAATTCGAATTTATAGAGGGGGCACACGTGTATAACAAAAGTTCTAGATAATACGCGTGCCAATAGCAATTGGCATATTTTATTGTGTTGTGTTTGTGTTATTTGTTTGATTAACTAATTTACTATAGATCACGGATTAAATCATAATTTTATTTGATTGATTTTAATTTTCAACTTGGATTTCATATTGGGGAAAAGATTTTGATTTATACCGTTGGAATATTAGAAAATTCTGGGTGGCAACAAAAGAGAGAGCAACAAAAACGAGGATCTAATTAATACCTGGATGGAGTAACATTAGAAATTAGTCCGGTTAACAATAAAATCAATTACCAGTTATAAAGTGTAAATGTTAATAAAGTTACCGATAACCTAACCCCTTGTGACTATACTTATTTCGTGAATAAAGTTCGCCATCAAGTTATAGTGATACGATATATACAACGCCACAAGGCGTCAAAAACATATTATTATTAGGGGTACAACTGTACAAGGAACACGGTAAAAGTGGTACACCTGACGTGATTGTGGTGTTGTTTTCATACACCAGACGTGATTGTGGTGTTGTTTGATACACCCGCGTAACCAGCCTTAACATCATCAACACCAACAAATTTGGCAATTCAACGGTAGAGAGCGGATAGTGAAACAAATCAACTAATCCGTTTAAGCAGTATTTTGGCAATTATCATCCAGCTTTATCACAACCATTCGTAACGAGTTTCTGCACCGGCTGTCTAAATTAAAATTGTAAGTTCTCATTTATTTTTATTGGGGCAGTTTATATATCTTATATCTTCCTCTCTCGGTTAAAAATTAAACCAAAATTTAATCGCGATATTGATTTTCGTTCATTCGGCCTTTTCGGTGAGTAATAAAACAAAATGGAACGTTATTTTTAGTGTTATTTTTTTTGTTTTTTGAGGTTCCTCTTCTCCCACCGAGCGGTGATGACGGAGGCATCAACATCGCCCAACGCTGTAGCAGCGATCATTAAAGATGCTGTTGCCAAAGCCGTCGGTAAAAGCAACGATAACAATTTGACACAAGAGTCCCCACAAGTCCTTCTATTGTGGGTGGGTTAATTACTCGTGTGGCTTTTAAACCCCCGCAGCCGCTTCACACTCAAAACTCAAGCGTGTTGTTTGAGATTTTGGAGCAACAGTTTTTAGTTCCTGGGATTAACGTGGAATTAACGATAGTAAATAGGTAAGTTCTCTGGATGCACGACTTTACGACACTCTCACGTATTTGATTATTACAAGCGCGAACGGTACACATCCGTACACCACATTTAAAACAGAAGTGTTCCGGGTGCTCGGCAAATCAGAAAAGACGAAGCTTAACAACATGTTACATGGCTTGACAATTGGAGGCAGGAAGCCGTCGCAGTTGTTGAGCAGCATGAAATTAAACGCGACAAAGGCTGAAGTATTTGTAGACCATTTTGAAAGGGTATTTCAATTATATCCGTCAGAAAGTACGGATGAACAGAACAACAACATTCAAAACTACTTGGAAGCACCATTACAAATGAATCATACTAGCACGAGGTTTTCTATATTAAAAGTTAGAATTGTGATACAGAGAGAGTTAAATCCTAAAAAGGCGCCAGGAGTTGATCTTATCATAGGAAACATTTTGCAACAGTTGCCAGATAAGGGTATTTGATTTATAACTTACTTATTCAACGCTATACTTAGGACAGGATATTTCCCAATACAATGGAAGGTTTCACAAGTAATATTAAAACCGGGCAAGCCTCCAGGAGAAGTTACGTCGTACAGACCTATAAGCTTGCTACCAATTATGTCTAAGTTATTTGAAAAATTACTACTTAAGCGTCTAAAGCCTATATTGCTGGAGAAGAAGCTGATTCCGGTCCATCTGTTTGGGTTTAGGCTAGAACCCTCAACAATAGAACAAGTTCACAGAATAGTAGAAGTAATTGAAGAATCCCTGGAGGAAAAAAGATATTGTTCTGCTTTGTTCACGGGCGTAGCACAAGCTTTTGACAAGGTGTGGCATTTGGGATTACAATACAAAATTAAGCGATGGTTGCCACATGATTTCTACAAAATATTAACATCATATCTGCTGGACAGATATTTTATAATAAAACATCAAGATGCTTATACAAATATCCGCCCAATTAAATCTGGTGTACCATAGGGCAGCGTGCTTGGGCCGATATTATATCTGCTATATACCGCAGATATACCAACACGCAATCAAGTAACTGTCGCAACATTTGCAGATGACACGGCAGTACTCTCATCACATGAAGACTCCAGTAAAGCTACAGAACTTTTGCAAGAAAATATTAACAGTATTCAAGCATGGATGAAACAATGGAGAATTAAAGTTAATGATGCTAAATCTAATCATGTAAACTTCACTATGCGAAGAAGTACATGTCCATTAATACAAATAAATAACCAGAATATACCTCAAACTGATGAAGTAAAATATTTAGAAATTCACCTCGACAAACGATTAACATGGCGTAAATATATATGGACAAAAAGAGAGCAATTGGGAATGAAACTGACAAAAATGTATTGGCTGGTAGGCAGAAAATCCAGTTTGCCGATTGAAAACAAATTAATGCTCTGTAAAATAGTAATAAAACATATTTGGACATACGGTTTACAGCTGTGGGGAACGGCCAGCAACTCGAACTTAGACATTCTTCAGCGGTTAGATCTTAGATTTTAATCAATACT
Organism: Tipula helvola; assembly: GCA_963556165.1. NCBI lineage: Eukaryota > Metazoa > Arthropoda > Insecta > Diptera > Tipulidae > Tipula > Tipula helvola. The sequence continues at coordinate 271,769,851 of OY744481.1, forward strand.
GAAGCGCAAACAATGAAATTTACTAAATATGATATTTCTTTGATATTAAAATTATTTGATTTAATTTATATTTAAATGAGTTTGTTTCTGTATATTATATTATTGTCCATTTACTATTGTAAGGAAATAATGAATTAAACTGTTTGATATAAAAAAAAGTATTTAATTGTTTTCGGGAATTTATTACAATTTAAGTACAACGCCCCGGTGGCACAGAGGTTGGCATGCTTGCTTTTAAGCTCCGAAGGCCCCGGGTTCGATTCCCGGCGGATGATGAAAATTTACGGCTAGTTAATGTAGGATCAATGAATTAATCACTCATTATCCGTTAAAAAAAATGATTACGAAACTTCATCATGAAGCGGCCAAATCCCTATGTGGAATGTAGCGCCAGCGAAAACAAAAGTTCAACATTACAACATCGTTGAAAGACAAACCACTTTATGAAGCTATAGAGGAAAAGGTCACCCAACTTAATGGCCCACGGATAAAAAGAAAGTTCCTGATTTAGTTGACTTCGGTGTAACTAAGCATTGCTTGCACATATTCTAAGGCCGCGGTGATTGCTATGATCTGCCTTCTGATCTGATCACTCACCGGTAATAGTAATAGTGAGTACCGATGTCCTATAAGGAAAGAAACAAACAAGCGAACTATAATGGGATCAATGAAGGAGACTAGTCGAACAAAATTGTCTACTGAGTATTCCCCTTATCAGAATAGCAGATACTAATGCGGCGGCAGAAAATCCATAAGATGATCTAGTTACCTGGTGGTTTTGAAAAAGTTAGCAAAATGTCACATAATATACAGGTACTAATCCAGGAAAGGCGAAAAATTCGCAGTCATTTGAACAAAATCGCGGCTGTAAGACATGGCGAATAGATCGGAAGGGAAAACAAATCAACTCACGTCATATTCACGCTGAACAAACGCACCTATATGACCACTAGTGGGCAGTGGAATTAAGCGATATAAATATTCCTCACCAAATAAAGGTCAAATACTTAGGTTTGCACCTGGATAGAAGGCTAGCGAAGCAAAGCGCAATCAAATAAAAATCACATAAAATTTTACTCTACAAAGCGATAACAAAATTCATATGAGATATGGTATTCATTTATGGAGATCCACTGAGAAAGAACAGGTCCACTCGGATTGATGAGTCTGTAAATTAATTAAATGTTTAGAATATATATTCAAGTATAACCTAATAATTAAATTGTGAACACAAATAATAAGTATTAACATTGGTTAAAACTTAAAATATATAATAATTTTAGCTTAAGATTTAATTACTTTTTGTTAGCTTCTTATGTAGAAAGATTCAGCAATAAATCCTTTGGCAGCATTTAAAAAAAAATCTATACAAATTTTTCAAAAATCCAAACGTTTAGTTTAAGCTTTTAGGTTTAAAATGCTGACACTGTAAATTAACAAAACACCATTACAACAGTAATTAACATAAAAAGTAATTCAGCAGTGCCAATGCACTAAATGTAATCAAATAATTTTATTTGGTTTTTAGCTTAATGTTTTATTTATTTTTATTAATTATTTAATAAAAACCCGACGTTTCGACGGTACATTCCGTCATTTTCAGGGGCACAATTTTTACTACAATTTGAAAGAAAATTTTTATTTTTTAATAACGAATGTTTTCCTAATGTAACTAGAGTTTAAATTAAAATTTACAAATTACTCAGTTTAACCGAAAAAAATTTTAAAGTTATACAATTTGAGTGACAAAATTTTTTTTAAGAAAATCTATATAAAATGTTGTCGTAATAATTTAACAAATATTTTGAAACTTCCTGGATATTTAATAAATTTTGTTGTTTTTTGATGTGAAGAAGTCCAACTGATTCGAGGGGCTCAAAAGGCAAAGAAATTTTTGAATGAGCACTCCGAATTGTATGTGTTGAAAGCTGACAAGGGTAACATAACGGTATACTTATGCCAAAAATTGAATATGTAGAAAAAATGGAGTTACTCTTGTCGGACAACAAAACTTACAGTGAAATTCGGAAAGTTGGTATTTCTTCAATGCAATCTAAATTAAATGTAATCATTGGCTCGTGGGAACGTTTATAAAAAATTGAGAACAATTTGGCAAAATTTCTTAAAAATTAGCATGGTACGACCCCACGAATGTATGGTCTGCCAAAAGTACATAAAATTGGTATTCCCTTGAGACCAATTGTAAGCTATTTAGGTTCGCCTTTATACAATTTATCCAAATTTTTGTCTAACATTTTGAACCATTACGTGGGAAATAACTTTTCGGCTGTAAAAAACGCAGACGATTTTATAAACGTTGACTCATCTTTGGTAATAATTTTGGTTAAAAAATTGTGGAATAGCATAAAAGCATGTAGTAACACAAATTTGGAGTCGAAACAATTTGTAGAAGGGTTGAAATTTGTGTTAGATCATACTGAATTTAGTTTCGGTGGAAGATGTTTTAGGCAAGTGTTTGGTTCACCGATGGGTTCGCCAGTTAGTCCAACAGTGGCTAACCTAGTAATGGAATACGTTGAAACCGAAGTGTTAAAAACATCTTCCGTCAAACCTATCTTCTTTTACCGGTACGTGGATGATATTATTGCGGCTATTCCAAATTCGGAAATTGATAATTTTTTGGATTCATTTAATAGTTTTACCCCGCGAATTAAATTTACTTGTGAAATTGAAAATCAAGGTTGTTTAGCCTTTCTGGATACTACGGTAATACGTAATGAGGATGGAAGTTTAACTACAGATTTATATCATAAAAAAACCTGGTCGGGTCGGTATCTAAATTATAACTCGTGGCTTCCATCATCTTACAAAAATAACACAGTGTTTCTGTTGGCTGAAAAAATTTTGAGATTATCGGATGAGGGTTTTCATGCCGAAAATTTCAAAATTTTAAGTAATGTTCTAACTCAAAATGGCTATCCGAGAGGTGTAGTTACTAGAAGAATTAGAAAGGCTATCGAAAAACATTGTAATTCGGGAAATATTTTGGAAAATACGCGCGTAAATCCAAATTTAATCGTTGAAAATAATCGCAAACTTTACATTTCGATCCCATATGTTAAAATTCTTTTCGAAAAAAAAAAATTCTTTTACAAAATTATGATATTATACAACTTATTGGTAGCAGGGCCGTTCTTATATATTTAAGCGCCCTGGGCTAAAAATATTAGGCGCCTTTGTAGAATTGTAGAAGCAAAAAAAAAATTTCCCAGTGCAGAATCATCTTCTGTTTTAAAACCAGTACATTCAGCACCATGAAATTCTAGAGAAAATACAAGACATGTAATTCAAACAGCATTTAGAAAGAGAGGCAATTAATTCCAGAAACGAAAAAACGTTAGTGATTTCGACGATCGGAGACGATACAATGAATAATATGAGAACCCCGGATGATTGTGAAAATGCGTACTAGCATTGATACCTCTATCAATAGGCGTTGGGACCTGTAATTGTTATATAAATGGCCATTTGGATCGGTCGAATATTTCTACACGTTTCGTGGAAAATTCAATTTTTTTGAAAATCAACTGAACTATAGCCCACAAATTCAGAACCACAAAAATCGAACATCTGCAAATGTGCTCCGATTTCGATGATTGATACGTCTACCAATAGGCGTTGAGACCTGTAATTGTCATACCAACGGCCATTTGGATCGGGTAAGTTTTCTGAACATGCGGTGTAAAACGTTATCACGTCAAAATAAAAATTTTCTTTCAAATTGTTGTAAAAATTGTGTAAATAATTAATAAAAATAAATAAAACATTAAGCTAAAAACCAAATAAAATTATTTTATTACAACAAAACAAACGCTTAAAAAAGTGAATTAAATAAATGTAATCTAGTATAAGTATAAGCTATCACTATATTAGAGGACTTTAGAATGGTTCACCATGTTTTTAAGAATACTGACATGTAGACTTGAGGATTTATATTTTCAGTGAAAAAAACATGCCTCTTTCTGAATCTATTTCTCTTTGTCAGATGTAAGTATAATTGTGGAAGCATTCTGGGCCCATAAGCTAGAACTCCTTTGATCGACCCAATTCTTTGGTATAAGTTTATTTTTGTTGTGAAATACAAAGGTTTTTAATTACTCTTCTCGAAAAATGGTATGAATGGTAATAAACAAATCAAAATTATTTTCTCACCTAAGGGCGAGAAAATAATTTTGATCTCTACATTGCGAGGTCAAAGTGTGGAAACCCATAGAAATTTCGCGGAGTATGTCAAACAAAAAATGAGCAAAGTTTAGTCTTAGGTAATTTTCAACAAGGAATTTAATCGTGAGCTTGGTTGTGACCTTCACCTTCATCTTAAAGGTTATTTTGAGGTCAAGGTCATTTTTTATAGGGAAACTCCAGTTTTTGACATCGGATTCGAAAAGAGCGATCAATTGTACGTTCGAATATGTATTTTCCATGATCTCCCAAAGGCCACCTGAAGGAATATATTTTAATTGTAAAGCTTATGATTTGCTGTGAAAATTAAAAATAATAATAAAAAAAAAACTTAAATAACAGAACATTGTAATAATGCTTGTGTTGCTAAAATATAAATTTGAAAAATAAAGAATTAATTTTTTTAAATTTTAATTTTTTTCATTTTCGTAGCAAATCATAAGCATTATAACTATGATAAAATGTATTCCTTCAGGTGACCTTGGGAGGTCATGGAAAATACAAATTCGGACGTACAATTGATCGCTCTTTTTGAATCCGATGTCAAAAACAGGAGTTTCTCTATAAAAAATGACCTTGAAGATGAAGGTCAAGGTCACAAACAAGGTCACCATTAAATTCCTTGTTGAAAATTACGTAAGAATAAATCTTGGTCAATTTTTTTGACTGAACTCCGCGAGATTTTTAGGGGTTTCCATACTTTTTCCTTACCTTGTATATGTTGAGTTGGATGTATTTTTCAATGTGTGTGTGTGTGTATGAATATTTACTATTATAATGTTGAAGAATCTTGTTAGTATTTTGGCTCATTATAATTTTACATCATATTGGTTGTATTGTGTAGTATTTTTTTTTTTATCTATTATTATTCCAATTGAATCATTGTATTTTATTATTATTAGCTAAAGGAATGCCTGCTATACTGACCTTGTGGTTAAAAAGGCACTTCCTTATTTCCAGTCAGAAACATTCAGATGTATACGGCAAATTAAAATCAACGAAACACTTTTTTTTTTTTTCTTACTTTTTTTATTTTAAAAATACATAAATATGAAGTAACTAAATATATGTGATAACATTATTGATAAAAAATAAAATTTTAAATATGATATCTTCTGTTTGGTTTTTAACTTTATGTTTAAATTTCCCTCTAAATATGAGCCGTATACATCTGAATGTTTCTGACTGTATTTAATTTTTTTTCGTATGTGATTATAGGTAGTTATATTTTTTGTAATGAAATAAATAAAAATAAAAATAAATAAATAAATTCTTCATAGGAAGAATTTTCGTTGGTTTTGTGTTGAACCTAAACGTCGTATTTTGTATGCATAGTTTGTTCGTTTTTTTTTTTGCTGTACAAGGGCATCGTGCATGATCATGTTATTATTGTTTCTCCTCTATACAAATATTTGTAAGTGCTATGTAGTTGAATAAAACGAGTACGCATACGAAATACTCACAAGTAAAAGTATGTTTTGACATGAATTGGAAACAATTTTGATGAAATGCGTTGACAGAATATAAAATTTGAAGTTTGGGATTTGAAGTTTGAAATTTGAAATTTGTAATTAGGAGTTTGGGGTTTGAAGTTTGGAGTTTGGAATTTGAAGTGTGGAGTTTGGAATTTGCTAAGAAGAATTCTTGGTCCCATGGAAGATGATAAGAAGAATTCTTAGTCCCATTAAAGAGGGAGCCACGTACAGAATGCAAATGAATCACGAGATCAGGAATGATCTCGATAAAGTCGACATCATACGATTCATAAAATCGTCAAGGCTAAGATGGCTTGGGCATGTACTACTTTCACAAAATCGGACCACTAAACAGTCCTTGGAGTCGGCACCAGCGAAAGTAGGACCTCGTGGGAGACCACCTACCCGATGGATGGACGACGTTGAGAGGGACCTATACACACTCGGCCACCGTGTCTGGCGTTCTCTTGTGGCGGATCGAATTATTTGGAGGAGCATCGTTGAGGCGGCCAAATCCCTTCATGGGATGTAGCGCCAGCGGAAGAAGGAAGAAGTTTGGAAATGAAATTTGAAGTTTGACGTTTGGAATTTGGAATTTGAGATTTATAATTTGCAATTTAAAATTTGAAATTTGGAATATGAAATTTTGGATTTTGAAATTTGGGATTTGGAATTTAAAATTTGAAATTTAAAATTTGGAGTTTGGAATTTGGGATTTGAGGTTTGAAATTTGGAATTTAGAATTTGAAATTTATAATTTGGGATTTTAAATTTGGAATTTGGGATTTGAAATTTGGAATTTTAAATTTGGAATTTGGAGTTTGGAATTTGAAATTTAAAATTAAAATTTAACATTCGGAATTTAAAATTTGGAATTTAAGATTTAAGATTTAAAATTTTGAATTTGAAATTTGGAATTTGAAGTTTGGAATTTGGGATTTGAAATTTGGAATTTGGAATTTGAAATTTAAAGTTTGGAATTTGGAATTTGACATTTGGAGTTTGAAGTTTGGAATTTGGAATTTGTGATTTAAAATTTAGAATTTATTTTTTTAATCATTCAAGGTGTAGAGTTTTTGGAATCAAATAGTTTGTTCATAACATTGTGGGTTGGGGCAAGATTACTAAAGTTTCAGATTTCTAAATCAAAATCATTCTGAATTTAAATTTATATATCTTCTTCTATAGGTAATTTTGTTTCGCAGATTGTGCGTTTAAAATTAATAAAGTTATTAGCTAAATCATATATTTGTGCTAATTGTTTGTCATATTAGTATATAAGAATATACTAATATGGATACTCAAATTATTTAATTTAATTTAGTATGGGCCACTTAAAGCTGTATTATTTAATGAGTTCCAGATCTAATTTAAATTATTTAGCAGTGGAATTTTAAGCAGAATAGCCATAAGCAATTATTTATTTTAATTTTGATTTTGGAGGTAATTTCTAGAGTCAATGGGCCCGATTCTGGAACGGTAAAATCCATGTTATGTTATTTTATTTCCCTGCTTCCGATTTGAATTTGTATTGAAAAAACAGAAATAACATAACATAGCATAAAATTTTGGGAGGCAGAATCGGGCCTAATAGCTATAGATTTGGAAATGGAATTTTATTGGGTTTCAGATTTTTTAGTTACTGATTTTAGAATTTTATTTTAAAATATTAAAAACAAAAAGATATTTAGTATTTAATATTCATAATTTAGAATTCAATTTTTTTATGCATCTCGAATTTCAGGTTATTTAGTTAGTGATTAATTTGCTGTCGTTTTAATTTAGATGCCGAATTGAATTTAATTTATTTAAGGATATTAAGGGCTGATTTTAAATAAAGAATTAATGGTGAAGTAAATTGGGTTTTCGGTTTCACTGAATTTAATGAAATTAAATTAATTTTTGTTAAAATTATGTTGAATTATATTTAGTGAAATTAATATTTCAATGTAATTGAAGCATTAATGTAATAATGTTGGTGTTAATGTTGGTATTGGTGTTGATGTGGATATTGGTATTTATATTAAAATTTATAAATTAGGCAAGCTTCATGTGGGGAGCCCAGGAAAATTCATTTGAATGAAAGGCCCATATAAAATGTAAAAATTTGTTATCAACCATTAAAGTGTCATGTCTGGAAAGTACGTCAATTAATGAGCCTAGCCAACAATTATTCTCAGAAAAATTATCAGAACAAGTTTTTTATGGGAGCCCAGGCAAATTCGACTGAATCAAAGGCCCATATAAAATTCAAAAATCTTTATAAATTGAACCTTTAAAGTGTCACGTCTGGAAAGTATTTCAATTAGTGAGCCTAGCCAATAATTATCCCTAGAAAAATTTAATCGTTTAAATGATTTTAGTTTAGAATCACCTGAGAAACTCGACCAAGCTGACATTGGTTGAGGTAATAGCGCGACGGGCGAGGTAGCAGTTGGTTTAATTATTGTTATGCAAACTACATATTTATGTTAATTTATTTGTAATATATACATATAACGAATAATTTAAAATTTATTTCAGAGAATTTAATTTATACTTAATCAATTTTAGAATAGTTATTATAAAGGATTAATTCAGATTTTAAATTTAGGAAATTTTTGAAAAACCTGAAACAGCTTTCCAGGAACTTAAGCAGTAAAAGAACTTGGAATTGTCTTGCCTTGTGCTAAATAATTGACTCAAACTATACATACTACTAACTATCACTACTTAGGTATCTGGAGCCGCGTTGATTCTTTGCTACTAATATACCTTTACTTTACTTCGGTTTTTTTATATCTAAAGGGTGTACGGAGGGCCCGGTGTCATCCGGGAGCTTGCTTAGGCTTGGTCGTACATTCTGATCAATCAATCAGAATAGTTTTTGTTAGCTCGGGCAATTGTTTTACATTTCTGTATAATTTGTTGAACAAGAATTATTATAAGTTGATTAGTTGAATTTTCCAGTAATTGTGAAAACAGTGTTGCCATAAATAGCGCAATAAATACATAACACTTCATTTTTTATGTACATTTTTTAATTTTCTAAATTTAAGTATCGATTTTAATACTTCAGTGGAATATTATTAAATTAGAAAATGTGCAAAAATAATAGCAGACTATTAGACGTCCGTTGTTTTAATTTGGACTACTTGGGTGAATTACATGGAAAACTGGAATAATTTCCACGCAAAATTTAAAATAATGGATACATTTCGACCTTCACTTGCACGCAGGTCGAAATGTATCCACGCAGGTCGAAATATAGCGAGGAGGAAGCATTATCGATTGGAAAGCGTTTTGTTTGCGCGGCATTGGGCACGTATTTAGAATTAATAAGCAAATAGACCAACATATTTACAAAGATATCATGAAAAAGGTGACAGAGCTTTATTCCATTGAAAACATGCCGATTTCAATTATTTTCCAACATTATAACGATCCTAAACATACTGCACACGCACAGCTGCGGTTCAACATATAACGATCCGTATAATGAAGCACGAAATTTACAGAGCTCCAAAATTCACGGGCCATAGGCGTTAATTCGTCCCTATGCCGACAGGGAATATCTTTCTGGCTTCTGGCTATATGGATGCAGAATTTAATCGGCTATTTTGTGCACTAGAAGAACCAGAGTCGCTATCCCTGACAAGAGGTGTTAATGGCCCTTAGCCAAGAGGTGTTAATGGCCCTAAGCCTTCAGTAAAAATTGCAATTTGAAGATTAATATTCAGAACTAATTTATTTGAGGGGATAAGGCCTGAAGGGCGTCGAATTCAATCAGCTATTCCGGGTACTATCAGAACCTGCGTCGAAATTTCTGGCAAAGTTCGTTAAAGGCTCTTTCGCTAATTCAGCCAAAATTTCGATTTGATAATTACATTTAGGAATAAATTTAATTCTGGAGATATGGGGTTTTGGGATTTTATCATCGATTGTGGGGCACTTGGCAAAGTGTCTTATTGGTCCTCAACCAAGCTAAGAATAAAAACATTTTGAAGACTAAAATTTGGATCACAAAAATAAAAATAAATTAATAATAAAATTTGGATACCGTTTTGACTAGATAGTTAGGGAATTGAATTAGCTATTTCAATATGTTTATTATCTTTTCCAATATTCTATTCTAATATTTTTGTTTTTTCTTGCTATCCCCTTGACAAAAGAAAATTTTCAGTTAAATTGCGACTCACGAGGCTTTGCAACATATTTGGCCATGCCATCGCTGTGAGAATATTCTGAAAATATTTCACGATACTGGCAACTGATGGTCTCTGCGGTCATATTTTACAATCCTAGCCTCATGACAAAATCCTGAAATAATTTTAGAGTGAGATATGAATTTATATTGAAAAAACAAAAATAACAAAACATAACATAAAATTTTGGTAAGGCAGAATCGGGTCTAATGAAATCTGTAGTTCCGATATATTAAGCCGTATTCTAGGATTTACAATTTTATGTTATGTTATGTTATTTTTGTTTTTTCAATATAAATTCAAATAGGAAGCGGGGAAATAAAATAACATAACATGGATTTTATGATGCCGGAATACGGGGCATTATCTATTATTTTTCTGTCATGATAGTTTCGAATTTTAATCTTAAAATTGCGATTTTAACTGAAGTTTCCAAGGGCAATATTAGAACCTCTTGCCCGAGATTTGGACTCAGTTTCTGATAGTACCTATACTGAATAGCTGATTAAATTCTCCATCCATCAACAGAAAATTTACTCCCTATCCCCAAAAATAAAGTTCCAAATATTTATTAATCTTCAAATGAAAATATTGACTGAAATTGACATAACGAGCCATTAACGCCTTAACAGAGATTAACAGAGATTTGGATCTGCCTGATATCACCAAAAATAGCTATAATTAAATTCCCCTATTATCTAGTCAGAAAGGTATCCCTTATCCTCAGAAATACATTTGTTTCGAATTTTAATCTTTAAATCACAATTTTTACTGAAGTTTTTAAGAGCAATTAACACCCACTGCTAGCGGTTTTCAGGGATAATGCCCCGTATTCCGGCATCATAAAATCCATGTTATGTTATTTTATTTCCCCGCTTCCTATATGAATTTATATTGAAAAAACAAAAATAACATAACATAACATAAAATTGTAAATCCTAGAATACGGCCTAATATTTCAGTAGAAATCCTCATTTTGTCTAATTGGAATTCAATTTAACAGTGTGCAACTAAAAATTGACTTTTGTAACTTCTCAAGTCTTGAATGTTTTCTATGGTAAAATTATGGTCAAATTTGAAATCGACGTTTGTTATTTAAATTTAAAATTTCATAGGAAAAATGTACAACAAGCTCAAAGAGTGGAATGTGGAATTTTGATTAAAGATAAAAAACCATCGTGGATTATTTGTTTTTGATAATCTATCAGGATCAGAAGAAGCATATGCCCAGTAAAAAGAAAATTAATTTACTGTCCAACGTTAAAAAAAATTTATACTATAGCTGTTATAGCTGATTAATAATTTTAGTGACCATATGAACGGGAGTTGTATAACATGAGTTGTTCTATTATTATAGTGAAGTGCTTGTTGAACCTTGCAATTCTTAAGTGCACATATTTTGTGGGATGTCTGTTATAGCTATAATTTTAGATTGTTGTCAATATTCCTCTAACTTGTAACAAATTACGGCAGCCAATTGTATTTTTTTTAAATTTTGATTCTTTATTTTTAGTTATAACAATTTTCATCAAGTTAATAAAAATATGTAAAAAAGTTACACCGTAATATTATATTACCATCATGTGTACGAACATTAATTAAATCACTTAATAGATCACGAATTAAAAATGACTTTGAACTATCTTGCATAGTGCCACTCGCTTAATTAAAAATACAACAATTTATCACAAAATTCACGGGAAAAAAATCAACAAATTTAACACTGATAATCCATAAAATTTAATAATTTCACTTTACTATTTTATTCACAAATCCTTAATTTTTTGATCCTTCCCAATGAAGCTGTCACCAACGACTAAACAATTTTTAAATTCTTCGTCTAAATTTTCTCGCCTTAAAATCAGTGCAATCAAATCAACATAAATGACATGATAAACGGTACAATTAACATACACATCAGACAGATTTAAATATTATAATCCTTTTTATTACATTGTAGATATTTATATACATTGCAGACTATTGTGTGTGAAAAGGGCAAAAACTCAGCAACAATAAAAAAATCAAATTTCCCCGATTTTCCAATGCAATTTCTTATTTGATTTTGTTTATTCTGCATTATCGACAGGCGCCGTACACGATATACGCTACAATGAGGAGGCGTATCCTTATTTGATGTGAATTGTGATTGGGGAATTTTTGTTTAGTACATAAAAAATTAAATAAATTTATTGGATAAATAAATACATAAATATAATGTAATTTGATATAAAGGTTAATAGGATTTTTTAAGGACTTTCAATTATGAATAGAAAATTTGGTTGTTGCTGCTTTTATTATGTTGGTTTTGATGTATTAAGTATTATATACATTTACATATTGTTTGCGTGTATTATGTTTTTGTTTAAAAGATCAGAGTTTAATAAACCGCGTCCACTCGAGCTGTAACATGCATAAAATAAATACAATGTACTATTTATGTATACTCGCATTTTTATGGAAAATATTTTGTATTTCGTGAATTTTATAAAGTGGTTGATTTAATTAAATAATAATTTTATTTAGTTTACTACTATACAAACAGATTTGAAGTATATACTAAATTATGTTAAAATATAGGTTTTATTGTGCTTTGGACCAAATTGCTCAAAGTGGACAGTACGTTCGTAATTTTGATCAATTTATCAAAACTGTTATTTTAAAATATGTAATTCAAGATTAACGAGGTTAGAGATAGTTAAAACTGCAAATATCATTTGGATCGACGGATGTGCAATGGGTAAGAGGATTCTGAAATTCAATGGTATTTAAATATCCGGAAATCGTTGACTGATTCTGCAAGTTCTCCTTCCGTTTGACTCCGGTTTTCATCGTGTAAAGCTTCCACTTCCTAGAAGGGATAGATATTTCGCATTTCAGATATTTCGTATTTCCCTAACTATTCGTCCAGACAGATAGTTGCTTGGCCATGCTCCTCACTATATATTTTTGGAGTTTATTGTCTTATTCTGTTCTTTATAAGGATAGCAGTTCCTCATGTAACTTTCCGCAAGGATGCTTATTGTCATAAAAACCGTACCGTTTGATTTTGAGATGGTTCATCGTTGTAAAATGTCTTTCAGAAATCAGAATATTATCAATGTTCTGTTCAATAAGGAAATTTTAAGCTTCTAGTTTATGTTGTACTGGCCCATTGGCCTTCCAAACAGATACCTTAAGTTCATTAATTTTTGGTTTTAGATTAAGAGTTGCACATGAGTATATAGTATTTATCACTTTGTTTATTCCCTGGTCGCCCGAATTAAGAAACTTCTGACTGGGTCTGCGTACTATATTTTATGATTGAAAGTAGCAGACATTTAGCTCTTCGCTGGTTTCTTTTGGCTACACAGTGGACTCGACCCCTTTTATCATAGCCTTGGTTCCTTTTGCGCTCTTCAAACAGTATACATATATAAAGGTATTTCCATTTTTTAAAAGAGCGGCTATACAACTTTTCAGTATCCGTCGATGTTTTTGGCTTGAATCCTGGGTGGAGTCAAGAAATCGGTACGTTAGTAAACAATTCTATGAAAAATTTAGAATAAATTCAAAAAATGGTCAAAATTACCCATAATTAAATTTCTTTCTTTACCTGGCTCAGATGGAATTACTGTATCAAATTTGATGGAACCAATTCCTGAAAGAACCAAACTAAAAACAATTATTCGGAATTTGCATCCGAGTTATTTGGAAAAATTTCTGAGTAGGAAAATTATCTCAATTGACCAATTGAAGTTTCTTTGTAAAAACATAGAGGATTTAAAATATTCTTGAAAAACGAGCAAACTTATAGTTTCCTGAACTACTAAGCTAAATCGTCCTGTGTTGAAATTCGACATACCACGAAAAATATATAGTTTGTCCAATAATAATGCTAATGAGTCGAATCGACTAGAGCCTAGAGGTAAAAATAAACTCTGGTGATTCAGACGGTTCCATAATGTCCGAGCGTCAAGAACCAGAACCAGATCTATCTGTAATTTCAACTCCGAAATTAGCACAAACGGCAAAATGTTGGAATTGTAGGAAAGAAGGATATACCTACTATCAGTGCAAGATTCCAAAAACTAAGATATTTTGTTCTATTTTATTGGGTTTATATCTAGGATGTGTTCCAATTGTGTTCATCCTATGGAAAAAAAACAAGTAAACGAAGTTTGAATGAGGCCAACTCATAAATTACCTAAGACTCCACCTAAATTGCTGTTCGATAGTCAACCTAAAATTATTCCTCCATTTTTGGAAGTAACAGTGAACATATTATTGATTCTTTATCTTTGAAAATTTTCAAAATTGATTCTCAAATATCAACCGCTGACGGAACAAAGCATAAAACAAAGGGATATGTCAATGTGCTTTTTAATTATAAGAACAAAATTTTTGTTTTACCAGTTTTGGTGGTTCCATCTATTAAAACTCTATTGATTCTGGGAATTGATTTCTAGAATTCCTTTAATATAACTCCGGTTGTAAATTCCATAAACACTGTTAATATACTTTTTAACGATAAAATTGCTCAATGCTAACATTCCTTATGTGATAGTCAGATTCAAGATCTAAAAGCTGTCTTCGATACTTCGTTAATTTCTAATGGTGATAAAATTGGTAGGACTCATTTGATCCAACACTTTATCGTTACTGACTCAGCAAGACCAATAAAACAATGAAATTATCCCGTGTCTCCGTACAAGCAAGAAAAGCTTGATATTTAACTAATTCGAATGTTGTGCCTCGGCGTAATAGAGAAGCCTATTAGTCCTTGGCCGAACCCTTTAGTTTGCGTTTCCAAACCAAATGGTAAAATGCGAATTTGCTTAGATTCAAGAAAATTAAATGCGGTAACTAAACTGGATGCTTATCCGATTAGGATTCTAGGTAGATTCAAAAGTATGAATTATCTCTCAAGCATATAGACCTGTCCGATACCTTTTGGCAGATTCCTTTAGAGGAGACGTCTAAGGAAAAAAACGGCTTTCTCGATTTGGTGTAGGGGTCATTTTCAGTTTGTAGTGATGCCATTAGGTCTCCACAATGCTCCTCAAACTCAATCGCGTTTGATGGATTTGGTGTTAAGTGTCGATTTAGAACCAAATGTTTTTGTGTATTTGGATAATGTTACGATGTCAAATTCCTGAAGAATACACATAAGTTTTACATTTGTCTTGTTGCAACTGATCTATTTAAGTTTAGCATTTTACTGATCCACTGTAAAATAAAACAATTTGAATTTATGTACAAAATTGTAAATATGCGCTTACCTTATACACATACATATATTATTTTTCCAGAACCTTTGATATTTGTATTATATAAAATTAAAATTACTTACAATAACGTAACATTAATGTTATACTAAATATGTATTAGTGCCAATGTATTATGCTAAAAACAAAAAGATTTTTTTGGTACTGATTTTCATTCTGGTCCAGTTCTTGCTGATGTAAAAATGTTAACATATTTATCAGTGTAACAATTGTAATAAATAAATTAAAAATTATAAATTTAAGTGTTTTAAATCCGGCACATTTCACACAAACATTTTTTGGAGGTTCTACCGAGATAATTTTTTTTTTTTTTTTTATATTTTTGTGTTTTAATTGGGTGCAGGCAGAACGGACTTATTAACAGTCCTAGCTCCTTGTAACTGTCAGAGCTTCTGCACCCAATGCGCGATCCTGCAAGTAAAGATTAATAGCTACCTTAAATTTATTTATTTCGTATTCATTCGGAAATTTGAAGTGTATGAGCGAATTCCACTTTTTTGATGTTCTGTATAAAAATTCGCGCTTGATTTCTGCAGTTCGAGGTTTCGGAAGCTTCACCGTAAACCTATGTGCATTGGTTGTTCCTCTTGTTACTCTTGTTGTTGTAACGAATGGTGGTATTTTCTCCGATAGTTCTGCAGAACATTTACCATGCAAGCATCTGTAGAAGACGCAGAGTTCTGCAACATCTCTACGATGCTGTAAGCTATCTAATTGTTGAGTAAGTCTGGGATTCCGTATTATTCTGATAGCGCGGCGTTGAACCCATTCCAATAACTGGAGGGTGGTTACATACAATAATAAATTCATCTTTAAATTGGAGATTCACACCAGCCAATTTACACCACAAAACTTATATTTACATTGAGCCAAATTTGTAAGTGAAAATTTGTACTTGGAACTGTGCAATCGGAATTTGAGGAATTCATTGATCAAAGCAATTATTGTGAGTACATTTTTAAATTAAAATTGTGTCGGTGAAGTGAATCAAGTGTGCTTTTGTGGCTGAAGCTAACAAATTAACATTTCCGTAAGGCCCGTTGCACATTCAGCTAAGTTAAGCGAGAAATGTAGTTTTCGTTAGCTTTCTTAGCTCGCCTAGCTCACCCCTTTGCACTTTCCAGCTGATAGCTAGCCTTATACAAACATACATTGCTGATTTTATATCTTCCCATTAAAATTTTTTATTTTCAACCGGGGGATAAGAATTTAGCTCACATCGCTTAGCTTAGCTTAGCTGAAATGTACAACAGTCCTAATAGTCTGTCTATACACATAACGGGAATTTCAAGATCGTCATTAGTGCAATCCGTTTATTTATTAGTGGAAAGTTAAAAATTGATTAAAATGAATCTCGAAGAGAAGAAATCTTTTCTTCAAGCTTTCGATAAACTGAAAAGATTATTTGAGTCTTTACAACGTATGGAAACTTTCATCAAGGTCATGAATGAAGAAACCGCTATCGAAGAAATTACAGTACGACTTGAAACCTTGAATGAAACCATGACAGATTTCCGCGAAATAGAAGATAAAATTATGTCGTATCCAGATCAAACTTCTGAGATTGTTGATTTTGAATCTCGATTCTTCGATGCCAAGGTAGCACTTAAACGACAAAAGAATAAATACACCACTAACACTATTGATAAGAATGAGCAAATTCAATTACAACGAACTGTAACTCAACTTGCAGTAAACCAATCCACGTTTCTTGAAGCATTTACAAATGTAAATAAAACTTCATCTGATGTTAGATTGCCAAATATAGCAATTCAGTCTTTCGGTGGACAATAAGATGATTTCCGGCATTCAAGGATCTTTTTGAATCGTCAATTCATAAAAATGAATCAATAAACAAGGTACGCAAGTTCCAATACCTTAAAGGAGTTTTGCGTGATGAAGCCGCCGCACTCATTAGACACATCAAATGTACAGCTGCTAATTATGAAGAAGCGTGGAATAAAATCGTAGACCGCTACGATAAGAAAAAAACAGGTTGTGACACAATATATACAGTTATTTTTGAATATTGCGCCAGTTACAAAACCAACTCAACCCAATCTCCGTTCAGTGTACAACACAGCTGATGAGGTCATATACGAGGCTTACGTGCATTAGGAAGTGAGGCTGAAGGGAGAGATCCGTTTCTAATAAATATTTTATTAAGCAAGGTTGATGTAAATACACGACAATTGTGGGCACAAAAAATTTTACATAATGATTTCCCAACGTTTGAATCATGTCTGAAATTCATTGGTGAATAATGCGACACTATGGAAAATAGTGAAAGTGTCTCGACTATGATAGGAAATAAAACGCCTTTATTAAAACAAGCTAGAATTACTATTCATCATGCCATAAACACACCCGGAGTTAAACGAATACAACATATAGAGTTAAACGAATACATTATTCAAATGCCAACAATTCAAGTCAATGAGCATTCCAGATCGACGGAATTTTGTGTTGAAGCATAATATGTGTTTTAATTACTTATTGTTAGGGCACTCAGCACAATCATGCAGGTCACATTTTCTTTGCCATTACTGCAGAGGAAAGCATCATTCTTCACTTCATTTAGCAGCAAATAAAATGCCTGCAAATCAATCGGAACAGCCACTGGTTACAACGGCTACCACCATGCTATCTGCATGCATTCAAGAAAAAACAATTGATTCATCCAAGACATTGATCCACAGCTACAAATAACAATTGATGTACATATCCTAGCATCGCTTTCAACAGTGCCAATGCAATCATTTACTAAGCCAAACATACCTCAATCAGAGAATTTACAGTTAGCTGATCCAACTTTCAATAAGCGTGGTTCAGTTGATTTAATTCTAAATGTAGGTACGGTTTTTAGCACATTACTGCCTGACACAATCAAAGCTCCAAACACGTCAGTTATCGCCCGTAATACAATTTTTGGATGGGTCCTAGCAGGCGATCTAGCAGAAACTAAATTCAAAACAACAAACTCACTTTAGTTAATGCATACATCTTGTGTAGAAATTGATAAGACACTTCAAAAGTTCTGGCAGTTGGAAGAAGTTTTAACATCATCTAAGCTTTCACCCTCAGAAATGCAATGTGAGGAGTTTTATAAACATACAGTAAAGAGAGATCCTACTGGACGGTATATCACAAGGTTACCATTTAATGAGGCTCAACAGCAACTAGGCAATTCGGTAAGATCTGCAGTTTCCACATTATTAGCCATCGAGAGAAAATTGGAGAAAAACATCGAACTAAAACAAGAATATCATTCCTTTATGGCTGAATACTTAACACTGCACCACATGGAGAAAATTCCAGCCAACCAAATCGATGTGTCATCCGAACATTTTTATTTACCGCATCACTTTGTGATTAAAACTGATTCAAATACAAAAAAGTTACGTGTGGTATTTTATGGATCGTGTCCAACTTCATCTGGACTAACATTAAATCAGAAACTACTCGTAGGTCCTACAATCCAAGAAGAATTAATATTAATAATCATGATATTTCGAATGCATAACGTTGTGTTTTGCGCAGACGTCGAAAAAATGTATCGACAGGTTTCGCTGGATACAACTGACAGAGATTATCAGCGTATTGTTTGGAGATTCGACACAAATGCAGAAATTGAACATTACAGATTAAATACTGTAACCTACGGTACAGCATCGGCTCCATTTCTGGCCACTCGTACAATAAAGCAATTATCTGAAGACAACAAGGTTAATTATCCGTTAGCTTCAAAGATCATTAGCCGCGACTTTTACGTGGACGACCTTCTTACAGGAGCTTCAGATGTGCAAAAAGCTTTAACATTGCAACAGGAAATTGTCACGGTTCTCTCTTCTGGTGGATTTACGCTGCGAAAATGGTCATCGAATTCTTCAATATTTATGGATGGCATCAAACAATCATACTTCTTACACTTTCTGCCGTAGGCACTTGGCGAAACACACTTAATACACACATTTTTAAAATTTTTTAAAAACACTTGTTAAATATTTCGCAAAATTACAAAAGGTTTAAAAAATCACTCGATCGATTTCGGCTTATTAGGCCATCATCAGGAGAATCATCCCTTTATAATCATTTAACGTTAGAAAATCACACATCCAGTTTAAACAATTTAGAAATATTACATGTACAACCAAAAAGCAGACGTTTAGACAACTTAGAATCTTACGAAATCCGAAAAGCTATATTTCTTAACCAAAATATCCTCAACGAACAGAGAGAAATCCGTTTCTCACCAATTACCGACCCCGCATTGTTTTATTCACATACTCATTCCATACCATAAAATTACTATTACGTCGGGTTATAATAAAATAAAGAAAGGGTAGAAAAAAAAAAAAAATCAACATCTGGAATTTTGTTATTCGACCGTTGACTAATCAATAATCATATACCTGTGTTTAACCAGAGCCTACTGTATAAATAAGAGCCTCCAGTATCGACTGTATTTTCTACTAAGCTTAAAATAAGGTACAAACAATTTTTTCTTTACTATGAAACTATATGGGAAAATGCTTATTTTCATTGACAGATTTAGTTCATTAGAAATGTGAGCTTTTGTTTTGTTTTTATATGAAAATGTTCATGAAACATGTAATATTATTTGATTGAAAAATCGAGTCTTGAAAATGTTTATTTCTAAGTGACAATCGGCATGAAAAATAAGGTACTTTTGAAATTTAAAATATTGTTGTTTTTGTAATACTATACGTCACCAACATAACTAGAAATTTATAAACAAAACAATAATCATCTCTTTCATTGCCTCCATTCCAATTTGAATTCGAATATGTTTCTATAGTTATTTTGAATTTGCAAAGCATGCTAGATTGTTTTGATGTTTTGTTTTTTTCGCACTCATTGTATTGATTTAATTTATTCTGTTTGGCTCTTTTTGATTTTTTTAAAATTTTGATTGTTGAGCGGAGACGTGTTGTCTTTTTTCTTACCATTGGGTTTAGATGTAGACAAATGGTGACGACATTAAACTGAATTTTCTCTTTTTAATACACATTGTTGTTGTTGTAGAATGTTTTTTAATTTAATTTCCCTTATTTTCTTTTGATTATTGCTGGAAAATAGGGAAATTTGAGAATCTGTGTTTTAAATGAGTAAGACATTGAGTTGTTTGTTAGCGATTTCTTAAAAAATTATTTAACTGGGTTTAACTTTTAATTCATATTTTATCGTCAATCGGAATCGCGGTTTTTCATAGAAACACTGTGAAAATAAATGAATTTTTAGTGTTTCTATATCCCTTATTTTAAGTTCATTTTTCACATGACGGCTCTATTCATATCAAGATGGTTCTGGTTTAACTCACCCCCTTTTAATTTTTAATTTTTAATGTTTATTGCTGTCACCAATTTTATTGTTTACCACTTCCACATTTTTTTATTTGTATATTTTGGTTTCACTTTTTGCTTTTTCCAACTATATATATATATCTAACTACATTTTTATTTTTACAGTTTAGTAGATACTCCTGATGATGGCCTAATAAGCCGAAATCGATCGAGTGATTTTTTAAACCTTTTGTAATTTTGCGAAATATTTAACAAGTGTTTTTAAAAAATTTTAAAAATGTGTGTATCAAACAATCAGACTGCGAGAAAAGTATTCCAATTTTTATAAACGTAGATAACACGATCAAGGTATTGGGGCTTCATTGGCAACCTGAAACAGATAAATTTGTGTACAAAGTTCAAAAATATTCACCAGAAACATTACTTACCAAACGGAAATTTCTATCACAGGCGTCAAGATTGTTTGACCCTTTTGGATGGCTGGCTCCGGTGTTAATAATTATTAAAATATTATTCCAAGAGCTATGGGTTTATAACCTTTCATGGGATGATCCACTTCTGACAAAGTTTGTCGAAAAATGGGAGAACATTAAACTCAATTTGAAGTGTTTGGAACACATTCAAATACCTAGACAAATATTATTTCAGAGGAACCACATTTAGCTTCACGGATTTTGTGACGCCAGTGAAGCAGCATCTTCAGCTGTCATTTACTGCAAAAGTTACGATACAAATGGCCACCCACAAATTCGGATAGTTGCCGCAAAGGCCAAAGTTGCACCAGTTCGTACTGTATCATTACCGAGGCTAGAATTAAACGGGGCTTTGCTTCTAGCACGTCTCTTTTCACAAGTGATACAAGGTTTCAATGACTACAAACCTGAAATATTCGCTTGGAGTGATTCCGAAATAGTTATCGCTTGGCTGTCAAGTCTTCCTAAGAAATGGAACACATACGTGGCTAACAGGACATCTGAAATTCTGGAGACATTGCCACGCAAGAATTGGAATCATGTTCGTTCAATTGACAATCCTGCTGATTTGGCATGAAGGGGTATACAGCCTGCGGATCTAATAACTAACGAATTTTGGTTTTCAGGACCTAACTGGTTAATGAAGAACAAAATTGATTGGCCAACAACAAAAGTGGAATACAATCATAGCATTGACATGGATAGCAGAGATCTAGAAAAAAAAGTAGTACTTCAAACAACTATCCAAGCAAATGAATCAATGGAATCGGTATTCATTCGAGTATCATCCTGGTCAAAGTTGAAACGTGTTATTGTCTTTTGCATGAGATTCATTCAGAATTGCCAAAAATCCGAATTGAGAAAGTATGATTTACTCACAACTATCGAATTACAGGCAGCAGAAATGGTTATCATCAAAGCTGCACAAAGGTTCAGTTTTCCTTCTGTAATTACTGAACTGCTCAAGCAACATTGCATTAAAGGCAAATCAGCTTTGTCAACACTAGCGCCGTTTTTGGACTCAGAAGGCATATTGCGGGTTGGAGGACGACTTGCGGTAACTCGTCAGCAGTTTATAATTCAAAGCATCCTATCATTTTGCATCATTCCCATATCCTCAGCAAATTGATAGTATCTTATTACCATAAATTTTTCCTACATCCTAGCCCATCCTTACTCTCCTCCCTTCTCAAAATTATTACTGGATAATTGGGGGCAGTTATCTGACAAAACGTGAATCACAGAGTTGTGTCAAGTGCGCGAGATATAGAGCGAAGACGTCAAAATAATTAATGGGCACACTACCTCAAGCATGAGTGCAACAATCAGGGCCATTCACTCATACTGGTATTGATTTTGCAGGTCCAATTACGATACAATCCAAAAGGGGCAGAGGGGCAAAACTTCACAAGTCATACATATGCGTTTTTGTCTGCCTTTCTGTTAAGGCAATTCATCTCGAAGTAGTCTCAGATTTTTCTTCGGAGGCATTCATAGCGGCCTTTAAGCGGTTTGTAAGCAGACGTGGTCTTCCTGCTAATGTCTATACTGATAACGGGACTAACTTCGTCGGAGCTCACAGAAAGTTTTCTAACATTTTTACAAAGGCTGAGTTGATCAAAAATTTTCAAAACATAAGATTATTCTGCGCCGAAAGAAACATATATTGGCACTTTTCACCTCCGGCAGCACCACACTTTGGGGGAATATGGGAAGCGGCAGTAAAATCGATGAAGACCCACCTCCGCATAGTCACCGGACGAGCAAAACTAACTTTTGAAGAAATGTGTACGTTAGTTGTAGAAATAGAATGTATACTAAACTCTCGGCCTTTATATCCACAGTTCTCAGAAGACATTAATTCGTTAGAAGTCGTTACACCAGGAGGCCTATTATGAATTTGATGCGAAGCGGATCGCATTTCGCATTTTCATGCGATTACGCATTTTTGTATTATAAAACAACCTTTTCGCATTTAAATCGCTCAGTGTCGAATGATGCGCCAAATTATGGAAAAAGACGGCGGATTTTTCAAAAATAAAATTGAATTGAAAATAAGCTTCTTCGTTGAATCGCAAAAAATGCAAAATGCGGATCCGCTTCGCATCAAGTTCATAATAGGCCCCCAGGACACTTTCTAGCGTTGGGTCCTGTTAAAGCAATACCAGAAGTTAATTATTCCGAGATTTCAATAAATAAACTTACACGATGGCAACAAGTCCAACAACATTTAAATAGCTTTTGGGTTAAATATCATAAGGAGTACTTAAACACGTTACAACAACGTAACTAATGGAAGACAGCTACAAAGAACATAGAAAGGGATCCATTTATATGTGCACTTTTATCACTTATTTTTTAATGAATTTAAAAAAAAAATTAAAAAAAAAAAAAAATAAATAGAAAGGGATGATTTAGTCATCATTAAAGAAAATTTACCTGCGGCTCATTGGGCTTTGGCGCGGTTATTGATGTTCACCCAGGGAGTGATGGAAAGGTACGTGTAGTAACATTGAAGACACAGAATGCAACACTTAAACGATCGATCCATCAATTGGTTAAACTACCTGTTAATCTGTTAAGTTGGTGCAAAAATTCCTTTGTTTTCTTGTATCGACAATTTGTATGTTTATTTTTACTCATTTATATAGTGTATCCGATCACCAATACTTTCATGTATAAGCGAAAAATAAATTTATAATATTGGTGGTAGTCAGGCTTATAATTGTTGTTGGTTTTGGCTTACCTTATACACATCCATATATTATTTTTCCAGAACCTTTGATATTTGTATTATATAAAATTAAAATTACTTACAATAACGTAACATTAATGTTTGTATTAGTGTCATAATGTATTATGCTAAAAACAAAAAGATTTTTTTGGTAGTGATTTTCATTCTGGTCCAGGGGTGCGATTCCGGTTCGATGATATGATAATGAAAAAACAAATATATCATCGAATTTATCAATTGTTTTTGTCATTTTGCTTTCGCCTTTGCTTTTTATCTTTTTATTCTATTTGATCATCAACATATCAAAAGCGATTCTGGTTCGATGATAATAAAAAATGATAAAATTATTATTCTTCAAAGAGAGTTTCCTCTCTTGATGATAGTAAATATTGGTTAATTGGTTTCGTTTTCCAAAAAAATGGGTTTGAGTATGCGCACTGCACATTAACATTTTGTCAAGAGAGTTTCTCTCTTTACAATCATAAATATTCATATTGGTTTTCAAATCGGAAATATTTATATTTTCATCATAGTCGTTATATCGGATAAGAAATAATACCCCAAAAATTATTTAAAACTGTTCAATCTTCTTTAAAATTAAGATCTATTTTACAAATATTCTGGAAAATGGACATTTAGATTTAAAATTAGAATGAAAATCTCCATTTTCCAGAATATTTCAAAGTTAAATCTTCCTTTTCCATTAATTATTGTTTTTAATTTTTAATAAATCGGTAAAAATATTAAATATTATTTTCTTAGAAAATTATTTTTACTTTTTCAATGTTGTAGGTAGTATAAATTGTATATTTGTTAATCGATTAATCTAACCATGCGCTACTAAAAACACGAATAGGTTAAGAAAATAATTTTTATCATCGGCCATAAAGCGACAAAAATAAAATGAAAAAATATTCATTTTTTTCACCAATTTTGACATAAGTTTATCATACATCGTCAAATCGGAATCGCTATTTGTATTTCATGGATGATAATGATATAATTTTTAATTATCATCGAACCAGAATCGCTTTTTATTATGGTGAAATCTACTATGATAAAATACAATGATAAAAGCAAATAAAAAATCCGATGATATTTTTGTTTTTTCATTATCATATCATCGAACCAGAATCGTACCCCAGTTCTTGCTGATGTAAAAATGTTAACATATTTATCAGTGTAACAATTGTAATAAATAAATTAAAAATTATAAATTCAAGTGTTTTAAATCCGGCACATTTCACACAAACGGATAACATTATTGTTTCCACGGAAACTCACGATGAACATGTTTCTATTACTCAATTAGCTCAAAGATTAAATGATGTCAAATTAACCATCAATTTCGAAAAGTTTAATTTTTGCAAACCATATGAAATACCTTGGATATATTATTTCACAAGAAGGCTTGCGTACGGATCCCGAAAAACTGACGCTGTTCTAAACTATCCTGTCCCAAACTCGGTTAGGGCCGTTCGACGATTTTTGGGGATGGCAGGATGGTATAGACGGTTTATTCGTGATTTTGCTACTGTAACAACACTCATTTCAGCACTCTTAATCTCAGACCGGTGTGTATGTTTTGCAACTTAATTCCGTGTTATGGGGCAGAATTTCCCAATAATTATTATTATTAAATGTAGGAATACATAATGACATTTTTTAAATGATTTTGAGTTTTGTGTACTTAATTTATTTATAAAATGATATAATGAGTAACAATTTAACAAAATTATTCAAATAAAATTAAATATTTTAAAATGCTCCTAAATGCAATGCAGTGTTTGCTTTTGATTGATTTGATTTTAAGGGGAACTGTACTTCCCAAATGTCGGTTTTAAGATTAGAAAGAGTACACAATTCTTGTGGATGGAATCGAATGTAGCATTTCGTCGAATGTTAATTTCTCCTCCTATTTTGGCTAACCCTAATTTTTCACAAGAATTTGTGATTCAAGCGGATGCTTCAGATGTGGGAGTCAGTGCGGTGTTAACGCAAGGCGAGTGTTCAGAAGAACGAGTGATGCATTTTTTAGTCAAAAACTTAGTACGTGCACATGTCATCCAGATCAATATTATTCAATCAGGCCACAAAAATTCACTTATCACTCATGATATCGATTAAAATTCACAGTTACAGCTTCACCAGCAGTATATTTTCGAAGAAATACTTACCAATTACACCACCATAGTATAATGCACACCAAACAGTGACTCGTTTTGTATGTACAGGTGTAGCGTGTATAGCTAAAAAAAATAAATACAAATAAAATGTATCTTAGCTTCATACATTCAATATTTTATTAACAGAAAAAAAAACTTTTAAATAAAAAAGACGCCCTGGCAAGATTAGTTTTCACATCATCTCTAGTCTACGTCATTTTTTCATTTATTGTTTTTAGCGTACTTACCAGATGATTTTTAGATTGTCCTTTAACAGATTTCTGAACAGAGTAAGAAAAATATGCAAAATAATGAATTTCTCTTCCAAAATTTCAAAAATATTGTGTAAATCCAGTTGACTTGTGTACTGCGGTTCGAAGAGCACATGCAATTTTTTTAATCTCATGATCCCAATTTCTATACAAATACTTCTCTATTTATTCTCTCTGCCGGTTTATTCTGAGGATGATTCCGAGCATTTTTGTAATGAGAAACTCCATTTTCAATTAAAAATTGACTAAACGCCTTGGACACAAATTGTGGTCCATTATCGGATATCAGTGTTTTCGTGCTCGTTTATTATCCTTATAATCGTTTTAGCATCAGTGTTTCTAACCGGGAAAGTAAAGTGAATTTAGTGAAAATATCCAACACAACTAGCACAAAGCAATTTACTTGTTTTGATCTAGGCAAAGGACCTTGATAATCAACAGCTATCATTGACTAAGGTCCAACGGGTATCTTAGGACATTGTCGACTTATAGGTATTAGACCATCCTTAACAGCCTTACAAATTTCGCAATTTGTAAATCTGGCAAATTTTCCGGATTTATAGAAATTCCATTTAGAAGTTTAATATACCAGCTGCAGCTATCCGACTTATCATTGGTAATGAAATCATAACAAAATGATCTGGACAAAGCGTCGAATACGTGAAATTTGCCTTTTCGATGTTGAAGGTCAAATCGATATTGCTGAAGTTTAAGGGCCCAACGGGCAAGTCTGCCACTAGGGTCTCTTAAGTTGCTCTGCCAAATGAGAGAGGCATGGTCGTTTTTCACGGTAAATTTACTGCCGTCTCTATAGGGTCTAAATTTATCGATTGAAAGAATCACCGCTAAACACTCCTTTTCAGTGGTGTGATATTTCTTCTGTTGTATGGTTTCAATAGGGCACTACACCTCATTTTGCAAATGAAACAAAAATTTTATTTCAAGAATTGATGATGTTAATTGGCCACCAAAATATTGTGATTTGACACTGTTGGACTTATTTATTTGGGGTTACGTGAAAAGTTAAGTCTATAAAAACAATCCAGAATCAATTCCTGAACTAAAGGATGAAATTATTCGTGCCATTGGTGAGATAGAACCACAATTATGCCAACTTGTCATTGAAAGTTGTACATGACAAAAAAATGAACAACTGTGCAAGTGCAAGAGGTGATCATTTGGCAGATATTGCTTTTCGTATGTAAATAAATGACATAACTGATACTTTAATAATCAATAAAATGAATCAAAGCAAATTGTGTGTTTTATTAAAGATTTAAAAAACCACGCAATTTGAAAGACCCTTTAGTAGGTGTAAGTATTTCAGGGTCACTTTTCACTTATTTGTTTCCAATAATTAAAATATTTAGACATTTTAAATTTCTTAGAGTAAATTTTCCGTTGATTTTGAATTTGCAGGTACCCAATTACAAAAATTATTTAGATTCTTAAAAGTAACTGAAAGATTCAACATGAAATATTCAAACGGGTTAAAATTTGAGATCTTAAAAATAAATATTTGAATGCATATCCAAATGCAAATAAGTATTTGGTACATCAACTTTCTTAAAAACTAAATTATTTGTAAACTAATTAAATCAATTCTAGGTATACATATTTCAATAATCATTCTTATAAACGTATTCAAATTTTATCATAGGCGACACAAATTTTCAGCGACAAAAATCAGTATGATAAATTTATTGAAGTTGTTTTAAATTCGTCATAAACTTATCATGCATCGAACCAAAATCCCATTTTAGTGCAATAAGGCATGTATAATGCATGATTTTGATTTGTGCAATGAAAAAAATTAGAACGGATGACTACATGGGAATGAAAAGTTTTTGTATCATTTCAATTTATCACTGAACCAGAATCGCACCGCTGCATTTAGCTGCCTATAACTGTTTTGATGGCACCTCTTTTAAGTAGATTGGAGGAGATCTCTCTTTAGGCTTTTACTCTTCGTCTTTGTTATCGTGTTCCATTTGTAGAAATTCGAATCCGTCACCAGATATTATTTGAGACATTCTCCTCTGGAGACTATCATTCTTTTTCCTTTTGGCATCACGGTAACATAACGTTCAATTCCCATTTGCACTAATTTTTGTGGAAGAGATTTACTTTCGTTAACTTCATTATCAATGTTTTGCACAATTTTATTATCAATTAATTTTATTAACATATTACTTTCATTTTCATTTATTACCATATTTGACCTCCTACAACTTTTTGATTGGAATTTTTTAATTGCATTTGAATCAAATTAGTTGACACCATAAAAGCAGTGAACCCAGAAGGTAAATTCCCTTCATTCAATTTCCACAACAAACCGTAGTGCTTTACTACGACAATACCATCTAAAACTACATAATAATTACTTGCCGTGCAACTTCTTCTGAACTTTAAATGTCTGCAGCTGTAAGCTAAGTATTTGAGCGGCACATGGCATACACATTGTAAATACTTAAATACATAAAATAAAATTGAATTTTGCTTACATTGTTTAAATACGTCGAACTTGAAATGAAGTGCCAATTAGCTAGATAGTTGATTTAAAGAAATGTAATTAAACAGAAAACTATTCATTGTTTTAAGCTGAGTCATCAACTATTAATTAAAGAAATATAATGGAAAATTTTCTAGTATTTCAGTCATGACATTTAAAATGAAAATAATACCGGAATACTACCTACCCATTTAACAACAAATAAAGCCTTGTACAATTGATCTTGTACAAATTCATTGAAAGATGATACAATGGACGCATTCAGGCAAGCCAACGGTTAGCAACATGTTGGGTAAAATCAACACGTTGTGATCTGAACGCACATGATACATTCAAAATGTCATGGTAATGTTATAATTTAAATGTAATTTTAACATCGATAGATTTTTGATGCCAACATGTTGGGATTTATTTATTTATTATCTGTAAGTTTACAGTGATCTAAAATAATTCCCAATCAATAGGCATTAGCGTCTTTCGGCACCATACATAGTTGCCTATCTACATTATATAGAAACTCTAATAAAGCGCATTTTCTTCAAACACAATTACCCCGATTTTAATTGTATTAAAACAAAAGTACCAAATCAATCAACTTCTACAATTGAAAATTTGACTCTAAGCTGCAACTTCTCATGATGCTAAGCGTTTCTTTTTTAGAGGTGTAACAAAAAATTTAATTCCTTTAGAAATTATCAAACTTCATATTTTCAATAAAAATTTCGTGAAAATTTCCTTTCTCGCGCGACTTTATTTTTATAGAAAATCTGTGATAACAAGGCAAAACCGCTTAAGTCGACTTAGAACAAAAATTATTTTCAATATTCAACGTTTCCTATGTCTCCTCTAACTTCACTAAATTAGACTAAAGTGGTAACACCTTGTGACCAAATGTGTGACCAGGGTGTGTTCGCATGCCGTAGTAAAAGTTGTAATATACAGCTTTTCTACCTGTCTAGAAACATTTTTAAATTTGACTTAAGCGATTTTGCCTTCTACAGATATGTTTTCAAACAAAACAAATTTTCAACAATAAAAACAAATTTATTATGAATTTTCGTTTAATCACATTTTACACCAATTTACCTCAACCGAAAATCTTTTGGTTGGTATCTGCTAAGCAGTTGCTTTTCGCACTCTACGAGAACACCATAGCTGCCCCTTTTCCGTATTGTCAAATTTACAAAACAAAACCACAAACCTGGGCCCCGACTTCTGGTGGGCCCCGCAAAACTCACAATTCCTGGAATAGCGTCAGCTAGGACAACAACAGCTTTCTTGAGTGGCTTGCCTAGAATACCCAACAATAAACATTGCCTTATCGTCTGCAAAATCTACCTCTTCAATAGTTCCTTCAATCATACTGTTGTTGAATACTTAATCCCAAAGGACTGGTCCCAAGAAGGAGCCTTGTGGGCATCCCTTATTTGTCATTTTGTTTAGTGTACCACGGTTGGTAACAACAGTTGCAATCCTGCCAGAGAAGTAGTTGTTTATTATGGAGTAAAGATTTGACGGACAATTAATCCTCTTTATTTAATTCCTTCATTATACTAGGCCACCGGCGGGGGTAGGAATATATGGGAGTGGAGTATCACTCTCGAAGTCCTTGGGTACCAATGCAACCGTCTTTCAAGCAGAAGTGCATGCTATAGAACTTTGTGCTAGGATAGGCATTTCTAAAGGCCTAAACGACGCAAAGGTTTATATCGTATCAGACAGCCAATCGGCCTTAAAGGCTCTTAGGTCTTTTACCATTGAGTCAAGGCTGGTATGGGATTGTCTGAAGGTTATTAAATCGCTGGCAAGCTCAAATAAGGTAACACTTGTTTGGGTGCCAGGGCACACTGGAATTGTGGGAAACGAGGCAGCTGATGTCCTCGCCCGCGAGGGATCTGCCTTTCCATTAATTGGACCAGAGCCCTTCTGCGGCGTCTCTAAGGGGCACCTTAGGGCAGCAGTTAAACGCTGGGAGGATGTGCAAAAGTCCTCTTACTGGCGCGGAATTCCAGGTTTGCGACAGGCGAAGGAATTTATTTCACCTTCGTCGGCCAGGGCCAAGGAATGTCTCGTACTTAGGAAACCTGAGTTGAGGCTGCTTACCGGCTTCCTCACAGGTCACATCCCCTTAAGGTATCACCTTAAGAAAATGGGCCTAAGTCCGACGGATAGATGTCGCTTCTGTGACATGGAAGCGGAATCAGCGGAACATGTTCTGTGCCATTGCCCAGCCATTTTCTGCAAAAGGTTACAACATCTAGGAGGGAGAGTAATGAGCCCGGATGGTATGCACCATATACCGGCCGGCAGTATTGTCAGGTTCATTAAGAGCCTGAATATTGACTGGACGGCTCATTAAGTAGGGTCCATGCACAAAAGATCTTTTAGGTCGCAGTGCGGGGTGGCTTGAACGCCCACATGGCCCTCAACTAATAATAATAATAATAATACTAGGCCACCACAGATTATCAAAAGGTCCAGATACGTCTAGGAAAACACCTAAAACATTCTTTTTCTCAGACTGTTTAACCATGTTGATAGCGGGCTCTGTGGAGCTTCTCTGCCTGAAACCTCACTTACTTACTACCTTTACCACTTTCTTACTATATTTACCAGTAATCAATTTTTCGAGCAGTTTGACAAGAATGACACCAGCATTATTGATCTACAAGCAGTTTGACCACGTTCAGCGCCTTTTCTTATTATAAAGATTTTACCATTCTTCCTTGCAGTAGGAAAGATGCCTTTATTCAGACAGCTTTTCATAAGGCTAGTGATACAGGGCTAAATAATTGGCCATGCTGTTTGGATCCTTTCCCCTCCATGTTGTATAAACCTGGCGCTCTACCTCTTTTCTTTGACATAACTGCCGACGATGTTTGAACGACGTTGAAAAGTCCTTGCGCAACTGTTCATTTTCCCAATATCTTCAGATAGCAGGGTATTAAGTAAGCATTGAATGGTGTCCTTCCAACAAGTGGTCGGGACACCATCGTTACCTACCAAGGCACTTTCAACATTTTTAACTTCCCTGTACTGAACTTGTAGACGAAGCCACACGGTTGCGCATTTCCCTGTTCAAGTAGTTTTAGTTATAAACTGTTCCGGACTACGCAGTCTTATATCATTAATAAACCTAATGTAAGCGTTCCGGTGGGCTAAAAAACTAAGCTTTTTACTTGTTCTTACTACTGGGTGGACCTTCTCTTGGATACACTTTTCTTAACTGATGAACTTGTTTCATTTTCGCATTTAGATCTCTTGTCCACCAATGAAATTTTCCCTTTTGCGACCGTTTGAGTGGAATGCTTGCATTATACACGTGTATGAGCGAGCTTTTTATTATATGCTCATTCATTTACATCATTTGCAGAGGCAATAGTCAAACTGCCTTTCAGTCTTTGCCAGTTTGTGCCAAAATAGATTGCTAAATTTGACCTGCTTCCACGTCAAAAATTCTTCTTCTTCTTTTAACAGGGACATTGGAATCAGCAGAAAAGTGAATCTCCTGTACATACTTTTTTATCTCGTCCTTATTGGCAAACGCAGTATTGTCTCTTATTAAAAGTTTCACAGTGACAACCATGGAGTTTTTCCACTAGGATGTTTTAGGTTTTGAAACCTTTGCACCTGGCTCAAGAAATTGCGTCTGAACTACTGCTGACTTTAACGCCTGAGCATAAGGCCCGTTGTACATTCCAGCTAAGCTAAGCCAAGCGACGTGAGTTAAATTCTTTTCTCAAGTTTGTAAACATAAAATTTTAATGGGAATATATAAAATCAACAATGTATTTGTGTATAAGCGTAGATATCAGCTAAAAAGTGCAAACGGGTGAGCTTGGCGAGCTAACTAAATTAACGAAAACTGTATTTCTTGCTTAGCTTAGCTGAACTTAGCGTTACCTCAATGTTCTTTAATGACTCGATCAATAATAATAGTCGATCTTTTAAGCCGACTACCGCTAGACATATCAATTGGCCAATGGCTTTAATGCGTGATAGACACTCTTGCACTTCGGCTCTATCAGCTATAGTTATTTAGTTAGCTTTAGATCGTATTCAAGAGTGGTAATCGACCTAGTTGGCTCAACTATCAGATGAGATCTACTTTAAACAAACATTAACTTTAACACACATGGTTTTAACAAGCCATCGTGTTACAAAACATTTGAAAAAAGTGTGTGGCATGATCGAAATGATATACCAACATCGTCAGTAATCTCTATGTCGTCGGTTGTTGGTGTGCTGGGCAGTTAAACGCGCTCGTCATCTTCAATGTCTATAAGGCTGTCTTTGAAGTTTTTGTACTACTCGCAAATGATTGTTTTATTCATAGGAGCCACAACATTCTACATTACCAATACCGTTGTACATTTCATCCAGATTCTTTATTCCATTGTTTCCACAAGTAAAAAATCGCCGAGCACACCAAACCACACATTAGTTATCTATAGCTAAACATTTCACGTGTTTTGATCAAAAACCCAAACCTCTCGCAAAAACCTCTCTAAACTAATTTCAGAACATTACGACTTAAAAAAATCAAAGCATTTTTTAAGTCTCGAAATTTGTTATGCTTATGATAAAAAAATTGCTATATAAATTTGGTTTGGTGATGACGACTGACGGCGATCCACTGGTTAAAATTCAGATTTGTAGTGAAACCTCTTCTAGAAAATTTTCAAGAAACGCCACCTTTATTAATTATTTGAATATGCCGCAACTAATTCATTTATCATCAAATATGTTAGTTACATTTTACATGCACTTGGTATAATAACGTAACAAATTATGCACATGTGACGCGATTAAATAATCGACTGAGATTCACTGTACTTCGTAAGAACGCAACAGAATATGTACATGTGCACACGATAAATATGCAACTTGATTTCACTGTGCTTGGTAACAACGAAATAAAATATGGACATGTGAATGCGATTAAATAACCGACTGGATAGATTTCACTGTACTTGGTGCGGAGTAATGTTATGCATGCGTGCACCCGATTAATTAATCCACTGGTTTCCACTTCATTTACGGATAATGGAATAAATAAATTATGACGCAATAAAATTAACTTATTGACTAAAATGAGATATGGAACAAAATCAGATTACCTGACTTGGTACCGGTTGGTTGATTATTTAAATCACCGTTGGTTAATGATTCCCTGGCTGCGACTGTATGTGAATACTATTGTTGGTAATTCACTTGCGCACTGGTTGGAAAATACCGTTGGTAGATGATTCAAAATAATCCAAATGAATTGATGCGTTAGACCGCATCCGGTTAATAACGCTAGTTTTAACGATGATAATAAACAAGTTTGTGAATCGGCACACAAGTAATTCAATAAAATTGATGAGTTGGACCGCATCTACGCAAGAAGATTTGGAACTTTAAGTTCGTATGAAAACCAAAAATTCAGAATCGTTGTACTTCATCTACTGCAACTTACTTAGCCATTTATTTTACGATGTTAATTGTCCTATACAACAGAATTTAGCGTGCCAGCTGACTATACCTGAACTAACAGATTTTCCTTCGGCAGATCTTTGTGAGCTTCTATTTTTACAGATGAATATTATAAAAATAATAAAAGAGGTAATAAAATGTATGTATCTTAAGTTATTTTACTGGTCTCTTCCTGTAAAAATTTACGTTGAAAGACAAAAATAAAATTCTGGTGTATTATGGCGTGATTCTGACTAATCCTTATTAGCTGGCACGCAAAAAAGCCATTGATTAAAGAAATAATTTTATTGGTACACCAATAATCAACTATTTGCGAACACTGATCTATACAGTAGTATGTGTAATCCTTAGGGAAAGTACGGGAGAATGTGATATTTATACTTTTTGTCGGTAGATGAGTATTAAACACTTTAATTGAAGCCTAAAAGCATCTAATAGTTTTACAAGAAGTACTTTAAAATAAATTAAATAAAACACAAAGTTTAATTAATTTGATTTTAAACAATATGCAGAATGCATTTCGATGTTGTTACACATCATTTACAGCTGCGTTTTTGCGTCTAAATATATTATTTATTCAACGGAATAACAAAGTCAAAAAAATTGTTTTATACATAATCACCCTTATTGTGGTTGTCGTATCGACAACAATATCACATCGACTACAAAATTTGGTATTGTGATTGTCGATATCAAACGACGTTTGTCGTTAAAACGTCATATTTCTGTCGATGAAATTTTAGTTCACGACACGACATTTTATTGGCCATATTTAACATGTCATTTAATAAAAACACAGTTTACACCAATTTTTAAGAAAAAAAACTATTTATTTAATTATTTAATAATTTCTCTATATGTAAAATACATCCAAACATAATTTATATTTAAAATTTATAATAAAATTTTTTTCGGATGCACGGCAGTTTTCCTTCGCCATTTTCCCTATTCTGAACCAATAAAGATTTTAAAATTTTAAACATTTCACGACACGTAAATTCTTTACACAATTATACTATTTCTTGGAATTAGATAATTTAAAGAATGCAAATTTTTCGTTTTTTATTTAAATTAAATGGTACACAAAAAAACGTAAACAACAATATTTGTCATTTTGACAGAAGTTTTCAAAAATTTAATTCACGATTGCTAAGATAACAACAAAAATTCACAGTAACTCGGTTGATTTTTATATTAATATGGCAATATTTCTGAGTCGTTTCGACGTCCTTAGGCAATGCCAAACTAAAATCGACACGACAAGGCAAAGTCGTGTCGATTGTTAATCGACGCGACAACCACAATAGGGCTAAATGAAAAACCTACTATACATAGCATGAATTTGGTCCTAAGCATGAATTATTTGTAAATATGATACTTTTAGAATTTTAGCAACCTACTAATATTGGCTCATAAACGTATTAAAAGCATCGATTAATTATCTTCATTTGTTATTTTAATGCGAAAAATATCGGCTCAATGTTATTATTGCGCAAGCAACTGCAAAGTGAAGCAAACGATTGTACTGTGACACTTGTTAGTAAACTTACACTTTTGGTTAATTTCTTTAGCCGTGTGAAAAACTTTCACCGGTCCCTGGAACATATTTTATAATTAAGTAAATTGTATTAGTTAGGATAAAGTACTAAATCAAAACACGCACATTATTTTATTTTAAATTTTTAATTAAGTATTAAACAAAAAAAATTAATTTAGTATTGTTTAAAATTAATTGTCTACGATATTCAGAATTGAAGAGTATGGGGCAACCTACCATAAACCGATGGCACGCATTTATAATTTTTGTTGTTATTCGATTGTTAAAAATAAAAAGTATTTCTCAATTATTTAAAAAAAATACTTTGGGTTATGTAAAAAGTATAAAATCAAATCATGCTAAG
Source organism: Tipula helvola (assembly GCA_963556165.1). Lineage (NCBI taxonomy): Eukaryota > Metazoa > Arthropoda > Insecta > Diptera > Tipulidae > Tipula > Tipula helvola. The sequence continues at coordinate 271,805,839 of OY744481.1, forward strand.
CAACACCCTTTGTATATTATATATGTACATACATAGATTCAAACTTAAAATAATCTTCCCCTACACAACATTATTATTTTAACAAGGACAATACACCCAACCCTTCTATGGGATAAATTATTATTGATAAAATTTACTGTAGATGGGCTAGGCTGCAAACGGAATCAAGTACTAAAATTTAGCTTAGAAATGTGGAGCGTTTTTGTACAATGTAAATTAATGTAGATGGCAGTAAAATACCTCAAATGATTATTTCAATACGCGAAATGAAACACAACTTTAGTAGATGTCGCTACTGAGCTTCTTGGGCTTAAAAGTCAAAATATGAAAATCTTGTATGGAAAATATTGAACTTGTGAATTAAAAAACATTAAACCCTAAATATAATTTAAAAAAATTGTGCACACAAATAAAGTTAACTATCAAACAATCGTTCATACATATATGTAAAGTTAAATTATTTAAATACATTTTTATACATAAAAATGGTGCAGTTGTTGTAAAACCCTGCCTCATTTATTTAAGTAAATACACAACGGCACATAAATAGATAAGACGTGCATATATATATATATTTATATATAAAAACATAACTCCATAAGTTAACGGATTACATTACAATCCGCATTCCATATAGGAATCCCCAACAACAACAAAAAAAATAATAAAGAAAATTCACTTATTTAGAAATGCATGTTAGCCATAAAAACAGCGTGTAATAGTATATTATATAGGCACACCAACCATTAAGGTTTTTTGTTGATAAGAAAATTAATTTGATAAGGAAAACACTTGCTCTTTAATAATATCAACTATGTCGAAGTAGCCCGAATTTTTACTGAATTGTAGTTAGTAAGCATAAATTTAAAATGACACTGCATTTTGTTTTGTTATTTGAAGTTTTAATTTTGTTGAGTCACATTGGAATTCAACTAAACAAAAAATGGAGAATGATGATTTAATCGGAACGCCACCTGAAATATGTGAGATGGTCAAAAATATAACAGACCAGCTGCTGCCCCAAAAATCGAGGGATATTTATATAAAAACATATGAAAAATTAAAAATTTGGTGTAATAATAAAAGTATTAACAAAATTTCGGAAAATATACTTTTGGCATGTTCTCAAGAGTATTCAGTTAATAAAAAGGCCTCCTCTTTATGGGCTCATTATTCAATGTTAAAATTAACAATATCTCTAAACGAAAATATTGATATTTCGAAATTTTACAAACGAAAAAATGTTGACTATCGCCCAACAAAATCATTGCTTTTCACTTTTATGAGGATATTTTTAAATTTTTAACTGAAGCGCGTGATGAAGGTTACATTGCAACAAAGGTAAGTACCTTCTTTATACTACTTAATTAGAGACTGCTGTAAAAGGAAAGCGTCTTTAATAATCAAATCATTATCATTGCAGGGCGCTTTTGTAATTGATGTTGCATGTGCCTGCAGAACTGATGAACTTTACAATATGCTTGTGGTCGTATAACAATCAAGGATGAAATGATTCTTAATAAGATTCCTAATACTAAAAATGGTACATCAAGAAAGTTTGTTATTATTGAAGCACTTTGGATGGAAATTGTTCATAGATATTTAAAATTGAGACCGATTCCAGACATTCCAAAAGTTTTCATTTGTATAAAAAATGGTAAACCTATTAGACAAAATATAGACCATAATATGTACTATATCGCAAATGCCACAAAAAATTGCAAGGTAACAAAATTTAGAAAATCCCCGTTCTTTTATAGAGGGCACAGTTTTCGAAGAACTTCTGTTACTTTATTAGCTGCGAGTGGGGTAATCTACTTCAACTTAAGCAACATGGTGGATGAAAATTTTCTAATGTTGCCGAAGGATATATAGAAGATTCTATATCAGGAAAAAAATATAGCTCTCATGGTTCAAAATCAAAGTGCGTCAAAATCTCAAGAAGCTAAATCAAATATTTCAATTGAAGATCAACAAATGGTCGCTAATAGCAATCAAATGCATGTACCAATATCAATAAATACGGATGAAGCTAATACAAATATTCAAATTGAAGAGCAACAAATGATCGGTAATAGCAATAAGATGCATGTACCAATATCAATAAATACCGATAGACAAGGCGTAAATTTAACTTGTAATAATTATACTATAAACAATTATTTTCATAAATAAATTGGCAAAATGAGCTGTTAGTGCCATCTATCATATTATTATGTAATAATAAATATTTAATAAAGTATGTTCGTTTTTGGTTAAAAATATATTTGCCTTTATAATATTACATTTTTTATTTTTGTAAATTTTATTTGGATTTTTTTATTGTTATCAAAATCTACTTTATCAATATGGGGAATAATCATAATCTCCCTATCCATTTAATCGCATTACATCTAGTATTCATTTTTCATTATTAACTAGTGGTCAATAATAAAATATTATTAACCACTAGCCGAGGAATTTTGTTTCTCAGGCTACTAAAACACATAATAATGATATTTTCTACGACTATGTAGTAGCAAAGCAACCTTGATTATACGAGCCATAATCTAAAAAGGAAGCTTTTATTGACGATTGGAGCATCACGGATTCCACCTAGTGAAAAAAATTTAAACTGAGCTACCTGATAATTTGACGTTCGAAATTATTGTAAACAATTCCAATTTTGAACTGTAAACACAATTTTTACTTACCGGATTGCTAATAATTGTAAATTATTCCAATTTCGGACTATAAAAACCATTTTTAATTACCGCATTGCTAAATTTTCTTTCGTCGCATTTGTGACAAATGTCATTTTATCAGGTGCATCATTTTAACTATTGTCCTCGAGAGGCGCTTTCTCTACTTTTACAATCGTCAATAAGGGAATTAGAAACGAAGAAAAAACCAAAATTTCCATAGTAAAACACACAAAACATATGGGAAATCACTTTTATTCCTAAGACAAATTTGTAAATGAAAACGTTGCAAATCCTTAATTATGATTTCTGAAATATTTTCATAAATGTTTGAATTTCAACATATATAAATCTCGTTTAAGTAAATCGTTTTCATTTTCTTGTAATAATTGATTTATTTAAACCCAAATATAAAAAAAAGTTCATAACAACAGCGTTCTGGTCAAATTAAAAAGAAAAGCTTACTACAAATCGTGTGCATTAAGTCAATATACATAGATGGCAGTGGGTAGTAAACATTTTGAAAAATCGTACCAAAAATTGCGACCTGGGGAAATTTGAGTTCAAAAATTGTAGGAAAAGCAAAACAAATTCAGAAAATACTAAGAACGTGTCATATAATTATGTGATTAAATAATTTTTTTTCGTATTTCTCTGCCAACAATTATAGACATCTAACGTACACTAGTAAAACTAAAGATAAATTTAGCAAGTATTATTTTAATTTGTCAGGGCCAACTTTGATGTATTTTTCAAAATGAAAGTTCGAACATTTACTTTAGAAATACATAATTTTATTTTAATATTTCTGCAATTAATATTTACTTAATACCAATATATAGTAGTATTAAAATCTCGCTGGAACTCTGACAGTTCTCGCGCTGAAAAAACATGGCTGATACACAGTGATGTACTATTTCGGCTTAATTGTTTACATATTTATGTTGTATTTGTACTTCAGGTTTTAGGTTAGGTTTATATTTATATCATTTTATTTTATTATTTATATGTTTTTATAATTTTAGTTTAAAAGAATCGTTTGAAATCGATAATCGATGAATTAATGCAATTTGTTATTGTGGTTTTGATCGATATGACTGGCATTTGGCTCTGCTAGTAGTAGAAAAAATAATTTATTTCATACTAAACAGAAAATCATAGTTTACGTGATTGATTTCAGTCCGGAAAACGAATCATTACGGTACAGAAAAACACAGTCCGGAAAACGTGCCATTACCGTAAAGAAAAATATAAAGCCAAACAAAAAAAAAATAACTACTTAGGGTTTTTACTTTAAAATTTAATTTTAAATGAAAAAATTGAATTAATGTCCCATGTAGTATGAAATAAAACGTTATACGTTACACGTACGTTAAATGATCGTCACAGTACTCGTTTAAAATTCTGAAAATAAACGTCGAACTCATACCTGTAACAACCCATTTACCGCGCCCTTGTGATATAAATAACTATTGTATTATCAAAATTTGACGACAATGAATTAATAAATCTTAAAAAATGTAATAGAGCAGCACAAGCAATACAGAAAATATCAACATTTATTTAAACAAAATTTAAAACCAAAATTCCATTTTCTTCTGCATTATCCTACAATTATAAGACAAAATGGTCCTGTAAAAAGTTTGTGGGCTTATCGCTTTGAATCAAAGCACCGTGAGTCCGAGTTCGCGACAATATTCTGCGGAAAATTTTCAGCAGGATTGCATGCGATTTAAAAATATTTTATTCGTAAGGGGAAATTTGTTTACGAAATAGACTACATACTTTGATTGGTTGCTTGCTGAAATTTTTTCCGCAGAATATTGTCGCGAACTCGGACTGAGGCTAAAATTTACGCTAGAAACATAGCTTCTCGGATAAATATCGCATACTCGCTCAGCATGAAAACTTCCTTAACATTTTCTAAATGTCTATTAGATATGAGCTTGGTTTCCCTAGAAATTTGAGTTTTGATAAATCTATCAAAGTAGGTATAACTAAGTTGAGGTTTTATAACAAAATTACAAAGAACTGTAACATGCTGTTAGATTTGACCAATTGTAATGTAGCTAATGCAGTAAAGTATAAGGGGACGTTATACAAAACTGGATATATTTTAGCGATAGAACAACCGTCATTAAATTTTTATAAAATTGAACCTATATTATATGATGTATTAACGAAGATAGTTTTTATGTAATTGGAAAAAAAATTAAACCTAATTAAGTTTTTGGAACATTATCAATCATATCGTATCAAAAACGACATAGATCAATTTTGTGGACCATCAATGCATATATATATGATATGATTTTTTTGGTCTTAAGTTAAGTTTTTTTAAATGCCGTTTTAATAAAATTTATATAAATTGAAATTTGTAATTGTTTAAGAGACAAGAAAGAATTATGTTTTAGTTATTTAAGAATCACAGAATTGTATTTTCAATAATAAAGTTTATTTGTACAATCTGATTAAAAATCATGTTTTAATTTTTTATTTTTCCCGCTATTTTTAACAACAGAAAAAACCATTCCAACATCAAATCAAAATCACTACATATTTAATAATGTTAAATATATTTAGCAATTGATCTTGATGTCACAACTATTTCTTTTAATTATACCATTTTTCATGGACCAAATTAATATTTTTATTGTTGATTAATTGATTTGATTTTGAATGTACGACCAAGCATTTAGCAGGATCTTCCGGTAATTCTAAGAATTTTTGCCGCCGGGCCCACCGTACACCCTGTTTTACATTTACTTGGAAGGATTGGATAGGATTGTTAGTATAGGATTGAAATGGACCCGGTTACAAACACCTTGACGGTCAATTGTTAGTACTTACATTTATTTTCTAATAATTTACTCTATTTTTTAAACAACTGCTTTCCATCCTTGGCAATGCATCCTAAAGTCAATATTAGTTAGTTATCAATTACTTCTTATATATTTCCCACCACTTTACTTCCTCCGGCCTTTTTTAATTGATTGCTTGATTTTTAAATAACTAATCATACTCTCAACCTATTAAGTTTAAATTTAAGTTTAATTTAATAAATTTCTATAAACCTGTTACGAATTAATTTTTAAGTGCTAGGTACAAACAACCTTAATCTTAATATTAGTGTCTGTTTCCCTTGGCTGCTTCAGCTTCCAGAACCCACCTCCGGACCTTTGTTGTTGCAATATGATTAAGCGCTGTCTAAATCAAATTATTAACTAAATATCTAAGTTTAATTTTGTAGTAAGACCTGCATTCTGAAATAACATTTATTAGTTTACTGGGTCCGATTTCTGGTCACTTCTGAAAATCGTAATTATTATTAATTTAAATTCCATTTAAGAGTTATAAAACAGTAGCTCGGAGACGACCTAACATAATAAATATAATTAGTCTCAACTACTTATTCAAAGGATTTCCGCCATACTGGTCGCTGTCGCAACTTGAAACTACAGTTTAGCCTCAACTACTAGTTTGGGAACTCGAACAAACTTCTTATTTTTATTCCCTTTTCTTCCTAATTTGTATGTCCCTTTTCAACTAATAATTTTGTTTCCCCAGACACTAGCAAAACTCACAAGGCAAATTCCCTGGCATGATTTATTTGATTGACAATGGATTTGTTTTCATCAGTTTTCATTAGTTCAATGAATTCGTTAACCGTTGTTTTGGATAAATAATTAACAAGTCCGCTTTCCCAATTAACATTCCGAAAATTATCTAAATCCAAAGTTCCTAAAAGCTTTACTGTAGCCACGACTCGTTTTAGTACCTCTCGCCAATAAATAGATTCTTTTTCAATTGCTTTCCACAAACGATTGGTCACAACTTTTCCATTAATTTTCTGCCTCGGTTACTTTAAAGGATAACAATACGTACATCAATCACTTCCTCACCTGCAATATGCAACAATTATGCGAGTTGAATCTCTTCACTTTCTTCTGTTAGTTTGGTGTCTTTCGTATATATAGAAAAATGCATATACATTTTTTCCAATTGTTTTATAGATTATAATCAAGACAAAGTGGCTTGGGTGTGTTGAGTCCCCAATTTGAAACGCAGATTAGATTTTTTTTTTGAAACACAATAGGCACACTCATCTATTACGTACATATATATACTTACCATAGAAATTACCATAGAAATTTCAACCGCCTCCGCGGTTAGCTGCTTCAAACTTTCACTTACTTGAACTTACCCCAAACCACTTAAATAATTTACCTCCCTTTCTCTTCTTCACCCTTCCAACTTGAAACGCGAATATTTCAAAAACCCTCAACGCGTATAGTTCTTATTAATTTACGATAAGGTAATGCAATTCGAAAATTGTGAATACAGACATGACATCTGTGTGAATAATTTGGAAGATGATCAAATTATTCATAACTTTCGCGACTGTACCCTTTTAGCTATGTTCTATGTATATTTTTTTTATCCAATTTTGATGTATAATAGCCCGATAACTAGACTGATTTTAAATAAAGAAAATGTAAAATAACCCATTGTTATTGTATAACCCACGCTGCTAGGGGCAACGTGAGTTATATTTTGTATAACAAAATATTGAGTAGTCATTGGAAAATTATTCATAGATTTCGTAATTACGTCAAAGAAACACGTCCCTTAAATTTGAAGAACGGTCACTTTGATAAAATGTATTTCAAAATTCAATGCTACAGTGTGAAAACTCAAAATGGAGCTATTTCTTATTAATTTACGATTATTTACATTTATTTCAAAAAAATTGGATAAAACGTTGTATGTCACTCGTGAGCAAAAAGATATTATCCACTCGGGATAATGTTCCGCTCGGTTATCGCCTCGTGGGACAAACTTATCCCTCATGGATAATATCTCGTTTTGCTCACTAGTACCATAAATAACTATTCTGGTTGTTTATTTAACATCGTGAGAAATAAATGAACATTTTGTGGTTAATGTTTCAATAAAAATGTCAACAGTTTGGCTTACTGAAAATTACAAAATAAACATTTTTTCTTGTTGCTCCAGCATTGATAAATGTTGACATGTTGTGAAATTAACATTGGCATTTTAAACTGAAATTGTTGTTTTACGTACAATTTGCCATCATTATTTCTTTCGGTGCATCGATAACCAACAACCACTTCATCCCGTCTCAAATCACTTGTAAGATTTGGAACCTCACTTTTTACCATTAAATTTGGCTACCATGTTTCCTCACTAGCTGGTGCAATAATGGAATCCATAATAAAAACACTATTGACATTTAGCTCAGATTGCCGTTGATAAGATAAATATTGCGAATTATTACCGTTTATTTACAGATGTTTTAATATTACTCACAATTTCTTGTAATTCACAAATTTTATTTATATGCACTTTATATAAATCGTTATAATTATTTTAATTTAAATCAAAATAAGATTGTAGTGGGCAACATTTCGACACAAACCACTACAAACTAAATTGTTCTCATTTGCATTATCGTCACATGTCAAACACTTATTGGAAATCATATTTAATTGTAACTTAATTGTAAATGGAAAATAAAACTTTCAGACAGAACAAAATATAAACCGAGCATTACGATGCCAATCACTTAAACCATCCGTTTGAATAAAACTCAAGTTATTCTATGGATAAATCATTTATTTGTGCAATAAAAAATCATAAATTAAACTTCCAGCAGTCCTCGCTCATCTAAAAACGGTAATAAAATTTCCATCTTCTTCAAATATCTTGGATTATTGTACAAACGCCGTTTAGTCATGACTTTTTCGCAAACTGTTTTTGAATCATGGAAATCAACAATAAAATTATCAATTGGATCATATTGGGAGACTGCCACAATCCCCATTACGTCGAATGCTCCGTAGAAACCATGATCCAACATTTGTGCGTGTAACTTTTTTAGGGTAATGATCGGTTTACTGTATTTCAGCTTGACCAGTGTTTTTACCAAATTATCATGGTAGTATTTAATTAGTTTATTGAAATGTTGTTGCATCACTTGATTCGTGGTCGATGACATGAAGAAGTGGAATAAATCAATAGCGGGTGAGGCAAAGAACGTTGCTTGGAAGTCGATCTGAAAATATACAAATATTAGTTTATGATTTGTACCGGTTACAATTATTGTATTTACCATAAGCGCATCTTGAGGATGACCATTATCATCGTACGAGAAAAATATATTTTTTATCCAACAATCACCATGATTTAATACATTAAAGCTATTTGGATCTGGCGTTGTGACGCGACATAGTTCCTTGAAACCGTGTTGTTTCCATTTGTTCAATTTCTCAACATATCCCTGTGAAAAATCATGAAATTCCATCGACTCAATAAAATATTTAAAATGCGAATCCATCCAATCATTAAACGAATCAGTAAGCCACTCATGCCCATCACGATGACTATCCCCTAACTCCTCATGCTTTTCGTAACCCACCGCTGACGAGGCATGAAATTGTGCCAACTTTTTAAAAAATACTCGGGCATGATCTAAATCCAAACCATCGAAACGGTTCCCCATTTTATAGTCCAATGCTTTGAGATCTTCTAAAATTATAATTTTTGTTGGCGACAGTCGATAGTCATAGCATTTAGGTGAAAATTTGATTGCAATCCCAGTGTTTTTCCACTGCTGGACAAGAAGCGGAATTATTTTTACGTGCATTATACTTTCCTTGTCGAATATACGCATAGCATCAGAATCATTTTTGTATATGTCGTATTGTCCCTGTGGCAACGATTTTATTATCATGGATGTTTTAATAATTTCTGGTAAATATAAAAACACTCGTAATTAGAGGTATCAAACTATCAACTGCTATATTCAAAACAAGAATTAGTGAATAAACGATTAATCCAAAGTACAAATAAGTCAACAATTTTAAATTTAATTGATTTACTAATTGTTTTTTAATTTTCCACGATTACTTCAGATTATTTATTTTTGTTAAGGCTGATCATATCTAAATTAATTGAATTTAAAATAAAACGTTATTTAATAATGAATTATATAAGTAAAAGGAATAAAATTACTGAAACCAGATGTTTGTTAATTTTATAGGCCAATAAACAGGAATGGGAGGGCAAAATTTTTCTACCACAAATAGAGAGAATTACACCCGTGGAAAGTACTAACTGTAACTAACCGTGTTGTGTTTAGGTACAAACCATTTGAATCACGATGTAAATAAATTTCAATATGCATACGATGTAAGTCCGATGAATGTTTCCCGGTACCAACCGTCGGTGAAATTGATGCAATTTTTAACGCAAATTCATTTTGATTTAAATTTAGTTCACGTTCAAAAATACTTAAGAAAAAATCTTCACTATTTAACCACTTTGGTATTGTTAACTTTATTAATTCAACCATTTCGATGTATAGCACTTCGTTATGTGATTACTGTTTGATTTAAACTAAATGCTTAATATGATTGACAATTTCGTTTTGAGGTTCTGCGCCCAACGATAGAAAAATTAACTTGTTGTGATTATAAAACTGGATTTGAAATTTATTAAGAGTGGGGGGCAATATTTAAGCTGCTCAATAAATATTTAGTTCTAAAATCGGTTGTTCCACTACTGGATTTTTATAAATTTAATTAACAAATATTATCAAATGAAGTAGAATGATGGATTGCAGTTTTATAAACACTTTATCAACGCACAAATCAAATTATTATAATATGACGTTCCTCTAGTCAACAATTCATAAAAGTAGTCGTCTAATAGGTTTTTAATATTAGACGTCCGGCTCAAGGTAATTTCCACCAAATAGTCGTACACATTTTTTGTTTTGATAATTTTAGAATTATGATAAGCACATGTACAATCTTATCGTATTTTTTGACACACTTGTTACTTATGTATGACTTACTTCTATTATCGTTCAAACACAATTTTCAAGAACATGCATGTAATATTCATAATGATATTGACCTCACACACATTTTTAAAAACCTCATGGTCAAAAAGAGATGAATATTTGTTGTTTTGGTTAAACTTTTTTTTAGTAAATATCTTTCCAGTTTTAAAACCAGAAGTCCCTTGATGCCATGAATTATGCTACTGCTGCATGGTTCTAAGTGTGCCTGTTGCCAAATTCGCCAAATTTCTTGAGTTACTTTTATAAACCATCACCTATTTCTGAAACTACGCGTTTCAATTGCAATGATCGCTTTGAATATAACCTAGTACTTTTTCGCAAGAAGAAGATTTCGATGGCTTGTCTGGTCTTGATACGTAGTAAGGATACTGAGCATGACAGGATTCCTTCCGTCCTCATTTTGAAGTGATTCTAGAGTTTCAATTCTATTAATTTTCATTTACAATGAGAGGGAGATTCTCAAAGCTTTCATTTCTTCTGATCAAATAGATTTTTGCCTGGAAGGTAAACAGTTAATAACAAACCTGGGCACTATCATGATTTTCATGGGTAGTCTTAAAATATTTTAATTTGATATATTTTCTGTCTGTAACTTCGATGAGTATCTGTGAGACAAGTTTTGGGACCGACCTTAATCTATTTTTAAGATAATTTTAATGCTTATTCTCATTTATCTTTTGTTATTTCGTATCGTATAACATAAAATGGCGGCATCTAATCGTATGATGAAACGTTGGCTACAAAATTTCATCCAAAACTCAACACAAATTTGAATTGGAATTACATGCTGGAATTTATACAATTAAGATTTAAATTAGGTAAACGACGTTGAAGTTTTCGCAAAATCTATCATAATATTCCTTGAAAACTGAGATATAGAATTGAAGAAGATATGGACGTCGACGTACATTGCAAAATTTCATCAACATCTTGATAGAATCAGATGCGACCAATCAATATGTCATGGCACTGCCATTTCTCTAGCTTCTTATTACACTGAATTAAAACTTTTGATAAGCCGATCTATGTCAGTTACTGATTGAATATTATGTAAACTGAGTTTAATGATAGGTTTATTTTATTATTTACATATAGGATTTAAACTTGAACCAGTAAGCTAAGGAGCTTAGTTAAGAGTACTGGATGTTTTACTGAGCTCTACATTATCTGAGTTTAACTCGAATAGTACTCGAAAATGTTCTGAACTGAGCTCGTACATATTTAGTTTGGAGGTTGCAAATTATAGCGATTCCAGAAATGTATTAAGGATTGATAAAAAGTATCTTCGTTCATCTGAATTTTCGATAAAAATTGCCATTTCAATTCGTTTTACAGAACTGTTACTATGCCCTTTTGCTTTTAAAATTATGCCATAATTTTTGTTTGTCTTAAAACCACCGCAGATGAAATATGTGGATTGAAGAATGGTTAGTATTGAATGTCTTTGGCAAATAGCTTTTGGATTTTACCCCAGAGAATAAGCGGAAATTATTTTGATGTCACCCTTGAAAGGTCTTAATGTTAACGCTAATTGCTTCAATTGTTTTCAAATTAAAAGTTGCAGAAAAGAGTGTTTGATTGACTTATTTATAATAATAGCTTCAATGGAATTTTGTCGATCTAAGTTGTATACTTTATAAGTAGGATGACATTCTGAAATATCTGGCTTTAGCAAAGTTTCAGTAATAGTGGCAATTTGGATATATAGTTTAGAAGAAAATCAAAAGTTTAGTCAATTTTGTTTGATAAGGTAGTAGCTTTCCAAATACATAAATTGACCTGTTTCATTATTGGACATTATATAAATATTTAATTGATAAACGAAAGCATATCTCAAACGGTTCTGTTCTATTATTGCAGTTTGGTAGATTGTAGAGGATGTCACATAGGTAGTTTCGATTCTGAAAAAGAGTATTGTCATTTGTAATTCTATTAATAGTATTATTGCTCTTGTTAGTATTATTAAGAACTGTGCTTCTAAGTTTGTAACGGAACCACTCTGGGAACAGGGTAGTCACCGTTAGCAAAAATAATAATAATATAAATAAGGTGTGGTTGTGCCACCAAGGTACGCCATATTCACCTGGACTCAGTCGGGTTAGAGGTATGTTGGCCGTGAGTGTACAGTACCTTAGTTTTCGCACAACAAAATGAATATGGCAATTAGAAATTCTCACTATCATCTTACCTATTAGATCACATTACTCCATGATTACAGCCTCCGTTCACTCACTCATTTCGTATATCAAATAATAAAATTGTTTATAAATTTATACAGATTTATGTACACAAAAGAAGTATATTTATTTGAATCTTGCAACAAACAAAAAACTGAATAAAAATGATATGAAATACAAATCAATTAATGAAGACTACAAAAATTCGGAATTATGATTGAAATATACGCTTAAGTTAATTAATACGAAAAAAAAATTATTGTTAAAGTTTTAAAGATAATAAAAGAAAATAAATATGATATTATCACTCGCTTTACTTACGACGCATCCTTATTCGTGTCGACGGACCGATGAAAGCGCTTCCATGACCTCGACACCGCTAAGATGAATAGTAAGTCAGTTATATAACACTATAATATGTACGTAAAGAGAAAATAAAATATTAATTAACTTGCACCCAAAATCAAATATAACCAAGCAAAAAAAAAAAAAAAAAATAAAAAAAATAATTAAGATATAATCAAAATAATTAAGATTCAATAAAAAAAACTTAATAATAATTTACACAAGAACGATACCACCAACAGTAAACCCCACTTCCGCCGTAATGTCACCACGCCAATGTACCTCTAGCGCAAAACACCGCAAAAATTCCGCAATTCTCCTCAAATTTGCAATAAAAATGTCCACCGTCACGCACGTTCTCATAAAACAGTGGCCAATGGATAATCCGCTAACCGGCGCCACTCCAAAATTGATCCGACTTCCGTGTACAACAATAAATATCTCGAAAAGTACCTGCACGCATGAAATTTATGCGTTAAATTGAGCTGGTAACATCATTGTAATTGCTGTGCCATTTACAGAAACAATGCACTCACAACGCACTTTATCGTTTATTATACGCTTGATATTTCTTAACTTTGTACTGATAGAAATACACGTACTTATTATTTAATTTCACCACAGGCAGTATAACTCACTGTGAACAAACCAACAAACATTTGGTCTTTTGCATCAGCAAACACTTATTGTTTTTTTGTTATTTTATAAGCGTGTTAAATTGGTGGCCACGCACAATATATACACATATAACAAAAATCACAGGCACAATTTAGATACACCACATAATATTTAATATCCGGGTATCCTCACAAATTTCATAGTTCTTAATTTTCAATTTTAATTTCTTTTATTTGAATTTGGTTAAAATAGTTTCGACTTGATCATAAGAGAAATATATTGTTATCCATCCTCTTTTCTGTTTCAAAATCTATAACCAACTGTCCCAAAAAATCATTCGATTTTTTTTTTCTTATCACTTTTCGTAAAAAAAAATATATTGAGTATCGCAACCGGTATCTCAAAAAAAAACAAATATCGGTTTTCTAAATTTTCCCCGCACAAAATTATTAACCAGCGCTATCATAAAACAAAAAAAATCATACAATTCTGCTACCATTCACAAATACAATTAAACCCTCAAGCAACATGGCGCGTGACATATTTTGCTTGATAACCATACCCGGACGAACAACCGCTGCATTCGAGGAATATTTAATATTTTATTTGTGAATGACGACCAACAAAAATGAATGAAGACAAAATATTTTAAATACAGTACAACCGCAAACCTCTGTAACATTAAAGCGATGGAGCAAATGTTACAAGTTCGTCTGAATTTTGCAATTAAAAATATTGTATACTTTTATGTCACTTGACTTAACTTTATTTCACTGTACTTGTATAAACTTTGATATTTGCTTTGATTTCACTATTTAAATCTGTCCGCTTGCCACTGCCCACAAATAATGTTAGCTTGCCTGTTAACAGAACTAATGTTAGGAATAATTCAGCATTGATAAATGCAATTATCACCTGGAATAGCTTGCCTTTGGAGCTAAAATACATCAGCTCTCTAGGCTTATTTAAAAAGAGTCTGTTTAAATTGATAGCTGAACATCGATAATGTAAATAGTTTGTATATATTCTTATTTCTATACTAGGGCGTACAGCCCGTCCTAGGACGGATACAACTTATATAAAATGTTGATGTCAAGCGGCCGCTGTCACAATCACCATTTGACCATTTGTGTTTTTTTTAGTCGTTAGTCGTTAGCTCGAGACTAAAGGCTTTTAAGGATTATTGTATTACCTTAAATAGACCTTAAACCAAAGAGTAAGAGCTTTTAAGGACGATTTTACATACGTTGGGACATCACACAAAAACCTTACAAACAAAAAAAAAATCGGGGTGGGCTGTGTCATGAACACGGTCGTAGGTGTTTTGCGTGATAACGTTTATAATATATTGAGATTAATTATTTTAATTTAAGCTAAATTATCTGCCACATATTTTTTATGTACAAATTAGCATCAGAATTACTCCGGTCAGATGGGGCGTTCTCCCGCTATAGTGCGGTCAATCCCTGTAAATCGCTATTTTGTAGATTTAATTAAAATTAAAATTAATGTGTAGATTAATTATTTTATTTTAAAATAAATTAAATATAAAATTAACCACCACTGTTTCTTTATGCAAAAATTGACTTCTGAATTGCACGGATTGAATGAGCCATTCTCTCTCTACAGTTGTTGAATGATTTAAATCGCCCGAAATCATTCGATAATATTATGTGTGAGTGTGAGGCATAAAGCCTAAGGACCAACCTAAGAAATCATACATTTAAATTAAAGATAATGCTTACAGTTGATTAGTAATTGCCCACAACCAAAGGAACAATTTCTTGTCAATTTTCTGAACATGCGGTGTAAGATGTTATCACGTCAAAAAAATATAAATTGAAAAACAAAACTAAAATGCCTTTGCCACAATCGAACCCTGCAGCTGTATTCTGAAAAAACGCAACTTTTTGATTTACGTTTTTTATGACAGTTAAAAGCGTGAATCGCAAAATTAACGTTATTTCCTATTCTGAACGAAGAAAAACGTTCACGTTCCTAACGTTAAAAAAACCCACGTTTTTTTGGTTGAGTTTTTGAAACGTTTTTTCATTTATATGACGAAGAAGTAAATAATTTAGCAAAAAATTTGTATTTTGAATTAGTAAAACGAATATAATTTGGGTGCCGTTAAATTTTAGAATTTCATAATTAAATTAACAGTAATTTAGAGAACAGACAAGGGAAAATGCGACGCGCAACAGAGACAAGCAAACAACGGGATAGAGGAAGTACTGCGATGATTTGAACTAAGTAAACGAATATGTAATGTTAATGCTTTATTAGTAGGTATACCATAGTACTAGCAAATAATCTATTTGAATTTTTTTTTCGATTTCGTATATAAAATTCACAAGAAATTCGAGCACGGTTCGGCCAATCCGGCATTGTTATTATTACTAAATTGTAATTTTTTGTTGTATTCGGTGAAATCATCACTATATATTGCACAATATAATTTAGAATGAATAAATAATGAGTTCGGCGGGATTCATAGAATGGTCAGTTTGCCAAAAGATATATTTTTTCCTTTTATAATCCTAAACTGACATGTATAATGTTAAATTCGTTGCCAAATGACATAATTTGACAGAATATATTTTCTGTTTTCCAGCTTTCTATGTTTTTTCGATGTTCTTGAACGTTTTTTTTATCGGAATAGGAATTCGACAAAAAAGAAACGTTTACCCGCCACGTTTTTTTACTTTTTTTCAGAATACAGCTGCTGGACTTTAGCCGCTCTAGTCCAAAACATTTCTACTAAGCCATATCAACCTAAGGAATTTTATTTAATTTTCATTCTTATATTGTTTCGAACATAGCATGCTTTGAAGTTTATGACAGAAAAAAAATGTTTCCCTCTAAACAAGGTGAAACAAAATTGACTCTAAAATGAAGTATCTAATATATGGCGAGTTCAAATTTGATTCCACTTTGTGTGTCAGTTTTTATTCGGTTTAGAGACAACTGGTGTGAAAATATTAGAAAAATTGCCGAAGCAATATTTTGTTTCAATTTTACTTCGCAAATGTGAATTAGATTTGACACACAATTTTAATACTAATTTGATGCGTCATTATGCATTATTTTGAATTCCAAAAAGTGAATCAATTTGCAAACGCAGTTGCTACAATAAACGGAAGCGGATTGCAATTTAAAAATTATTTCGTTACCAAGTCAAAATAAAAAAAACATTTTATAGAAAAATTCATTTTTATTATAATTATAATAATATAATTATTAATTTCTAATCACAAGAATTCAAATTCTACCTCTTAAAAAATAAAATTTCGTGTATGTAATAACAATAGTAAAATAAAATAAATAGTTACTAATAAGTAATAACCAAACAAAACGGTTTGAATTTCAATAGAAAAATACAGGATCTATTACAGCCAGGATCGATATATACTATCTTTTTAATTTTGAATGTTGTCTTTTATTCTCTTTAATCTATCTACACATATGTATATTTATCACAGGGCCGAGAGGTTGGACATCTTTTCATTGCCATTTCTGTAATTTTAAAAATTATTTTATTTTATTTATTCTTAAAAATTTATGTTATAATTACAGTGTCGTTCGGTCCAAAATACTCTGACTCAAGGGTTGTGATATTGTTGTTCTGGTTATCTTTTAGAAAAATTGCATCTAAATTACATAGAAAAACATTATTATAATTATGTGCGTGTTATTTAAAAATATTTTACCTGTTGTATTCAATTGTGTTTCAGCAAGGTCTGCATAATAATTATCGCTGTCCATTTTAACAGTAAAAATTAAAAAAAAAACATATAGATTAATTTAGATTTGGTTGCAAATACGTTGAATTTCCTTATTTACTTCCTAATAACTTAATAATAAATTTACTAACCTTAAAATTTTGCCTGTAGTGTACAAAATAATTTTCATGCACAAAACACATTAACATTACCCACCGAAATGTAATTACAAAGAAAACTAACCAAAAAAAGCAGAAAATAATGCACGTGCTTGGCATTGTTTGATTGCGCATACCCATTTGAAAATAAAAGTAAGTACTATACATAAAAATATGAGTATGTGTAGTGTTTTTGTGAAAAAGTTGTAATGTCAATTTTGCTTCAATTTGGTTTCGCAATTTCGCATAGTTAACACTAAGTTTTGCATAGAGGGTTTACCGAAAAATTCTCATGGCTTACTACAATTCATAATATAAAAGTTTTTAAATAATTTGTTGTAGTGTTTAATCATAAACGCGGACCACGTATTTTCTTGTGTAATTAGTAATTACTGTAATAACTAAAAAGCGGAATGTTTAATTTTAATTAAAATATTTGGTCATTACATGAATATGTATTAAAAAAAATAATAACAAAAAAAAAACTTAAATTAAATGAGGATCGAACCGAAGACCTTTGCCGCTCTAGTCCAATGCGTTACCACTACGCCACAAAGAATACAACAACTACAATTTTATTTGCATTGTTAAATTGTTTTATTTTTTCAAAGCGTTCTACAGCCTCGCTAGCTTATATTATTATAATAATATAATATGATGTTAATTTTTGTTTTGTTCTCTTATTGTACATTTGTAAATATGATTGTTATTCAAAAGTTTCGGCTTTCTTAACATTTTAATAAAATATTACTACTAGGCATTTTCGGAAATAGACCAAAGTAACTTCAGAGTAAGTTTTAATTTTTATTATGTTGGTAACAAAGTTACTCAAGTTACCTTTCACGTACATACAAAAAAGTAAGATAGAATTTTGAGTGCGTTTGTTTCATGAAGTTACTTTTTTCAGTACTGAAGTTACTTTGATCGTTCGTAAATAGATGGGTAACTTTAATGTTTGAAACGTACTATGAAGTTACCTTGGTCTATTTCCGAAAATGCCTACTACTACTACTATTACTGGTGGGGGCTAAGACATCAGATTTATTTCCTTGTTTAACGATTTAAAAGTAAACCGAAAACTGCTCTCTGCATGCCATCGGTCGTGTTATACCAGTTTGATATTGCTATCGAAATCTCGGTTATTGCATGTCATAAATCATCTTCATTCTTGGGTATTCTGTTTACGAACACGGTCAACTCGGCGAAAGCAACTCGACGACGGTCAACTCGGCGACGACCAACTCGGCGACGGTAAACTCGGCGACGGTCAACCCGGCGACGGTAAACTCGGTGACGGTCAACTCGGCGACGACCAACTCGGCGACGGTCAACTCGGCGACGGTAAACTCGGCGACGACCAACTCGGCGACGGTCAACTCGGCGAATAAAAATCCGGATTTTCAGAAAATCTCGGTTTTTATTTTTATTTTACTTTAAATTAAAATTCTCCTTCACCAGAAAGGTCGGCTCAAATTAAAAAAAAAACGTCTTTCAAAAGTAAGATTTTGAAAAGTGGGATTTTGAAAAGCGAACACGGTCAACTCGGCGACGGTCAACTCGGCGACGACCAACTCGGCGACGGTCAACTCGGCGACGGTCAACTCGGCGACGACCAACTCGGCGACGGTCAACTCGGCGACGACCAACTCGGCGACGGTCAACCCGGCGACGGTAAACTCGGCGACGGTAAACTCGGCGACGACCAACTCGGCGACGGTCAACTCGGCGACGACCAACTCGGCGACGGTCAACTCGGCGACGACCAACTCGGCGACGGTCAACTCGGCGACGGTCAACTCGGCGACGGTAAACTCGGCGACGACCAACTCGGCGACGGTCAACTCGGCGACGACCAACTCGGCGAATAAAAATCCCGATTTTCAGAAAATCCTATTTTTTATTTTTATTTTACTTTAAATTAAAATTCTCCTTCACCAGAAAGGGCGGCTCGAATTAAAAAAAATACGTCTTTCAAAACCAAGATTTTGAAAAGTGAGATTTTGAAAAGCGGGATTTTAAAAAATATCATTTTTATACGAACACGGCCAACTCGGCGACGACCAACTTGGCGACGTTCTACTCGGCGACGACCAACTTGGCGACGGTCAACTCGGCGACGACCAACTCGACGACGGTCAACTCGGCGACGACTAACTCGGCGACGGTCAACTCGGCGACGGTAAACTCGGCGACGACCAACTCGGCGATGGTCAACTCGGCGACGGTCAACTCGGCGAATAAAAATCCGGATTTTCAGAAAATCTCGGTTTTTATTTTTATTTTACTTTAAATTAAAAATCTCCTTCACCAGAAAGGGCGGCTCGATTTAAAAAAATTACGTCTTTCAAAATCAAGATTTTGAAAAGCGGGATTTTAAAAAATATCATTTTTATATAATTCATTTTTAATGCTTACTGCTGAGCTGACGGTCGCCGAGTTGGTCATCGCCGAGTTGTGCGTCACCGAGCTGGTCGTCGTCCAATTTGTTGTCGCCTAGTTTACCGTCGCCGAGTTGTTCGTCGCCGAGTTAGTCGACGCCGAGTTTACTGTCGCCGAGTTGACCGTCGCCGAGTTGGTCGTCGCCGAGTTGTCGCGTACCGATTTGTATATCATTTTTATTGCTTATTGCTGAGCTGACCGTCGCCGAGTTGTCCGTCACCGAGGTGGTCGTCGACTGGTTGATCGTCGTCTAATGTGTTGTCGCCTAGTTTACCGTCGCCGAGTTGTATTGGAAAGACTTATATTGGAAAGTAATTTCTTACTTTACTACTAAATAAGTACATAACGAATTTAAAAATTTTATAAAAAAATGTATTGCATTCTTTAGTTTGACCAATTAGTAAGCTAATTACCACTAATATGCCACTTTGAGCCTTTCGTCCGCTTAAGGATTGATGTTTGTACAAACCTCCATATTTTTGCTCCCCATAAAAAAAAAGAAAGTTATCAAGAAGCAATTACCTAAATAAATTAAAATTAATTCAGTGGAAAATTACAGGAATATCATTTTTACACGGAAAACGGTCCTCAGCTAAGAAAACGGACCTTTAATTCAAGAAAATGTACTTTTTCTTGATTTAAAAGCTAATTTTCTTATTTCTTTCGAATTTTTCTTCATTTCAAGAAACGTAATTCTTACCTGAAGAAAAACTCGAAAGAAATAAGAAAATAAGCTTTTAAATCAAGAAAAAGTACATTTTCTTGAATTAGAAGCTAATTTTCTTAGCTGAGGACCAGTTTATTTTTTTCCGTGTATTGCTTACTGCTGCGCTGACCGTCGCCGAGTTGTCCGTCGCCGAATTAGTCGTCGCCGAGTTTACCATCGCCGAGTTGACCGTCGCCGAGTTGGTCGTCGCCGAGTTGACCGTCGCCGAGTTGTCCATCGCCGAGTTGTCCGTCGCCGAGTTAGTCGTCGCCGAGTTTACCGTCGCCGAGTTGACCGTCGCCGAGTTGGTCGTCGCTGAGTTGACCGTCGCCGAGTTGTCCGTCGCAGAGTTGTCCGTCGCCGAGTTAGTCGTAGCCGAGTTTACCGTCGCCGAGTTGACCGTCGTTCAATTTGTTGTCGCCTAGTTTACCGTCGCCGAGTTGTCCGTCGCCGAGTTGTCTGTCGCCGATTTGTCCGTCGCCGAGTTGTCCATCGCCGAGGTGATCGTCGCCGAGTTTACCGTCGCCGAGTTGACCGTCGCCGAGTTGGTCGTCGCCGAGTTGTCTGTCGCCGAGTTGACCGTCGCCGAGTTGACCGTCGCCGAGTTGGTCGTCGCCGAGTTGAGCGTCGCCGAGTTGCTTTCCCCGAGTTGTCGCGTACCGTTCTGTTTATGACCCATAATCATCTGGAAATATCGTTTATAGCCATAAAAAGTCGCATATAAAAGTCCTAATTTTAAAAATTTTAGGCTCACAAAGATTGCTAACTTTAATACCATGTTCGTTAAAAAACATAATTTCTTCTATCACCGTTTTCTTATATTCATTCACAGAAGTATGCTTCGAAGTGTGTGAGAAGCAGCCAATCAGAAATGGACTTTCATTGCTAAATTTGAAAACGAGCCTATAGCGGGCCATACAACTGATCGAGAAATTTTAAATAAATTTAGACCATCTATACTAATATCTAAGACAACAGAAAAAGCATTTCTGAAAAATGAAAAAGTTTTAGACTGTAAACAATTTTGGATTTCAAAATGATAGTATTCACCCCCTGCTACCTTTAACATTTCTATAGACGTCCGATCAGTAAGAAGAAGTTTACGAGTATACCGGTAAACCTTTAATGTTACATCTAAGAAGAGCTTGTAAAATATTGTTTATTTATTTATTAACCTACAGCATGTACATGAACATGCTACATGCAAAAATGGCTTACATTACTAAAAAATGTTTTACAATAAAAGATAAGGTTATAGCAACATCAATAGATCTAATAATTAACAACAAAACATTATAAAATTACATTTAAAAAAAAGTCTAGCGATTCGTTTTTTAAATTCATCTCTGGAAATATTGAAATCGAAACAATCCTGAGATCTCGTTGAATGCGCGCTATATGGCCATGGAAGCTGTATTTGCTACTTGCAGTCGGAATATGAAGAAGTTCCTGGGGGCGTAAGTTGCATTGAGGAGCATACATATTAAAACGTGAAAGAATGTTGGAACTCTATTTTACTACAAATGATGGCCCGCGCAAGTGTGGCACTTGCGCATGTACGTTTAGCACTTAAAGACTGGAGATCCAGAAAACGGCATCGGCCTACATATGGTGATAGTCTGAAATTATTGTTCCGCTCGAAAGACGTAATTTTCTGAGAACAAATAACAAAAACTGTTTCTGAATACTTTCAATTCTGTTTGAATGAGACTCGTAGAACGGGGACCATATGACAGTCGTGTACTCAAGCTGTAAACGAACAAATTAAGTGTATACAGTGACTTGAAAGTTAATGTGTCGTGAAAAGCTTTCGAATTCTTTTAATAAACCCGAACATCGAAAAGGCTTTGTTAACAACCACATCGATGTGTGAGTTAAACGTTAAATCCGAGCTAAAGATAACGCCTAAATCAGTAACCATATTAACTCTCTTCAAACTAACGTCATTTAGGAAGTAGTCAAAAACAACCGGATACTTAGACCTGGAATAGGTGATCACGTGACACTTATCAAAATTCAGAAGCATAAGGTTAGTAACACACCAACCGCAAAATGTGATCAGGTCCCGCTGAAATTGATGGCGATCCAATTCACTTGATATATTTGCATATATTTTCATGTCGCCAGCAAATAGAATACAGTCTGCGAATTTGAAGCTATCCATAACATTGTTAATGAACAATAAAAATAATAGTGAACCCAAATGACTACCTTGAGGCACCCCAGATGTCGCAACAAAACATTCTGAGAACGTATTATTAATCTTGACAAACATTTTGCGATCCGATAAATAAGACATAAGCCAATTTAAGGGAATAATGTCGCAATTAAGTTCACTGAGCTTATTCAATAAAATCCTGTGATTAAGCTTATCGAATGCTTTAGCGAAGTCAATATAAACCACATCGACTTGAACTCTCGAGGCAACAGAGTTAATTAAATTATTTTCTGACGTGTGCTAATACGTTGCTTGGAGTGGAAGTAGATCACATTGTTAACCATTGACTCGAATACTATGGGAATGCAAGATAGTATTGCAGTATTGCAATTCTACGAAAATTTGTTACATCACTGCTGGCCCGCTTTTGTGGATCGGTATGATACTTGATTCATTCCAGAGAACAGGAAATTTGCCTTGGCTGAGGATCAAATTAAATAGATGACATAAAGAAGCGGCAAACCCGACTGAACACAGCTTCAATAGAGATACTGGTAAACCATCTGGTCCAGGAAACTTAGAAACGTCCAAGTTCATCAAAGCCCTCATCACGTCAAGTTCTGAAACAACAATTTTTGATTTATCGGAGTTATCTAATATAGGAGAGAGTGAGCTATCCTTAACAAAAACACTGCTAAAATGTTCAGCGAAAAAACCACAGATTACCTCTGGATTTTCTGATTTTTGACCATGGAATTCTAAAAATGACGGCAAGCCGTTATTATGGTTCTTAATTTTGATAAATCTCCAGAAATTCTTCACATACAACGCAAATCGTCTTCAATGTCAATTATGTAATTGTTATAGATGAATCGGTGGAGATAGCAAAACTGTTTGCGTAGAGACTTAAACTGGATATAGTCATGGGCCAACCCTGTACGCCTATACTTTCTGTGACATTTATTACGCAGGATTTCTAGCTGCTTGAGTTCTTTAGTAAACCATGGGATGTTCCGGTTATGAGACTTATTCATTAATTTTATGGGAACAAATTTATCAAAAGCAACCTACAACAATTTATTGAAGGTACCTAATGGACTGTTGATATCAATGTTTGATAGAGTATCAGCCCAATCCACTTCAGCTAAAAAATCATTTAGTAAGCTGCGGTCGGCGTGCGAATAATCAAATACGGTACAATTTTTAGTGAAGTTCAAATTATTAGAAGTTTTGTAGAACAACTAAAATGAAACCGGTGTATGATAAACACTCGAAGATCCGGCAAAGTCGTCGCCTGATTCTAGTTTAAAAGACCTATTATTAGTGTAGAAAACCAAATTCAGATAAGTGCCGTGGCTGTGTGATACACTGTTTATTTGTGAAGTACCCATCTTTGCCATAAAATCACAAATTAAGGCAGGAATGAAGGTAAAAAATCAAAGGTAATAAATTACATGAGATCTTGTCAATAAAATCTTGACCAACTGGCAAGGATGGCTCTAGAGGAAAGTAAACTGTACTATTATTATGTAAAATGTACCTAGTTTGAATTTAACAGCAATGAACTCAATGATTGGATCAGAAAATAAAAATTCACAAGAATAAATTCCGATTATCAAACAATTTATGTGGGACCATATTCTCCAAAGCCCATCGCCTTATCTCGCAAGAAATTTCCTCATTTGTAGTATCTGAGCTAATTGCGGCACTATCACTTGAAATTGAATCGTAATTCAAAGTATTCTCTTCATAAACTGTCAAAATTGAATTCTTCGCCTGCGACATAATGTCGAAATCTCCATCTTAATTGCCTCTGATCCTTCATTTCGTCATCAATTCCTTGTACGTTTGTACTGCCCACCAATTCTTTATATCGCAAAACGGGATCCGCTCGAAACGCGATATTTTAAAACGCGATATTTCAAAACGCGATATGACGAAACGCGATATGGTACAAAACGCAATATTTCAAAATGCAATATTTCAAAACGCGATATGGTACAAAACGCGATATGGTACAAAACGCTATATTTTAAAACGCAATAGTTCAAATCGCGATATTGTACAAAACGCGATATAGTACAAAACACGATATTTCACAACGCGATATTTCAAAACGCGATTTTGTACAAAACGCAATATTTCAAAATGCGACATTTCAAAACTGTCAAAATTGTCATAAACTGTCAAAATTGAATTCTTCGCCTGCGACATAATGTCGAAATCTCCATCTTAATTGCCTCTGATCCTTCATTTCGTCATCAATTCCTTGTACGTTTGTACTGCCCACCAATTCTTTATATCGCAAAACGGGATCCGCTCGAAACGCGATATTTTAAAACGCGATATTTCAAAACGCGTTATGACGAAACGCGATATGGTACAAAACGCAATATTTCAAAATGCAATATTTCAAAACGCGATATGGTACAAAACGCGATATTTTAAAACGCAATACTTCAAAACGCGATATTGTACAAAACGCGATATAGTACAAAACACGATATTTCACAACGCGATATTTCAAAACGCGATATGGTACAAAACGCGATATAGTACAAAACGCGATATTTCAAAACGCGATATTTCAAAACGCGATATGGTACAAAACGCGATATTTAAAATTTAAAATTTTAAAATATTAATGATTTAATTTTTCTTCATTTAATAAAAATAAATTCCTTCACCACAATGATAAAAATGAACATGTACGAGGGCGGATTGAAAATGAAGCTACCTAGCGCTAGATGGCAGCACAAACACAAAAATTTTTTGTTTTTTAGAAATTGCGATCTGTCAAACGTCAGCTGTTAAAATTTCACCAAAATTCATCGATTAGTTTATTTGTTGTAGTCGTTTGAAGTAAGCAACTTTTGTGTTTCTTGAAAAATGGAAAAAAACGAATTTCGTGCAGTGATTAAACACTATTATTTGAAAGGGAAAACGGCGAAAGAGACAAAAGAAAAGCTCGATAAACATTACGGTGAGTCTGCTCCGTCAGATTACATGGTAAAATATTGGATTGCTGAATTTAAACGCGGCCGAAGAAGCACTGCAACAATACCATCAACAGGAAGGCCAAAAGAGGTGGTTACTGAAGAAAATATCAAGAAAATCCTCGGTATCGTTATGAATGATCGCCGAGTCAAGTTACGTGAGATTGTTGAAATGGTAAACATATCATATGAACCTGTGTTCAATATTTTGCATGAACATTTTCATATGAAAAAGCTATCGGCAAGATGAGTGCCGCGTTTGCTCAGTGTCGAACAAAAACGAATTCGACAGACCACTTCACAGCGGTGTTTGGACATGATAAAGCGTAATCCTGTTGATTTTTGGCGTCGATTAATTACTGTTGATGAAACGTGGGTCCACCACTACACACCTGAAAACAAAAATCAATCGAAACAATGGGTGGAAGCTGGTGGAAGTGCTCCGAAGAAGGCAAAGGCAGTGAAATCGGCTGGCAAGGTTATGACCACTATATTTTGGGATGCACACGGAATATTGCTCATCGATTATCTTGAAAAAGGTTCCACAATTACAGAAAAGTATTATCGTGCATTATTAGATCAATTGGTTGATGCAATCAAGGAAAAACGACCACATTTAAAGAAGAAAAAAGTGCTCTTTCTTCAAGACAACGTACCGGTTCACACAGCATTAGATACGATGCTAAAATTACGTGAAATACGTCCTAGTGACTTTTTCCTGTTTCCAAACTTGAAAAAATGGCTCGCAGGACAAAGATTCATCTCAAACGAAGAAGTGATTATCGAAACTAACGCGTATTTTGAGGGGTTCCCGAAATCGTATTATTCAGATGGTATAAAAAAGTTGGAATATCGTCTTACTAAGTGTGTCGAAGTAAAAGGAGACTATGTTGAGAAATAACTGGTTTTTGGCAAAAAAAAATTTTGTTTTCCTACTTAGGTAGCTTCATTTTCAATCCGCCCTCGTACGATCAGAACTAGGAAATAGCGTTTTGAAATATCGCGTTTCGTACCATATCGCGTTTTGTACCATATCGCGTTTTGAAATATCGCTTTTTGAAATATCGCGTTTTGTCAAATCGCGATTTAAAATATCGCGTTTCAAATGGGACCCTAAATTTGTAACAATTATAAAATATGATAAAATATAAATTAGAACAATCAATTTTTGTATATACCATCCACGTATACAAGAAATATACCTACACTTGTTATGTATTTACCTTATAATTTCAACAAATTATGTAATTTTTTATTTAACTTTTTAATTTAAATTGATTTTTGGTTTCAATAGAATTTTGAAGTGAACAAGACTGAAACACAAATAAGTCTGAATCGCCATACGTGCAAATTGAGTTTCCAATATCTTACCACTTTTCTAATCTCGATATTTCGATATTAAAAATCTCAAAATCGATAGTATCGACACTTCCGATACTAACACTTTAGTTATCAATTAGTTACAGGAACCATAAAAAATAATCCAGTCGAGTTTATTTTGAAAGCGGTAAGTCATTTTCCCAAAAAGCAAGCTAGTTGTTATAATATTTGCAATTCTACGTTACCTTATCATTTCTAAAAAAAAATTGCAGCTAATAATACTTCACACTGTTAATACTTAACATTTCGCTGCAATTCTTCTTAAAATTGTTAAGGTAACGTAGAATTATAAATAACAGCTAGCTGGTTGATTTTTTTTTTTTTTTTGGAAAATGGACTTACTACACCGCATTCAAAATAAACGACTCGCATCAATTAGAGCTTTTCGCACGCACAATTTTAATTGAAAAAATTGATCCAACATACTTAACATATTCCATCTTGTTTTACAATCTAGTAGTAGCTTCAGCGCCTTTCCAAATTCCTGTTTTACATGTTTCTGTAAAAACCGCTCATTTTTCGTTGGAGATCGTTGAAAAACGTTGTTGATAAAATGGATCGTGCGATAAGTTGTTTTTTCGAGGGGTTCTTCTTTTCTTTTTTGATTCCAAGAAAACTGCCGCTGAAGCTCACCGATTGCTTTCTGATACTTATGATAATCAAGCTCCATCGAGAGCAAGCTGTTTCAATTGATTTCATCGATTCCAAAGTGGTGATTTTGACTTGATAGACAAAGAACTGTAGAGCAACTCGGTTGGGATCGGCTTGAACAACCTGCGTATTCTCCAGACCTTGCACCTTCCGACTACCATTTGTTTCAATCAATGCAAATAGGCCTGGCTGACGTATGCTTCCGAAATGCCGGAGAAGTGCAAAATTGGATCGATGGCTGGATAGCTGGGAAAGTTGAAGGTTTCTTCAAACGAGGAATCCACAAACTTCCCAGGAGATGGCAGGAAGTCATATCTAACGATGGCGAATATATTGGATAAAATATACTGCATCGTTATCTTTTAATAAACATTTCTTTTTTATAAAAAAAGTATAAAAATTAATACACACCCAATAGTCAGACGAACGTACCAAATAGAAATAATAACTGAAACGGTGATGAACTGAGTGAGGCAAGTATATCAAAACACAGTTTTTTCTTTCAATTATAGAACGGGTAATTATGACTGATAATAACATTATTAAACATATATATAAAACAAAGTCGGGTTAGTTACACCATTTATAACTCAAGAAAGGCTGGACCGATTTTTATGATTTTTGATTTGTTGGATTTGTCTCCGTCCCGAATAGTCGAATAACTAAGAAAATTCATTTTCTCATATATTTTGTATGGAATGACTTTTTTGATTATATCTCGAGAACGGATTGACTGATTTCGATGAATTTTCTTTTTTTGTTAATTTTTAATTAATAATTAATTATATACATATATAATTTTTTTATAGTTTGTTTTATTTGATAATTTTTAATTTTCACGAAATTACGCATAACCACTTTTTCAAAAAAATAAAAACTAAATGGTTTGTTTACAGAAAAAATATCAACCATATATTATTTGTCTATAGTCATCTGTCCGCAACTGTCCACGCTTGAGAAAGCGGATTTGATATGGGTTGTTGTTGTTTCCATTAGTTTCTGGTCTAAGTGCGCCGCGATTTATCAGCATTTGTTTTCGAGTTTTCACCATTTTTCATTCAGTTTTAAACGGTTATTACATTTGTATTCGATTTAATTAATTCTTTTCAAACGAGTTGTTCTGAAATTCATCAGCGAATGTCACAGCGAATGTGTAATTTTGGACTGGGTGTTTAATTTTCCAGGCGGATTCGTTCGAAATTCTGTGGAATTCTATTTTCGATCGTGATTTTCAAACGGTAAGTTGCCTTCGAAGATGTTCACTTTGTGAGGTTATCATATTTGTAATTGTGCGCGCATCGATAAGTGCTTCATTATGTAATTTTGAATTGTGTAGTTAATTTTCCAGTGTTATTTACAATGCCGCGAGCCAGAAGATCTAATCTTTCACAACGAAACCGTAATGCAATTAGACTTCGGAATTTTGTGAATCAATCCACTGCAGATGAACAAGAAATCGTACGAGAAGAGCGCCGCGTTAGTATGGCCCGACTTCGTGCTTCACAAACACAAGTACAAAGAGAGACAGTACGTCAAACGGCTCAGTAGGCAATGAGAAATCGTCGAGCTTATCGCACAGATCAACAACGTGATAATCTTCGACGCGCAAGAAGAAATGCTTCAAGTGTTGATTTGAATCGAGTAGCGTTTCAATACGATTGCACAATTGACATATTTTCGTTCGAATTGGCCCAATGGAGGTTGTGTGCGATCATTGCGGTGCATTGAAGTTGGCTGGAGAAACGCCTGGATTGTGCTGTGTCAGTGGCAAGGTGAAATTACCATTATTGCCTCCGCCACCTTAGCCATTGCATTCATTGTTTCGTGGCGAAACACCAGAAGTCCAGAATCACGACATTTTCTATCCAATACTCAAAGATACAATGGATCTTTCCAAATGACTTCATTTGGAGCAGACATTATCGAAGAACGCGGATTCAATCCGACATTCAAGGTCATTTCTGCTTGAGAGAGTAAACTTTCATTTTATTTTGGTGATCATAAATCACTAATTCTGACTTTGCCTTCGACTTAACAGATCCAACGCCAAATTCACCATCGAATTGGATCATTGCAACCGCTTGAAGATGCACAGCGTAAATTTATACAAATTTACTTCATGGGCAATATGGAGGACCAACTTGATCGGCGTCAAACGATCAATATGGCAATGAAAAGAGCAATTCTTCAAGATCTGCAGCAATAACTACATGAACATCATGCCTTGGTTCGGTTGTTCAAAACTGCGTTGGATCGCATGCCAAGTGATGACTACAAAGTCATAATCAGAGCGGATAAACGACCCGCTGGAACACACGAACGCCAATTCAACGCTCCAACAATAGATGAAGTCGCAATTGTGATTGTTGGTGAAAACTTGGAAACGCGCGATATTGTGCTTACACGTCGCGACACTGGACAACTGCAACGAATATTCGAAACACACCGCTCATACATTGCAATACCCGCTGATGTTTTGTCAGGGAGACTATGGATACCACTTCAATATCAACATGATAAATCCATTGAGTGGTGAGTACCGATATCATAATTTTCATTTCAACATAACTCTAATTTCATTTCAGGTGAGGAAACTACCAAGAAGGTTAGCTCGATGAATTATTACGCTTATCGTTTAATGATTCGTCAAAATGCTGACAACTATTTGCTGCGATTTCGTCGATTGCTTCAGCAATATTGCGTCGACATGTACGTCAAAATCGAAGCGGAGCGTCTCACTTTCATTCGATTGAACCAAGCCAAACTGCGTTCGGAGGAGTATATTCATTTACGCGATGCAATCAGCACCGAAGGAGATGCAACTAATGTTAATCGATTGACTATTCTACCGGCGACGTACATTGGCAGCCCGCGTCATATGCATGAATATGCGCAAGATGCAATGACATATGTTCGTCATCACGGTCGTCCGGATCTATTCATCACCTTTACGTGCAATCCGAAATGGATAGAAATTGTTCAACTGCTGATCTCCGGACAAACATCAAGTGATCGGCATGACATCACAGCACGTGTCTTCAAACAAAAAATCCGGTCGCTGATGAGCTACATTACTAAGCATCGCGTCTTTGGAGATACTCGATGCTGGATGTATGCCATTGAATGGCAAAAACGAGGCTTGCCGCATGCACACATTCTTATTTGGTTAGTCGAAAAAATTCGACCAGACCAAATAGATGACATCATATGTGCTGAGATTCCTGATCCCGAAACCGATCCAGACCTGCATAAAGTTGTAATTATGAATATGATTAACGGTCCGTGTGGCGTCATTAACCCTCAATCACCGTGCATTTTTGACGGCAAATGATCCAAGCGTTATCCACGAAATTTGACAACGCTGACTATCACTGGCAACGATGGTTATCCACTGTATCGGCGTCGATCACCCGATGAAAACGGTAGAACTATCACAACGAAAGTGAAAGGAAAAGATTTCGTGGTTGACAATTCTTGGATTGTTCCGTATTCGCCACTTCTTTCCAAAACATTCAAGGCGCATTGTAACGTGGAGTATTGCAATTAAGTGAAGTCTATCAAATACATCTGCAAATATGTCACGAAAGGAAGCGATATGGCGGTTTTTGGCGTTCAAACTCCCAATACCAACGATGAAATCACGCACTATCAAGTTGGTCGATATGTGAGCAGAGCTGCAATGAGACGATCCGGACCTCCAGACGATCTGGAGAATGGACAACGAGTTTATTTCAACGCATCGAATGTTGTTCAACGTGCTGAAATACCTCCAGCGACAACATTGACCAGTTTCTTTTCGATTTGCCAAAGTAATTCGTTTGCACGAACGTTGCTCTACTCTGAGATGCCACGTTATTGCACTTGGAACGCTTCATCAAAGAAATTTCAACGTCGGAAGCAAGGCGATGCATTTACACAATTCATCCGAAGAATGACGAATGCTTCTACTTGCGGTTGTTGCTGGTGAATGTTCGTGGGCCGAAATCATTTGAATCACTTCGAATGTCGATGGTGTAGTGTGCCCAACATTTCGTGCTGCATGTCAACAGCTCAATTTGCTTGAAAACGATACTCATTGGGACATGACAATCGCTGAAGCAATTGTTTCTGCATATCCAAGTCAGATACGCACATTATTTGCTATCATTATTTCGACATGCTTTCCATCGAATCCACGTGAACTTTGGAACAAGTACAAGGATGACATGTCAGAAGACATTTTACATCGAATTCGTGTCAGTTCAGGGAATCCCGATCTCGAGGTGAATGAGGAGATACATAACCAGGCTTTGCTTTTAATCGAAGACATGTGTTACCTCATGTGCGGCAATTTGTTAGTCAAGTTAGGAATGCCAACGCCATATCGTGGAATGAATGACGCTTTCAATCGAGAATTGGAACGTGAACATGAATACGATCGAGATGGGTTGAATCAATCAGTTCAAACGAATGTGCGCCAGGTGGAACTGGTAAGACAATCCTCATGTCATTGATTTTGGCCACTGTTCGCGCGAGATCCGAAATTGCTGTAGCAGTTGCTTCTTCTGGGGTAGCGGCCACGTTGCTAGAAGGATGCCGAACGGCTCATTCAGCGTCTAAATTGCCGTTAAACCTTCAAACGACTGAAAAACCGACCTGCAACATTGCGAAACACTCAGCAATAGCCAAAGTTTTGGTAGCAAGTAGAATCATCATCTGGAATGAATGCACAATGGCGCACAAACGCGCATTGGAAGCACTCAATCGAACTATGAAAGATCTGCGCAATGACTCAAGATGTTTTGGAGGCGCAATGATTCTACTGTCTGGCGATTTCCGTCAAATACTACCAGTCATTCCAAGATCGACCGCTGCCGATGAAATAAACGCTTGCCTCAAATCATCGACTCTGTGGCGCTATGTGAAGAAACTTCAGCTGACGACAAACATGCGTGTTGCATTGCTAAATAATCCATCTGTCGAAGATTTCTCCAAGCAATTGCTGACTATCGGTAATGGCCGTCTTCCTGTCGACGAATCGAACGGATTGATTTCGTTTCCGCCAAATTTATGCGATTTCGTCTCAACGAATAAACAAAGTGTTCCCGAACATCATTGCTAACCACAAAAATCACAATTGGTTGAGTGAACGAGTAATTCTTGCTGCAAAAGACAAAGATGTGGATAACTTGATCTTCACAATTCAAAATCAGATCGTTGGTCCACTGCATTCCTTCAAATCTATCGTCTGTGTAACAAACGAAGACGAAGCAACCAACTATCCAACTGAATTTTTAAACTCATTGGATCTGCCTGGCTTACCACCTCACAATTTACAACTGAAGGGTGGATCAGTAGTTATCATGCTTCGAAATCTGAACCAACCAAAACTATGTAACGGAACGCGTTTGGTGGTGAGAAAACTCATGGGCAATGTTCAAAGGAAAGTTTAAACGAATTCAATTTCCGATTCGTCTTGCATTCACCATGATGATCAACAAATCACAAGGCCAATCCTTGGGTGTTTGTGCGCTAAATCTAGAAAATGAATGTTTCTCTCACGGTCAATTGTACGTAGCATGTTCACGCGTCGGCAAACCATCCGCTTTGTTTGTTCTCGCACCTGACAACAAAACGAGAAATGTCGTATATCACAAGGTGATTCAATGAAGGGAATCGACCCGAGTGCAACCCATCCAGCAAATAATTTAATAGAATGTAGTGCAACAATGCTACACGAATCATTTCGATTCACTTCAATAAAGCAAATGCCTTTTTGCCACGTGAATTACATTCATTTCAAAGTAATTAAAATACATTTCATTTTGATTTTTGTACATTTATTGAATTCATTTTTAATATTCATTTTATCTTAATAAAAATTTGAATTTAATTCAGCTAATATCTTAACACAACATTTTTGAGGCGGTACGAAGTTCCCCGGGTCAGCTAGTTAAACATAATAGTTACGCTTTAAAAATGTTTAGTTAAATACACTGCGCCAATTAAAAAACGGAACAGAAATTTTCTTCGAAAAAAAACCCAGATTTGAGCGCTTATATCTTGGTGAAATAACGCCTTTCAAAAAAAAAATTTTATCTCTAGTTGAAGGAAATTTTGTTTTCTTTTCGATACTGGAAACCGTTTTATTTTATTTTGGTTTTTTATGACTTTTTTGAGTAAAACAAAAGGTGTCTAAAAAAAAAATTTGCTGCTGTTTGAAACTGTAAACGAACTTGCTCGATATTTCATTCAAAAATTCAAATCAGCCATTTTATAGAGAATTTAGAAATCTTGCAAAATGATACTAGGAAAATTTTTGTGCGGCCACTC
Source organism: Tipula helvola (assembly GCA_963556165.1). Lineage (NCBI taxonomy): Eukaryota > Metazoa > Arthropoda > Insecta > Diptera > Tipulidae > Tipula > Tipula helvola. Next base: position 271,840,070 of record OY744481.1, read on the forward strand.
TTTGTCGAGTTATTGCTGTTTTATAGAAAACGTATCAAAAAGCGTAGAAGTAAATTTTTTTATCTTGTAAACTTAGCACTCTACGGTAAAATGTTAAGTCACTCTAACACTAAAACTTTAACACACTAAAACTTCAATAACTCGACAAGGAGTGGTCGCACAAAAATTTTCCTAGTATCATTTTGCAAGATTTCTAAATTCTCTATAAAATGGCTGATTTGAATTTTTGAATGAAATATCGAGCAAGTTCGTTTACAGTTTCAAACAGCAGCAAATTTTTTTTTTTAGACACCTTTTGTTTTACTCAAAAAAGTCATAAAAAACCAAAATAAAATAAAACGGTTTCCAGTATCGAAAAGAAAACAAAATTTCCTTCAACTAGAGATAAATTTTTTTTTTTGAAAGGCGTTATTTCACCAAGATATAAGCGCTCAAATCTGGTTTTTTTTTCGAAGAAAATTTCTGTTCCGTTTTTTAATTGGCGCAGTGCATATATGTAAAAGCATTGAAGGATTCTACATATCACGACAAATTTCGACGTGTCCCCAACAACCTTGCAACCCACTATAAGTGACCATAAAGTACTTTTCATACCAAGCGCCTCGGCTTTGAGCTTCGAAAATGAAAATTCTTTATTTCAATTTTGAATTATGAAAATTAGTTTCATTTGATTGATAATGTTTAATTTTATAGTAATAAATTCATTTTGTTGAAAAATAATTTATTTTTAAGTGATAATTTAATAAAAAAATAAAATATATTGCAATGAAGTTATCTACGAGGCCAAGGCAATGCGTTCCACACTCGACTGCGGCATTTTAAAGTAGTACAAAGCGAAGAGCTTTGTCAACATAACCTACAAATCACATTTTTGTCATAACTGTTTTATATTTACCGAAAAATCTAGCTCATACGTAGCTTACAAATTCATAATATCTCGTTTCTTGCTATAATTCACGTGTAAAATGGACCTAAATAAAATATTTGATATCAACCGAATGTTCAAAGCCGACGCCACCGGTATGAAAAGGTCTCAGCTTCGTATGTGTGGTAACTAAAAATTTCGAGGCGAGGCGCCTGGTATGAAAAGTACTTAAGTCCTTTCTACATTTTTCCGCGAAAACGCAGTTGTATAAATATACAAATTATTACCTGGGGGTAGGTAATCGTCAAATTCCCTAACGCGGTAGCGTTTAATTTTAAAGAAATAAATTCAATTTGTTGAAGAATAATTTATTTTTAAGTGATAACTTAAAAAAAAATCAAAATATGTATATTGCAATGAAGTTATCTACAAAGCCAAGGCAATGCGTTCCACACTCGACTGCGATATTTTAAAGTATGTAGTACAAAGTGAAGAGCTTTGTCAACATAACCTACAAATCACGTTTTTCGCACAATTATTTTATATTTACCGAAAAATCTAGAATATCTCAGTTCTTACTATAATTCACGTGTAAAATGGACTAAAATCACATATTTGATAGCAACCGAATGCTCAAAGTCGACGCCACCGGTTTGAAAGGATATCAGCTTCTGATTTGTGGTAACTAAAAATTTCGAGGCGAGGCGTCTGGTATGAAAAGTACTTTACACCGAGCAGCGCAGCAAATTTTTTTTTTTTTTACTTTTATCAAAATTGATTTTTGTATTATAAGAGACTTTAATAATATATTTTGTTAAGGACGTTTATTTTTCAAAATATTTTATTTCGAAACAAATAGGTGCACAAGAAAATAATAGAAACTAAAGAGGACGTCAGATTTATTGAGGTTATGTTTGGCAGCAAAGAGCATTTTTTTTTGGGTGTGGAACCTGTTGACGCGACCGCAGTACCAACTTCATTTGATACTGTTTTTTTAATTGAAAATTTTCTATTAAAAATTTAAAATAATTGATTGTTTTCATAAAAAAATAGTTGTATTTAAGCTCAAACTGCTATTTGAACTCATTAAATAGGTAAATTAGTTAATATTTAAATCTGCTGCTCGCTGCCGCTGCTCGGTGTGTTTCATGCTTTAATCATAATATAAAGCGTATTCGATTGGACTCAATAGTACAACTCTTCACTTCAGTTAATTGAGTTACTCTTCACTTAATTGAGTTACTGAAGAGAAGAGACTGTTCGATTGGTATTCTTCACTTCAGATAAATTGTAACGAAACGACTTAGGATCGACTAAGTTGCGACTATGACGCAACAACTCAGCCGATTGATTTGTGCCTCGTTAACAGAATTTCCTCTGTGATTCTAACATCGGTGACAGCAGCACGTTTGCCGGCTAGGTGCAGAAGGCGGGTGTAGTCCTTGTCACCAACCACAGAGAACTAGTTGTGCTGCTTATTTGTGCCACCCACATTGATGATTTTGAAATGAAGACAAACATGGAACATTTCTTGTTTCAATTACGTTACTAGTGTCATACATATTTCACTGAACTGATTTTTAACAAGTAATTTACACTGAAACAATTTAAATAAATTAAATCCACTAGATAAATTAAATAAATTAACAAACAAAGACAAAAATTTATGTTACAGCCATACTTTATGGAGGCCAAGGTGTTAGGCCCCGATGCTCGCCACCCTCCCGTTATTGGCTATACCGCGCATCTTGTTTTTGGTATGCCCCTTTTATTATGTGCTAGTCTACACTACCGATCCACTTATTACACTTTAATTTAGTCACTCATTGTAATGTTCACACAAGCTAAACATAAGAAACGGAACACACGAGAGCAAAACCAGACATCTCCGAAAGTTCTAAAGTAGGCAATGATATCTTGAGGCAAAATTAATAGAAAAGAAAAACAAATAATGTGTTTGGAATAAATTAATCAATCATTGGTTTAATCTACTGTATTGGTAAAATATTAACGAAATAAACATAATAAGTATATATAAAAACTGATTTTAAAAACTAGGAACAATGTTTGACCTTAACTTATTTTAGTATAGGGACCCCCATATTAGCATTAATTTTTGAACTTAATTACTAGAAAAATCTGAGCTCTATGGCTCTATATAATTACAATAATAAATTTTTGAATATTTGTAAGTAGATATAACGGTAACGGTAATCAAATAAATATTATTTACATCTCAATATATAAGAGCGTAATGTTGTATTTGTTTCATAATTTGCAATTAATGAGAAATATAATTTTTACTTAAGAAACTTAATCATAATAACAATAATAGTATATAATATGTAATTTTAATAAATATCCATTAAATTTAGTAAATATAAACAAAAGGTTCAACCATTTAATTTAAATGGCTATAGTACACTTAGCTGTATTTAATCAGATGATGATGACCGTCAATGTCGCTTGAACGATGATTTGGCGGCCGTTTTATTATTTACCGCTGCGCTTTCGCGCCAAGCTGATGGATTGGTACGGCTGTGTTTTCCAAGCCTTTATTCGTTTCGTTTCTGATGGTTAACTCCGTGAAAATAAATGATACCCGCAAACAGCCGTCACGGAAAAGCGATTTATCTAAGGAAACGCACGAAAAAGAAACACAAAAGAAACGAATGAATATCACTTTTGGCACCAACAACAAGACTCAACAACAAAAACCATGTTTAACTAAGAATAAAATTCATACCTTTTTCCGCGACAATATTTAATTTAAATAGTAAAAGTTAACTTAATTAACTAGCTGGATCAATTACACAACCACAACAGCTTAAATTGAACCTTATATAGGTAAAGCTGCACAAAAAAAACACAAAATTTTATAATAGCCCAAACAATGGCGATTTTACGTTAAATATATATTATTGTATATATTTTGGTTTACACAAATTAATTGCCACTTCACTGCTATATGTATTGCTTACCACTGTGTACAAAATCGAATGATTACCGAATTGATTTTCTGCAGCGATCAAGTTTTGTTGTTGGCGTGCAAAAAGGTATAAAGCGAGACTGCATAGATCATCACCATCTGTGACAATTTGGTTTAAGTTGTTAATCATACCAATAGTAGATTTGTATCGTGTACACGTAATTTAGGTAGTTAACGTAATAACATTTAATCAACGCGAAGTCATGCTGAAATCAATTTTCGCCTTATGACATCATTAACCCAATCAAGAATACAACTTTGTGAACGTCGCTAATAATTATCGCATGTGTAGCTTGCCTGGAACATTTACCAATGTTACAATCGTGGGGCAGCCCCACACCCTGAAGAGAGTCTCTAAAAGCCGGGCAATATTTACAAAAAAAAAAAATTGTAGCAATAATAAGAGATCACACAAAACACCAAATAATACCAAATAAGGCACAAATCAATCAAACTAACCACTACCATTGGCATAATCATCTAATGTCCTTTGCGTGGTACATTCCAAGAATCCTCCCTGATTCATCTTCGACTTCATATATTACTGTACCGATCCTTTTGGAGATTCTTGCCTTCGTGAACTTGGAAGCGAATTTGCTTATAAAATTCTTGTTAGCACAGCTCTGTGCGAAATTACGAACGTATACAGTCTGGCCCGGGCTAAAGATTCGAGTCCGACTACGCAGATTGTAGCTTAAGTTGCTTCGTTCATACGCGGCTTGAACATTATGCAGCACGATACTTTGAGCAATTGATAATCGGTCTGCCGGAGAGGAAACTTGCACATTATTATCTTCTAATGAATGTAATTTACGAAGTAGTTGGTACACTGACCCATGATTAATCTTATGTTGTCCGAAGGCTAAGTAATGCGGAGAAAATCCAGTTGAGGAGTGAACGACATTTCTTAAAGCTCCAGCAATTTCGTCCAAATGTCGATCCCAGTGTCTGTGGTCATCTTTTATATAAGATCGTATGGCCGACAGTAACGATCGATTTACGCGCTCGGCAGCATTTGCTTGAGGAGAGTAAATTGCAGTGAACTCATGCTTGACTCCATACTTTTGTAATAGTTCGGCCAATAGCACTGATTTAAATTGTGGACCGTTATCCGAGAATAATACTTCGGGCACGCCATAAACGTGAAAAATTTTTCCTTCTAAAAACGAACATACTTTGGCGGCGGAAGCCGATCGCAGCGGTTCGAGAATCGGAAAACGAGTGTAATGGTCTAGAATTATCAGTACGTGTGTAAATCCATTGGTGGTTCTTGGGTAAGGGCCCAGGAAGTCAATGTACAGGCGCTGAAATGGCCTAACAGTCTCAATAAACTTGCCCATTTCTGGTCGTGTTGAAAAATTCACTGGTTTGCTGATCTTGCAAGTTTCGTTGCACAAGCCAAACTGAAATAAATTGTTTTATTTTCAGTTTGGCTTGTGTTTAGAAAAAATGTTTCAAAATGTAATTTTCTAATAATTTCTAGTAATTTATTATTAAAAATACTTTTTTAGGTCGCAAATTCGGAACCAAACAGTCCCCCAAATCAACACACGAGAATATAAACAAACGAAAATAAATAAATTCAAAAAAGAGAAACAAATAACTCATATGAAGTAACTACATAAGCAAAATATCTCTTCAGTTAATTCAGTTGCTCAATTTTTAACTGAAGTGAAGAGTTGTCAATCGAACAGTCTCTTCACTTCTGTTACTTTAGATACGGCTACTACTTCAGTTAATTCAGTCCAATCAAACACGCTTATAATTTACTGAGATCGCAATAGAAAAAGCGACAAAATTGATTCTTTAAAAAAGAAAGAATAAACTCGCTTGTCGCCTTTTGTGCAAAATCCCACTCGTCTTTGTTTAAAAGAATAGATTTTTATTCCATTTCATTCGGTCGATGTCGCTTTTTCTATTGTGATCTCAGTAAATTATATTATGAATACGAGCTATCTCTTTTAATCCGCTTCGACCACTTAGCTTCGTTGGTGAGAGACAGACGAATGGTAGTTGAAATAGAATATCATTTTATTCTAGCTAGCTGAGATCGCAGTTTCTACTAAGCGAAATTGCGTTTACCTAGAATTTTTATTTCAACTCAATAGATCACGTTCAGTACAAAATCTTCAACATTTTTCTCACTTGATGTCTCTTCAATATGGGATAAATATGCTTTCTTTCTAATTAGTTTTTGCACCTTGCATTATTGTCATTTTTATTTGTACTTCCGTACATTATGCAAATATATTCATGTTTTGCTACCGCTTTTACTAAGGCTCTAAAACTATAGGGTTTATGCTTGTTTGATGTTAGTTAAGAGTAGTATAGGGCTGGATCTTCTATATAAGCGATGGTTCAGTTAAACCGAGCGCCAAATTTCAGAGCAGCAACATGAAAAATAATTAAATAAAATTCTTAATAATTTCTTTCAAAAATAATACAAATCTAATGGTTTCTATTAAAAATTAAAAAATGGATAAATAAATAAAAAATTTTTTTAGTTATAATTGAGCGAATTGCACAATTATTTGAATGTGTGAATACAAATACAATGTAACTATGTAATTCTGCCGGTTAACCCAAGAAAGTTCTTTGGTAAATAAAAAGATTTTATTTAGCGGAATATAGAAATGTACCCGAATTATTGTGTAACAAATGATCGTGGTTATGTACACAAAAATTGAGCAATTATTTACTCCATTTTTTTCCTGGCGCTAGATCCCATAGAGGGATTTGGCCGCTTCATTAGGAAGTTTCGTAATCGTTTTTTTTAATGGATATTGAATGATTAATTCATTGATCCTACAACATTTAAGTATTCATGCTGTTTAGGTCATTGGGTCATATTTGTATAAATAACCGCCACATTTAGTAAACCAGGCACATATTTTGTTACCCGGATATCAATATTTTATTTTATAAATAAATAAATAATTAAAAAGTTTGGTATCGGTCCAACTGCAATGTAATCTTTTCGCACTTACCCAAAAACGTGACGTGAAGATACGAAAAGTTCAATGAATTATCAAAAATTAAACTTGAAAATCTTATCGCTGAGTACTTGTATTGTACCGTATACATTCAAAAAAAGCTTACAATTTTATCAATCGCGTATACGCAAAAAGCCCTTGAAAAACTGATAAATTCTTGTATGGTTGTGTGCATGTGTATGTGAGCGAGTAGTGCGAGAAAAACCTTGATGCGTTGCGCAACGTTCTTAGGCAAAATAAATAAATAAAAATACAAATTACATTACTCTTGAAGCGTGATTAGATTTTTTTTTTTTTTTTGTTGTACACATATTCAACAAATCTAATGTGTGTGCGAGATAACAACAAAAACAAATTCATTTCTTAATTAATGTGTGTAATTACAATATAAATATTTAATATATAAAAGAAAAATTTGTAGCGCAAATTTTCAGAATATAGTTTTGAATTTTCACGATCAAGTGTGCGCGCGCGCTTCTCAAATTTTATTATGGCTGATGATTTCCATTTGGTGCCCAAATGGCTAAATACCGACTTAATTCGTTCGCTATTCGAACATAAAAATGCAAAAATTAATGTGAAAATCCTTGATGTTCGACCGGCCGTGGGGCAAGGTGAAAATCAAATGTCAGACATATATCGTGTTGCATTACGAATTGAACGGGAGACACGTAAGTTTGGCGTTTAAGCAAAAATTTTATAAATATAAATTTGTCCAAATTTTTAGAAGTTTTTAAAAAATCCTTAATTATTAAATCGGACAAAAATATTCTAAGTGAAATGAAACAATTGGATGTGTTCACAAGTGAAATGTTATTTTATCAAAATGTGTTACCCGTGCTTGAAAATGAATACCGGAAATTGGGTGAATTGGTTAGATTCTCACCGAAATGTTATAAACTATTAACGGTGCCGCATAAAATCATAATTCTAGAAGATCTAACGGTTAAAGGTTATAAAATGGGAAATCGATTAGCTGGGCTCGATTTAAATCAATGCAAAGTGGTTTTGGAAAAACTGGCAAAATTTCATGCAGTTTCCGGTACATACTATGAAAAATATGGTGCCATAGAAAATACTCGGTTACCGAATTATGTGCGCGACAATGCATCAAGTTTGATTCACCTCTCAGAAACACTGTATTTACCGGAATTTTTTCAAACTCTTCACCAGCACCCCAAAATGGCGCCATACATTCAAAAAACTTTAAACTGGCGCCAAGATATTTACGATCGTCTGCGGCATATCACATCGCCCAGTTCAAATCAATTTATTTGTATAAATCACAGTGATTTTTGGATAAATAATTTCCTCATCAAGAGTAATAGTCGAAAGGATCCAGTGTCTGTTAAATTTGTAAGTGTGCACGAATATAACACTTCCTAAACTATATTCATTTTTAAACCTCATATAAATTATATTTTCAGATTGATTACCAAATGGCGTGTTACGGCCCACCAACTATTGATTTATTTTCATTTTTAATAACAGCCACAACGCCTGAGGTCCGCCAAAACGACTTCATTGATTTAATTTATTTTTATTATCAGCATTTGGTCAAAAATCTAGTCACATTGGATTATCCACGATTAATACCGACAATCGATGAATTTATGGCGATAGTACGTAAGCAATCTTTTTTTGGCTTCTATATAGCCATGTCACTGCTGCCCATCTTGTTGAACGAGCCAGAAAATGCAAAATCACTCAGCATCCTTTTTACAGACAGTAATGATGGCCTTCGTGCAAGAAAATTAATATACAATAATCCGCGATATTTGCGAGCCTTGGAAATGATATTAAAACTATACGATCGTCATGACTTTTTCATTTCATAGTTTTAGTAATTTAGTTTTATAGAATTTTATATAAATATGTGTTTAGAAAACAAAAAAAACTATTTGCGACAAAATACTTCAATTCAGCAAATACATTTGCATTAAATAGATAATTGCATAATGCGCCCACTTGTAATAGTTGCTTTATAGAAATTATTGCATTTCAATGCAATTGCACACAGTCTTATAATTTATATTTGTTGTAATTAGTTATAAAAATAACAATAATAATTCTTATAGAGTTATAACTAACAAGTTTAAGTTTAAGGTCATGAATGTGTATACAAATAATAATTATTATTTTAGAACAAACACAAATTGCATATTTGCAATTAATTTATATGAATTTATTGAAGGTCACTTACTCACGAAAGTTGTATATACATACAACACATACAATCTGTTATTACGTACGTATGTATACGTATTATTATCAGTACTCAAGACTATAGAGTAAGAAACTCGTCTCGTCATATTAATCAAAAACCTAATCAGCTCTTATCAGTTTATATACATATTTACCTGAGACACCGATTATATTACGAGAGCACGCATATACTCTACTATATAAATAGAACGCATGGTTCGACCTAATTCCATTTAGTTTTGCGCTCTGTGAAACGTAGTTATATTTCTTATCAGTTGTGAATGACAAATGAAATAATTATGAATGTAAAAGACGCGAAGCTGAGATTTGTAAATATTGTAGGTAATTCCCGCCATAATTTTGACATGCAATAAATATTATTACAGTTATGTACCTAAATTATTTTGCTTTTATTTATGTTCATGTAATAAGGTATGTAAACATACATATATGTACTCATAGTTTAATTTAGTTGTAGTTTAGTTTAGTGAATTTTTTTTTCTGATTAATAGTTTTTTGTAAATATTCTACAAATTGTGACAAAAAATGATTTCCAATCCATGGTATGTGCTATTTTCATATAGGCGGCTGGCAAATACCTGCAATGCATGCATAAATAAATTCGGATTTTTTAATACAAAATAAACACAATTATCAAAATTGCTTTATGATAATTTCCCCATCAACTCTTTGAACGGTATAAGTAATACTAATAACCAATCGGTAATCGCCCTCTCATCCCTTTCTCTTCGTCTAATTTGCAATCGCAAAAATCCCCAACAACTTTTAGGTATCACACATATTTCTTTCACATTTTCATACATCCCATTCATCATAATACCACAATACCATATGCACAAATTTATATTTTGCTATTTAAATGGACGAAAAATTAATATGAATTGGGCAAGCAAGTGAGAAAATTATATGAGGGAAAATGCGTTCTTCACAAAAATGTTATTTTAGCAATATTTAGTGGATATAAGCTCTCTTTTGTAATTGTGGCTTTGGTTTAATTTTCAATAAAACTACTGTATACTCGATTCTGATAGGATCTTCAATTGTTTGAATTAGAGCAATATCCAAATATTGAAGCTGTCACCAAAACGTGACTTATGAACAAAGTTGTAATTGGGTCTTAACCAAGATATACAGAAAATAGAGGTATAGTAGTATTCAAATCTCGCTGGAATTCTGACAGTTAACGCGCAGAAAAAACATGGCGGATACACAGTGATGTACTATTTCGGCTTAATTGTTTACATTTTTATGTTGTATTTGTACTTCAGTTTTTAGGTTAGGTTTTTATTTATATCATTTTATTTTATTATTTATATGTTATAACATTTTGAATCACAAAATGTTTTTATAATTTTATTTTAAAAGAATCGTTTAAAATCGATAATCGAAGAATTAATGCAATTTAACAATTTTTTTACGTTATTGTGGTTTTGATCGATATGACTGACATTTAGTTATTTATTTTCCTCAGTCCGTCCGAAAATTAAATGTTAACGTTGTTTCCATAGGCGTGCAATATTTTTTTACACCTATTAATTTTCACGTGAAATTTGATTGTAATAACATAAAATCATAAACATTTTGAATGTTTTGTGTATTAAAACTGAAATATAATACATTTGAATGATTATTTATTATTTTATTTAGGTTTACTATTTAAGATAAATGCGACTCATCAAAATTTTTATAAATTATTTTTCTACATCACTGGAAGCTGCGCAGAACAATTAAAAAAATTTTTTTTTTAAGATCTGAATAGGACTATAGTATATTCCCGTGTCACGTGTAGATAAAAAAGCAGATATTTATATTAAGTTTGGCGGTTTTTTGATTAATTTTTTAAATAAATCAAGAATAATCGTAATCTTTTTTAACAAACCGTATTTACAATTGATAATGATAGTTTACCGAGACCCGTTTTATGCTTTATATTTTTGTTATGGTCCAAATATTCGAGAAACAATTCTTTCGAGTATATAATGTCAAAGCTCCTAGATATACAAGCCATCAGCATCGACCCTTTAAATTAAGAAGCTTAATTTAAGGGGGATACATTTTGCGATTTCCCATAAGAACCCATGTAAAATTGAACATTTTTGATTAAAATTCTATGAATGAAAAATACTCGTAACAGAAAATATTTTTAGATTTATATTTAAATCAAACCTTTGAGTATAACATATTTTAAAATTAATAATTTAAATTTAGTAATTTGATTAAAATAAAATTGTACAAATTTACTTTTTCTTTGTATGTAAAGCTCAGTATGCAGCTCGAGCTAAGATACATTTTAGCGCGGTCTCCACAAGTCTCCATTTAATTACAGATAAATCGTCAAGCTAAAATTTGTGTAGAGATAAATTTTGTTAATTTTGTTTGACTTTTATCCGTTTGTTTTTGATTGAAGTTTCTGTCCAAATAATCCTCTAAATACTCGACTTCGTAATGTTGGTCGGCCATTTTGACTTCTGTCTTCTTTATATAAAAATAAATTAATGTTATTTCGTGGCTACTTCGATTATAAAATGAATCAAAATTCAAAACCGTCAAAATTTATCTTCAAATTATTGTCCTTGTGAGATAAATTGCGGCTAAAATGTTTGGAGAATTTATGGTGGCGCAATCTAGATTTGAATGAAACAACTGATATTTTTTCAAATTTTTCACGCAAAGGTGCATACCGCTTAGCGAAATTGTCCGCTAAAAAAAATTTATTTTATTTAGCTAGCTGAATTTTACGTCAAATTTGTATATGTACATGGAAAATTTCTCTTAGCGCGAGATGCATAATGAGCTTATATGTGAAAAAGTAATGTAAATACAGTATAAAATTAATAAAACGAAATCAATGACGTAAGATATTATGAAGTTAGCTACACAAGGTTTTTTTCTTTTTCGAAAATTCGAATTTCGAATTTTGAAAATATTTTTAACAGTGCAATAATTATGTTAAATATTTATAATATTTTTTAGCGTATTTTTTATGAAATACATTCGCATGATCGTTAAACTTGCTAAAACATTATTTTGGATTGTTTTGCTGAAATGTCAATTTAAATATTTCAATATTCTTATTACCGCCATCTGATTTTAAACACGGAAACTACACGTCCATTTTGTTTTTTTAAATATATTTAATTAGTCAAGTTTATAAGTAGGTGGCACTAATGGCTTATTATAAAAAACTTGAACGAATGGTATAACGTCATGACATAAAGATGGGTTTGTAAATAGAGGGATTTTATGTATTAAGTTCGCATTTTAACCTGACGGCTTGTATATCTAGGAACGCTTTTTTTGAACATACGTACCAATAATTTATTAAAATTTTTATTTTTTTACGTTATGTGCTCAAATTTTTGCCATTTATTTTCGTTTGGTTTCAAATTATTGGTATCCACGTACCTATTCAAATATTATGTCCATATTCAACGTTAAATATAAATGTAAAAATATATTATTCACCGACCTCACTGAATCTGAGAGAGATACTTAATCTGAATTGCCTGAATTAACGCAAGATATGGGCGATTTGGAGTATGATGGGTTGGAATATATAGCTGGCTATATATTAAAATGCCTACAATTTAAAGTTCCATACATTTTAGAACGTTACAGCGAAATAGAGCCTATTGGAAGATGAACGTGGAGTGATACGATGAGTGAAAGAGGCCTAAAACAACCAAGCGACGATAAAACTATTTTTCTCAAAACCAAGATTTTGAAAACTCCTCCAGTTAATGTAACATAACAAATTATTTTGGTAAACGTGTGTATGTGGGTGTGTGTGTGTATGTATTTAGTTGGTGCGAATTGATATCATATTTTTCTCTAACCAAGATCTAGAAAACAGGTCCAACAAATTTCACATAACAAATTATGCTGGTAAACAGCAATGGTTATTAAAAACAAAGTTCGATTGTGGAAGTTAAATTGTGCAAGTTCAATTGACGATTGGAGGATCGTGGGTACCACGTAGCGGAGAAATTTGGGACTGAACGAGCTATCCTAATTTGACGTTTAAGATATTATGAAATGTCATGTATGTTGATATTTTGTTATTATGAAATGTCACTTAAGAATAGATTACTTTAATTTAATGTCGTGTTCTTTTCGTTTTTTCAAGTCAACACGAATTTTGTGGGTGAAAAGTACATGAAACAAAATTGACGAAGTTTTGTGCTTGTATTGGTTACTTGATTGACATTTCTAAACGTCAAATTGAAATTTGGCGGCATCATTCTATTTAATTAAATTAAAATAATTAACACCAGAATTATTAAACACATTAAACTAAACACAAAATGAGAATAGAAATGATCAAGATACAAAAAATCGCTGCTATTGGCGACTCCCATCAACTGTAGTCGGCGTTAGTTTCTATGTTAGTAAAGGGGACGAGTATTGTCAAATTCAACTATTTGACAGCTCTAATCCCCCTTGTTGTATGGTTAAATGTTGTTCATATTGTTTTCACCAGATGTCAGCTACTTTGTTGCAAGTCGCGAATATATTGAAAAATTTTGACAACTAAATTGACGTTTCTATTTTTGTTGGTGTTAGTAGCTACGGATGTGAAATTCATGAAAAAATCCGCATCTCGTAAAATTGATGCACATTTCAAAAAAATTGACGAAGTTTGGTGAAAATAACACAGTTTTGGGACAAGATATACAGAAAAAAGAGGTAGTATATTCCCGTGTCTCATTTTCGTCTTTCTTTGCGCATCACGTCACTTGAAGACAAAAAAGCAGACATTTATATGAAATTTGGCGGTTTTTTGATTAATTTTTTAAATAAATCAAGAATAATCGTAATTTTTTTTAACAAACCGTATTTACAATTGATAATGCGATAGTTTACCGAGACCCTTTTTATGCTTTATATTTCTTTTATGGTCCAAATATTTGAGAAATAATTCTTTCGGGAGTATAATGTCTAAGATAAATGGGAAAAAAGGTAAACAAAATTATGAATACATAACATAAAACAATTAAATTATTAAATGTTTTTGGTCATTTACGTACCAATTATTAAAAGTTTTAGTTTTTTACGTTGTGTACTCAAATTTTTGCCATCTATTTTCGTTTGGCTTCAAATTATTGGTATCCACGTACCTATTCAAATATTATGTTCATATTCAACGTTAAATATAAATGGAAAAATATATTAAATAAAAATTCAGTTCACAAATTATTAAACGCCCAGTTAATAGAAAATATAAATTGTAAAAAAAGGAAATTAAATAAAACTATAAATTAAAATTAAATCTCTGGCTTATTTCATTTATTGCCTTATGGTTTTCGCTACAACTAAATCAAAACACCCATTCACTGTTTAGTGTTCTATATGTGTTCTTATCAGAAGTACAATTGATAGTTTTGTTGCAATAGGAATTATTCAAATTTAGTATATTTAAAATCGAACACTCCCAAATTTTTGAATTAAATAATTAAAATCAAATCGTTCTCTGCATTTAACAGAAAAATTATACTCATAAATTCCAAAACTTGTTATGCAATGTGTTCAAACAGTCTGCTCTAGACACGAATATTAAAACATGCCTCTTTTCGCGATTTAATTCCGAAAGTATTGCAGTATATAACTAAAATCAAAATTGAAATGTTTAAATTTAACATAAAGTCGAAAAATAATTAATGGCAAAAATAAAAAAAAATTCATTTATTTTCCATTTATTTAAAAAATTAATAAAAATATCACGAAACTCCATATAAATATCAGCATTTTTGTCTTCACGTGACGTCAAATTGTGAAAAAAGGATAGCAACAGCATGCGCAATATTGGGGCACATACTCGATAATTTATCAATTCGCAAACTGCAACTCGATAAATATGGCGGATTTGCATACGTCAAAATTTCTTGCGTAAAATCCCATACTCGATCGCTTTCGCAATGCAATATATTTTTTTTACTCAGCACGCAAATATCATTACGCTGAATAAAAAATATAACCTCAAAACGTGAATAATTGAAAGTTTTTTGTTCTGTTTTTAAAAATAACGTCAATAAATTTAAATAATTTAAATTTAAAATATTTAATATGTTGAAAATGAGTACAAAACCTTTTTTGAAATTTTTTTATTTTATTAACAAAAACCAAAAAGTTGTTTGAAAAAGTGGTACCAAGAAATTTCAAAAATTTTAATTGAAAAGTTATGATTATAAAATAACTATTGAATTTTTATTACATATAGTTTTGTCTAAATTAATTAAATTTTTTCCAAAATATGAAATACAATTATTTCGAATACAATAGTTAGCTTCGTTTCTAAATATTTCCCAAATGAAAAATGGTCTAAAGTCAATGATTGACACTAAACAATAATTTGCCGATAAATTAAATCGTTCGCATAATTTTAACTATTTGCTGGCTTGCTAGCTAAAGCAAAAATATCGAGTATATCATTTTTTGCAATTCAGCAAAATTTGTTTGCTTATTAGCATCGAGTATACCATTTGCCGCAATCTAGCAAAAATCGCTTGCTTATCTGCTTGCTAGAGTATCGTGTATATACCCCATTATACCTTATTTTCTGTATATCTTGGTTTTGGGATGTGCGTCAATTTTTTTTGACGAATTTGGGTGAAAAGAATTCAACATAACAAAATATAAACACCGTGCTGATACAAATAATACGCGCGAGATTTTTTGTTATTATTAAATGTCATTTAAGGATAGCTTGCTTAATTTTTAAATTTCTCGTAGGTCGGCGTTTTCGAACATTTACAATCGTCAATTGCACAAGTGAAAATGCTAGTCGAATAGGCGTAGAATCGAATTAACTGTTTATTGAGAAACAATAAACTAGTGTGAAGTTTATGACAAAAAATTTTGACAAAATATAAAAACGCGTTAGTGTTAGTAAATGTAAAACCTAACAAAAGCCGAATAAAACAAATTACAAAAACTAAAACCATTTTGGTAAATGGTAACGGAGACCAGTGTATGCCTTCACAGTGCATGTGCATGTAGAGATGGTTTGCATAAAAAAAAATATTTTCACGCCGCTTTGAACGAATGAAATTTTCAAAATTGCTATACTCAAAAAAAAAGGTGAAAGTGAACGTTTGATGGCCATTTACAGGCAACCGTAGAAAAGGCTACGCGTATCTGAGTATGCCATCGTATTGTATGTACCTTTAGGGATGTTTTGAGTCATACGAAATATTTGCGCGACCCGTCAAACGGTTTTTATGAATTTTTCAAACTGCTCTACTAAAAAAATGTGGTCATGTGCGTTTGACGGCAATTAAGGGAGAACACCACTGTGAGATTTTCAAAAAATCGATTTTTTTTTTTTGCCTTTAAAAAATCCTTTAGACCCTCAAAAATATGATACAAATTCGTTTATAGCTAAAAAAAATTTTTTTTAGAAGGTTTTCAAGCATCTTCCTGAGAGCTCTTATTGAGAAGTTATTGATACCAAAAACTTTAAACGCGTTTTTCTCGAAACCGTGTTTTGGAAATCTGCACGCAGCAGAACTCAATCAATTTTTGTTCAATCGACTTGAAAATTTAACTGTAGCTTCTTAAATAGATTTAAAATCGAAGTACATGAGTTTTTTTTGATTAATTAAAAATTAAAAAAGATATACAACTTTTTATACGAAAATTATAGTCGAAAAATGAAACTTTTTCTTCAAACTTGTCTCAATTTTTTATTTTTTCGAATTTTTTAATTTCCTCATGTACTTCGATGCTAAAACTAATATATTTCATGAAAATATTTTATTTTTTGTTCCAGGAACAAATTTAAGACACTTCTACTGCGTGCAGCGGAGCGACTCTAGGCAAAATCACTTCTACTAAAGCTACTCTAGCGCCGCCATTTTGTATTTTTTTTTACATAAGAATTTTTTTTTGTTTACTTAGATATATGCCAAATATAGCCTAGAAGTTTTTTTTTCTCTAAACCCAACCCATTTCTCAAAAAAAAATACCAAACTAAGCACTTGAAAATGGTAGGTCACAGTGGTGTTCTCCCTTAAGGGAGATATGATGGCATACTCAGATACGCGTAGCCATCTCTACGATTGCGTGTCAATGGCCGCCAAACGCACACATTCACCTTTTTTTTGAGTAGAGAAATTTTGAAAAATTCATAAAAACCGTTTGACGGGTCGCGTAAATATTTCATATGACCCAAAACATCCCTAAAGGTATATACAATACGATGGCATACTCAGATACGCGTAGCCATATCTACGATTGCGTGTCAATGGCCGCCAAACGCACACATTCACCTTTTTTTTTAGTAGAGAAATTTTGAAAAATTCATAAAAACCGTTTGACGGGTCGCGTAAATATTTCATATGACCCAAAACATCCCTAAAGGTATATACAATACAATGGCATACTCAGATACGCGTAGCCATATCTACGATTGCGTGTCAATGGCCGCCAAACGCACACATTCACCTTTTTTTTTAGTAGAGAAATTTTGAAAAATTCATAAAAACCGTTTGACGGGTCGCGCAAATATTTCGTATGACCCAAAACATCCCTAAAGGTATATACAATACGATGGCATACTCAGATACGCGTAGCCATATCTACGATTGCGTGTCAATGGTCGCCAAACGCACACATTCACCTTTTTTTTTAGTAGAGAAATTTTGAAAAATTCATAAAAACCGTTTGACGGGTCGCGCAAATATTTCGTATGACCCAAAACATCCCTAAAGGTACATTCAATACAATGGCATACTCAGATACGCGTAGTCATCTCTGGGATTACCTGTTAGTTGCCGTCAAACGCACTCCACCACATTTTTTTTAGTAGAGCAGTTTGAAAAATTCATAAAAACCGTTCGACGGGTCGTGCAAACATTTCATGTGACCCACAACATCCCCAAAGGTAAATACAATATGTTGGCATACCCAGATCTGCGTAACTATCTGTACGGTTGCTTGTCAATGGTTCTCAAACCCTCAATTATTTTAACTATGGGTTGAAATTGAAACTGTTGTAAGGTTTTTTTGTATAGCGGTACACTTTTACTAATACAATCACATATTTTGTCATTTGTCATAAACTTCACGTTAACAAACAATAATTGTTTCTGGAAATTTTTTTCTATTGATTTTCATTTGTCATTCTTGTCGTTAAGAAGTTACACCAAAACTGTGAAAATTTAGCATACATGTAAGTAGAAAAAATTGCAGGAATTAAAGCATATGTCATAAGTTGAAAATATTTTTTTATAGAATAAATTAAATATTGTCCGGAAAATTATTTTTGAAATGAACATAAGTATTCTAAAGTCGAATAAGGGCAAAGATATGCTACATGTGGATGGCTATCTATAGGTATCACCTGGAAAGAAAAAGTGATACAACAGTGGGCTTGTGCAAACAAGAAATCTCTTTTATGTAAAGGAAGGGTTGTTACCACAACCCCAGATAGCGCACACATAATCAAAAAAGGACCATCCACCCATTGCCACGATCCTTCAGGTTTCGAGAAAGCGGTAAGTGAAGCAAATACAATGGTGAAAACCCTAGCAAAAAACTCAAATTTAAAGCCATCCCAAATCATAAGGAGCTCCTTGAATGCCAACAAGATAATCGGGTGTATTTACCTAATTTGCAAGCCCAAAAACAAAAAACGTAGAGAGCAAGATCCAGCACAATTAAAGAACCGGACAATTTATTAAATATAGCTATACCGGAACAGTTAACATTTCTGGAAGGAGAACAGTTTGTTCTATCAGAAAAAGTATTTAATAACCAGAAGAATATTCTTCTAGGAACTTCCACCAGTTTAAAGCTCTTGGCCGAGGCTGAATGCTGGCTAATAGACGGCACATATGAGGTCGTAGCATCCTTTATGCGCCAACTTTTTACCATTCATGGACTAATCGGGCAAGAGATCGTACCATTGGTGTATTGTATAATGAGTTCAAAAAGTGTATCGGCATATTTTGAACTATTTTATGACATTTGTGAATGGGCTTGCAAATGGAAAATTAATTTAAAACCGAAGGGAATTATTACAGATTTTCAAAAAGCTAGTGTTTCAGCTTGTAAAGAATTTTTCCCGAATGCCATCTACAATGGCTGTTTGTTCCATTTCGGGTAAATAATCTGGCGGCGGGTTCAAGCCCAAGGCTGTTAATCTAAATATGGCAACGATAAAACTTTTAGCATACAAATTCGTGTGCTAAAAAGTCTAGCGTTTGTACCTGCTGAGGAAACTTATGTTTATTACTTAGAAGTTAGAATCATAAAAAACTTTCGACCCTGATGCCAGAGAAATCGGTAAATTGTTCGAAAAGAACTATTTAACGGAGGTTACAAAAAAAAAATTCGAAATTACCAACAAAAAATCCAAATTATTCACCTAATTTCTGGTCAGTGGCGGATGCTGATTATTTTCTAAGGATTCAAAACACATTTGAGGCTTTGCACAGGAGATTGAAAGTTATAGTTGATAAGGCCCATATTGAGATGTTCCAACTAATTGGCGAATTGGGGAAGGAATTTGTAATCGCCAAAATGCGAATTGAAAAGATGAAAGCTGGTGCTTTACCCTCAGTAAACAAAAATAAATTTTAAAAAACAAAAAGATTTCAAATGCTTGTAGACAGCGAAACAATTTGGATAAAATTTCATTTTTAAAAAATATCGCCCATAATATTGGTTTATCAAAGTTCAACCCCTAGTGTATTATTTTAGTTTTATTTTTAATATGTTGTAATAAAAACACAGAAAAAACTCAATAAATAAAAAAAATAAAAGAAAATTAAAAATCTTTTGAGACAATTTTAAATAAAAGAAGCACAATTCTGCCAAACTTAGGCGCATATCAGAATCACCAATTTTATTAGTTTGAAATGAAAATACAAATATGTACTCTTAATTAACCTGTCCAAAACTGCAAGAAAAACTTTGTGGGTATATTACAAAAAAAAAAAAAAAAAAAAAAAAGATTTTCAAAACAAGGATTTTATCAAAACCGTGATTTTGAAAACCAGTCATTTGAAAATAAGTCATTTAAAACCGAGATTCTATAAACCGAAATTTTGAAAACCAGTATTTTTAAAAAACCATAAGATTTTGATAAATCGAGATTTTGAAAACCAGAATTTCGATACGATCCCAACTGGGTGGTGTGTGGTGGATTTACATGTTCGGATGATAGAGAAATCGTAGTGTCCTGGAAAACAATTACCTACCTCTATTGACGATAAGAGCATCACGGATTCCACCTAGTGGAAAATTTATAAACTGAACTATCTGATAATTACACGTTCGAAATTATTGTAAACAATTCCAATTTTGAACTGTAAACACAAGTTTTACTTACCGGATTGCCAATAATTGTATTGTAAATTATTCCAATTTTGTACTACATTGGTAGACATTCGTATAAACGCACTATGTTTTTTGAATATAGTTCTAAGAGTAAAGTGTTTTGATTTTTTTCAAGTAGTCTAAATTGTGTCTATCATCTTAAATCTGTTGATAAGATAAACCATTAGTAAAAATTTTAATGTTTTACTTTAATAAATTGAAAAATCTAAATTTCAGGTGGACATTCGTATAAACGCACTTCTGATAATGTACTAAAATAAAAACCAAAATTAGCAATTTTTCATATATTAATTTGGAATATACCAAAATAATTTAAAGTTTTTCATATATTATTTTATTTAATATTTGGTCTGGCCCCGACCTTTCTGAATAACTTCGAAAATTCGAGTAGGCATTGAATTTGTTAAATTTTTGAGGGCTTTCAGATCAATTGTGGCCCAACATTCACGGATGGCACTTTTCAAATCTTTAATTGAATTATATTGCTGTTCATTTCCATAAACTTTTCGGGGAAGGCCCTCTAAAGGTTTTCGATAGGATTGCAATCAGGACTATTGCCTATCCAAGATCTCAGCTCGCCAGAATGGTCTAATCCGCAAAGAAGCTATACACGAAACCGTCTATCATGCAGGCCATTGGATCTTCCTCTAGTGAATAATATGTTAAAAATATTTTAGTTCAAAATTTGGTGAAAATCAAATTATCGTGGTAAAATATTTTTAACAACAAAAGTAGAATTTGCTGTGTGAATTAGTTAAAATTTTGATAGTTGAAATTCATTCAAAATGTATCGCATTTAATCATTAGCGTTTATATACATACCTACTTAATAAAATTATAAATATATGCCTAACTTTTTGCCCATACAGTTTTACAGTAAAATCCATCATACATAAAATGTTGGACACATCATATGCGGCATATTATTAAACCACTAGCTATTGACGAACGAGGAGAAATCAGGGTTCGATTTTGCACAAGGGCAAAAACTGGAATTGTTGCTAATGTTTTCGGTGCTATTGACGGTTGTCATATAAGAATTAAGTGCCCAGTCACTAAGCACACTGAATATCTAAACTAAATTATAAAAGCTTTTACTCCATCCAGTGTCAAGCCGTAGTAAATAGCCATCATTTATTGAACGTCATTCAATAACATTCAGTATTGAACCTCGTTCAATAAATAATGGCTATTTACTACGGCTTGTCACTGGATGGAGTAAAAGCTTTTATAATTTAGATATTCAGTGTGCTTATTGACTGGGCACTTAATTCTTATATGACATCCGTCAATAGCACCGATAACATTAATAAAGTGTTACCAGTAATAACTGGTGACTCTGACGTGATTTTGAATCAAAATTAAAATGATTATCCCGGTAATAGCCCAAAGTCACAAAATAAATAACAGCTAATTATTAATGGGCCACCAGCAAATACTAACGCACCAGAAGGAGGAATAAGAGTACCACCAACAGAAGCAATAGGAGCGATAGCAGCGATATTGGTACGACTCGTACCACTAACGTCATAGGATCCACAGCTATGGTTCCACATGGTCCAATCACAATCCCGTTTAGCGCGAATTTCATCCAAAAACACGACGTATCGTCATCTACTATGCGCGCTAAACGAACAGATTTCAAACGAGGTAAGTGATGTAATAACGGGATATTCAACATTAAAACAGGCGATATTAAACCTCATCGGCGAGTCCAGGCAGTCAAGAATCCATCAACTGCCAGCACGAGTCATGCCGTAAAAAAAAAGAAACCAACCAGGATTGGTAAATCCACGAACTGGTTAAACGGTTAGACCAGATGGAAAAGCGAGACCAGGAATGATTCCAATCAGCCAACAATAGACCTCGCAGTCAATCTAACAGTGGGTCAAAAACAAACCTCTTCGCCGCAAATAATAATTCACTAAATTAAATAGCGCTCCACGTTTATGCTATTCCCATTTCCATTTCAAGGATTTAGCAAGAAATTGTAAGCCGATCTGCCCGCGCTGGGAGGAATTCAAACAAAAAAACGAGCTAGCGACGCAAACAGCGACATGTGGAGTGACCAGGGGTAATGTCGTGGTGTCTAAGACGAAATTTGATCAATCTGTAGCTATGACTGTTTCAATTCTATATTTGAGCATGCCTTCTAAATCCGGTTTTCTTAATAAATTCTTGCATTTCTTTTGATGTAATTGAGGAAGGAAATGTTCTATCAGATTTATAGCTTTTGCAAGAATTTTCCAATTTAAATTAAACTATTGACGATCGGAAATTAAATTTTCTTAAATTTTTTTCAATTTTTAAACAAAAACTGACCTGTTTTTAGGAAAATAATTAAAATCTATTGGACGAAGTTTAATTATGACTTAAAAAAGTTTAATTTATGATCGTATATTTGTATAGTTTGTATAAATATTTGCAAAGGGTTATTTTAATTTATAAAAATATTTATTTGTTGGAAAAAGTTAAAGAGTAACGGCTCTCATTGGAAAAATTTATTTAATTTAATCTGCAAAAGCAGACAGAAGGGAAGGAGAAACCTTTCATGATTTTGTGCTGCTTAGATAACTTCATTCACACGCGAAACAATTCTTAGACGATATCGTAAATTCTGGATCACCAAACTCGATACCTTTCCGTCATCTATTCGATAGCGGAAAAAATACCGCCAGCAAAATAATATGGGCATGGACATGTTTCCGATTGTTTGTTTTTTCTTGAGGTGCTTTTTAGCAGTATTTACCTTAAAATATTTATTTTAACATTATACAGCAAAATTTTCACTCGAACCAAAACTAACCTCAATAATGTTATTCATACAGGAAATTGTTAATTCAGATTACTTTATAATCAGTGCGTTTACAATCTTTTCGATAGAGGAATTGATAATAAGAATGTTGAAGCGGGTCGAAGGTAACAAAATCGGAATATTTTAAGATTCGCTGCAAAAATCATGAGGGCTCAGGGTAGTATTATGGTTCGGGTATAATCCGTTATACAGTTTTTTATGAGCTCCATACATTCAGAATACTCATTCAGAAAAATTGATCTAAACAGTGCAAAACCGTGTAATGTAATGTTTCTTCCTCCGTATTAACTGATATTAAGTAAGATAGAAAATATACCTTCTCAAAGATCAAAGAAAATGAATTTATTAAGTATTATGAGAGAAATTAATTTAGAAGCGTGATCAAAAGTAGGTTGGAAAAATCGCAGCTACATGGACTATTCCAATTTCACCTTAGTTTTAATGAATTTAAATGAGTGTTTTATTTGACAAATAAAAAATAAACATTTTGAATGATTTATTAACTTTAAATTTATTTATTTTGTTGCGGGCACGGATTTCCAAATTTATCTAAAGCTAAAAACGGGCGAGATGTTAATTTAACTGCACATTATAGGTTAACCACGTAAAGCGCTTTGCCCATAGGAAAACGAAAAACACAAAAAACGAAAAATTTGACAATTTTTAGCATTTTTTCGTTTTGCCTTGCCCATTACAAAACCGAAAAACTATTTTCGTTTGAAATTCCAGTATCAAAACTTGTATGTTTGTATCTGTGAATTAATTGTTTTTTAATTTATTTAAAAAGAAAACGGAATTCTCAGAATAATATTAAAAAAGAAAAGAAAATGCCTTTGTGATTAGTGTGTGAAGTTGGTATATCATTCATTTTATTAGCCGACATTATAAAATTATAACAGAAAAACAACACGAAAAATATTTTCGTGTACTTTTTCTGACGAAAAATTGAAAAAATATTTTAAATTTTCTGACAGAAAAAATTAAAATTTAATTTTTTGGGAATGTTAAATATTTTTTAATTATTTTCTAAATTAAAATATTTTTGTATTGTGTTTATGGACAAGTTTGAGAGCCTTTAGGCTATAATATGCTAAAGATTTTGGAGGTTTTGTAAAAAAAGTAAAATCCGTTTTCGTTTTCGTTTTCCTATGGGCAAAGCGCTTAAGGTTGTTTTTCTGATTCAAACCACAATCTCAGAGAGCCCAACGGGATGATTTGCATAAATCTGGTAGGTTCTTTCACTCTATAATTGTTAATTTGCTACTCGTTATGGCTTTATCCGCCAAGATAATGCCTGATAATTCGTTAATATTAATCAAATCACTATTAACAAAAACAGAAAGTTTGTTTACAACAATAATCTCAATTCAAAAATGCTTAATACTCGTATAATCATTATAGCATCAAACTTGTGTAATTACAAACTTGTGGCAGAACGCAGAAATTAAATGTTGTCGTAATAAACTGTATAATCCAAGCACTCTCACTAAAAAATGACAACTACAACGAAAAGCATCTTCGCGAGGAGACTTTCCATTAGCCGTCTGGTGGTTAATAGCATAATATATAGCATTATTTAGTTTAGTAAGAAATTTAGTCGAAAAAATCGACGTGAGGCACACATCATGAAGGTTGATTTACATTTGCGACGTGTGCCAGGAGCTTCTAGCCAACCAGAGACGAATATTTTGACATTCGTCACATGGCACACGCCACACGTCGAGAGATGGTTTAATTTTATCTTTTCAGTCACGGTAGCACAAACACATACAAATTTTTTGTATGTATAAAACAAAGTAGTAGGCTTTGACGAAGCTTTTTGAAGAACAAAAGTAAAAATATAAAAAATTGTATAAAGTGTGCGTGGCGGAACTCGTCACAAATGTAAATTGTTGTCAAAAATCCGTCACGTTTATATACACTTGTCACACGTCGCACGTCGCATATGTAAATCAACCTTTAGAAAATGTTTTGCCAAAAGTCTAATTATCATAGGTGCAGTGAATTCGTAATTGTATCGGTTTCGAATCGCTAAAACGAATCGAAAACGATGTTTTATATAAAGAACCTTCATGTGGCGAGAACCCCCCAAAAAAAAAAAATCCAATAAATCAGATTTTAAAATACATATACGAGTAACAAATTTTTGAAATATTAATTGGTTTTGTGCCTTAGAGGATGGTGGCTGCCCCAAACCGACGCTTTGACGATCTTTTGAAATTCTAGCATTCATTGGAATTAGGTATAACATTTTTCAAAAATCCTTCTTTTTAATAATTATTCACATATTAAAATAGAGAACTCTCCAAAGACGCTTAGAAAGACCGTTGCATGGTTGTGTTCTTGTAAATTTCATAAACAAAATTAAGTTAACAAAAAGAATCAACAAGGTCAAAGAGCTACATTTAGATAGTGTTAACTCAGTCAGTAGCTGCTTATAAAATTAAATTGTTTATAATTAAATTAAATTAAAATTTTTATTGGTAATTTTTGATCGCTTCCTAAATACTGAATACATTTGTATGTATAACTTATAAAACCAATATCACATTTAGAACTTACAAAAACATAAAAATACAAAACTAAAAAACTATCAACAATATGAAAAAAAAAAACGAATTCTTAAATCCCATGATTATTATACGGTGACATAAAATCCCGTTGAATCGGTGGATGCATATGATGATTGTGTGGCATGCTAGCAGAATAAATTTCAGGAGAACGAGCATCATGATTTGGCGGTGTACCCGTTAATAATTCGGTCATAAAGCTAATGTATGTGATAGCAAGTCGGAGTGTTTCGATACGCGATAAACGTTTCTCGTACGCAAATGTTGGTACTTTGCGACGCAGTTTATCAAATGCCTCATTTAAATTATACATGCGCCTCCGTTCACGAATATTTGCGGCACGCCGCTGTGCCAGTGATGCAACACGGCGACGTGTTTTTTTCGTTCCACTCGAACCGGATGACATACTGCCACGTTGTGTCATGCGCTGTGTTACTAGTCCGCCCACTTGACTTCGCGGCCATATTGCTAAAATAAAATACAAAAAAAAAAAAAATGTTTGGTATAAAATCGATTTGTAACATGTGTTGTTTTGTTGTAAAGACAATAATACCTAGATCTGTACAGGGAAATCCAGCTATTAATTCAGGATATGATACTATTGGTGGTGGTGCATCTTGTCCCCATATTGGTGTAAATGGTGATACATCAGGTATATACGATGGTTCAGGATGCTAGAAATATAAAATATACAGATAATATTACATTTAGAATATGAAATTATAAAATTGACAAACGATTATTTTATTGCTAAATTTCGGATAAATAGCTAATAGGTCAGAGATTAAACTCAAAATCAAAATATAAAAAAAAAATATTGCTCCAGGACAGGCTCGAACTGTCAACCTCGGCATTGCTCGAATACTGCTGTATAAGTACCGCGCGCTAACCAATTGCGCCACAGGAGCTTAAAATAATTTTGTAGAAAATGCAACAAATCGAAATTTTGCCGAAACACTGTTCACAAGCAGTTGAGAAATTCATTTCGTTCAGTAGCATTATTACTCTAATTTTGAAATACATTTTTTTTAAATTTATTTAATAAATATTACAACTGAATATAATTCATCTAGTGGAGTGTAACCTATTGGTTAGCTCCAAGTTGGTTACATGATTAATTTAGCTGACCTATAGTTCTAAGGACTTCGTTCATCGAAATCGTCTTACTGGGTTTGTGTTGATCAGCATACGACGCAAATCCACATTTTGATGTTTACTAAGGCGCTGTACGTGTTTCTTCGCATAATTCTTAATTTCTTCGCCGACGCATTTCATTATTAGATCCTTATCAAGGTTGTCACTCCTTATGTACCATGATGCGTTCACGATGCTACGCAAAATTTTGTTTTGAAAGGTTTGTATTACTTTTACGTCAGTTTTCTCAACAGCACCATAGGTGTATATCATACGTCCATATAGGTCAAGAGCAGTTTATTATGTAATGTTCGTTCCTAGAAGCTATACAATTTCTAAACTTAATGTTTATCTTTTAGGCCAAGTTCCATCGTCATTCTTGATAGGAGCTATTTGTATTTTAGGCCTTTTAAGTACTTTAGTTGCTTTCCAAAGGGAATAATTAGTGTCCTTGTTGTCAGAAAGGTCGGCTAGGCATTCGCTAAAAGATTTATTCTTGATTTCTTTGATAAGCATTTGCTTAAATAATTAAGTCGTGATTTGCTTTGTTGTGTTCGATTCCTCTCCCAGGTTTCTCGCGCTGTCCGTTTTTCTCTAACTTTAGATCTCTCTCTTCTACTCGATAGTTGATGTGATTTTCAGTTTGGTTTTGAGTAGGAGGAGTGCTCTGTATATTGTTGTTCAACAGCTCTAATTGGTCATCTAGTTCTGCCGGAGTTTTAATTGGTACTTGTAACTCAGTATTGTCTTCGACTAGGTTCCGGAAGAGATCCCGGTTTGGTTTATTATTTGTTAACTTATAGGCAAATTTTCCTTTTTGATAATGGTATCACTGAGCGTGACAGGCATATAGTTCCTTCACTGTTTTCGAGTAGTACGCAATTTTCAGATATCTGTTTTTTTACAAAGAAATTTATCAAATCTGGAATCTTATTTGTATCCGCTGGCCAATATGTTGGTTTACCTCCACACAGGAACTTGTAGTTTTTAGCCCCTTACTCTTATGGGTTGTTAGTCTTGATCCTCAATACGTATTTCTAGCATTAAAATCGCCTCCGACTATGAAGTTAAAACCGAGCGATTTGAGTAACGTAACATAGTTTTCTTTAGTCAGATTATGAAGGGCAATATATTGAAGATATGTTGATTGCCCTTTGATTATTTAATTGAACATTAATGGTGGCTATTTGCATAATTTCTTTTTCAATTTTTACTGCTTCGTAACCTTTGATATTCTCCTTCACAAATATAGTTGAGCCTACTCTCGCTTTTCTCAGTGGTATTCTCGAATTCTAACGAATGAATGTTTCGCCAAATGAGATTCTGAAATTAGACATATATCTAACTTTTCTATATTTAGGAAAATTTTTAACTCTGGAATTTATCGCAACTGCCCATTTGCATTCCGATTGGCGATTCTGAATGTGTTATTCATCTTCATAGATTAGTACATTATGGAAGTGATTTCATTCACTCTTTCTTGCTTATTTAACTGCTTATTTAAAGCGTCCAGGCTTCTTTCTTGGTTTAGTAGACTTAAATTTAAACCTTCTATGTTCTTTAGAGTTTTTCAAGAATTGGGCTTTGGCCGTTTTCTTTGTTACTTACTATGTTCCGCTGTTGCACAATCAGTGAGTAGGTTTTCCGGCCTACTATTGCACTGGTTTGTATTAGTTTTACCACCGGTTTGGACATTGGCTTATTGCTCGGCATCCCATGGTTTAGCGGGCCCTGTCGTTTTTTGTTTCTCAGATTTTGCAGTTCCCTTATTGTTACTTTACTTACATCCTCTTTAGTTAGCTGGATGCTGTCCATTACAGTTTACGTTTCTCTCGTTTGCAATATTACTGACATTTCTTACACTGAGGTATTATGCCAGTGGATTTTTTTAAGGCTTCTATTCTAACTCTTGTGTTAAAGACTACCTTAATATTGAAAAAAATTTCCACTGTTTCATTGCTATTAAAAGTAAGCATAAACAATGGAAGTCCCTTTTTATTAATTTTAATCCCTTGATCGATTCTAGGCCTATTCCACTAGCACAATTTCACTAGAAATAATTCCACTGCACACAATTCCACTGGCACAATTCCACTTGGTACAATTCCACTTGGCACAATTCAACTTGCACAATTCAACTTACACAATTTAACTTGCACAATTTAACTTTTTGATAATCAAACTCATTTAGGGTGGTAAATCGCGCGCACGCTTTACCATCCTAAATGCGTTTGATTATCAAAAAGTTAAATTGTGCAAGTTAAATTCGTTTAATTATACAACAAGTTAAACTTAAAAAGAATCATAATAACCGCAGCAACGGAAATATTTTTTACCATTGCTACCTTCACCTTTTTTAGACAGGTATACCCTCCTTTTATTATACATTAGCTTCTTTGTTCAATTCAGTTTTTATTAATTTAAAATCCATAGTTATAATTATCTTCGTAATTAAGTTTCAATAATACCAATAAAATATTAAAGTACATACAGATATACATACATATGTATTTGAGTTTCCGTTTAACTATACAAGTTACAACCCAAGTTAAATTGTTCCCCAGTCGAATTGTGTCAAGTGGAATTGGCCCAGTGGAATTGCGTCCAGTGGAATTGTGTCCAGTGGAATTGTGCTAGTGGAATCGCCCGGTTACCCCCTTGATCAGTAACGGTTTTTCTTTTTCGAGATATTTGCCCCATCCTCAATTTTGAAGCCCTGGTGTTTAAGGTCTTCCATTATATCCTGTCTTGTACAGGTTGGGTGAAGACCTCTGGCCATCACTTTGACCTGCATTTGATCATTTTTATCCGCGTATGTATACGATTCCTTTACTTCATCTGTCAACTTTGAATCCAAGGCTATTTAAGTTTCAATATCTGTTGTATTGATTTTCCATATGTTATTGTTCAATGCTACAATCTACAACTCCGTATTCTTTTGTAATAACCTATTTCATTAATGATTGAGTATAGTACCATATTCAGTTATGCCAATAATGTTGATTGGTGGTGGTGCCTTTTCCTTAATTTTGGTAGGTTGGTTTCCCTGATCGGGTATATTTGGCTGCTTTTGATTTGAAGGAAGTTTGGTTTGAAGCTTCATTTTCTGGAGAAATTCTACCTTTCTTTATTTTTGCAGGTTTTTTCTTCCTGTTATATTTTAGGATTCAGCCGGTTTCTTCCGGCTGTTGAGTAACGTAACATAGTTTTCTTTAGT
Source organism: Tipula helvola (assembly GCA_963556165.1). NCBI lineage: Eukaryota > Metazoa > Arthropoda > Insecta > Diptera > Tipulidae > Tipula > Tipula helvola. The sequence goes on from OY744481.1 coordinate 271,870,219, forward strand.
CAGATTATGAAGGGCAATATATTGAAGATATGTTGATTGCCCTTTGATTATTTAATTGAACATTAATGGTGGCTATTTGCATAATTTCTTTTTCAATTTTTACTGCTTCGTAACCTTTGATATTCTCCTTCACAAATATAGTTGAGCCTACTCTCGCTTTTCTCAGTGGTATTCTCGAATTCTAACGAATGAATGTTTCGCCAAATGAGATTCTGAAATTAGACATATATCTAACTTTTCTATATTTAGGAAAATTTTTAACTCTGGAATTTATCGCAACTGCCCATTTGCATTCCGATTGGCGATTCTGAATGTGTTATTCATCTTCATAGATTAGTACATTATGGAAGTGATTTCATTCACTCTTTCTTGCTTATTTAACTGCTTATTTAAAGCGTCCAGGCTTCTTTCTTGGTTTAGTAGACTTAAATTTAAACCTTCTATGTTCTTTAGAGTTTTTCAAGAATTGGGCTTTGGCCGTTTTCTTTGTTACTTACTATGTTCCGCTGTTGCACAATCAGTGAGTAGGTTTTCCGGCCTACTATTGCACTGGTTTGTATTAGTTTTACCACCGGTTTGGACATTGGCTTATTGCTCGGCATCCCATGGTTTAGCGGGCCCTGTCGTTTTTTGTTTCTCAGATTTTGCAGTTCCCTTATTGTTACTTTACTTACATCCTCTTTAGTTAGCTGGATGCTGTCCATTACAGTTTACGTTTCTCTCGTTTGCAATATTACTGACATTTCTTACACTGAGGTATTATGCCAGTGGATTTTTTTAAGGCTTCTATTCTAACTCTTGTGTTAAAGACTACCTTAATATTGAAAAAAATTTCCACTGTTTCATTGCTATTAAAAGTAAGCATAAACAATGGAAGTCCCTTTTTATTAATTTTAATCCCTTGATCGATTCTAGGCCTATTCCACTAGCACAATTTCACTAGAAATAATTCCACTGCACACAATTCCACTGGCACAATTCCACTTGGTACAATTCCACTTGGCACAATTCAACTTGCACAATTCAACTTACACAATTTAACTTGCACAATTTAACTTTTTGATAATCAAACTCATTTAGGGTGGTAAATCGCGCGCACGCTTTACCATCCTAAATGCGTTTGATTATCAAAAAGTTAAATTGTGCAAGTTAAATTCGTTTAATTATACAACAAGTTAAACTTAAAAAGAATCATAATAACCGCAGCAACGGAAATATTTTTTACCATTGCTACCTTCACCTTTTTTAGACAGGTATACCCTCCTTTTATTATACATTAGCTTCTTTGTTCAATTCAGTTTTTATTAATTTAAAATCCATAGTTATAATTATCTTCGTAATTAAGTTTCAATAATACCAATAAAATATTAAAGTACATACAGATATACATACATATGTATTTGAGTTTCCGTTTAACTATACAAGTTACAACCCAAGTTAAATTGTTCCCCAGTCGAATTGTGTCAAGTGGAATTGGCCCAGTGGAATTGCGTCCAGTGGAATTGTGTCCAGTGGAATTGTGCTAGTGGAATCGCCCGGTTACCCCCTTGATCAGTAACGGTTTTTCTTTTTCGAGATATTTGCCCCATCCTCAATTTTGAAGCCCTGGTGTTTAAGGTCTTCCATTATATCCTGTCTTGTACAGGTTGGGTGAAGACCTCTGGCCATCACTTTGACCTGCATTTGATCATTTTTATCCGCGTATGTATACGATTCCTTTACTTCATCTGTCAACTTTGAATCCAAGGCTATTTAAGTTTCAATATCTGTTGTATTGATTTTCCATATGTTATTGTTCAATGCTACAATCTACAACTCCGTATTCTTTTGTAATAACCTATTTCATTAATGATTGAGTATAGTACCATATTCAGTTATGCCAATAATGTTGATTGGTGGTGGTGCCTTTTCCTTAATTTTGGTAGGTTGGTTTCCCTGATCGGGTATATTTGGCTGCTTTTGATTTGAAGGAAGTTTGGTTTGAAGCTTCATTTTCTGGAGAAATTCTACCTTTCTTTATTTTTGCAGGTTTTTTCTTCCTGTTATATTTTAGGATTCAGCCGGTTTCTTCTCTTAGTTCTTCTTGGTCAGTGTGGGACTCTGAAGCTTCCTGTTCCTTAGGTTCTTTTTCGCTTGCAATGCATTTTTCAGTTTCTCATTTTCTACCTTAATAGTTTTTGCTTCGTTAATTAACTCAGATGTAATTTTTTCAATGTTACTGAGTTGCCTACGGAGTTTTTCATTTTCTATCTCAACACGACTAACTGAGGATGTTACTTATCTTGTCATTATGGAACTTCTTTCAAATGAGTTTTCAGAGTTCATAACTTCTGAATAGTATTGGGTGTGTGAATTAATTTTTAAACTTTTTTTATAAAAAAGAAATGTTTATTAAAATATAACGATACAGTATATTTTATCCAATATATTCGCAATCGTTAGCTATGACTTCCTGCCATCTCCTGGGAAGTTTGTAGATTCCTCGTTTGAAGAAGCCTTCAACTTTCCCAGTTATCCAGCCATCGATCCAATTTCGCACTTCTCCGGCGTTTCGGAAGCGTACGTCAGCCAGGCCTATTTGCATGGATCGAAACAAATGGTAGTCGGAAGGTGCAAGGTCTGGAGAATACGCAGGTTGTTCAAGCCGATACCAACCGAATTGCTCTACCTTATTTTGAGCGGTTTTTGCACGATGTGGACTGGCATTGTCATCATGAAACAAAACTTTATAATGCACGTGCCAAATTGTCCAGTTGGCGTCGGTAGCGATCACCTGTAACCGTTTCATTTGGATTTAACAGCTCATAAAACACCACACCTTTCTGGTCCAACCAAATACTCAGCATAACCTTATCGCAATGAATATCTCGTTTTGGCTGCGATGGTCCTGCTTGGCCTGGATGGACGTAAGCTGCTTTACGTTTGCGGTTGTCGTAACAGACCCACTTTTCATCGCCAGTAACAATTGACTCTGAATTAGATTGACAATTGTGACATCTATAAATTCAATTGGAATTGCTTGTCAAACCATACGCAATCTCACGTAGCGACATCTAAATGTCGAGTCTAAGAATTAATTCACACACCCAATATTACGGTCATTGGATAATGACGTTTACTCCTTCCGGGTCGTCCATATTGATTATTATATTCAGGGAACCATCCCTAGCTAGTTTTGATCCGCAAATGGTATTTTATTTCTCATCTAATAATCCCATCACTTATCGATGATCAGTTGGATGCACACATTTCGATGCATCAAGATAACATTAAATGTATCTATAGCGATTTCAACACTTAATGGGTTGTTTGAATTCTTAAAAATACTTTTTGGCTTGTGTAAGAGTCCAACGAGTTTATGCAGTTTATAAATGTTGCGTTTCATGAGCTTTATAAATAAGAGAATAGTTTTGATTTATATGGGCGACGTAACTATTATATCAAAAACGATTGAAAAAGATATAAAGCGATTGGAGATTGTCTTTTCAACTGCAGCTGATTATGGTTTGGACATATAATTCATGATGGTTTAGTCGAACCAGATCCAAATAAGACGAAGGCATTTTGCGGAGCCGGATACAGTGAAACAACTTAAAAGTTTTTTGGAGCTGACAGGTTATTTCCCTAAGTCCATTAAAGATTAATCTCTGATTTAACGAAGAAGGACGTAGAATTTAAGATTGGAATAGAACAAAGAATGGCAATCGAACGTTTAACGAATTCATTAATTTCTAAACATGACCGAATTACATACTGATGCGAGTAAGTATGGATATGGAGCTATTTTTCTTCAAAGATCATTTGATGATAACCAATATCATCCAGTATATTTATCGAGCAGAAGAAAAATGCCATAGCTACCAATTAGAAGTTTTTGGCGATTGTGAAGGCTTTGGACAAATTTCGTGTTTACCTATTGGGAATTCCTTTCGAAATGAAAGTAAAGAAAAAAGATTTAACAACTAGAGTGTCAAGATGGGGCACTATTGTTGGCGGAGTTTGATTATAACATCGAACACAGACCGGGTATTCAAATGAAACACGTGGATGCATTGAATCGTAATGTGGTAATGATGATAAGAAGATGATGAGAATTTGAGAACAATTAGGAAAGTTTTGGAAACGAGTCCGTAAAATGGATATTTAGTCGACAATGAGTTATTTTACAAGTTGTGTAACAAATAGTTTTACCAAAATGTACGAAAATGGAAATTATCAAGACAACGCACGATAATGGACTTTTTTATACGCAGAAAGTTGGAGGTTTATTGGAAAGACAACTTTATTTCAACAAAATGGAAGAGGAGCATATTAGCAGATAGAAAACAGGGAAATCAGGAATGATGTTTACACACCATTCATAAAGATGACCCAGCCTTTGCCAACAATACATGTTGATCATTTAGGATCATTGACTGCAACTTGCAATCATATCAGCATGTTTTAGCATTCATTGATAGCTTTACGAAGTTCGTTTTATTATTTAGACTAGAGCAATGACAACTACAATACTTCGATGGAAACTATCGAAACATTCAATGATGCAAGGAGTACCTCGTCGAAATAGTTGTAGCAACCCAGTACTCATCGGCGGAGGATTGGAATGACGCTTGTTGAGAATGAAAAACTTGTTGCAGTTTTAAAGGTGAACATGAATTACTTAGAGACAATGCCAAAACTAAATTAAATAAAGTACAAGAAGAAAATCACAGGACTACAACAGAAAGAGAAAATTAGCATACATAAAAGAACACAAATAAAAATAACACAGATCGGGACATCGTTGAATATTCATGGAAAATACCTTTGTCCTTTTGTTACAACAAAAATAAAAGTTATGGAAAGATATGATGTTAAGAAGTTGGGTGACCACTGACCATGAAGGTTCTGGTGTTACATCAAGTTCAGCTGATTTTATGAATTTATGAGATGAATGTGAGCAGTATGATGATGTCTCATCCGAGGCGAATGAAGATCAGGAAGGCCGAGATGTGGGAAGTCTAGATACTAGCAGCTCTTTTCAACCAAATGTAACCGTATCCCAGAATATAAAGTCTTACCTTTAAATTCCAAACCTAATTTTTACTTTTTTTAACTATAATGTTGATATAGTAGCACTTAATTGTGTATAAGAAAGGTGAACATTAAATAAAATAAGCTAGAATGAATTAAAATCTACTTTAAAGACTGATTTGTATGACCAAAGGACTACATATAGAATACGAAATGAGTCTTATCTAAGACGAGTGTGCTTTTTAGTCAATGAAAGTCACTTCTCGCCTTTTGTGCAAAATCCTAAATCCGGGCAATTTAAAAAATTGATGTGTGACCAAGCTGTCACTTCCGGGGTTGGCCGAGTTTCACTAAAATGCACTGGAACCTCACCAATTTATGGAAAAAGCTTAAATATAAAGTTTCAGTTCAAATGGTTTAGGCTGCAGAGAAGGCCCAGAAAGGCCGATAGACACCACTTTGAGACAATTGAAGAGATTTGAAATCCAATTTTGCAAATTAAACGATTTCGCTCCGAAAATATTTTTCCATTTTGCCATTTTCGGAAAATATTTTGCATCCGATTTTCTAACGCCAAGCCAATATTTTCGGAATATACTTTCAAAACGGAAGCGTTGATATTTTTTATTACTTCGCAAAACCGTACACAGATTTCGAGAATCAATTACTGTGTATCAAATAGTTAGTAGAAGCTTCCAAGTTCAACTGATATAATCTAAGCCTACTATCAAAAACTATAGAAAGAATATAAAGTCTTCCTATGTCATACAAATCAAGTGTCTGCTGCAGAAATAGTTTTTTTTATGTTTTACTATTTCGTTTTGTATACTATTTGTGTACCACAGCAGAGTATATTTATAAATTTACAAATTGTATATATGGCAATTTGAGCGTTTGGTTCCTAAAGTCAAAATGTTTCTTTGCCCTCATCTTTGTTGTATTCGTAACCGCGAAGTTTGTGGATGTTTAAGTGAGATTCTGCTTAGAAACTGTGAACGCCGAGAATTCGTAAATCGAGGATTCGTTAAGCGATGTTTACCTATATTTAAACCAAACTTTGTAGCAAGCTATCCATTTGTCGAATAATAGGCGCCTGCACAGTTACACAACATACATGAATAAAAATGGATGTCGCAAAAATATCAGAACTAACGTAAAACAACAGATACTAGAAATCTAATTGGTTGTATCCATGTTATATGAGTATAAACAAAATATTAAGTATGGATGGAGTACAAGGGTTCTGTTTGGTGCAAGTATTATCCCCTTATTATTGCTAAGAGGTATAAACACTTTAATCCACCGTAAAATATTTTTGAACACTTTGTTGTTGTTATTTATTGACTTAATTTATTATTTTTAATAATTCTAATTGTTATATCCCTCAAATTCATTTGCTATTTTGGAAATTGAAAATTCACCCTCCTATAAGCAATTACATGATTTTTGAGTTGCCGCAAGTTTAAATTTCGAATTCGACCTTCTTCGTGGTCCACGTGAGGAGCGTTTTAATTTAAAATTGAGCAACTATCGTTCCGGTGCCTCAAAAGCGGTTAAACCAAAAGCACTAATTGAAACGGATATGGTTGCATTTCCGCAAACTTTATGGAAATGATACACCTGTTTTAATACTAAATGACAATATAATTTCAAGAGTAGAAAAAATTAATTCAATTGACTTTATACATATATGTAAACCAAAAACAAAATATTTTTATTAAAATAATTTTATTAAAAATATATTCAACCCTATTTTAATAATAGACTATCTCACGTCTATTAAAGATTTTGACGGAAAATCACAATTGTTTAGTACGTTTCAACCCCACTAATCAAATCAGTACACTAGAATAATATTTAAAATTGAAATGCACTAAAATAGTGACTCTGACTCTCATCCTCTATAAAAGATACTTTGATTCATTTAATGCTATAGGGGATAAATTTAACAGATGTTTTCTTAGTTTTCATCAAAATTCATAATTTTAATCCAAAATTAATAAAAATATATTTTTATATTAAAATGACATTTTAATTTAAAGATTTACAAAACGGAAGAATCAAGTCAGGATAAATATGTTGTTTGGTAATTCCTTAAAATAGTAAAGTTAACGTCTATTTGCCCCAACAGAAAAGTTAGCAAATATCGTGATTTAGGATCAACGACAAAAACTTATTTTATGGCGAAAAAATCTAAACATACGTTTCAATGCAAATTAATTTAGGCGCTCGACTCTGGAATCTTTAACCAAAACTAAGTTATCGAATCTCGAAATACGAAATTTCACCGCTAGGTTATTGACTTTAGAATTGCTTGATGTGTTCTAAAGCCAAGATTTTAGTTGATTTGGAAAAAAATTTATAATCCTGTGAAAAATAATTCTGAGAACGCGACAACTCTGAGAAAAGTTATTAGGTTTTACCTGTTTGCTGTCCAAAAAAAAAAAGATCAATGCAAACTATAAAAATATTAACAGTAGTTATACAATATTTTAGCACAAAAATAACATTTAACCATTATTTAATAATAGACATAAATTTAAACAACTCATTTCAAAACGAATTTCTTGTTAAGTTAAAATCGAATACATTATAAACCGAATTAAAGAGTCGCGACATTCTCAAAACTGGTTCCGAGAGTGCAAAGTTTGTAGAGACCGGATCAATATGTAACAAACAACGACGGCGCAAACAACGTGTAGGAGCGTAAAAGTTGAAACGAACCAGCAAATCGACACAGTCTATTCGGGAAGTCAGAACATCTTGAACGAAGATAGCAGATGCAACGTCTCGTCGGTGGTCTAATCGTTGTAATTTTAATAATTTACAACGATCATTATAAGGAGGAAGTACATATTGGTGCACTCGCTCCGTAGGTAAGCCGCGAAGCGCGTACAAAAGAAACTGCTTCTGAACGCTCTCAATTCTGTATGAATGGCAATGATAAAATGGTGACCAAATCTGAGAAGCATATTCCAGAATGGAACGAACAAAGGACACATAAAGAGTTTTCAGTGTGAGTGGGTCGCAAAAGTCTTTACAATTGCGCTTAATGAAACCCAGCATAATATAAGCTTTTGAAATAATAGAATCAATGTGTTTGGTAAAAGTAAGATCATAGGAAAAGGTTACACCTAAGTCGGTTATGACCTCAACTCTGTCAATAGCGGTATTGTATAGAAAATATTGCTGAAGAACAGGTAAGTGTGTACGAGAGAATGATAAAATCCTACATTTACCCACATTCAACAATAATTTGTTTTTAAATGACCAAATGCAAAAGTTACTCAAGTCATCTTGTAATTTAACACAATCAGAAACTCCAGTAATAGGAGCAAATATCTTCATATCATCTGCGTAAAGCAAACATTTTGCGAATTTAAAACAATCAACAACATCATTGACAAATAATGAGAATAAAAGAGGACCAATGTGGCTACCTTGAGGAACTCCAGAGGTAACTCGAAATAAGCGAGAACTAAAATCATTTATCTTAACAAATTGGTAGCGATCAGACAGGTACGAATGCAACCACCTGATGGGGATAAACTGACAATTTAGTTTATCCAGCTTATCGATAAGGATCGAATGATCAATTTTATCGAAAGCCTTCGAAAAATCGGTGTAAACTGCATCCATTTGTTGCCTACGTTCCAATCTACTATATAAATGTTGACAAAAACTGACTAGGTTAGTAACCGTAGACCTACCCGTGTAAAAACCGTGTTGAGCAGGAGAAATATAAATTTTTGCATGAAAAAATAAGAATTTCTGTACCATTGATTCGAAAAGTTTTGGTATGGCAGAAAGAATAGCGATTCCGCGATAATTGCTGATATCGCTTCTTCTGCCGGATTTAAAAATCGGACGAATGAAAGACAGTTTCCAGGGATCCGGAAAAATCCCAGTACGTAGGCTCTTATTAAAGATTAGAGTCAGTGGATGGGCTAAACTCTCAGCACAATTCTTAATAAGGATAGGTGGAAAACCATCATGACCTGCCCCCTTATTACTATCAAGTTGAGATAAGCTATCATAAACTTCTGCTTCAGTAAACTGTAAAAAATTAAAATCAGAGCAATCGCGATTATTTATAAGCTTGGTACCAGAATCCCCAGATACTTCATAGACGGACTCAAAAAATTTTGCAAATAGATTAGCGATATCAGAGGGTTGACTTGCGGAAGAGTTCTGAAAGGTCATTGGAGTAGGAAACCCAACAACCTTCTTTTTACCATTTATGAAATTCCAGAACTTTTTTGGGTTGGAAGTCAGATCTTCTTCTATTTGCAAAATGTAGTTGTTGTAAAGGAACCAATTTAAAGTTTTGAACTCTTTACGAGCTAAGTTGAATCTGAAATAAAACTCAGCGCCCTGTAACTTATACAAAGAATGGAACTTATTCCGTTTTTTTTTCAAGACGTAGTACTTCTTTGTTGTACCACGGCTCACGAAACCTAGGTCCGTTTTTATCTGATGGAACATACCTTTTAATACCAGTCTTGAGCAGCCCGTTGAACAACAAAATAGAATGGTTCAAATTTTCATCCCGCTCGAGAAAGTCCCAATTAGAACCGGCAAGAAATTCGTTTAACGAATCGTAGTCCGCAAGCCTAAAATCGAAATGCATAGAATTACTAGAAGTACACGTAGTGTTGCAATTCTCTAAAAATATATATATGGTAATTGGAGTGTGATAAACGCTCGAACATCCAGTAAAATCTTCGCAAGGTGATATCTCCGAAAACATAAGATCAGTTGAATAAACCAAATCGAGAAATATTCCCCGACTATTGCTTATCCGGTTCAACTGCATCATTGCTAAGCTAGCAAAATAATCAGTAACTGCCAACTCCCTTTGGCCAGAAGAAGAGGATGTGAAAACTCCATCAACATCAAACCAAGCAATATCTGGAAGATTGAAGTCTCCTATAACCATTAGTTGTTAATTTACTTAATACGAATCAATGGCATGACCGCAGAACTGATGAAATTAACAATTCCCATATAATATTCCAGAGTAGATCCAGAGGGAACATATACAGTCACCACGAGGATAGATGACTCGGATACATTAATCCGAACAGCTATTACATCATAAATTGGATGACATGCAATAAGCTCGTTTGGGATCGAACTCTTAACAGCAATCAACACCCCCCCACCTTTAAGGCTGGTACAAAAATCATGTCGATCTTTTCTGTGGACAACGTAGTTGGGTGGGAAATATTCCTCTGAATTAAACACTTTAGTAAACCATGTTTCCGATATGATAATCACATCGTAATCGTTATCAAGAACGCCAAGCAAGAATAACTTAGCTTTCCCCCGAATACTAGAGGCGTTGTGATAGTACATCGAAGTGAAAGTAATTTGTCCAAAACTTTTGGGCCGACGCATCCCCTTTGACCCTGCGTTATTTAAATTTCGGCAGAGTTGACTACTGCAGCTGGTATCCGGAATTTCACATTTGAGGCTCCTGTCCGACAATTTTCTTATGGAAGGGCCTAATAAATACACCGGTAGACCATGCATCCGAGTTTAGAGCCTTATCATGAAGCTCAACGTTGATCCCCAATTTAAAGCACACATATTCTAACTCATGGATATCTTTATCCTTATGAATTAGTTTAACTGCCTTGTAAACACTCGGACCTAAGCATTTGCTTGCCAGAGCCACAATATCATCCTCAGTTGTAAGAGTATCGAATCTTGACAAATGAAGCCAACATTTCGGTGCAATAGTTTTAATATAAATATCAGGTGAGGTATTAGTGCCACGAATATTAAAATTTCGTATGTTCTTCCGGATAGTTCGTGATGATGGCAACGATTTTTTATTAACATTTGGACCGCACGATATATCAATACTGTTCGCTTTTGCAGACGTACTCGCAACACTCGAAATAACTGCCGAAGATACCACATCAGCAAATGTGCCACCAGGCACATATGAGTTATTAGACACAGGCTTGAAAGATTCAGCACATGAATTTCCACCAATTATATTGGTACCAAAGAATTCGGACTTAGCGGCACCAGGCAAAACAGATGCGCTTGAGTCTGGAAAATCATCAGCGATGATGTGATCTGGAACAACCACAATACAATGTGTAGTGACTGGTAGAGTAACTGGTTCTACTGGATCAGAAGTAAGCGCTTGGGCTTGCTCTTCCATTTTTTTAACGTAATTGTCTATATTTCTGATTGTACCAACCAGTTCACTTAAACTATTTACTTGCACCTTGTAGATGTCTTTGAACTTGTCACAAAACCAGAAAATCTTATCAGAATTGCAAATCAAGTCAAATGCATTTTTTCTGAAACCAGCACATTTGTAGTGGGCAACACATTTACACAACCCACTGCACATTAAAAAATTATCACTACCACCAGGAGTACAACACGACATACAGCAATTCGACGCCATATATAATTATTATATTATTATTTTAAAATTATTTGGCACACGAAAAAACAAAAAAAACGTCCGCACAGTTCAAGGCTTCCTTTGTACTTGAATTTAATTTGTAGCATTTTCAAAATCGATCTTTTTCTAAAATTTTTTTGTTTCTCGAGAATTTTTATGTTAACTGATATAATGGTTTGTATTTATCAGATGTCTTGTAAGTGCATTAATGCTTAAATTTTGATCTTTATTTATGTTACTTTTGTGTTGGTAAAATCTGTTTTCTAAAAATTGTTTCGTCTGTACTGTGTATTTTTCCAGATACTGGTTGCGAAATAATGCATCTTTTAGAATTTTTAAATTTTTACTGTGAAATTTAGTATCGGAAAGTTTCAGAATTTGTTGGGTCAGAATTTTAATGGTGTTAATTTTATAATTGTTGGGAAGCGAAGAATGAAAATTTAAATATCTACCAGGCCAAGTACTTTTATGATACCAATCACACGAAATTTTTCCGTTTAGTTCATGGATCAGCAGAATACCCAAAAAATGAAATTTTGTTATCTACTTCTTTTTTTAAGGTAAATTTTGTTCTGTTGGTTTTCGAATTAAATTTTTCCAAAAATGAATCAATTTTGTTTATTGGTATTGCCGTAAATATATCGTCCACATATCTAAAGTAAAACAATGGTTGAAAATCTAAAGAATTTAAAACCGAATTTTCCAAATTTTCCATTAATCAATTTGCTATGATAGGACTTGCTTGCTATGAGCCCATAGGTGAGACAAAAATTTGTTTATAAATTTTGTTGTCAAAAAAAAATTCAGAATTGTTCAAAACTATATCTAAAGCAGTGAAAAATTGTATTTTTGTTAATTTTGATTTTTCTTTATATTTCTCCAATTTTGACTGATAATATTTTTGACAATTTGGCTTTCGACGTTGGAAAGCAAAGAGGTAACATCTAAAGAGATTAATAGAAAATTTGATGGGTTCGTAACATTACTAATTTTATTTTTGAAATCTTCGGAATTTTGTAGATTATAATTTGTCTTTCCTACACTAGGTTTTTAGGATATTGCCTAAAAATGATGCTAATGAATATGTGAGGCCATCTATGGAACTTACAATTGGTCTATACGGCAAATTTTATTTGTGGATTTTTGGTAAACCGTATAATTTTGGAATCACTGCGGTGTAGCTCGTTAAATTTTGTCTCGTTTTCAAATCATTATTCCCAGATTTCTCCCATTGTAGTACCTATATTATCTTTTAGAAAAGTCATTATTTGTTTTACATACATATGTTAAAATTATTTTTTCTAATTTTGTACTATTTTTGTAATTACTTAGTTAAATTATTTATAAAATTATTCCGAATATTTACACGATCGTTGTCATTTAAACCAAAAATTGCTCTTTCCACATCTGAAATAATTTTGAAATATGGAATTGAAGAACCAATGGTTGGAGAACAAAATACCGTAACTTACAATAATTTTTACATGACGCGCAAGTTCGATGTTTGAATAATTTACCAGCCATTTTTCACATATACCAAATAAACCACTCGTTAAAGTATCTAAATTATCATTTATGATTTGTTCAAATTTTACTTTTTGCATCACCTTAATTTCGTTAAAATGAAAATTGAATGTCCTTTCCGCATGTTGATAAAATTCTTCGAATACGCCGCTTGGTAAAATTCGGAAAGATAAATTCTTACATAAAAAATTCCGAAGATTTCAAAAATAAAATTAGTAATGTTTGAACCCACCAAATTTTCTATTGATCTCTTTAGGTGTTACCTCTTTGTTTACCAACGTCGAAAGCCAAATTGTCAAAAATATTATCAGTCAAAATTGGAGAAATATAAAGAAAAATCAAAATTAACAAAAATACAATTTTTCACTGCTTTAGATATAGTTTTGAACAATTCTGAATTTTCTTTTGACGACAAAATTAATAAACAAATTTTTGCCTCACCTATGGGCTCACCAATAAGTCCTATCATAGCAAATTGATTAATGGAAAATTTGGAAAATTCGGTTTTAAATTCTTTAGATTTTCAACCATTGTTTTACTTTAGATATGTGGACGATATAATTACGGCAATACCAATAAACAAAATTGATTAATTTTTGGAAAAATTTAATTCGAAAACCAACAGAACAAAACTTACCCTAAAAAAAGAAGTAGATAACAAAATTTCATTTTTTGGGCATTCTGCTGATCTATTAACTAAACAGAAAAATTTCGTGTGATTGGTACCATAAAAATACTTGGTCTGGTAGATATTTAAATTTTCATTCTTGCCTTCCCAACAATTATAAAATTAACACCATTAAATTTCTGACCCAAAAAATTCTAAAACTTTCCGATACTATTGTAAATTTAACAATAAAAATTTAAAACTTCTAAAAGATGCAATATTTCGCAACCACTATCCGGAAAAATTGGTAAACCATATAATTTGGAAACAAAAAAATGTCCATACAAATTTTATTTCTCGATCAACAAATGAAACCACTAATTATTTGGCCATTCCCTACGTTAAAAATCTTCTATAAATTATAACTTTAAAATTATAGGACGTGCAGCCACAAGCTAAAGATAACACACCTTTAAAGAAACAATCAATATCAAACGTTGTTTATCAGGTACAATGTAGTTGCAACACTACCTATACACAGGAGACGAAACAGTTTTTAGAAAACAGATTTTAACAACACAAAAGTGACATAAATAAAGATCAAAATTTAAGCAATTAGTGCACTTACACGACATCTGAAAAATACAAAGCATCAAATCAGTTAACATAAAAATTCTCGAGAAACAAAAAAATTTTAGAAAAAGATCGATTTTGGAAATGCTACAAATTAAATTCAAGTACAAATTCAATCAATGTCGTTGAAGATTATGCTAATTTATTTATTTTATTTGTTGGACAGCAAACAGGTAAAACCAGAGCCTTCTAGAGTATAGAGCCATAATCATTATGACGTATTTTTTCGAAGCTTTTTTAGTGGTATAACTTTTCACTAATTTCCATAGGAATCCATAGTAAAAATGGTGTTTTTTAGCTTCAAGTTTTTCATTGAAAAAAGCAAAAATGTTACAAAATTTTTATACAAAAGTTTTCTACATATTTTTAGCAGCAATATACAGGAAGGGTATATTGGTACATATTAAGTAAATATTAATTGCAGAAATATTAAAATTAAATTATTTCTAAAATATATTTTTCGAACTTTCATTTTGAAAAATACATCAAAGTTGGCTCTGACGAATTAAAATAATACTTGCTACATTTATCTTTAGTTTTACTAGTGTACGTTAGATGTCTCAGATTTATACAGAAAAATACGAAAAAAATTGTTTAATCACAAAATTATGGCACGTTCTTAATATTTTGAGAATTTGTTTTGCTTTTCCTACAATTTTTGAACTAAAATTTCAACAAGTGGCGATTTTTGGTACGGTTTTTCAAAATGTTTACTGCCCACTGCCATCTATATATATTGGCTTAATACACACGATTTGTAGTAAGCTTTTTTTTTTAATTTGACCAGAATGCTGTTGTTATGAACTTTTTTTTATATTTTGGTTTAAATAAATCAATTATTACAAGAAAATGAAAACGATTTACTTAAACGAGATTTATATATGTTGAAATTCAAACATTTATGAAAATATTTCAGAAATCATAATTAAGAATTTGCAACGTTTTCATTTACAAATTTGTCTTCGGAAAAAAAGTGATTTCCCATATGTTTTATGCATTTTACTATGAAAATTTTGGTTTTTTCCTCGTTTCTAATTCCTTTATAAAAGCTTCGTTTTTTAGATTATGGCTTGTATAATCAAGGTTGCTTTGGTAAAACCCAATAACATGCTGCCATATTACCAAAGCAACCTTGATTATACAAGCCATAATCTAAAAAACGAAGCTTTTTTAAGGGAATTAGAAACGACGAAAAAATCAAAATTTCCATAGTAAAACACATAAAACATATGGGAAATCACTTTTTTTCTTAAGACAAATTTGTCAATGAAAACGTTACAAATTCTTAATTATGGTTTCTGAAATATTTTCATAAATGTTTCAATTTCAACATATATAAATGTCGTTTAAGTAAATCGTGTAACGGGCAGCATTTTTCTTTATTTTCATGTACCCGTTCCAACAGACCCGTTTTCCAAAAATTTGGTCAATCTGATTAATGAGTACAACATGAATTTATTGTTTCAATTGGGGCAACCTAATTGTAACGTAAAATTGCTTGTACTCATACAAAATCAAAGAAACAAAAAAATTGACACACTGAAAAGTGTCGAGTTGCATTAACCAAGAAATTATACACAATAATTTCATGACGCATTGATGTAATTTGACATACATAAAGTGTGCCAGTCTTGTTTTTTTTCCGGTGGAATTTCTACAACAACAAACGATATGTTTACTGCTTGTAGAAATTGTACAAAACACCAACCTAAGTTTTTTTGATTTGGCACATTATATAATGTCCCAAATTCCTATATTTTCGTTTTCGGTATTGTATACCAAACAGTTTTTTTTGGGACGACCAACCCAAAAATAAAAATAAAGTGGTTATCGGACGAGTAGTTAGTTTCAAGTTTTCAAGTCGTTAAGATCAAAATTCGTGGAGAGTGTTTTTAGTCGGGAAGATAATATCGTGGGAAAAAAAATTGTTTAAAGAAACTTTGTATAAAGTGCTTGTGGAAAATTTCTGTTTTGTTTCTTTTCGTGTTGGTGCATTTGTTTTTGGTGTACGGTTAAAGTGTATATATGTAAGGTATAACTAAAAGAAAAAAAATAAAGTGAATAAAGAAGCAAAGAAGCAAAAATATAAAACAAAAAAAAAAAAAAAAGGTATTGTTTATTCATTGTGGTGAAGACTTCGAATTTGGTTGTCACGTGGCGTCTCTGTGAGTAAGACAGAGACGTAAGTGTTTTTTTTTGTACAGGTTGGACCATTCAACAAGAGGACCAGCAAAAAAAAAAATCATCAGGTACGTGGGTTGTTTCTTATTTGTATTTTTTTTGTTTTGTGTTTTATTTTTCCTTAGGTCGGTAAGGTCTGTTGCGCTAGGATTAGATACGATACTAAGATGAAAATGTTACGCTAGGGTAATAAAATTTCCTCCTTTTATATGATGATGTGCTGGTGATGTACCGCTGAGTCCCATGGCTGACTCAGCGGAATAAATTGTGTGTGAATTCCCAGGCTGATTAGTGGTCCGTTGAACCACCCCAATACTTGTCCCGAATTTTATAATCCAATAGGGTTATACCACCTCCCCTCTCTCGCATCTCTCGCATTAAAACGGCTAACGCAAGGCCACAACATCCCTCAACAAACCCCACGCCACCCTGCTGAGCTAGCAGGAGTATATAGCCGTAGTGAGTGAGATGTTGTGTCAATTTCTATGTAACAGGTAAGGGGCGAGGTATTACCCCTAACCTTACCTTCGTTACAATCGTTTTCATTTTCTTGTAATAATTGATTTATTTAAACCAAAATATAAAAAAAAGTTTATAACAACAGCATTCTGGTCAAATAAAAAAGAAAAGCTTACTACAAATTGTGTGCATTAAGTCAATATACATTACATAGATGGCAGTGATGGCAGTACACATTTTTTAAAAATCGTACCAAAAATTGCCACGTGGGGAAATTTTAAGTTCAAAAATTGTAGGAAAAGCAAAACAAATTCTCAAAATATTAAGAACGTGTCATAATTTTGTGATTAAACCATTTTTTTCGTATTTTTCTGTATAAATCTGAGACATCTAACGTACACTAGTAAAACTAAAGATAACTGTAGCAAGTATTATTTTAATTCGTCAGAGCCAACTTTGATGTATTTTCAAAATGAAAGTTCGAAAATTATATTTTAGAAATAATTTAATTTTAATATTTCTGCAATTAATATTTACTTAATTCCAATATACCCTTCTTGTATATTGCTGCTAAATATATATAGAACACTTTTGTATAAACATTTTATAATGTTTTTGCTTTTTTAATTGAAAAACTTGAAGCTAAAAAACACCATTTTTACTATGGATTCCTATGGAAATCAGTGAAAAGTTATACCACTAAAAAAGCTTCTAAAAAATACGTCATAATGATTATGGCTCTATACTCTAGAAGGCTCTGATATTACCCAGCCGTGATTCTTTAATCACCCGCCAGGGATCGAACCCGGGGTCTCCGGAGCTTAAAGCAAGTATGCGAACCACTGTGCCACCGGGGCGGCAACGCGTGCTTATATTGGCAACTCATATGATTTGTTCATCTAAATTGTTTTTGCCTCATGCAATGCTTTATTTTTATTCAAATGTACAACCTTTTATACATGAAAGCGCCTTAGCAAGGTTTTTTTTCGAAAAGTCAATTTTAATAAAAATTTGTGATTGCTTTATTTTTTGATTTATATATAAAAGAAAGCATTTTTTGACATATTTTTCATTACGCCTTTGAAAATGAACCCGAATAGGGTTCGAAAGCTAAAGCTTTAATTAGTAAAAAAGTAATAACAAAGTTCTGATAACGGTTTTTACGGTACTGTTCGAATAATAGTATATAATAACAAAATTGTTTTTTTGCGCAAAAAAATAATTCTAAATATTTAATTTCACCGAATTTCCTTTTTTTACCACTGGAACTACATCCCATAGTGGGAGATTTGACCGCTTCATGATTAAGTTTCGTAATCATTTTTTTAACGGATAATGAGCGATAATTCATTGATCCTACAAAATTAACCAGCTGTGATTTTTTCATCACCCCCTCTCCGAAAATCGAACCCGGGACCTCCAGAGCTTAAAGCAAGCATACTAACCACTGTGACACCGAGGCGAATGAATTTTGTTTTCTCTGAATAAAAAAAAAGGCCAAATAGTAAATTTTCCTTTTCCAGAATTTGATTTAATTAACGTAGTATCTAAAAATAACACGTGATGTTCATAATTTTTTGAAATTTTAATTTTAAACAGAAATGAAATAATTTCCTACATTATTGTGAGTTTTGTTAACAAGAAAAATGTACATAAATCCGCATTAATTAAATGAAATAACTCCCAAAAATACATTTTTGCGCCTTATTTTATTTGGGACTTAATTCATAGTGAAATATTTTTGTTTAAAAAATGAAATAACTCTTAAAACAAAAATTACAGCCTACCAATCAGTTGATTTTCTAGAAATTCAAGAAAAGAAAGATTACATTTTAAAATATTCCGGAAAATGGATATTCCATTCTAATTTTAAAATTAAACCTTAATTTTCCAGAGTAAAACTGCAACTATAAGCAGTAATATTATTGAAATTGAAAGTCAACAAATCCAATCAATCAGAAGTAGCGCTAATTTGACAGTTACAAAACAAAGGACTGATATCTTAAAAGGTGTCACGGGTTTTTTTAAATTTGGAGACTCCTTCCTCAATATCACAATTGGCCATGGCAATATAAATCCTCTATTCCCAAACCACCAAATCATAGACTCACGATTAATATTAGATTATTTAGAGCCGAAACGTATTTAGGAGCAATCAAAACCGAATTCACCATTTTTCATCTTCGATCTATAAGAATTAGCTCCAGTTACACACATTCTAGAGATATTGAACGTTACAAATACTTAAGAATTTAAATTACTCCGTTCAAAGAGCATCGACATTGTTAAAAATTTCGTTCTAGGTTTGTGCGAATTGTTCAGATCACAACATTACGTGAGCAACATGAGAAATGGCTGTTATAATTCTTTACTCTGTGTTTCAGTCTGGACGGAGCATTGCTGTGGACCTTTGAAATTATACAAATAAATAAAACACCGTAGTTGATTGATTTTTCTTTGTCAAGTTGTTCGATTCGCCTAATAAAATCAATTTGTCGAGCAACATTTTTGCTCGGTTACAAATCTCGTTGGAAGTATCATTAATGAACACAGGCTCACAACAAACTTTCAGTATAAGAGGCATGTGCTCAATTTTAGACCTAACCTTTATGAACAGTGGTGTTAGCTCGTACCTCGTCATGGGCTGTCAGTGATCATTTCACGCTCAGCGACCATCTGATCTGGCCATAGTTTATGAGGCTACCACGGCAGGGGAAAAAGCAGTTGAAAAATAAAATATGGGTTGGAAGACAACAACCTTCTATAAAGAGCTTTTCATAGTAGCACTTGATGACGTAAGAACATATGGTTCATCATCAGTTAAGGGCAACTCAGCTCACGGGGTATCTCAAGGATGCGTGCGATATATCTATGTTGAGAAGAGCCTTCGGAGGAAAACAAAAACCGATCTACTGGTGGAATGATAAAATTGTAAAGCTGCGCGATGAGTGCAGCCGAGCAAGGAGAAGAGAAACATATGCAGATCGATAACGTGAATTCAAAAGTAAGCGCAAAGAACTTAAGAAGGAAATAATCACCAGCAAGCGCTTATTCATTCTGGAATTTTGCAAGGATGTGGGCAACAATCCCTGAGGTACAGCATATAAGCTGGTTATGAAGAATATGAGGAGCTTTACCCAACCAACTTGCCCTGAGCTACTCAAAAAAATAATCAGTGCTCTATATCCAATGCAAATAAACACGAGATGTACCATGTATGAAGTTGCAGAGCATCACCCACCTCCGGCTGTAACTGAAGAGGAGATAACCCAAGCCATGGGGAACATCGGAGATAATAAGGCACCGGGTCCAGATAACATCCCAAATCCTGTTCTTAAGGCGGCAATTAGACAATATTTATAGACATTTGTGGAGTTGTACAACAAGTGTCTGATGGAAGGAATTTTTCCAGATAAGTGAAAAGACTTGTTCTTCTGCCTAAGGGTAACAGGCCTCCAGATGATCCATCGGCATACCGCCCTCTTTGCATGCTGGATACCGCGGAGAAAATACTAGAGCGGATAATATGTAATCGACTGGAACTAGAAATAAGTGCTGCAGGTGGACTCTCCCCACATCAATATGAGTTTAGCAAAGCACGCCCGATGATTGATGCCATCCGAGTGGTAAAAGAAGTAGCTCGGGATGCCATTGAGGGAAAACGCTGGAAAGGTGGGGCAAAGAAGTATTGCTTGGTTGTTGCATTAAATGTCAAGAATGTATTTAACTCAGCCAATTTTAGCAAAATAGTTGGATCTCTAAGGGATTTTGAAGTGCCACTGTACCTCATAGATATTATTACTGATTACTTCAGTGATAGAATACTGCGATATGAAACCGATGAGGGTACTAAGTAATATACAAGGTGATAGGTGGGGTCCCGCAGGGGTCAGTGCTTGGCCCAAAATTCTGGAACATCATGTATGATGGCATTCTTTTGCACTTCCAGAAGGAGTGAAAATAGTGGGGGTTATAGATGACATTGCGGCTAACGTTAGTTGGCCTAAGCTTAGCCCACCAAAAGACAGAGGCAGTACTAATAAGTAGTATGAAACAAATCGACGTGATTTCAGGAATCAATACACTCTTCCCAATGCAAATAAACACGAGAGGTCCCACGAATGAAGTTGCAGAGCATCACCCACCTCCGGCTGTAACAGAAGAGGAGATAATTCAAGCCATGGCGAACATCGGAGATAATAAGGCACCGGGTTCAGATAACATCCCAAATCCTGTTCTTAAGGCGGCAATTAGACTATGAAAAGCCTATAATTTTAGTGGCAGCTTCGCAGAAATGCTTCATCTACAATAGTAGTTTGAGCTAAACTGAAGTTTTAAGTTGCGACAAGTTGGTCGATTTAAGTTGATTAGATGAGAAATGTGTTGGCATTGTGTTACTAAGTAAGTACCAGGTGAGTGTAACCGGGTCATTTTCTATCTCTTTCTTCTTTCTTTCTTTCTTATCCTATTTTCTCAAATTCCTTTTATGTTGTGTGTATTAGGGTGTTCGGTTAGGCCCGGTCACCTCCGAGAGATCTTGCTTAAACCTTGGTCGAACGCTCCAATCAATCAATCAATAAAATATATGGCATATTAGGCAAATGTTACAATAGAAAATAAATCACCATATGTGAACTGAACCAGCTGAAGGAACTAAAAGAAAACTATTGTATAGTTGAAAAGACCATTGTCAGTTAATAAGGGGACTAAATAGTGGATGCGCCTTTTTTCAACGATAATGAGATAATTAAACCTATAAACGAAAACACAATATTCCTAAGTAACTTCAACGGGATGAAAAACTACAATGTCCCAAAAAACCCTATAGAAGGGAAACTATTTGATTCAATATCAAAATGAGACACTGGAAATAAAGGATTGGACTTTAATCAAGAAAGAAATAATAACATCTCAAATAGTACCACCAGGCAAATATTACTGAACAAGCAATTAAACTAAATCTGGAATACCTATACAATTTACATATTCCAAATATTGGAATCATCACGACGATTACCATATCAATAATTTTCTTGGTTAATCGAGAAAGAGACAAAAGCAACAAGAAGATGGTCACCAATCAAAACCCGATACCACTTAGGATACAACCAATCCGTTTGTTTTACAGCAATATTTATATCTTTGACAAATTTTAATGAAATGTAGGATAACTGTGACATATGAATAAAATTCTGACGAAAAATTACAAGCTCCTGTGGCGCAATTGGTTAGCGCGCGGTACTTATACAGCAGTATTCGAGCAATGCCGAGGTTGACAGTTCGAGCCTGTCCTGGAGCATTTTTTTTTTTAAAATACAACTAAAGCAATTAACATTATAGAATATTTTTCAATTTTATATAGGTTTTCAAACACATTATGAAATGTGCTTCAATACAGTATCACACATTTAGATATTTAAAAAAAAAAATTAAATCAACTCTCAGACAAATAAATAATTAGCTCACTGATATTTTTGGCAAATAACGTACTCCTGTGTTATTTGTGTCCCAATTTTCACCTGGATATACCGACATTTTCACTTGATTAAATTATGGAATATTGCACACTTTTGTCGATAATAGTTATGATAACAGACACAACATAAATTTTCACCAAAATTAATTAAATCGATAGATTTTCACTTTTAAATCCTACAATATCTACTAAATGACTGAAAGAATTTTCTTTTCTCAAATTAGAGTACGGGATGTGCATATGGATTTTCCGCCAAAACCAAAAAACAAAAACAAAAGTAAAACAACATATTTAGCAAATCTGATTGGTTGTATCGTTTAGTTACACGCAAATATGGGTGGAGTTTTTCTCTATTATTAAATTTCGGTCCAAATATTTCATCCCCTAGTTTAACGCTAAATGGTATAAATTCTTTAATCCACCGTAAAATATTTTGTATATGAAAGCAAACCTTTTGTATTGTTATTGTCATTGTATTGTTGTGTTGTAATTCACTTGTCTACTTAATTTGATTTTTAATAATTTGTAATTGTTATATCCCAAAATCACTTGTCTTGTTGCAAATGATCTTCATCCCTGTTAATTTAATAAAATATATTTTTTTTGTACTACATAGTAGCAGGAAAACAAGAAGGGAAAAAACTGTGAAATTTGAATTTTCGATTACTGGCAGTCTATAGAGAAGACGAGATGCCGGTAATGCTTATCATATTACAGTCTTGAGTCAAAATGTTTCACAAAAATGTCTCCACAAGTTTCAGAAATGACAATAATTTTGGATAAAGTACGAATAAATTTATTAATTGAATCAACCACGGTAAATAAACAAGTCAATTGTAAAGGTTTGACTACACGGTATACCCTTAAAATTTATTTACGCATAAAATTAACCAAATCAAACCGATTTAACACGGCCCCGGTCTAAAATAAATGCACCTCATGCATTGTGGGAAATGATGCACCTGATTTAATTTCAAATTAGAATCTAATTTGTCATAAATTAAAGATACATAAACTATATATAGTTTTCCAGTTGACTTTATACTGAATTTCAACCCCCTATAACAACAAAACAATACAATCTCACGCCTATTAAAGATTTTCACTGAAAATTCGGAATTTTAGTGCGTTTAAACATTTATACCAGATTATGACTGTGTTATTATGTATAATATTGGAATGCACAGTATATAGTCTTTGCATTCTCTCCCTTAAGAACAGACCCTCTACTACAGTGTGTGGCAATAAATTTAGTTTAACAGATGTTTTGATATGGCTAAGGCGATTTATGATTTGTTTATGTCGCAATTTTTATTAAATCCATAATTTTAATAGAAATTAAGAAAAATTTGCTTTAATGAAATTTTGTTATATTTTTGAAACCTTATAATGATATTTTAATATTTTAATCATTTATAAAACTAGGATGAACATTGAAGAGTAAAAATTGATGAGGGTGAATGATGAAACTGTATAAATCTCTCACAGATAATTTGTTTTTCCCGACGAAATCGGGTGTTGCTTACACAAGAGCAGCCAAAGGCAATATGTTTAACCAAACCGTTCTCTCATGGCAAATAATTGCTGCCTTTTGCGTCCTTTGCCAGCGTTCCACCATGAGATTACACTTTGACTTATACCCCGTCGTATATATGTCTGTGTTTGAAACTTAACCTAAATTCTTTAAATGCGGGAACACCAAAACGAGCGATCCAATTGGAAAAGAAAACGAACGCTACCGGGGATGCAGTGATATTATCCGTGATAGAAATTGCTTTAATGCAGTAATGATTACCACCAGAAACTGGCGATGGTCCTATAATATTCTTGTGAACCTCCCCGATGCGTTCCGATGTATTTAGGAAAGAACCCATTGCGAATTTAGTATGTCGCGTGACTTTAGCTCTCGTAACTCCCGAATGTGCCAAGTTATGAAAAGATAGAAATAAATGGCCTCGGTTTGTAACAAAGTCTTTTCGGAACTAAAATGAATCGGAAATTTGCGAAATTCTAATGCGGGATTATCATTGGTAATCCACTCAGCCAATTCTTGATACGTGTTTTGTAAATCCAAAATGAACGAATATAATCTGCGGACTCGGAAATTTTTTATCTGATCTAGCCGCGAAAGTGCATCGGCAACCATGTTATTTGCGCCAGACACATGTTGCAGGTTAGTAATGAACAGACTTGTATAATCCAACTGTCTATATTCCGCGATGTTGCCTTCTCCGGATTTTCTTTAAACGCGAATATCAATGGTTTATGATCCGTATACAAAACAAATTAATTTCGTCCTCCTAACAGATATTTGAAATGCCTAACGCCTAAACAGGCAGCCAACAGCTCCTGATTTACCGTATTTGCGTTATGCCGGCTTTAACCGAACCGCGAGAACCTAATTGTTACCAACCTTCATCGACCAATTCTTGAAATACAGCCCCAACTGAGATCTGTAGCATCCTCCATAATTGAATTACGCACTGCCATAAGCTGATGCGCTAAACTGGTGGCCTCTGACAACTTAGTCTTACAGGTGGCCAGGCGGGAAGTTGCTAGGGGGATGCAAGCCGATAGGCTCCGTAACTTGCAGATTTCCGCAAGTGCTCGTGTTACCTCCTCGTGGTGGCTGCTGGTAACTAGATTGCTTTTTCGGCTTCTAGGCCAAAACACGGCGCTAAAGGAGTAAACCTTAAACAAATCACTGGGCTGGGTTAAGGTGTTATTCGTACCGTGCCGATAACCGGCCAGGCTGAGGGCCCAGTTTAAAAACTAGCTCAGTCGCAAACGGTGGATCCGGATACCTGGCGCCCTCCGGATTAAGTAGCCTTATCTGTGTATTGCGGATCTCTGCACAGATGGACACTCTTTTCTCCGCTACTCTTGGGACCAAACATGGGAGACCAAAAAACAAAACAAACAAAAGAGTACGGTTCTCTTACAAAACCGGAAAAGGTAGAGAAGGAGACTCGGGTCTTTAGGCCTATCTCTAAACCTGCCAATAAACAACGGGACAAAAGCTTAGATGAGGCTGGTCCCTCCACTCGGGTCACCAGGCCTGAGCAAAGAAGTATAATTCGGAACCAAAGCACCAATGAAGCTGGTTCCTCAAAACCAACATATAATACTAGGAGAAAGGCATGGAGGGCCCTGGAGAAGATAAATAATATCCCTCCAGAAGACAGGTCGGAGAAAGACAAAGCTACGCTTGTGTGGGCGAAAAAAGTCACCGAACAGATGTCGGAAGGTCCTTCAGCTGGCTTAAAGATTAAAAGGAACAGATCTCAGGAGGAAAGTCCTAAGATCGAAAAACGAACTAAGTTCCATGCTACCGAAATGAGGCCTTTTAACGAGGTACTCAAGGATCAGCTGGTTGTGGCAGTTGTTGACCAGTCCCAGGAGGATGGCAGTATCACGCCCGCCAATTGGAGAAAGGTGGAAAGGGCCTTAACCACCATTTACCTGGATATCCTTGCAGAAAACCCAGGACCTGCTCCGACTTGTCGGGATGCGGGTTGGCACAGGAACCAGGTGAAACTGACTGCATGTGTGGATCAGAGATCTCTTCTGCTCTATAAGAAGGCAGTGGAAAGACTAGGCGAGGTATGGCCCGGAGCCAGCCTTGCTGTTAAAGCTAGAGAAGAAATCCCCTGTAGGCCAAGAGCCAGGGTGTGTTGTTGCAGGTTGGCAACCCAGATTTGCCAACGCACAACTGGAAAGTTGCTAAGCTCGAGGAGCCACGGGCCGACTACAGGTCGGCCGTCATAATTCTAAACAGAGAGTCACTGACTGCGCTGGAAAAAACAAATGGTATGGTAAGCTATGGTTTCAGTGCAGTCACACTCAAAATCTACAAGAAGGATGCGGACAAGCCGGATGCTCCGGAATCTGAAGAAGCTGCAGGAAGCTCATTTGGGCTCCTCCAAGAGGGGAACAGCCTGGTGGAAACCATCTCTACAGATACGGAGTTGACAATGTCCTTGGAGTCATTAAGAAGAATCACAGAGGACTTCACATCATCAGGGGAGGACTCTGATGATACATTGGTAGGGAAGGAAGTCTAAGAATGGTGACGTTCTTGCAGATTAACCTACACCACTCAAAGGCAGCATCAGCTGCTCTACTTTTAAAAATTGGAAAGGAAGGGACGGATATTGTCTTGATCCAAGAACCTTGGGTTGCTGGTGACCGGGTACTTGGACTCAAGACACCCTGTTATAGATTAATGCACACGGAACAAGAAGGTAGGGTTCGGTCGTGCATTCTCGTTAAAAATAATATAAATTGTTTTCTGCTATCAAATTTCAGCAATGAAGATGTGGCAGCGGTCAGCATTGAGGTCAATAAGCGAAGCCTCTGGCTAATATCAGCCTACCTAGCCTATGAGGCAGTGAACATTCCACCAGTCATTCTGGGTGAAGCAATTTTGGAGGCTCAGAAGCGCAAGGTTGGAGTCATCCTGGGGAGTGATGTAAATTCTCATCACACAATCTGGGGAAGTACGGACACAAATGAACGAGGTGAGTTACTCCTTGATTACATTCTAAGTACTAACCTTCACATATGTAACATAGGCAATAAGCCGACTTTTATAACTAGAAATAGACAGGAGGTATTGAATATTAGACTCGTCTCAAACTTTCTGACGACTAGTCTATTAAATTGGAAAGTGTCGGAAGACCACTCTTTTTCTGATCACTGTTATCTTCAATTTGAAATGAGCTTGGTCTTTCCGAACAGCCCTCTCTACAGGAACAGGAGGAAAACCGACTGGGATATTTTCAGAACTATTCTGGGAAATTCACTACCAGTGCAGGTGCCTGAACCTCCAAAAACTACGGTAGAACTCGATGGCTTAGTGGACGAACTGTCCAGCGCTTTTAATGAAGCGGTACTAGGCTCTTGTCCTCTTAGTAGGCCTAGGGGCAAATCTCGGCCACCTTGGTGATCAAAGGAGATTCAACAAATACGTCAACGGTGCAAGAGACTCTTCAAAACAGCAAGGAAAACAAAAGCCGCTGTAGACTGGGACTCCTATTAGGAAGTCCTCAAAATTTACAAATATCAGCTAAGAAGCGCAAAGAACAGATCTTGGAGACTATACTGTGGTAAAATTCAGGAGACTTCAGAGATGTCCAGGCTTTGCAAGGTACTATCTACTAGCCCTTCCATCCCAAGCTTCCTTCAAAGGCCGGATGGAGCATGGACCACAAATAGTATGGAATCGCTGGAACTACTATTGGAAACTCACTTCCCTGGTTGTTCCGAATCTGCACCTACTATATCAGAAGGTAAAAGGGCTAGTAGCCTCGCAGGCCAAATTATTAGCAGAAGAAAGATTCTGTGGGCGATAAGCAGTTTTAAACCATACAAGTCGCCAGGACCTGATGGTATTATCCCTGCGGATATACAAAAAACTACGGATCTAACCATTCCCTGGTTAGAGGTAATTTTTAGAGGCAGCCTAGAACTATGTCACATTCCCAGTAAATGGACGGAAGTGAAGGTTGTCTTCATACCTAAGGCGGGAAAACGCTCACATTGCAGTCCCAAAGACCTTAGACCGATCAGCTTGTCTTCTTTCCTTTTCAAAATACTGGAAAGACAAATAGAAGCTCATATTAGAGGCACGATTGTGCCGGAAAAGCTGTCCAAATCTCAACATGCTTATTGCAAGGGGAGATCTGTAGAAACTGCTCTTCATTCTCTCACATATTTTATTGAAAAATCTTTTGAATACGGAGACTACGCGATGGTAACCTTTTTGGACATTGAGGGAGCCTTTAATAACGTGCTAACAGGAGCTATAACTCGGGCACTTTCGAATCTAGGAGTGGATGATTCTCTTAAAGACTGGATAGATCAGATGCTAAGAGGCAGAATCATAAATGCCAGTCTGGGGAAATCCTCCACCAGAAGATTTGCAAGCAGAGGCACGCCGCAGGGTGGCGTACTGTCCCCCCTTCTCTGGAACTTGGTCATAAATGATCTGTTGCTGAGGCTGGAGGATACTGGCTTCAAGGTGGTTGCTTATGCGGATGACGTCGCTATTGGGGTTCGTGGAATATATCCCGGGACACTTAGCGATCTTATTCAAAATGCTCTGGGCATTCTTTCATTATGGACCAATGGTTGTGGGCTAAATGTGAACCCACAGAAAACCGAATTGGTTCTCTTCTCTAGGAAATATAAAATTCCTCATGTCGATCCTCCTACTTTAAATGGTTTCAGCTTGGCTTTTACAGGTGAAGCAAAGTTCTTGGGTCTCGTTTTAGACAGTAAATTAAACTGGAAACCGAACATTATGGAAAGGGTAAAGAAAGCTACGGTAGCGCTATACTCCTGCAAAAATGCAATTGGGAAAGGTTGGGGACTGGAGCCCCACATGGTCCTTTGGCTATACACAGCAGTAGTTAGACCCATTCTTCTGTATGGGGTAGCAGTATGGTGGCCTGCTCTGGACAAAACTGTCAACCTAAAGTTGTTGACAAAAGTTCAGAGAACAATCTCTCTGTGGATCAGTGGTGCAATGAGGAGCACATCCACTCAGGCACTGGAGACTCTGCTATTTCTAACTCCTCTAGATATCTTGGGAAAACAGTGGGCAGCTAGCACTGCCATACGACTGAAATCCACGTTAATGTGGACCTGCAATAATACAGGGCACTCATCTATACTTTGTAATAAAGGGCTTCCCAAGACCACCGACTATACTGTCCCGTCACTATCTTTTGATAGAAAGTTCCGGACTATTATCCCATCTAGAGAGGACTGGATGATGGATGCAGTTTTGGAACCAGGAGTTTTGAACTTCTTCACTGATGGTTCTAAACGGGATAGAGGAGTAGGGGCTGGGGTGTTCTGCGAGGAACTCATGTTAAACCTCTCCTTTCGTCTCCCTGACTACTGCAGCATTTTTCAAGCTGAGCTAACTGCGATAAAGGAAGTCGTGGACTGGTTGAGGTATAATGTAATATCGACTCGTGATATTCGCATATATACGGACAGTCAGGCAGCCATTAAAGCGCTTCAATCACACCTTCTCACGTCGAAAGTAGTCCAGAACTGTCTCTCATCTCTTAACGAGATGACAGATCAGTTCAACATCCATATCATATGGGTGCCAAGACATTTCGTTAGTACGGGGAACATTAAAGCCGATGAAATGGCTCGACGTGGTACAACGGACCACATTTCAAACAGCAAAAAGGATATTGAAATTCCTCTTGCGGTATGTAAGCTGCTGCTTCAGGAGGAAGCCCGTAAGTTGACGAATGACAGATGGTCAAATAGTACCTCATGCGTAATAACTCGGCAGATCTGGCCGAAGTTAAACTTGGCGAGATCCAAACAGCTGATCTCACTTCAGCGGAGTCAGATCAGTGTGGTTGTTGGAGTTATTACGGGGCACTGTCTCATAGGCAGACATGCGAGTAGACTTGGTTTCTTCTCACATGACTACTGTCGTAGTTGCGAGGACGAAGAGGAGGAAGAGAGAGTACTTCATCTTCTTTGCACCTGTCCTCGTCTGGCACGAAACAGACTGAATTTTCTAGGGGCACCCCTTTTCAACGACCTGGCGGAGCTCAGCGAGAAGGACGTCAGGAGTATCCAGCGCTTCATAGCAAGCTCAAAGTGGTTTCAATGAGTTGGAGGAAAAATCTTTAATTTATGGTATGGCTACGGACCTTTTTGTGTCTATGCCTGGTCCTGGTGGACCGCCATCCAAACCTAACCTAACCTAACGCCTAAACAGGCAGCCAACAGCTCCTGATTTACCGTATTTGCGTTATAACCGAACCGCGAGAACCTAATTGTTACCAACCTTCATCGACCAATTCTTGAAATACAGCCCCAACTGAGATCTGTAGCATCCTCCATAATTGAATTACCACTGCCATAAGCTGATGCGCTAAACTGGTGGCCTCTGACAACTTAGTCTTACAGGTTTCGAATGCTTCGCTTGCTTGCTTAACCCAATTAACCTGAACTTTGCTAATATCGCTTGATCCTACGCTGCAGCCTGCAGCCGAGATAAAACTACATTACAAATTAATCATTCCCAAAACACGTTTTAACTGCTGCACTGTTACTAGGCGTCCGTGCTAAGAAATAACCAGAACTCAGTATGGACAAGGTAAAATACCCTTAGCTTAGTTCGTGCTTAAAAAACACACTTATCTACATTGATAATCAATCCTTAATTCTTAATCCTTAATCCTTAATAAGACGCTGAAAGGACTGGGAGGGTTACGCAGCCCGAAGGTCAGGCCCTAGCGGTCTTGGTTATGTCCTGCGGCTCTATGGGAATTTAATGATACACACGAACCAAATCTAACTTGAAAAAATAGAGTATCCTGCTAGTTGAAGGAAAAGTTCTGTAAGTGCGGTATGGCGTAGAAATCAGGTATCGTAAAGCTATTCAAGGCTCTTTAATCACCATAGTCCATAAAGCCGCTATATGAGCGGTTTCAAAAGTTTCGTCAGTGATTCAAATTTCGTCAACAAATTTGAGATATTTAGGTCAAGACTCTTGGCCGAAATTCAAGACAGATAAAGTTGGTACTTGGTATCAATATGTCGATAACTCTACGCTGTTAAATATCCACGATTAGTCCGGTATAAACTAAGAATCAGCTGCTATAAACGTCCAGGTAAAACATGTCTCAAGCAAAGCGTACACGTGCCAAATGCTTTAATGGCTGTACCGTTAGCTAGCGGCGTATGTATTGAGCACTGCATCAACCTCCGAGACTTTTTTGGAATTTGATGGTATAACTAATATATCGGCTCCAATATCAATTAAAAAATCACGATTGGTATTTCTTGCTCTAATAATAAAACGACTAGACTCTGCCCCAATCAAACACGCAGTCAAATGTGGCTGAGCAATTATATTTTATATTTTATTGCTCTATTCTGGCAACGTCGATAATAAAAACACTCATCATTATTCTGACCGGATTCGCGTGAGCTACAACAGCACCTAACGACTTTTGTCTCCCCGATCATTGGAATTGCTGCGACACTGTCTATTTCTAACACCTGTTTATGAATACAAGATTCGAAATCATCCCACCTTTTTTCAATTTACTGAGTCCCTAGATCCTACAGAAACTAACTCATTACTAGCATTATTGTCTGAGCGGATCGAAAAAGCTAGTGATAAGATAATGTCTCGATGAGGTTGCCTGCTCTTTCAGCGAACACTATTAACGCCAAGTCGTTTTCGAGATATGATAGAACCAACAGCACTTGCGGTGGAAGACGCTGCACCCAAAGCTGAAGTATTGATACGTCATCGAATTTACCAGCTACGTTTAAACGAAATTTCTCAAGCAATTAAGAGGGCTTTCAATCGCCCAAAGATAACTCGTGCAACAAATTGTGCAACTTGGACTTGTGAAGCGTTTGAGGTGCTACAATGCGATATGTGCCACTTGGGCTTCAACCTTCCCATTACTAATACACGGGTTCGCGGTGTCACTATAAAAGGTAACCGTATCTTTGGCTTCCTTGGACTGACCAATTCACATGGCCGAAATAGCACTATTGGCTCCCTGAGCCGGGTCCCGTGCTTTTGCTAGGCACGCGTCAATCATTTACTGTACCTTCGATTCAATCATGTCATTCAATTGTGTCGCGGTGACAGTATAGGTTATGTGGGGTCGGCGTCATACCCAAACTCCTATATGTTTATCAGCCTCAGCTCCGGTTTTATTCACGTCACAGAACAATATACAAATTTATTTACTTTATAATTCTATTTATTTTGTAATTGTATTTATATTTTTAGATTTTAAATTCAACTTTCATTATGAAAATTCGACATAAAAAAGAACATGTCTGTTCACTCAGACTATTGACGTTAATTAATTAATTTTTATAATTTATTTTTTAACCAAACAAACAACGAGACTGTACCATGTAC
This sequence comes from Tipula helvola, assembly GCA_963556165.1. NCBI lineage: Eukaryota > Metazoa > Arthropoda > Insecta > Diptera > Tipulidae > Tipula > Tipula helvola. The sequence continues at coordinate 271,902,473 of OY744481.1, forward strand.
ACTCTATCTATTTGTACCAAATGTATTTATTCTTTGATCAATGCCACCTATCACCAACCACTCCAATCACTCACCACGCACTCACCACAACAGTAAACGAGCATTAACAAGAATTAGCATTAACAATGCTGTTTTGGCGTCTGCCTTATACAAAATTTTACTAATGAGTCCCAAACAATGAACATTTTATTTGTAGCTAGCCGAAGCTAATAATGACTGGTTATTTTTATTAAAACATAATTATACCTCTTCATGCAACTTCGTTACTTTCTCCTTCAACACAACTCTCAATCAATACCTCGTTCAGATGTACTCGAATTCAACAAACCGCACAAATAAAAATGATACTCATCACTTACCCAACGAACATCTGGCAAATACCCACAAATGTTGAAGAGGAGATGATTTTAATGTTGCCTCCGAATGTTCCAATCAGCATTCAATACGTCAAATAAATGAAAGCGTATAGGTATGAAAAGTTATGTCCGGTAAACGGCCTCGTTTAGCATTGATAAATACAAGTTTCGGCCCGTTTTTGAGTACTTTGCGTGAGGTGGCTTGTGTGATATTGGCTTAAAGATCGGCAGAGGCCTAAAAAAAAGTTTGGTAGTGTCAAATCGGGCGATTTGGGTGGTCATTTGATATCCAAGAAGAATTTGACGCAAAATGGTTATTGTTTGGCCGGCTATAAGGCTGGCAAATAAAGGCCTTCTTTTACCAAAAAGTCGCGAAGCATAGTTCTCTAGCGCCATCGACTATAACAGCTCTGCTCTCATTGTCTTCAAATCCGAGGGGTTTCGGTTTGAGTGTAATTTAAAAGTGTTTGCGGCTCCAATGGCCTCAATTTGCTTCTTAATTGAATTTTGTGTGCGTACTTTTTCAAATCACACCTTAAAACTCAACACAAGGTGGTGCGTCTAAATCCCAATTGTGATGCATCTTCTTGTTTATGTTTTGGCATTTTAAACCACATCTTCAAGCACGTTATCAATATTCTCATTTGAGCGGTCCGTACGTGGTCCGCCACTAACCTTTACATATGAAACAATACCATTTTGAAAAAATGCTGCAGATAAACGTCTCATATTCTCCTAGCCGGCGCTTTTAGATAACGATATTTTGAACGACCGAAGATTTATGAGTCTTTCAAAATATGTTGTCGTGATACTGAGCATGTTTTAGATCAAATAAATAAGAATCGTTGTTTGTGGAACAACATCACATTAATATAAAAACGTTTCTAAAGTTTAATTTACGGTAATAATTTAATTTTTTGCCTGAAATACAGAAAATAAAACATTTATTTATTTATTATCAACATGATGTTTGCGCCTTCGGCTGCCAATTTACATCATTTGATGTTTGTTTGCGAAAAAAGCTGAAACGCTCTTCATATGCGTAAGGAACTTTTCTGGGTTTGACTTTCAGTTCTGCTGATGGGGCATTGTTATAGTAAAAATATCATAGTTGTCACTATTTTTATGGCAGCACCTTAGTATCCAGGATAGAATGAGAATAACAATTACTTTTGTACCGAAAAGTATTGTGAAAATGAAAGACATGTAACAATTTTATATTTTAAAATATTTCTAGGGTGTGCCAACAAAAGAGCCAGTTGTAAATTTTGGTCCAACACTCATTTATGGTATATATTGTATTTCATCGCAAATTTTTCTATCTCTGAAATATTTCTGGTATGATATTTTTGATAGACATATTATTAGATGGTGACAAAAGTACTCCCAAATTTTGCGATATGTTATTTTGTAATTAACATACTCGTAGGTTGCTCCTTCCTGTAGTTTCATTTCCCAGGATTTTTTCTCTTTCTTCTTTGTTCTCAGCGGCTAGATTACCGCTACTAATTCCGCCATTTTCTACACATAGTTCATGTTGTTCACCTGCTTTGTGATGTTCTACCATCATATTTATCAGGTAGACAAGGCCACAATCGGAAGTGTAAGCCATGGGAAAGAGGAGAGCTGAAAACGGTCGATGCGAACAAAGTGTATCGGCCTCCAATTTCTTTTCGGACGTTTACGAACAATATGGTAGTACCGGCTGATCGGGTACTTGAATTTATCAAGAGCCAAAACGAATGAAAAACGCAAATAATTGGAAATTGATCCGGAGGGGGGCGAAAGGCACCTCGCCCTTTTGCACTCTCTCAGTAGATCACTCGTCCGTAGACAAGCCGAACAGGCTGGATATAGAGTGAACTAGAAGTTTGGTCTTGTCCAGCTAAACCAGAAGGGTAGCCAGAGAAATGCAAACCCGACTGCCAGGGTAAGAACCACAGTGGTTAGGCCTATGAAGGGCTCGGTTTCGGCTCCTGAGAATAACATTCCGATGGTTCGAGTCTTATCTAAGAGGTAGCAGAGAATATACCGGGCATCGGTGGGTACATCATTGCCTAAACCAGGGCAAAAATCACTCCCAGTAAGGAAATTGAGGAGAAAAGTCAACCACCTATCACAAGTCAGAATAGGAGAATTAGCGGTGAAGAGGGCAAACCCGCGCCTTTTCAGCATTGGTAGCCCAAGACGATAATAAGAAAAATGAAAATACTGCAGGTAAATCTGCATTATGCTAAGGCCGCATCGGATGTTCTTAGCCGCAGGTTTACCCAACACATAAACAGGGCCTTGATTTAGGAGCCGTGGACAATAGATAATCAAGTTAAATTCTATACCTAAACAAAGGAGTAAGTTGATTTTTGATAACGAAAATGAGAGTCCCTCCCTCCCCATCCATTCCAGAGTTTATCTTCAGGAACCTGGTGGCATTCGCCTACTTTCCTAGTGACACAGAGGAGCTGGACTACCTGATAGCGAATGCTACCATACGGCACCATACGGTGTGGGGTAGCAGAGACATCAACAATAGAGGTGAGTACCTTCTTGATCTTGATGTCCTAGATTTGACTTAAGTTTTTGTCCCCACAAGGTTTGACTTAAGTTCTCTAATAAACAATTTTATATAGCGGCCGGTACTATTCGAGGCAGGAAATTAGAGTTCCGAAACTGACCAACTGAAGCTTATGTCAAGCACTTTTCAGATCCGAAATGTCCACAATTATGGGAAATATAGAATCCCCAGAGCGGTTAGAATACAGCTCGAATCAGCTTTTGAGAACAGCTATTCTGTAAAGCGAAGAGTGTCTAGAAACATGGTCCCTTGGTGGAACGGGGTGCTGGAAAAATTAAGGAAAAAATTGAGGAAATTATTTAACAAAGTGGCCTTGACTGCATATAATCTCGAACTAAAGAGATCCAATAGGTCAACCTTCCCAAGTCTTTTTGAAGGAATCAATGAACTGCCTTCTACAGCGCGGCTTCAAAAAGTCATGTCTAGATATTATTCCAAGGAGGCGTTTTGTCTCCGTTATACTATGCACATAGGTTATTCACAGACTACTGACTCTTCTGATTAGCCAATGATATGATGTCCAGGGCTATAGGCGTATGATCTGGCGATCATAATTAGAGAGAAATTTAAACAAATCTTGTCCGACCTCATGTAGCATGTACTCAACATAGTATGGAATTGGTGTGTCCAGGAAGGACCTAGCGTCAATTCAAACAAAATACTCGGTTATTGTACCTTTAATGAGAAGGACAAAGCTTGCGCTTAGAGCTCCCTCGTTAAACGGTATTAAGGTTCAGTACTACAAAGAAGTTAAGTTTCTATGGGTTATCCTGAATCAAAAACTAGAGACTCTATGGGCGAACTAGGGGTTTACAACCAAAGATGATCTACTGGTTATTTTTAATAATCATTATTCAATAGGCCCATGGTCACAAACGCTTCAGAAGAATGATTGCCTGACGATTAGCCTATTAAACTGTAAAGCATCGGAAGACTACTCCTTTTCTGATCACTGTTATCTTCAATTCGAAATGGACTTGGCTTCTCCAAAAACTCCAATCTACAGGAACAGGAGGAAAACCGACAGGGATACCTTTAGAACTATTCTGGGTAATTCAATACCAGTGGCGGTGCCAAAACCTCCAAAACTACAGAAGAACTCAATGGCTTAGTGGGCGAGCTATCCAGCGCTTTTAATAAAGCGATACTCCTCTTAGTAGGCCTAGGAGGAAATCTTGGCCACCCTGCTGGTCCAAGGAGATTCAACAAATACGTCAAAGATGCAAAAGACTCTTTATAATAGCAAGGAAAATAAGAGCCGCTGTAGACTGGGACTCCTATAAGGAAATCCTCAAAATTTACAAATATCAATTAAGAAGTGCCAAAAACAGATCTTGGAGACTATACCGTGGTAAAATTCAGGAGTCTTCGGAGATGACCAGGCTGCGCTATCCACTGGCCCTTCCATCCCAAATTTTCTTTAAAGGCCGGACGGTAGGTAACAGAGCAACAGCCTCGTAGGTCCAATCATTACAGAAGAAAGATCCTGTGGGCGATAAACAGTTTTAAACCATATAAGTCGCCTGGACCTGATGGTATTAACCCTGCGGATATTCAACAAACTACGGATCTAACCATTTCCTTGTTAGAGGTAATTTTCAAAGGCAGCCTAGAACTATGTCACATTCCTAGTAAATGGACGGAAGGGAAGGTTGTATTTATACCTAAGGCGGGAAAAAGCTCGCACTGCAATCTCAAAGACCTTAGGCCGATTAGCTTGTCTTCCTTCCTTTTAAAAACACTAGAAAGACAAATAGAAGCGCACATTAAAGGCACGATGGTGCCGGCAAGGCTGTCTAAGTCTCAACATGCTTATTGCAAGGGGAGATCTGTAGAGACTGCTATTCATTCTCTTATATATTTTATTGAAAAGTCTTTCGAGTATAGTGACTACGCAATGGTAACCTTATGGAGTATTGCGCAAGCCTTTAACAACGTGCTTCCAGGGGCTATAACTCGGGCACTTTCGAATGTAGGAGTGGATAAATCACTCAAGAACTGAATAGATTAAATGCTAAGAGGCAGGATCATAAATGCCAGTCTGGAGAAATCCTCCGCCAGAAGATTTCCAAGCAGAAGTACGGCGTACTGTCCCCACTGCTTTGGAATTTGGTCATAAATGACCTGTTGCTGAGACTGGGGGATAGTGAATTCAAGGTGGTTCCCTATGCGGATGATGTTGCTATTGGTGTCCGTGGCAAATATCCCGGCACACTTAGTGAGCTTATGCAAAACGCCCTGGGCATTCTTTCATTATAGGCCAATGGTTGTGGGTTGAATGTGAACACACACAACTGAATTGGTTCTCTTCTATAGATATCTTGGGAAAACAGTTGGCAGCTTGTACGGTAATACGACTGAAATCCACCTTAATGTGAAACTGCAATAATACAGGGCACTCATCTATACTGTGTAATAAAGGGTTTCCCAAGACCACCGCCTTTACTGTCTCGTCACTATCTTTAGATACAAAGTTCCGAACTAGGATCCCATTCAGAGAGGAACTGGATGATGGATGCTATTTTGGAACCAGTAATTTTAAGCTTCTTCACTAATAGTTCAAAACGGGATGGAAAAGTCAGGGCTGGGGTGTTCTGCGAGGAACTTATGTTAAACCTCTCCTTCTGTCTCCCCGACTACTGTAGCTTTTTTTAAGCTGAAGTAACTGCGATAAAGGAAGTCGTGGACTGGTTGAGGTATAATGTAATATCGACTTGTGATATTCGCATATATACGGACAGTCAGGCTGCCATTAAAGCGCTTCAATCACATTCCTCACGTTGAAAGTAGTCCAGAACTGTCTCTCATCTCTTAACGAGATGACAGAACATTTCATTAGTACTGGGAATATAAAAGCCGATGAACTGGCTCGACGTGGTACAACGGACCATATTTCAAAAAGCTGAAAGAATATTGAAATGACTCTTGCGATATCCAAACTACTGCTTCAGGAAGAAGCTAGAAAGTCGACGAATGACAAATGGTCAAGGAGCACCTCATGCGTAATAACTCGGCAGGTCTGGCCAATGTTGGACTTGGCGAGATCCAACCAGCTGATCTCACTTCAGCGGAGTCAGATCAGTGTGGTTGTTGGAGTGATTACGGGGCACTGTCTCATAGGCAGGCATGCGAGTATACTTGATTTCTTCTCACATGACTACTGTTGTAGTTACGAGGACGAAGAGGAAAAAGAGACAGTACATCATCTTCCTTGCACCTGCCCTCGTCTGGCACGAAACAGACTAAAGTTTCTAGTGACACAACTCTTTAACGACCTGACGGACCTCAGTAGGATGGACGTCAGGAGTATCCAGCATTTCGTTAAAAGTTCAAAATCGTTTCAATGAGTTGGAAGATAAACAACAAATCGTGGTATGGCTACGGACCATTTTGTATCTATGCCTGATCCTGATGGACCGCCACCTATACCTAACCTAACCTATTTCCTTACGTCAAAGGTAGTCCAGAGCTGCCTCCATCTCTTAATGAGATGGCAGATCAGTTCAACATTCACTTTACGTGGGTACAAGGGCACTTCAGTGTTGCGGGGAATGAAAAGGCAGATGAACTCGCTCAGCAGGATACAAATTGCCTCACTTTACCAAGTAAGGTAAATGTTGAAATTTCGCTCGCTACATCCAAACTATTGCTTCAGGAAGATGTTCCAATGGTACCTTGTGTATTATAACTAGACAGATTTGGCCAAAACTGGATCAGGCCAGAACTAGACAGCTGTTAACACTTCAGCGTCGCCTTATTAGTACGTTGGGGATAGGGGTTGTTACAGGACACTGTCTCATAGGTGAGCATGCGCGGAAACTAGGAGTCTTCTACTGTAGAAGCTGCTAAGATGTAGAGGAGGAAGAAACTGTAATCCACCTACTCTGCACTTGTCCCCGCCTAGCGTTAAGCAGATGGAAATTTTTAGCTCAGCGACCTGGCCGATCTCAATGAGATAGAGGTCAGGTGTATTCAACGCTCCGTTGTAAGCTCTAGATGGTTCAGTGAGTATAGAGCCGAAAAAATTGTATGGGTATGACTACGGATCATTTTTGTGTCTATTTCAATTCCGGTCCCTTAGAACAGCCACCCTAACCTAACCTAACCTAAGGTAAGGTGGTACAATATAGACAGGGATGCAATTTGTCTAAACCTTTGAAAATTGCCAAATAGTTGCAAAGCAAAACAATCCTGAACCGTTGTTTGTAAAACCGAATTACCACGAAACAATTGGAGTCAATTAAGAGCAGGTTATCTTGGACCATTACCGTCAGGAGATAACTGCTTACTAGTAATAATCGATGAATACAACAAATGTTACTGTCAAACCAATGCGGTCAACGACTAGTGCAATGACAATCATCAAATTTAAAAATGTATTTACAAGATACGGTTTGCCTCCGCCTGAGTTACTCATTACAGACAATGGGCCACAACAAAATTTCGGAGCTCGAAATTTAATGAGTTCTGCGTAGACTATAATATAAAACGCAAACACACAATACTATGTACCTATATCTGTACATGTTTAAAAATTGACATTTGGATTTGGCCATTTGGAAATATTCCAGCAAATATGAGTATATCAAATATAGAATGCTCAAAGGATGACATCCTGGCTCACACGAGAGGACATAATAGGACAAGCAGGCTTAAAACTTACGCCCGAATTTGTAGTCGTAACTGTTGCTTATTATTACAGCAATGTTTCGAAAATCATGTCAAAAATTCGTGATGAATTTTGATCACTATAAACGTTGTTACATAACAAATCTTCTAATGAGGTAAATACGAAAACTGCTCCTATAACGTGATTTATAGTAGTTGTAGTAACGTCTAATAATTGTTCTAATTGATTGAAAGCCATTTGATGACTTTCATCCCAAGTGAACTTATAACGTTCCTTTTTGTAAAATTGCTGAGTGGTCGCGATATTTCGCAAAAGTTATTGCATGTTTGCAAAAATTATTTTACAGTACGTAAAGTAAACTTGTTAGTAAATGTGCATGAGATGGAAAACTTAGCGGAATTTGTCCAAAGGTCACAAAAAATTAATTTATTTTAACATTTTTCGATATTCGCGCAAGTAAAATCTGAAATAACCCCTTAATCAAAACACACCTTGCATTTTTAGTTAACTCAACTGTTTTTTATTTAAACAAAAAACTCAAAAATCATTATTTATTTTCCTTTGGAACGGGAAAATTCGCAAATTTTAAATTTGAGCAACAAACATTTTTTTCTAAGCTCTAAATTTTTTTTATATTTGATTTTTATTATTTTGCAACAAATAAATTAATCAATTAACATCCACTTACCTAAACATTTAATTAAAATGTAAGTACATAGTTAAATTAATGAAAACAAAATTATTTAATTTTACACAAAATAATAAAAATCATTTTATTTTATTTTTCGTCGTTATGTTGGCACAGCGAAAAAATTGAGCAAATATTTAAAGAAAACAAAAAAAAAAGTAATTTCCCCATCAAGTTCGTCGATTATTTTGTTTTGTTTTTATTTCTATCGTCTTATTTCTTGTTGTTGTGAAATTCTAGATAAACGTTTAAACCGTTTATGTTTATAAAATGTGTTAATCAAACAAAATGAAAAACAGATCAAAAAATTTTCGGAAAAATCCAACACATAAATTGAAATCGAAAAATAATTTTGTATATTCGATCGAAGAGCTGCATCGGATTCAGAAGATCAGACAAAAAAGTACAACTGAATTGGAAGTGGAGCATCGCATACCACAAGAATTAGTCAGCGTACGTGATGGTGGACATCAAAATGTACACTATGATCGAGAATTCCGACACAGTCACCGGCGTACTAAAAGCCAAACAAATCGAAATAACTCTGACAGTAACATATTCTTGCCGAAATTTTCGCACGATAATACGCCCCAAGTGAAATTTTCCAGCCACAGTAATTCCAGTTTGTCCAGTGTGGATATCATTCATTTAACATTGGATCTGCAGGAGGAGGTGAAACTAAATGAGACTGAAAACGCATGGAAACCAAAAACGCTTCAAGCGGCACTAGAAAAGACTGAAGAGAACACCGATACAACGGATGAGGAGGAACTATTTCGGAAAGTGAGGAGTATCCTAAATAAATTAACACCCGACAATTGTCATAAGCTGACCGAAGACCTAAAAGGGTTTAGTATTAATACACCATCAAAATTACAGGGTGTCATTCGTTTAATATTTGAGAAGGCCGTTAGTGAACCAAATTTTTCGACGGCTTATGCCCTAGTTTGCAAAGCAATGGGTCATTTAAATGTGGTGGACGCCGACTCGAATGAAACATTTGTATTCCAAAAAGTGTTGGTGTGCCATTGTCAAACTGAATTTGAAAAAATAGCGGACGATACACGTGAAACAAATCAGGGGAAATCTGAAGAAATCGATACGCCTGATGAAATCGAACGAAAGCTGCGTCATCGTTCGATTGGGGCGATCCGTTTTATTGGGGAAGTATTCAAATTGGGAATGTTAACGGCAAAAATAATGTTGGGCTGTATTCAACTGCTGTTGGTGACCAAGCAAGAAGAAACCCTAGAGTGTCTAGCAAAACTACTTAGTACCATAGGAGAACTGCTCGATAAACATCATAATCTTGATATGTATTTCACTCAGATCGATGATCTTGTTCAAAATTACAAAAAACATGGAGTTACGAATCGGATACGTTTTATGCTATTAGATTTGTGTGATTTGCGTCGAGATAATTGGGTGCCGAGGCGTAAAAATGAAATCAATCCACAAAAAATGGATGTCATTCAAAAACAAATTGAAATGGAGGAACAAAACTCAAAATACATCAATTTCCATTTACAGCTATGCAAAGAGATTGGTGTATACTCTAGTTCAAATGATGCACCAGTGTCTGTGGGCGGCGGCGGCGGTGGTGGAGGTGGCGGCGGCGGAGTTCGAAATAATGGTGGAGGATCACAAGGGTCAGGAGGCGGTAGCGGAGGAAACTGGTCAACGCAATCGGCTAGACGAAATAAACCTGTTAGTGTGTCGAGTTTTGATATGCGTAAATTTACGTCGAAATTGGCAAGTGGCCTTCACATTATAATATTTAAGATAGACAAATTTCTTTGAACCATTGTTTTTTGTAAATTCCAGAATATTGATTCAAACACCCAATTAGGGCGGCCATCATTGTTTAAATGGAAAAACCAAAGTAATACAAATCAGTCGATTAGCAGCGGGCATTCACAAAATAATAAATTTTCGCCATTATTGGGCCTGGAGGCAAGCAGTAGCACCTCAAGTATACCAGAGGATGAATGAAAAACAAATATTTTTTAATAATTATTTTTCATAATTTTTGTTTTTAAATTGAATTTTAACTTTTTTTTTCGTTTTTAAATAATATTTTTGTTTTAAATTAAAAAAAATTTATTTTTTTTTGAATTACCTATGTAGTCGTATTTTGATCACACTCAAGCATCCCGAAGCGATCATTTTTCGGATATTAAAACCAATATTGTTTTTTTAACTTGAGTTTTATCCATTTTTTTATTTAATTCTAAAAATATTTTTTATTAATTTTAATATTTTTTACAATAATTTTTAGCATAATTAATTTTTATTTTTAATTATAACATTTTTTATATTTTATTAATTATCTTATAATTAACATAAAAATAATAATTAACATATATTATATAATAATATTATCATTAACCATAATTACACAGAAATTAAAATGAAATAAAAAAAAATTAATTAAAAATTATTTCAAAAATTTATTCGTTTTTGTTTGAGAGAAAAAAGCAATTTGAATTATTTTTATTAATTAAATGCATTTATTCAAAATTAGGATGTGAGCGTATTACGACTAAAAATGGACAAAAACTAAATTAAATTTAGTCAATTTCTAGCCTCAAGATAGTCAACGAGTACCACTTCCAATTATTTAATGTCGTGGGGATGTATGAAGCCGCTTCGTAAATTTGGATTTATAATTATATGTTTCTCAAAAAAGCTAATTAGTAAACTAAAATAATAATTATAACACTATTTTATTAGTTTATGTACAAAATACTAAATTTTGGATTTGTTTTTTAGTTAAATTATTATTTTTTTAATTATCACAAAATATCGAAATTATATTAAAGTGGCTGTGAGTTGTTGTTTGTGGCCTGAAATCTATCATAACGTGAGGGAAGGCACTAAATTATTTGGAACAACATGTTCCAAGCTTAATTTAATATTATCGACCCTCAAGAAAAATTAAAAGCTTATAAATTTCATCACCGTTAATCTTATTTTTAATTCTCCAATTTAACTAATTAATAAATAAAGTACAAAACGAATACAAACAAATTTAAAATAAAATATTACTGATATATTTTGGATTTTAATGTTTTATAAATATTAAGCGATAATTTTATTTAATATTTTTTATAATTTTAGATAGTTGCTAATTTTATTACATAATTATTTAATTATAATTGTTATTATTTTATTATTGAATCAGTCAAAAAAAATTTTATTATATATATATATATATATGTATATATATTTTTATTATTTTTTTATACATATATATTTAATCCAATTAATTCCATTACTTTAATAAATCATAACAAAAAAAGTTATATTAATTTCTTACTAGAATGAAATAAACAATAAATCGTGATTTTTTTTAATATAATACCGTATTATAAATTATTATAAGATTTAAAGTTGGAGAATTAAAAATATCTTTATATATTTTCTTCTTCAAACAGAAAAATAATTAAAAAAAAATGAAAATTAAAATAAAAAAATTAAAAAAAAATTATTTATATAAACTCAACTCTATCATTATAATCGAGTATTATGTTTTGTTATTTTTTCATCTTTTTGTTGCCACTCCGGATCATTCGGGTCCTCTTCCGGTATTATCGAGTCCATTGATTCTGAATCATCATCGTCCATCATTAACAAATCACTACCATTTGGATGTCCATCGACCGACGTTTCGTCCAATATTGTTGTACTAGATATTGTTACTTCATGTTCTAAATGTGTGTTACTTATAATAATGTGACCATCAAGATTGCTGCTGCCGATAATGCCTCCACAATTGTTTGCATTTTTTTCGTGTTGGCGATCAATATTGTTATTTTCATTATTACTACTACTGATACTATTATGGGTTGTTTGTAAATCTTTTAAACAATTTTCTATTAATGTTTTGTGTTCCGAAGGCATTGTTTCCATCATAGCATCGTAAATGCTGTCAGGTATTGGAAATTCTAGGGGATCATATGGTGGAACAATCTGTAAATTGAAAAATACATTTTATTAGAAATCTATCTTGATACAAGTTTTAAATCAAAACTTTAAATTTTGTGTATTAGTTAAAATCGATGTCTGGATTTGTTTTACCTAAAATGAGTTTCGGATCTCCACTTTCATAGTTAGAAAAATGAGATACAGAAAATACGAGTAACAAGAATTAAAAAATAATTCCAATAAGCAGCCATGCGATAAAACAGAAAGCTGTTAAATTTTTAATCGGCTCGTAGTATCTCTCAGCAACCGTCACAGTTCGGTATCCATAAAAAAATGCTTGCAAAATTTTAATAGGGTAGAAATTTGCTTAATAATCATAAAATTTGTGGGAAATAAATGAACGCTTTGCTTGATCTACCGTTTTTCCTTGTATGTACTAGGGAATTGTTTATCTTTCCCCGAATGTATTCTGGCATGGCAACCATGGAAACATATTTTTTGGGAATTAATAAGTGCCAATTATTGCAATTTTGACAACAATTTTCCTCCACTCATTTAGCAGAGGAATAGCTACTCTTCTTCTTCAGGGAAAAACAATTTAGTGGATGATTAATAAATGAAAACAAATTGAGTAAGTTTGTTTAAATAAAAATTATGTTCATAAATTTTAATTTTAACTAAAATTAAATTTAAAAATCATTAGGTATATAATATTTAAATTAAAAATAAATAAATATATTAATAAAAGTAAAAACAAAAAGTTTTCAAAATCTAATTTGTGTAGATATTAGCTGCGATGTTTTATTCGCTCTCGAGAGCCGTCATATAAAAAGTGACTCCCGATAGCACTCCGTATAAATAGGTAGAGCCAAATATTTTTTATATTAGGTAAGTTTTCGCTAAACAATTGAATTAAAAAGGATAGTTTAAAAAACAAAAATAAAATAAAATAAAATAAATTCATTAAAACATTAATTAATGCTTTATTATTATTATATTTTTTATAATACAATAAAATTAATAAAATAATCGGCGTATATTTTCTCCATATGCGATTCATTTTGTTTGATAAAAATTTTAGTTTACGAAGAAGATCCTCTATAAATTTTAACAACCGTTAAAAAATCATATCCTTTAAATTCATAATAACTTTACAGCTACAAAATGAACAATTCAAATTCACTAAAACATTAATTAATGCTTCATTATTATTATATTTTATATAATACATACAATAAAATTAATAAAATAATGGGCGTATATTTTCTCCCGATGCGATTCATTTTGTTTGATTTGAAGCTGTCAAAATGTTAACTATTTAACGCAGCAACTTGTTAAAAATATTTCACCTCGATTATGTATTTTTACCAAATTTTTAACTAAAATATTTTTAACACATTCACTGGCCTTAATATTACAAAGTTCTAAAGGCTAATAAAACTGAAAAAACTAATTAGTTTATGAAACAAAGTTCTATCATTAACTTAGAAATCCAATTATTGAATGAAATATTTAATACGAATATAACATCCGTAAAAAGCGACTATTCTGCTTTGAAATCGTTCGTGCTTAAATTAACTAAATCTTAAATCATCGATATCTCAAAACAACTCACATGTCACATAGAGCCCTATAATAATTAGACGACGAGCTCTCGATAGCCGCTGTCGGAAACGAATTAAAAACACAGCTATTATTTTATGTTTTATAAATATGTTCAAAAATAAAAATAATTACATATAAGTATGTAAATCCAATGTCAGGATATAAAAAAGTATTTCCGGTAACCTTTGACAAAATATTACTGAAATATTTCGATAGATTAAATAATTGGATCACCAATATATGCAACTATAGGTCTAAATTTGTAATCTCGTTTATGTACCTTTGGCAACGCATATAGTTTCGGTATTGTACCATTATAAGTCCTAAGATGTTTGGCTTCTGAAACGCCGATGAAATTCTTATTTTGCCAAGCTGTAATTAATTTGTTCACTTTGGTTTGAATGGCATTGGTAGAGTCTTTTTTTAGATATTTCGTATGTATCCAAAACACTAAACAAATTTATTATTTTAGTTTCGTATTCCTTTTTTTCCATTAGTACAGTTACTTGGCCCTTATCTTGTAACTAAAATTTTAGGATGAAAAGCTAGAAACTTTTTTGTGTCTTTTAAATTTCGTCTGTACTTCAATTCTATGTAAGTTGGTTTTATTGAGTGGTATTTGCAAAATATTATATACCGTGTTCTTGTCTATAACTTGCCCTGTTCTGCTTATGTTGTTCTGTTATTTCGAAACGTCGGAAAAATAATAAATAAAAAACTAAAATAAAGCACACGTATTTTATTGGAGCAGCCGATAGAGGAAAAAAACTATTTAACAATTAACTTTCTTTTTTTTTATTAAATTCTCGACAGTTAAATTCTTAAAGAAACGAGAGTTAAATTCTTAATTAGTTAAATTCTTAATGGTAGAGTTACCAAAAAACGCCTTTATTGCCATTGGTATAGCTTTCTCTTCCATAAAGTGCCTATTACAGTTGGGAATGATATAAATAAAATAATTAATAATCATTAAAATGTATATTTCAGTTTTAATACACAAAACATAAATGATTATGTTTTTATGTTATTACAATCATATTTCATGTGAAAATTAGGATACCAATTTTACATAAACTTCATTAAAGCCATCTAAAACAAAGATTTATTTGAATGAATCGGAAAACAATAAAGTGCACATTAAGCAGCTGCTTAATAGAAAAATCCTAAAACAACAACACTGTAAGCTGTGTTTATGACATAGGATTATTTATATTATATTATGGCATAGGAAGATTAACACGATCAACCAAATTATTTAAAATGTCAACAGCCCCGCCTACTAGCCTACTTTGTTCAAAAGTAAGAAATTTTTCAAGTAGAACGTGGAACTAATAGGCGGAGGACTTGTGACATTTTAAATAATTTGGTCGTGTCAATCTTCCTATGTCATAAACTCAGCTGTAGAATCCAAAATAAATAATTAATTTAACCCTTTAATGCATGATTTTTTCTTTTTAATTGTAATAGTTTTTTTCTTATAAAGATGTATTTGGTTGAAACGAATTTCAAAGTAAAAATGGTTGGAAGCAGCTAGTTTTCCCGGAAAATTGATTTTATGACATGATGCCTATTTGCATCATTATGCAGTTGTGGTATAAAATTTAAATATTTTTCCATTTATAACGCTTCTTTATAAAAAGACAATTCGTTCAAAATTAAAATAAATATTCAAAAACAAAATTCTCATTTAAAAAAAATTAATTATGTAAATGTATGTTTACTACTAACTGTATGCAAAACATCGACTAACTAATTCTAAATGGCGATTTTATTTTCAAAACGCAGAAAAAAACAATAAAATGTGTGAAACGAGATAGAAAAACAAATGAACAACAGATATACGACACAAAAGAGAAAAAATATGCTCAAATGTGGATGCAGTTCAAATTAGAATAACATGATGCAGATATGCTACAGTATGCATTAAAGGGTTAAATTAGCAACACTGCCAGGATTTAAATTTAGAGTTGCTAGCAAAAACGCAACAAATTATGTTGTTAAAGAATCGAAGGTGATACAATTCAATCATGATTTTTTTTAGCAGATAGCATCTTTTTAAGACATCCAACTACAGTATCGCTAAGTCACGGATCTTCAATTTAAATGCTCTTTCGCAAAATTCAAACGGGATAAGCGATTATTTTTCGAGATCAACAGTTTTTGACTTAGACGCTTTCCATGAAGTCTAGCATTAGTCAGACGAGTTTTTATGGTACAAACGGAAAGATTTCTACTATAATTGACGCTGAAATCATTCATTATCGCTTATCTCGGATTTGCTAGTGACTGTCTTACAATAACGGAATCTTTCCTTTTTGTGGTCTTGCGAGGTCGTTCAGTTCACAGCTTGCGCTGCACCACTTGTTTATAGTTGAGTTTGGTATATCAAACTGACGACTACCCTCTTTTTCCGTTATAAGACGCACCCCGCTAATAAGCCGCGGCTTCCTTGACTAAAAATGTTTTAAAAAGTTTTTGGGAACCTTTAACTAGCCGCATTCTTTTATAAGCCGCACACCTTTATTAAGCCTAGAAAATAGTAAACAAGAATTTAAAAATGGTGAATTTCCCTTGCGGTTTCCATGTTTTTACAGTTTTTTGTATTCAATATTTGAAATATTTTTTAAAACTTTTTGGGAACCTATAACTAGCCGCACACTTATAACAAGCCGTATTCCTTAATTAAGCCTGTTTTTTTGTAAAAAAAAACTTTTTTGGTCTAAGAAGCCGCGTCTTATAACGGAAAAAGAGGGTAATTGCCGATTGACTACTCCAATCGGCAGCACATTTCAAAACTGCCGATTTTATCTCTAGGGAATACCCTTTTAACTACATTTTTTTTTTGCTAGTAAATATCAATTACATATTATAATTACAATTTTTCTATTACCTATATTATTTACCAGCTCAAATTTGTAGTTTAAAAAACGCTACCGAACTCTATTGCATCGCTCCGTATTACAAAATTTTTCTTAAAATTTTCACGATTGCATAGATTTTTACAATTGCATAGATTTTTAATATGTTCAAACGAAAGTATTCGCGTTCAAACATGGTAACATTATTTACAAAAAATAGTGAACAAAATTTAAAAAAATGCAAATACATATGTATTTAGAAAAACTGCATCTTCCGGTGACTTTTTAACATAACCGTAGATTTAAGTTTTGTAGGACAAAATTTAGTCTGTACGATCCATCGAAAGCGTTCTGATTAGTTCGATGAGATCATAAGTATACACTATACAGTAATGTAAATATGATGATGTCATTATAAACTTCTTTGTCTTTCCAAAATACAATTTGTAAAAAAACTTAAACATTTTTCTCACTAGATTTGCCTCTCTTCATTACGGAGTAAATATGGTTTGTTTACTTACACATTTTTATGTGTAAGTTGGTCAAAATAAAAACATAAAATAATGAAAGAAATTTGCCTGGAAGGCAGTGGAAAAGGATGCAAAACTAATTTGCCTATCTCGAGTGAAATGGCAAAACAATTTTTTTCGGCACCAGCTACGTACCTGAGAAAGAGTTGTTTCGGAAGCCGGTAATTTCTACGAATCTAAAAGAAACAAGTTACTTCCGATAAACTGCGAAAAACTAGTTTTCTTGCATCACAATTTGCAAAAACTTAAAATTGAATATGAAAATGTATTTTAATTTTTATCTGACTTTTTTTATTGTAGAAATCGCCAATTTAGTAATTTTGAGAAAATGAAGGTTAAAAGTTTTAAAATCAAATGGGAAAACATTGGGAGCATTATTATGTATTACCTAATAACTTTTTTATTTTTTAAGCAATTTTCACCAAAATTTGATACAATCTAAATTGAGGACAAATTTAATTGTTTATGCGAAAATCATAAAAACCGCTTAAAGTCACTTAGGCGACTTTTGCATTTAAGTTCAAATATACTAATAAGTAATAACATTGTGCAACAAGATTCGAGAAAATGGGAAGATTCGGCCGAACCTCGGTGATTCGACAAAATTTTATAACTTTTATTCGGTATTCGGCCGAACCGTAGAATCACTGGTTCGGCCCATCCCTAAAGAAAAGTATCGTTTGGGAGCGTTGTTGCAGCAAAATGCAGACTACAGATTTTCCCAGTATTCTACTTCAATCGCAAAACGGCAAAATATGATTAAAGCTATAGAAGCTATGAGTCAAAAGTATAAACAATAATGAGGTGGTTTACGCCATGAAATTTGACTGACCTAAATCACGACGTATTTTAGTCCATTTACCGACAGTCCTTATGTCAAAAATTAAATTTTTTATTATTATATTATTATTACAGACATTTCAAAACAAGGTTCTTCGTAGCATCGTCAATGCTCCGTGGTACGCAAGAAATGAAGATCTTCACAGGGCCGGATGGAATACATCAAAGATGAAATAAAAATGCATGCCGCAAAACACGAAATAAGGCTCCAGGAACATGGAAACCCCTATATTCGCCATATGATAGATAACCCTGTCGTTGAAAGAAGACTCCAAAGGACGAGGCCACTTGACCTAATGAACTTACCAAACTAAAATTAGTATGTAAATAGGTTTAATTGATTATGGGGCTAACCAGTGGGTTACACCCCAATAAGTCGTAATAAAATAAATTGAAAAAAAAAATATATTATTATAAGTTGACATAATTGATAAAGCTGTAGTTTCGTGAAAAATGAATGATGGTACCTGACGAGGCAATTAGATCATGTGAAGCTCAACTTGGCGTTAAGGTCGATTTGAAACCGTTAGGCTGTTAAATTTAATCGCGAATCTCTTATCAGAATAAACGATTTATTTTATCTTGTTAAAATTTCTGTGCCAGAGTCTTAAGATAAAAGTATATACAAATTATTATTATTATTATATCACTAGTACCACCGGGAGCTCAGTACATATTGGCGATACAAATAAGTTTTGAGTTTATTTTTTATAACTTCAAAGCTTTATTCAGAGAAATTGGTACAATGAATTTTATTCAAAGTATTGTCCATCGTTAGCTATGACTTTTTCCCATCTTTCAGGCAGCAAACGGATTCCGCGTTGAAAAAATTCCTCGTCTTTTGAAGCGATCCAAGAAGAATCGACACAATTTTTGGTTTCTTCGTAAGCAGTGAAGTGCTGCTCGGCCAGCCCATGAGTCAACGACCGGAACAAGTGGTAGTCGGAAGGAGCAATGTCTGGTGAATACGGCGGGTGGGGGAGGATATCCCATTGAAGCGCGTCTAAAGTTTCCTTGACGATTTTTGAAACATGTGGCCGAGCGTTGTCATGCTGGGAGATCACTTTGTCATGTCTTTTGGCATATTGTGGGTGTTTGACCTTCAATGCTCTGCTTAATTGCATTATTAATTGTTGTTAATAATGTTCTCCAGGATTGATTTCGTTAGGCTGGAGTAGCTCGTAGTAGATCACTCCGAACTGATCCCACCGATGCACAGCATTAGCTTCTTGCCATGTATTCGGTTTGGCCGTTGAATTTGATGCATGACCGAGCTTACCCAACGATTTTCTGCGCTTTGGGTTGTCGTAGTGGATCGACTTTTCGTCTTCCGTCACGATTTGATGAAAAAAATCCTTCCGATTTTGTCTTTGGAGCAGTTGTTCGCAAATGAAAAAACGGCGTGAACGTTTCTTGGCTTGAGTTTATACGGAACCCAATTTCCTTGTTTTTGTATCATACCCTTGGCCCTGAAACGGTTTGCCCAACAATCGCTTGTTGAATCACTCCCAAAGTTTCAGCGTCTTCCAACTTTACTGGCGTTCTTTATCACTGGTGTCAAAATCACCATTTTTAAAACACCGGAACCAGTACTCACATGCTTTTATTGATGGAGCATGTTCCCCATATGCTTCACTCAGCTGCACTTTTCTTTCAATTAAAACAAAAAAGCAGCGATTCCCGCAAATTGTGTTTTGTTGGCACGAAGGTTGACTTAGAGCACAAAAAAGTATGTTGTTTAGACTTTAGCGAAATGACACATACTAATTTTCAGAGGGGAATAATAACGCTTTAACATGAACATAGTTACAAGATGGTTCGATGCGATTTAATACTAGTTAAGCCATCATTTGTAAATCTCTCAAAACTTAATTGTACCCCCAATATTTATATTTATCCCAAATACTTATTAAATTATAACGAACCTCTTTTACATCCGGTGTGTTACTCCTTCTAGCGTCTTCCCGCAAATAATCACGTTCTTTAGCTAATTTTATTGAAACTGTTCTTCGTCTTTCAATAGGCCTTTTACCATTACTACCCGATATTGGTTGAATATTTGTTGGTGTAACTAAAATAACAATGAAATAAACTCCTATTCACGATTTACTAACTATATTAAATTCCTTACAAGAGGTAGATGAATTATCTATAGTATCTGGATTTTCTACTGCAAGAGGTGTAGATGGATTTGCTGGTGATGGTATTGACTATAGCGATTAATTAGAAAATTATGTATAAATTTTCTTGTAAAATAATTAAATACTGAATAAATCAAATAAAAAGTACCTCTTGATCGGCCGGAATACTTGGTGTATTTGGTGCAGGTGATGTTGGGTCCGGTGTATTTGCACCACTCGATTCTGCTCTACTATCAGTTCTACGATTGGCACGTGATCTTGTACTCCAAGGAAATTTTAAGTAGGTTTGGAATTTTTTCCGTTCTTCCAATAATGCACGATCATGCTTTTGAAGAATTATTTCATCTGAAATATCCTACATCACAAAGCAATAAAAAAAATCATAAATTTGTATCTTACAATTACAAACGATCTATTTCTTTGAACTTACTTCGATACATTGACTAGTTGCATTATCTAATTTGTGTTCTTGTTCTTCTTTCTCAACTTCAGCATCCAAGCCTTCAGCTTCAATTATTCGCCAACTATTCAAAGTAAACAAGAGTAAAAAAATAAATTATTTGATACATAAAACAAAAGGAATGGCAAACAAAACAAATGGTTCTTTCAAAATTAAAAATTCAAAACTTTCAATAATTATTACATATCTTTAAATATGTCGATGAAACCTAACATACATAGCTTATCTTCAATAAGCGCAATCCCACACATCCAAAATTTTTCAGGGAAAACAAAAAACAATATTATCCTTAACCCTGCATTACTAACGCTAATTTACGTTACATGATTACTAAACATGGGTCCAATCGACCCATATCTTAAAACTCAATTTAAAGAGAAACCTTAGCGCCCAAAATATACATTTATTAATTTTTGGTAAATTGAATAAAACTACAATTTAAAATTAAAAAAAAAATCTATTTAGTTTGTTCACAGGTAATTTTTATTCAAAAATAAATAATAGACTTCATATTATCACATAAAAATAATGAAAAGGTAACGGTTCGGGAAAATATCTCACAGTGGCTAATTTTTTCAGTCATAGTTTCAGAAAGAAGATTTTGAAAATCTGAAAATGCAACAAAAATATATCGTGTAAATTGCTTTATTCATTAGAGCATATTAACCAATTCGAGCTCTGTAAGAATCGATCAAAGTCGGAATAATAACGTGGGTCCAAATAACCCATAAATAATACTCACTCGATACTAACGTGGGTCCAACAGACCCAGACCTTTATGTAAAAAAAAAATACGTGAATAATAACGTGGGTCCAAATAACCCATAAATAATACACACTCGATACTAACGTGGGTCCAACAGACCCAGACACATTTTGCAAGAGGTATTGTTGACACTCCGACTGACAAAACACTAATGAAATATATTTTAAAATGTGGGGAAATACCGGAATTTAAATTACATTTTGACGTGAAGTTGGTTACAATTACGAAACATTCATTTTTTGAAAAGAAATTTTAAATTGGGTCCATTGGACCCATAGGTTAGTAATGCAGGGTTAAACTTATTATATTTGAAAAGAATAAAATATCTCATTTATTTAAATATTTCAATTTTATGATTCAATAAATAAAATAATATAGATTTATTTGTTAAACGATTAAAGTAGGGTTAGGAGGTTATTACGTTAGAAAATATGCATGTCGCTGATAGCGTTTTTTTTAAATTCGCGTTTAAGACTCAAATTACGTTCCAAATTTCATACTATTGCAAAGTTAGATGGATCCGAGGTCGATAAATAGATTTCCATCAGTCATTTTTGAAAAAACTGTGGGATAGCGTTTATTGAAGATAAGCTATCGATACTATGTTTATTATTCCTACGATAAAATTGGGCAGTTAATAACACGTTTGTCTGATTTTTAAATCCTAACCGTATTATTAAGTTCTACTTCGCATAATGCCCGGGGTTTCATCAGGTAACAATGTGAAGTTTTGTCGTTATTATTTTTGTAGTACCACAAATAACAAGATTTTCAGGCCTGACTACCGAAAATAGAATTGAATATGTGTTATTCTAAATACCTAGATATCTGAGCTGTACATTCTATAGAGGCTAACTCAGAAGTTATTACCTTAATCCCCATAGGCATATCCTTTATCACTCTGAGTAACAACCAAGTTTTAACTTTCATACAAAAAATTAGTCGGTGCGGTGCATTCATTTTTTGGGAAAAAAATAAAATATTCAGTAGCGCTTTAGAACTGTTAAAATTCCATTCCGATTTCACAAAAAAAAGAGGCAATCTCCAGTTAAATAATTTTTCCTTCCGTTCTCCTTTTACGAAATTGAGGTTTGTGTCATAACACAAGTTCAATACAAGCTAATCTTATTTCTCTTTTACATAAAAATATTTTAACTGGAGAGTTAAATAATTGATTGCCCAATTTCGTTCAGCTAGATATTTAACCGAATGAAAAAAAAACGATTGCCAAACGCATTAATATGTTAGTAAACAAATAGAGAAAATGTACCATACAGTACTTACTATAAACTACACTCTATTTTGCGATGAGTTTTTTATTTGAGCTGTTTATTTCGAAATCGTTCCATATTTTTTTGAAATGATATAATGAAAAATTGAAAATCAATAAATGCAATAGTTTATGTAATTTTGAATTTTCTTATTTATTACACAAGTACGGGATTATCTTTTTTATTTTGACAATAAATTGTTCGATAAAAAGATCATACTTAGATATGTATATTATTATCATTAAATTTTTAATGGACTTACACACCACTTTCAAAATAAACGGCTCATATAATAAAGCAGGCACGCATTAATTTTCCGTAACATAATATTAATATAAATTATTAAAAGTAAAGTCACAATTCTATAATTATGGTGGTGATAACTAACATTTACCAGGTGGTTTTGAATAAACAACTTTTTTTTTATATTTATCGCAAAAGAAAACTTATAAAAATAAGCACAACCTAAAATAAAACTAATACCGTGCATGCATCGCGATGGATTATATAATAAATAAATACAAGTTAGCTTTATCGGACGGAGGCGTTTAGTTTTAGTAAATTTACAATAAATGGTAGAATGTATTAATGATGATAACACAATGTTTTACTAAACTTACTTCGGCGTTGGAATTTCTTTATATGGTAGTAATTCGACACGAGTCGACGCTGCTACACTATATGGTATAATAATATTGTCTATATCGTATGAAGTTCGACTCCTTCTAGCTTCAAGCCTAAAATGAAATTATCGGAAAAAATTATTTTAATTATTACTCATCAATTATTGCAAAGCACTTGCGGTTATCAACATACCTATCATTTTTATGATTTAATAAATTACTTGAATGCGTTGGTGTTGGGGATGAATTTTTACTTCGTGGCAATGAAAACGATGATGAAGTCGTCGTTGTTCTGCAACCAATGCTGCTTCCGCCTAATACTCCACTTTCATGATCAAGAAGCTCGAGATGATGTAGCGTCGTATCTGAACCTGAAGATAGCGCATGTAAACCCGATACTTTTCGATGTTTTGATTTAAGCGGGTGTGAAAATTTTCCATGAAGCGCCTTTCGAGATTTTGCTTTCTTTAATTCTACAGAAAAATATCATGAAATTTTGTTGTAATTGTGGTAGAGAAGCGCGAAGAATTTTTTTATTTTATTTATATTTGGCTTTAAATTTTTATCTATTATTTTACGTTTTTTTATATATACTTTTGTGATTGAATGGATAGAAAAATTTTCATTACTGTTCCTATTTGCTTTTATTGAGTTGAATTTTATTTTTGGTTGAATGAATGGCAGAAATAAATAAATTATCTATATATAGAGAGGATACATTTTGAATGTTAACCATTTAAAATATATGATTGAATTAAAATTCTTCCATCGAAATTATATTATTTTGCTTTAAATTGAAAATAATAAATAATTACTTTATCATCAATTTTATTATTTTAATATATATAATTTTTTTTTTTATATTTGTACATATTCATTTTATGAATTAAGTAGTTGGGACTGTTTATATATAGATTTATCTCTTTATCATATATATGTATATATCGTATATTTATTATATTATTACTTCATATGTTGGTAAAATCATTTTTCAAAAAATTATATATACAAAATTATATAATTTTATTATTTTTCTAATTTGTTTTTAAATAAATATTTCTTACTATTCGCTACAAGTCCAAACTTTTTACTAAATTTACGTCGAGTGTCGAGAAATTTCTTTGAACGATCCTCGCGTTCAGCAGCTTTTTGCGCAGCTAATGCACATTTCATTGAAGTCTTTGTTGTACTACGCATTGCTTTATTCTGCCATTCAGGAAGGCGCATTATTGCTTCAAAGTGAATACTTTGTGATACATCTGCAAATAAAAATAAAATTAAAAAGATTAAGATTTGGTACAGGTACAGTAAATTGTTTTAATAAATGGAGATAATCAAAATTAAATTTAACTGGTAATATTATCTTCATTAATTTGACAGGTTTTAATTGATAGCTCTGAAGAGTATTACATCTACAAATCATTAATTTTATGGAGGGGCGTGTAAAATTTTTATTGTTAATTTGGCTTAATTTATTTTAAATAAAGTTCTTACCACACTTTGTGGAAAGGACTTCATTTAAAAACAAAAATTAAGCCGAAGTTAGCATTAAAAAATGCTAAGCCTCTCCAAAAAATTGGCGATTTGTAGATGTAATACTCTTATTTGGACATGGACATAACGGTATCGAAGGTGATGAAAGAAGGTAAAATTTTGGATACCTTCGAGATAACACCTGCCGAGCTGAAAGAAGGCCCATAGCTCAAATTATTATTAATCAACTCAACATGACGCTATTATAAATCAACCCAGCTATTAGCAAATGGTGACGATAATTCCATTCTAGGTAGCAATATCATCTCCCCGGAAGAGATCCTCCTTCCGTTGGAATTAACAGCCCTGCATGTTCGCCTACAGATTAAAGAAACAAAGACAAAATATGTAGCCGCCACCGAGAGAAGGCAGACACGCGGAGAATTCATTTCAAGAGATAAACTATATGAGAGAGTGAATGAGTTCAAATATCTAGGATCACTGGTAACTAAGCAAAACTCCGTTTTTGTGAACATTTCATCAAGGATAGTAGACTAACAAGCATTTTTTACGCCAACATTAAAATCTTTAAGTCTCCTCATATATCATGAAAACTAAAATTGAACATCTACAAATCGCTGATTATCACATTTGACTGCCGGCCTTGGATACTGACAACATAAAACATAATTTTTTGATTAATTGAGCATAATTCTCGGTCGCAACAAAGAGAGAGCCAAGTACAGAACGCGAAAGAATCACGAGATCAAAAAAGATTCGATAAAGTTGAATAGTCGGATTCATAAAATCATCAAGGCAAGGATGACGTGAACACGTTCTTCGTTCGCAAAATCGGACCATCAACAGGCCTTGAAATCGGCACCAACGAAAGTAGGAACTCGCGAAAGACCATCTATCCGATGGATGGAAGCCGTTGAAAGGGACTTAAACATACTCAGTCACCATTCTGGCGATCTCTTGCAGTGGATCGAATTATTTAGGAGCATCACTGAGGGGGCCAAATGAAATATTGGTTTTTATGTAACAATTTTTTAAAAAGATCTAAGAAAATCTTACCCAACGATTTAAAATTTTGAAATACAAATTGAATTAAAGAATATTCGAAATGTTAAAATTTCGAATCCCTTTAGACAATAATTTTTATTTTTCATTTGTAACAACAGCCTCGCGATGGGAACACAATATCGATACCTTAGAGCACACAAGTGCTATGTCCATTTTTACAATTTGTGGTAAATTCAAATTTCTGGTTCTGTTATTTGGTACATATTATAATATATTATAGCACTATATCCACGGTGGTTTGGCGTCTATTGGAAGGGGGCTCCATTAGGCGCAAGTGTACGTACTGCCTCCTCGCGGCACCACTGGAAACTGGATCCATTAGGCAGAATGTGGCCAACAGGCAAAGTACGACGCTAAAGGAGAAAACCTTGACAAAAAACCCTAATCTAAGGTGGAACAGCATATGCCGAAGGATGAATGGCTGATAGGTTAATCAGTTCATATATGCGGACTCTGGATACCAGGCACCCTCCAGTTTTATTTAGCCTTCCTGTAGTAAACCTGAGTGACCTACAGGCGACTTTTTTTTTTATTCCCAGCAACTCGCAAGAGTTACATCAAAACGGTAGACGAGGCACGGGAAGGAATACACGGGAGTGGGCCTGCCCTCTTGAAGTCCTTGAGTCGCAGTGCTACCGCTTTTCTAGCAGAGGTAAATGTTATTATATCTAGGAGGGAGAGCAATGAGCCCAGATAGTATGTAACGCGTTTATAAGTACTTCCTACAGTAAACATCTAGGAGGGAGAGCAATGAGCCCAGATAGTATGTATCGCGTGTAGAAGTACCTCCAACAATAACATCTAGGAGGGAGAGCAATGAGCCCAGATAGTATGTCCCAGCAACTCGCAAGAGTAAAATCAAAACGGTAGACGAGGCAAGGATAGGAATATACGGGAGTGGGTCTACCCTCTCGAAGTCCTTGAGTCCCAATGCTACCGCTCTTCTAGCAGAAGTAAATGTTATTACATCTAGGTGGGAGAGCAATGAGCCCAGATAGTATGTAACGCGTGTAGAAGTATTTGCTACAGTAGACATCTAGGAGGGAGAGCAATGAGCCCAGATAGTATGTGTCACGTACCGGTAGGCAGTATTATTAGGTTCATTAAGAGGCTGAATATTGGCTGGACGGATAATTAAGTAGGGCTTAATGCACAAAAGATCTTTTAGGTCGCAGTGCGGGGTGGCTTAACGCCCACAAGGCCCTCAAGTAATAATAATAATAGCACTATATCCACGGCATTGACTGAAAATTCCAAATATTTTCGAATTTAGAGACATTCAAAATATGCTTGTAGCACTTGTGCTAAGGTATCAATATGATTAAATCTGTTTATCCCATTAAAATCGAGATCCCTTTTCGATCAAAAATACACTTTACGATATCCACAACTCAACTGAAATGGAGAAGTTTAATTTTGAACATAGGTAATATGCCATCATAATTCAGAGAAACCTCCAGAAAGCCAATTTTGAGTAATTTTTTAAACAAGCGTTGTAAACAGAACAACCAAAGCCTTCAGACGTGTTAATAGAATTAGGTACACATATTATATGCAGCCAACTTAAACAAACGTTGTTTCCAATTAGTTAGGTGCCAAAAATCCAGGGCTACGGAGTCGGAGTCGGACAAATAGTGACCGACTCCGCATTTCGTATTTTTTTCTCTCCTTACCCTTAGTTACAAAAAAATCCAGTAAGTATATCCCCGGTCAATTTTATAAAGAATTGCCTACATTATACTACACCACTTCTCACAGTCATAGTAACCAGCCGTCATATTCTTCACATTAACCATCAAGAAAATTCTCATCCCCATCTATGAGAAACAGAAACGATTTCGAATTACAAAAATTCAGATTTAATTTTTTGATGGCTTGGAGAAAGTGGAAAAATCAAGAGAAGTACAAGTCTTAACATTCTTGAGGCCATACTAATTTTAAGAACAAATTCTTAATTAATTTAAGTTATCGACAATTATTCTTTTTCTTTTATTTCTTTAATTATTCTTTAATTTGATTTTGAATTTTTCTAAATTTTTATTTTATTCTAATGTTAAATGAGTATCAGGGCGGTATTATGAATTTTATAACATTTTGATTACATGTAGAAGTTGGAGTTGCAGTCGAATAGCCATTTTTTAATACCTCGGAGTCGGTGTCGAAAAATTATCTTACAGACTCTGCAGCCGTGAAAAAATCTTCAATTTTATTGATTTTTTCTTCTTGGAACGAAATAAATTAAGAAGTTTTCATGTAAAATAGCTTTCAGTAAGGTAATTCCTCGATAATATCCTCCTACTTTAGAATTCTAGACCGGTTTAAACAAAAATGTTGATTTTAAATATTTTATTACCTCAAATGTCAACGATAGAATTACTAATAAACGAAAAATATGCCAAACTCAATCTTATAATCACCCCCATTATATAGGGGGAACAAATAAGTTTTGAGGGGTTTACAAGAGATGGCATATCTAGTATTAATCACATCGGACCATCTTGTAACTAAATTCATGTTAAAGCGTCATCATTCCCCTCTAAAAATCAGTATGTGTCATTTCGCTGAAGTGTAAACAACATATTTTTTTGTGCTCTAACTATGTCAACCTTTGACACTCGCCGTATTCATCAAACATTGCTCCTTCCGACTACCACTTGTTCCGGTCGTTGACTCATGTCCTGGCCGAGAAGCACTTCACTGAAAATTGTGTCGATTCTTGGATCGCCTTAAAAGACGAGGAATTTTTTCCCTCAAAACTTATTTGTACCCCAATATTATTGACGAGTCGATGGACAAATTAAGAATATGAACAACGAAAAGGCAACATAGAGTCGTGTCGAACGTCGAGCGACTCGACACTCATAATAGGGGTAAATAAAAGTAAGAGTAAATATTGTCTATATGTAGGCTAAATTCAAAGTCATTTAAATAAATAATAAGAACAATAAACCTAAGCACTTCAAAGACACGTCACAGATAAATGTTAGTTGACAAATTCAACGTTAGGAATGGAAAACTTATTTAAACAATAAAATAACAAACACCTTTAATCAATTTCACATATGTAATTCAAAATAGTTAATTCTTACATAAATGAAAACTAATGGCCAAAGGCATGGATTCCATATATTTTAACCATTGAAACAAATCACGCAATTAATTACCTACATCTCATCATCATGGTTTAACAGAACACCACAATTTAAAATAAAAAATTAGATCGGCGACACGCGTTGTGAATTAACCCCACAAAACATTTACATAGGTATTTAATGTATCGATTTTTGTAACAAACACTAAAATATTTATTTAATTATCAAAAAAAAAAAAAAAACCGAACTCTGATTTCTGAATTAGATAATAATTATTATACGTTATGATGTAATATGTACATACAGGATATGTGGCAGTCTGTTGTGACTACACATCTTAGTTTATCTAATGCTCGCTTTTTTATTAGTTTCCTGGTCAACAATTAGTTTTGTTGAAATAAAAACATCTATGTTGACAAGGTTCTACCCGAGTTTACTAAAAAGTGAGTATCGTCCAAATCGCTTTTTACCCACACTAGTTAAGATGCTGTCAATTAAATTGTTTTTTTATAACAAAGTTAAATATATTTGTAAGCGATTAAATTAATTCATTAATAATTTAATTATTAATTTTGTAAAATTTGCTATAGTTCATCCGCTAATTAAGTTTCAAAAAAGTAGTTGAATTTTTGAAGAAAACCATTTGCACACAAATCAAATTTGCCGATTTTTTCCCATTAAACTGTAAAAATTTTATATGAAATAGTATATTATTCAACGAGCATAATATGCTATCATATAATATAATAGTATATTGTATAACAAGTGAAGAAAACGAGTCATTGCAATACGAAAGTGAAATTTGCAGCCTGAGCGATAGCGAGGGCTGCAATCACTTGAGTATTGCAATGACTCATTTTCTTCACTTGTTATACAATATACTATACACTTGTTATACAATATACTCTACGATACAATAGCCCTGTAATATTTATAAATAAGTAAAAACATAAAAAATTACAAACTTGTACGGATCAACACAAAATTTATTAAACCAATAAAACATTTAGGTTTTCACAAATCGTGTAGCAATATTAAGAAATCGTTGTGTAATGAGAATATTTCCACACGATTTTAGTATACGACGCAAAGGCTCCTTTTCTTATATAATTTAAATTCAAAAATCATCATCGAAAGTATAGTTTACTGCACTATCGTAGAAAATATATCGATGCCTTAATGTGAATAGGGCGTAAGTCGCATTTTCAAATTTTACAGGAGGACGACAAAACTTAATATTTTGGTAAAAATTAAACTTACAAATAATAAATAATGTTGATATAAATAAAAATAGGTGTTACTTGGCAAAACTAATTAATTTTAATGTTATTTTTTATTGTGTAAATCAACCAAAGGCGTCGTAGAAAAACAAAAACGCAATTTTAAAAATTTTGATGTTACGCCTTATTCATATTAAGCCATCGATATATTATATGATAGCTGTTATTCACGAATCACGAAGATGAAGTTTGCCGACACGAGCCGATAGGCGAGTGTCGTAAATCATGAATCATCTGAGTGAATAACAGCGTTTATATGCGAGTAGAATACGATACTTTGTCCACGACCGACAAATATCATTATGTTTTATAATCAAATCCTTTAAATACTCCTCAAATAATTTTCGTCGACATTTTGACGTCACAGTTTAATAATAATGAAAATGGTAAGAGACTACTAGATAAAATTTCAAAAATCACATAATTTACTTGGAAGTATTGAATAATGAAAGAAGAGACTACTAGATAAAGTAGCAGTGAATAATGGATATCATTATAAGTGATGAAACAAACGTATAATGAACATATTATACGTTATACCTATCGAGAAATTTTCTTATATTATTTAAAAATGGTTTATGACTCAACTACTATCGTGAATAATTGAATTCACCCTTATTTAAATAAATGTCATTGCAAATTTCCACAAAGCGTAGCAAAATTTCAATTGCCTAGATTTACACTATTTTAGCGTGTCGCCATTGTTTGTTATCATTGGCCTGTATTCAAGACGGTATTGCAAATACCCTGATTTTTAAAATACAGGAGGTAAAAAACCAGCTAACGCAAAGTATGGAAGCGTAATGTTGATACAATCTGATACATCCCCAATGAAATACTTTTTAATTTTGCCTTACAGAATTGTATGAATTTCCAACATAATGAACAAAAAGTTTTGTTTGTTATGTTGGAAATTCATACAATCCTGTAAGGCAAAAGTAAAAAAAAATTATTGAGTATGTGGTGTCAGTAAGCAAATAAAAAAGTCAAAAATGCAAAAAATCATTTTTTTACGAAATGGAATGGGTCAATCAAATGATGATTTTCCTGAATAAATGGGGGGGGGGGGGAATAGTGATTTGCTTTAGTTTATTCCATTAAGTACACGAAATAGTATATTATTCAATAATGGCTGTAATTCACGAATGCCAGCATCGTAAATCATCTGAGTGAATAATAACCATTATATGCTAGTAGAATATGATACTTTGTACATGATTATTGTAAATAGTTTTCTATCAAAGTATCAAACGTTATAGGTTTTCGTTTTAGCAATCAATCCTCTCAATTTCATAAAATTATGTTGATTCCATGCTGTATGTTGATCGTACTCTTAAGCTTTAACGCGTGGTTGACATTTGGTGTACGATATTAAACCTAGATTAAAGATGACGATACCTTGGCAGCAATCGTGGCGCCTCTTGCAGAGTTTTAAAGGCTAACACAGCAATTTAAATTTTTCCGTTGAAATGACACATTCTATTAGAGCCACCGATGACTTTTTCGATTGAATTCTAAGAATACGGCCGCAGAAAATAGAAATTGTAAATTATCAAATTCCAATTCTTATTTAGAATGACCAAGCTAAAAGCGGATATTTACAAAATTCGAAAGAGATACATAATTATAATGTATAAAGGTGTAATTAGCACAATAAACATTTAAAATTATAAATCTGTAATTTTTAAAGGATAAAATAATTAGGTGTTGATCAAAAAGCCCCCAGACATTTAGCAAAATCCAGTTACACGGTCAATTAATTATTCACCGGGTATTTACAAAACCTACAAAGCTCTGCACCCTGATTTTCTAAAAAATAAGATAGTGGGAAAACGTGTAAACTTGCAAAAATACATTCCTACTTTAATGAATTCGCAATTTTTCGATTTGATTACTACTTCAAATAAAATCAAAAAATCGCAAACTAATAAAAGAAAGCTTTGCTTTCTACGAGTTACACGTTTACCCATTATCTTAATTTTTAGAGAATCAGGGTGCTGAGGTGAGTAAATCAAATGGATCTGTAAAGAAAATGTTAGGCAAAGGACTGTAGGAAAGAGTAGTTCCTCACGACAATTTATCAGTTCCTCACGACAATCTATCTTTGAATGTATGATAAACCTCAGAGGAAATCCGCTAAATTCGTTTTCCATGTTACATAAAAAGTGAAAACTAATAAAAAAAAAATTTACGTTTATTCTTTTTTAATTCATTCGAACTATACAAAAAAGAAAAAAATACGTATTTGAAATTTCAATAAAAACACGAATACTGTACACACATGTACAAGTGAAAATACTTTGTGGAACAGAAATTTTCAAGTAAGCGCAATATTTACTATGCAAAGAAAAGCCTCCTTCGCGAAATTGAGAAACCCGATGAGCACACATTCGAGAACATATTCGACTTGTTCCAAAGCCAGCAATCAAATTTTGGCACAAGTATAAAGAAATAAGCATTTGGAAGGAAGCTAGAATAAGCTGTGATTAAGTAAATAGGCTTAGGTTAAATTGAAATATTTGAATTTTGTAGTGCTGTTGAAAGCAAAAATGAAAATAAAAGTTGGTTGCTGATCTGAGCTAACCGCATAATTGACTTGAAGTAAGATTTCACTGAATACCAGCGTTTTAAAAAAACTGGATTTAGACTAACAGAGATTTTGAAATCCAGGGTTAAGCTAAACTCCCCGCGCGGAGGAGCTACATGATAAATAGGCAAATATTAACAGTAAGAAGAGCGGTTGTGCAATTGAGGTAACCAGATAAGTAGTAACTTATGTGCAATTGCAATAAAAAATTATTTGTATGATTCTTAAAATCGATATTTCCGATCACCCCAGACTGGTTTCTCTGACTACAGAGAAGAAGAGAATTATTAAAATCAATTAGATGTATATCCAAAATTATCGAAATATTTTCCCGCCATTTGATTTAAATAGCGATTATTCACTTATACATTAGGTATATTTAAAACAACTTGTTTGATAATAATTTTAATTGTTTTCCTAACTGTTGATAAGATCATATCAATTCATTGGTCTGTGATTGAGTTTTATTTATTTAAACAGCACAGGGTGATTTTAAAATCGGTATACTTTTACAAAATAAGAAAAATGAAGCCACACAAGTAAAAACTGTCTACAAAACACCCTGTATAAACAACTCAGCTAAAATATTTTGTTTGTAATTCATTCAATAAAATTAGTACACAATTACAAAAGACAAAAAAAGTACAAGCAAATACGTTTCTCTACAACTACAATCGATAATGGAATAAGTACATAGTACGAATATGTTTAGCTTGTATTCCACTTGAAAAAAAAAACAGTTATGTCTTATGTCACATGAAAGTAATTAAAATATAATTAAAAGAAGAAAAAAACACTCTATTCGCAATATTTTCAAATTTTACATGAAAGTTCACTTAATCGTAAGTTCATCCATCCCGTCGTCATTAATTCATGACCACACACATAACATTTTCATGTTTATTTCAAACTTGTTTGTTTAACTTGCATGGATTTATCAATTCGGTGATTTGCATTATGCACAATAATTAGGTTCGGATTAATCAAAAGCACGTTGAAACTTATGCATAGTTAAAAAATAAAAATTAGCTTTCTTTCTTTATTCAAATTTTTCAAAATCAAATTGAAATAAATAAACTGATTAAAACTTATCGTCTATTTTTCTTAACCCTTTAATACTTAAAAAAAACATTTAGTATCAGGCGAACTGGATATTACGCCTCTCTAAGATATCATTCCTTCCTTTACAGCTGCAACCAATAAAATAGCACCACTCTCGTCATATGAATAGCCGCATTAGAAATTAATTTTGAACAGCAAGAATTGAACTGTAGAGAAAATTCTGTATTTTTCAAGAAATTCAGTTGGTATTGACACAGGATTTTATGCTTTTTGGAAAACAACGGCTGCAACAGCTCTTTGGCATATTCTAAAACGAATCCCTACACCATTGATTTTGATATATCAATTAAAATGTGTTAAAACGAAATCGAGTTGTACTATATATTCTTATTCGAATTTCTCATACGATTATATTCAGTTTTGAAAAAAAGCTGTTTAAAAACCGCAACACAAACAAGCGAATTTTGAGAATTTTAGTTAAGTCAGTGGAATTTAGGTATATTAAATTTGAATATAATTTTAAATATACATAGCTTTGAACATTTTTAAACTAACTGAAGTATATCGTTAGATTACCTCTCTAAATTTCGTTATGGAACTAAATCAGTTTCATGATAATCGTATTTTATCTTAACACTAAAATTACATACATATGTATTTCAGCAATCAGTTTAGTACAGATAGAGCAATAAATTAATACATGGTTTTATGTAACACATTCAAATTTTCTTTTCTACTTCATACATAATATATTATGCTATAAACAGTGAATTGTGAATACGAAATAAAAAAGCTACCATACAAAGAAAAAATTACGCGCAAACTCTAACTAATTCTCGTGTGCTATACAACATTTTTTTTAGTTGTACACACGTTTACTTATCGCCTCGAATGTGCTAACCCAATACAGATGCAAGCCCTATTACAATAAAATATGCGACGGTATAGAAAACAACGAAATGATTATTCAGAATTGAATTATTATTTTTTTTTAGTTTCTTTCCGTATATACTAAACAACAAAACGAATCCAAATATTTAATTCCATTGTACGTTTTGCTCTCTCAAACTCTCTCAACAAAATTGAAATAAAATAAAAACTACTAAAAAACTAGTTATGTGCGAGTATATACTTAAAGCATTTCCTAATTGCTCATAACGTCATCATATCATAATATGTATATAAAAAAAACAATAAAGGGTTAAGTATAACAAAAATATTGTACGGGGTTCGGACATTTACGGCGTTTTTTTTAGTATAAAACATCATTTACATATTTATAAAAAATGAAATAAATAAAAAGTTGCTTACCTTCTGGAAAACTTAAAACTGAATGAAAGCATGGATCTAAAAGTGCTACTCTTTCAGATGCGGGCATGGTATCAGGTAAATCTCTTGGAGCTGTTGGATCTTGGCGGCCTGTACATAATGCGCACGGATGCAGCGGCCATTGGCATCCGCATTTCACAGTGCTTAAAGAAAATAGTAAAAAACAAAAATTTTGGTAAGCGAATGAATTTAAAAATATGTTTCAAAAGTTATAACACTTACCTTGGACGAGCAGCTTTTTTGGAAATTGTATGAAGATTAACAGTTTGTAAAAGTTTTCTTTTACGAAATCCATTTCGTTGAAACGGTCGAGTTCGTGACGAATTATTTGCTACACCTGGATCAAATGCACCATTTGGTAAATCTATTTCAATTGGTTTTGAATTTCCAGGCAGCACACCACGATACCCATTCACGGATTGTTGTGAAGGTGGTTGTTGTATTGCAGACGGTGAGTCTTCAAATAATACCGCCCCCTTATTTTTGCGTATTTGATTATGTAATTCATTATGTTGCCTTATTCTGTATTCTAGATCCGATATCTGGGCTAATAGCCAACTCCACCGTGATGCGACCGAGGCTCGATCACGAGCCCATCGCCAAGCTGCTCGTTTTGATCTATTTCCAAAAAGAAATTGTAATATTTAGTTACGGAGAGCATTACATTACATACAGGACATTTGTCATACAAAAATTTTTAACTTACAAGATTGTTTGAATTTGGCAAACATTTTATTACTTAGTTAAAAAATTTTTGCATCATGAATGTAATAACAAAAAATCTTGAGTTAACACATAAAACTTGTTTGCTAGAAGTGTTGAATTTTGTCGCATTCAAAGTGGTTTATTTTAATGATTACAATCGAAACCAAAATCAAATTTAATTTAGTTTTTAAGAACAATACAACAAAATCGTTGCCAATTTAAAAGATAAAACATAGCTGATAAAACGTTCAACGTTTCAGAAAATTTCATAACGTAAAATTAATTTTCTTCGGTTACTAGCGTCCGTTATAATTATGTAAAAACGCAAAATGAAACTACCTAGTCTGGAGACAAAAGTTAAGCGTAATTTAATAGGGTCATACATTTATGCACACTAAACTGGTGAAAATTGTGAAGTAAATTAAGGCGGCTCAAAGTTATTAATTAACGTAATTATTTATACTGAAGCAATCAGATTTCAGAAAAACTGGATTTATATGTAAGCACCAAGTGCAGCGGTACAAAGAAGGTTGTAAAATAATGTAACCCTTCGTATTATTTCTTATTGTAATATTACTTGGGTTTGTTTCATCAACTTTCTCGTCGTAGGGCGGAATTAATACTAGAACTAAAAACCCGCCAAAATGACGGTTTGTACATTTACTGAATACAATTTTTTTTTTATTATTAAGCAAGTATTGTTTTGGAAATTTATGATGAGTTTTATTAAAATTACTTTGTTGTCATACAAAAACTTATCATCAATTTCTAAAACAATACTTATATTATGTAATAATTAAAAAAATAAATAAATGGTAATGGGTTGGTAGATCTAGTACAGGCAAAGGAGTATTTTTAACAAATTTTTAAAATAAATACAATAAATAAAATTTCGATTAAAAAAGTCAGCTGGACAAAGCGGTAGTATCCAGCGATTCTCTAAAAAAATAAGATAATTTGTAAACGTGAAAACTTGTAAAAAGCAAAGATTACTTTTATGAGTTTATTCGATACTATTTTTTGTCTGTTCACACCATGTATACAGCGCATCGCAACACTTCCTCGTTTTATACCTCTTTGCCTACAAATGTTGACTTATTTCTCCAAAGTTTGTAGGCAAAGAGGTATGAAACGAAGAAGTGTTGCAATGCGCTGTATACATGGTGTGGACATACCAAATAGAAGTCAAACCGAACTCATAAAAGTATGCTTTGGTTTTCACAAGTTTTCATATTACCTTATTTTTTAGAGAATCACGATGCAGGGCCACATAATTTATCACTCTGGAATGAGTGTGAGGACCATCGCAATAGTTATCTAGTGTTAAATAATAAAAACAGCACACTTTTTTAAGGTGAGCCGTCCATTACGCGAAAATTGCATTATAACACTACGGCGTTAGATATAGTACAGTATGACATGTTTCAGTATGACATACATACATATTTGAGTAAAATGAAATGTGGTACACTACAGCATAAAATACACTAAAGTGGCAACTATAGATAACTTATAAAAACTTATAAACTTAATTCAAACATTAAACTCTAGTATATTCAATTTTCTGGAATTTTACGTATCCCCCTTAAAAACTTTTAACAATTTGAATTTTAGTGTATTTAACGCATACATCGTGTTAAATATACGCTGTTTGTGACAGCTGTCATTCGTCGCTCGCTCAAATTTTTCAAAGCGATTACTAGATTACATTTTATATGTCATTCATATGTCAAATAAATGTCAAGAAAATTTAAGGAAAAATATACATATTAATAAAATATTAAAATAATTAATAAATAATTAAATTAATTTAAGAAAAATATTTGCTATGGGAAAATAGAAATGTCAAAAAACTGTCATTTTTCAACTTGGATTCTACTTCGATTTTTGTTTGTACCAACTGGAAAACCACATTAGTAATCGCTCCGAAAAATTTGACCGAGCGACAAATGACAGCTGCTGTAACATCTGGGGTGAGATGTTGTAATTTCAAATTTTCGAAATTCGAAAATTGGTATGTTGTAAAATTTTCAAATCGCGATAATGATACTTTTGTATCACTCAGTTTATTTAAAGTGATGTACGAGCGATTCGTCAAAATATATTATAATAATATCCCTCATAAATTGTTGTTTTTTAATAAAAACTTTAAGAATTAATATTTATTTAACGTTTTTAGTAACAACTAAATGTCAAATTAAAATTTTTGTTGTTAATTTGTCTTTGAAAAATGGTTGCCGTATTGACGTATCACTTTGGAGTCGAAAATTTTACAACATGCCAACCATCACTTTTTCGAATCGACTTTTAAAGTCGATTCGAATGAAAGTGATGGTACAACATCCCAGCCCTGGGGTGGGATGTTGTAACATCACTTTCGATTCGAATTCGATAGATTTTATGTCTCATGTTTCAAGAATAAAATTGTATTCTATTTCGCTTTTTGATTATGCTTTTTCTATTGTAATCTCTTTTTGTTGCCTACTTTTCTTTTCCTTCAATTCGATAAAGTATCACTAAACAAAAATTTCAGTGATAAATAATCATGAGTATAAGTAGAAATAGAATGTTGTTTTATTCGAGCAAGCTGAGATAGCAAGAAAAAGAGAATAATTGAAAAACGAAATAGAGTAAAGTTTTATTCTTGAAACATGAGATATAAAATCTATCGAATTCGAATCGAAAGTGATGTTACAACATATCACCCCTGTTTTCGCTCCGATTTTTTTTTGTGTCAACTGGAAAACCACATTTTAAAAAATTGGATTCGTTATGCGGGCCTCAGATGTTCAATAAGTATTGTCAATTTATTATTGTCAATGTTGAAAAAAACTATTGACAAATGCAGCGGTGTCCCCAGCGGACAATAGTGAAGTATGTGATAGGCTGTAACAAAAATTTGCTATATGAAGTTATATGGAAATATTGTCTACTTAAACTACATTTTTATTTATGAAAATTGTAATGATTGGAAAATAAATTAATCCCATATGTAGTTTAAATTGTGATTTTAGTATATCTGATTCATTTGGGACATTTTATTCATTTTAAATATTAGAAAGTTGTACTTAAAAATTGCAGAAATTTAATGTTAAACTCACTATAAATATATATTTCGGCCACTAAACAGTTTTGAAGGTTTATTAGACCACAGTTGCTATGCTTTGACTTATTAATACAATCTAAAATTTAATATTTTTAAAACATTTATGTATTTGGTAACACTAGTTTATTTTGAAATTTCTGCAATTTTTAAGGACAAGTTTCTCATATTTAGAATGATAAGAATGTCACAAATAAATCAGATATACAAAAATCACACTTTAAACTACATATGGGATTAATTCAATTTTCCAATCATTACAATTTTCATAAATAAAAATGTAATTTAAATAGACAATATTTCCATATAACTTCATATAGCAAATTTTTGTTACAGTCTATCACATATTTTACTTTTGTCCGCTTAAGGCGCTTTTTATAATTATGCATTCGTCAATTGACAAACAGCAATATGTCTCAGACGATCAATACTATTGACAATACACCTAAATGTCAAATAATAAAAAATATTTATTTTCAGGTTGATACTCCACTTTGAGCCATGTTAGATAAAAATACGGCTTGTGTAGCTATTATTTTGCTTTGTAAATGAAAAAATTTAAAATAAAAAGAAAAGAATATGGTCTAGGCAGGGAGTGAATAAAAATCCAATTAGGTATATGTACTTATATAAATTCAATTTTATATTTATATTTGCATAAATGCAACGCTAAGGCGTACAACACATCGAGCGCGAACTGCGAATTGCGAATAAATTCCACAGTGCGATATTCGTAAATAGACGCACATAGAGGGCGGCGCAAATTTAATAAACGTCAAGTTTCGGAAGATTCTTTATATTTGACGTTTATTTAATTCGCGCCATGCTCTATGCGCGTCTATTTACGAATATCGCATTGTGGAATTTATTCGCAATTCGCAGTTCGCGCTCGATGTGTTGTACGCCTAAATGTAGGTAATTGTTATGTTTTCTTGGTTTTGAAAACCAAACTGAAATGTTGACAGCTCTTCGCATTGATATTTTGTCAATAAAGTAACTCAGACATCACAGTATAATAATAATGAAAATGGCAAGAGACTACTAGATACAATTTCTACTATTTAGTCTACTATATCAACTATTTAGAGTTTCTCTTTTTCGCACCGATATTCTTAGGCCTGTATTAGACTATAAAAGATCTTTGACAAAGATATTTTATAAAATATATTTGTCAAAGACTTTTGATAGTGTAATATGCATATTTTATAAATTATTTTGTTTTATCAAATTTCTTTTATTATATTTAACTTCTTGCGGCTAAATATGATAAAAGATTTTGACGTTGCATAATTAATATTGTTTTTAAAAAATTGCATTTTATTGTAAAAATGGCGGAAAATAAATTTAATTGGAGTGATTCAATAATCAATTGTTTAATAAGTGAATATGAAGCAAATGCATTTTTATATAATAGAAAAAGCCTAGAGTATAAAAATACGAGAATTTTCACTTTTTTCCGTCAAATTTCATGAAAAAAATTATAAAATCTTTGACGTAGTGTAATATAGTAAAATATTTGTTAAAAGTTCTTTTATAAAATAAAATGCATGAAAATGTTTTATCAAAGATATTTGTCAAAGATGTTTCATAGATCTTTTATAGTCTATGGCCTGTATTAGACTATAAAAGATCTTTGACAAAGATATTTTATCAAACATTTTCATTGAATTTATTTTATAAAAGAACTTTTAACATATATTTTGCTATATTACACTACGTCAAAGATTTTATCATATTATTCAAGAAATTTGAAGGAAAAAAGTGGAAATTTCCCTATTTTTATGCTCTAGGCTTTTTGTATTTTATAAAAATTCATTTGCTTCATATCCACTTATTAAACATTTGGTTATTGAAACACTCCAATTAAATGTATTTTCCGCCATGTTTACAATAAAATACAATTTTTTAAAAACAATATTAATTATGCAACGTCAAAATCTTTTATCATATTTAGCCGCAAGAAGCTAAATATAATAAAAGAAATTTGATAAAACAAAAAAATTTATAAAATATGCATATTACACTATCAAACGCCTTTGACAAATATATTTTATCAAATATCTTTGTCAAAGATCTTTTATAGTCTAATACAGGCCTTAGGCGTACAACACATCGAACGCGAACTGCGAATTGCGAATAAATTCCACAATGCGATATTCGTAAATAGACGCGCATAGAGCATGGCACGAATTAAATAAACGTCAAATATAAAAAATCTTCCGAAACTTGACGTTTATTAAATTTGCGCCG
This sequence comes from Tipula helvola, assembly GCA_963556165.1. Taxonomy (NCBI): domain Eukaryota; kingdom Metazoa; phylum Arthropoda; class Insecta; order Diptera; family Tipulidae; genus Tipula; species Tipula helvola. The sequence goes on from OY744481.1 coordinate 271,943,707, forward strand.
CGCTCTACCCTGTTGTACGACAGAGCGCTCCAAAAGCGATCATTGATCAATCACGGTGATGCTCACTAATAGCTCACCGTGAGCATCACTTACACTTTATACTAAATTTCGTAAAAAAAGAACGAAAATAACGCGAACATTGTAATTTACTTCTATCAAAAACAAATTTAAAAAGCCGAAGGTTTAGTTTTTTTTAATTTATACTTCTGTTTCATGTTTTTAACGCGCCATCTCAAACAAAATTTCTCGATTGCTCACGCAAAGTACAACTGGGTATGTACGTCTATTTACGAATATCGCATTGTGGAATTTATTCGCAATTCGCAGTTCGCGCTCGATGTGTTGTACGCCTTACACTTGACTCTGTACTTCTTCTTGATCGTGCTGCCTCTTTCGGAATATCCTCTGCACTTTTTCTTTGATCGTGCTGCCTCTTTCGGAAAACTTTTATACTTTTTCTTTGATCGTGCTGCATCTTTCGGAAAACATGATCCATTATGGCTGTTTTCGAAATCGATACTTATTTGTGGAACCTAACTTATTCAAATAAGTATCCTGGCGAGGTGACTTATTTTCTACCTCTTTCTTACAAAAAAATCTAAATTGTTTTTGAATTTGTCTATGAAAATTTATCTTTGCTTTTGGAAAAAGTACACAAATGTATTCTTTAGATTTTAATATTTCATACAAATAGGTCATCAAAATTCAGTAGACACATTATTACTTCAAGAGTAATCACTAAATATACCTAAGCGAAAGCGAATTGGATAATTATATTGCGAATATCAATGTTTTATTGAAAAAATTACGACAACAAACAATTTTTTGTTATCGCTGTCAAAATAAGTACGTGAAATCAATTCGAATGGTTTTTCATACTTATTTAAGATGGCGCCAAATAAGTCAATAAGTATCAAATAAGTATCGGTTTCGAAAACAGCCTATAGCTCATATTTAAATATAAAAAACGCACCAACAACTAGTCAATGTACATTTGGATTGTACATAGTATCTGTCATTTAAGCGAACAGCTGGCTTGTATAAATACATTTGTGGTGGTTTTGATTGGACTTGCATCGCATGTATAACTATTTGCATTCATTAATAGGCAAAATATTGACAAATTATTTTGTTTTTTACGTGAATGTATTGTAAAGCAAATCTTTACGCGTCTATAACTTTGGAATCCGACCACCTAGAGATCTTAGACATACCATGTTTTTCTTATCTGATCAAGGTCTATAAGTCCGTCTTTGTTTCCTAAAAATCGGGTAAGTACTTTTCGAATTACTATTTGTTAACAGATATCAACAGCGGGGTTATAAGGTATTTCTCTCGCTCTAGTGCTTTAGTGAGTTGAGTGAGATGCCTAAAAGTATTGAGAGAACATTTAAAAAAATGACGATTACGAAAAGTCAAATTTTTCCCGAAAAATAATAATTTTCCCAGAAAAGTAATTTTTTTCCGGAAAAATATTTTCTACTTTTTTATTTTTATTTTTTTCTAGTGGAACTATTTTACCGAACAAAAATGTCCAAGCATTTATATGGTGCATACGAATAAGAATCCCACAAATTCGACAAACAAAATGGGATTAGGGAGATGTGATCCTAAAATAAAATAAACAAAATTTGCCGTAATGTACCTTATGCCATAGTGCACCATATCGTCAGCGAGAAATGCAAATTGTTTAAGTCAATTTTTTCCAATTTTCCATTCTTCATATCAAACGAAACATGAGAAAATTGTACACCAATCGCCATTATAAAAAATTATGTTAAGGGGGAAAATGTAGACAGGGATCCGCTTGAAACGCGATATGACGAAACGCGATATGGTACAAAACGCGATATTTCAAAATGCGATATTTCAAAACGCGATATGGTACAAAACGCGATATTTTAAAATTAAAATTTTAAAATAATAATATATTTTAAAATAATAATAATTATTAATCTTCCTTCATTTAATAAAATTTTCCTTCACCATTATGATGAAATTGAATATGTACGATCAGAACTAGGAAATCGCATTTTGAAATATCGCGTTTTGTACCATATCGCGTTTTGAAATATCGCCTTTTGAAATATAGCGTTTTGTCAAATCGCGTTTTAAAATATCGCGTTTCAAATGGGACCTTATAAAAAATTATGTTAAGAGGGAAAAATGTAGAAAATATATTAGTGTTTGCATATGGACAATGAAGAGGTGAAATAGTTTTCTTTGCCTCGTGAAAATAATTATTTTTGGACTTACATTATTCGCATTTTTCGCCGACAATATGCCTTAGTAAACCTTATGCCATAGAGCATCATAATGCAGTAGTGCACATAACCCGTACTGAAACGTAACATAGTGTTATATTCCGTATCGAAATATGCATAAAGACTGGGACAATTTTTAAGGTATATTACTTGCACAACTGGCCAATTGTAAACATCGCGAGAATCAGAAAATTGGCTCTCTAGTCTTTTTGAAATCCATCTCTGATACATAGAGTGATAATAATAATTCTGGCTTGCCGACTTTTATGTGGCCGATTATTTTAGAATTCCTGCTTTTCAATTCTAAATCCAATGTTCCAGAAGAAATTGACATGTTAATATTGGAGAAATTACCCAAATATCTTTGTGATCACCTATTTCAAGTAAAGCTCCACGAGAGCGGTTCTCAACCGGTTCTCTTTGTAGTGGTTAATTTCTTGCAGCGTCGAAAATCCAAAATATTTGTATCCCGTATTTACTGGGTTTAGTCGGCAAATAGTGGCGGAATGAACATATGCTATATGTCATGTTGGACTACATTTCAAATATTTTTAAATGCAGCCAACTAACTTGTTATGGCTGAGATAAACTCGACGCGGCCGACGTGACTTTTGGTTGTTGTTTAGTTACAAAATTTCCAAGTTTAACAATTTTTTTTTAGTTAGTCACGTCGTTCGCGTCGAGTCTATCTCAGCCATTAGGGTTAAATAAAATTGATTACACCGGATATTCACTTCTCTGCTATTCAATAAAAAAAATAATCTTTGGCTTATGATTAGCTCAACTTTTTCTTTATATCTGTCCATACATGTAATTAATTAAATGTTTGATGAGAAAAGAACTCGTAACCGCGGCTACTACTAATTCACTCTCTTAACCAATGCTCTATATTAGAGAACTATTTAATATCCCTAATTGAAATTTTTAAATAAAAATTTTCCAGTTAAATTATCAGAAACAGGTTTTTTCTACTCGGCTGATGCAAAATTCTAGTTTTAAATGATAAATCAACCAGGTACTTGCCACACGTTACTATTAGTAACGTGCGACAAGGTAAATTTCCGCAAAAAATTGTTTTCCTTAACCTTTACAATGATAGTAAGTTTTCATAACATAAACTTATGGAAGAGTCTCTGAGACTCTTTATAGAATTGTACTAGAATTATTGTAAAATAAATAATTATAAAATATTTTATATTTTTAAATTCATAATTTATTAAAAATAAGGATAAATTACTGAAAAATCAACTTCATAAAGCTGTGCTCGAGAATTGAAAGGGCTTAAGTCGACTAATGCCCTAATCAATTTTTGCGCATTATCTGTTTAATTTTCTATTAATACATATTAATTTTTCCAATTTATAAGGTAATATCAAAGAGAGTAAGATTTTTACTCTCTTTGATATAACCTTATAAATTGGAATGTAAACGTATTAATAGAAAATTAAATAAAAAATGCGCAGAATTTTTTTATAACATAAATCGACTTAAACCCTTTTAATTCTCGAGCACTTGGTGGTTTGGCGTCTATTGGAAGGAGGACCAAAATTGAGTAGATTAATCTAGCAGCTTCGTAACCTTCTAGTAGGGTGCACAACACGTGAGTTGTTCTGCTCATGTATTAGGCAGCTGCATGATGGGTGCAATTGTTAAGGGTTAACCTGATCACAATTCGCAAGAGTATGTGCTGCCTCCTCGGGCAACCACTGGTAACTAAGGCCATTTGGCACTGGCTTAAGTACGGCGCTAAAGGAGAAATCCTTGACAATAAACCCTAATCTAAGGTGAAACAGTATATAACGATGGCTGATAGATTAATCAGTCCAAATATGCGAACTCTGGATACCAAGCACCCTCCAGTTTTATTTAGCCTTCCTGTAATAAAGCTGAGTGACCTACAGGCGACTTTGCATTCCCAGCAACTCGTACGAGTAAAATCAAAACGGTAGACGGGGCAGGGGTATGAATATGCGGGAGTGGAACTGCCATCTCGATGTCCTTGGGTCTAGGAGGGAGAGCAATGAGCCCAGATACAGTATGGTCGCAGTGCGAGGTGGCTGAACGCCCACATGGCCCTTCATCAATAATAATAATAATTCTCGAGCACAGAATTATATTTTTAGCAACTGAAATCATTATAAAATAAAAAATGAGTTTTAAAGACTCTTCTAGTAGGATGAAGGTTAAATTAAAATCAACTGCTGAAATTGATTAGAAGTTGAAAAAGAATTTCGAGAACATATTTTTAATAGCTATTCCGGTTTAATAGCCAAATTTGTATTGCACATAACATATTTGAACATATTCAGAAATTGTTCTAACACAATTTGAATAGAATAGGTAAAAGAATTCAAATTTTATTTTAACAAAGATCAAATTAAAATTGAAACGTTTTCTAGTTGAACAAATTAATTACTTTGAAACGAATTAAAACTATTTCAAAAACTTTTTCAAAGTTTAAACGATAACTGGTGGCCGAATTGATTTCAAACAACAGAACAAACATATAATAAACGATTAATTATTTTTGGCCGATAAGCAAAAACTGAAACGTGAGATTTATTAATTTAATTGATAAACTAAAATTATCAAGGAGAAAATTTGACATAATATTATGTGAAGGCGACAAGATAGTTGATACACATTACACGTATGGCGTGGTGCGATCTCTACTAGAAATTGTATCTCACGACGAATTGAGCAATAATTGGGTTTTCAGGTTAGATATGTAATCGAATACATTTAGATTAGGTTAGGGCATCGCGTAAGTCACAAAAATTCAACACTAATTATTTTTGATTAAATCTCAATTAGATAAGAAAGGGATTTCTGAAATATTACATTCTTTATTCTTAGCAGCAAGAAATTTTAAATAGACTTTGTAATATTTTTCTTATGTGATAAATCTACTATAGCCAACATAATTTGGTCATCAACCAATTTTGAAAACTCTTCGACATGTTTAACCCTTCTTATATCAGAACATAAATAGCCAATACAATTCTAGATACAAACACTTATAAATCTAACAGACGATAACTTAAATAAATCGATCTGTTTAGCATAGAATTATGTTTCTTATCTAGAATATTGTAAATTCTAAGACTACTGTGTTAAAAAGAAAACAATTTACATGTCACTAACCTCTATTTCCATAAACATTACGTAACAAATAGAATGCGCTAATTATTAAATATAGACACGTAATTTTACTAACATTGTTAACGAAACATCTTAATGAACTAAAGTAGAACTATAAACTTACTTATCAATGATTTTTTAAATTTATTTATGCAAACAAATATCTACAAGAAAGATTAGATTATGATTTCTAAATTAAGTTGAGTAGAATTTGTTTTAGTCTAATAATAGGGCGTAAAAATCACCTTCATAAAGTAAAGTAATAATGCTCCGAAATAAAACAGCTGATTCTACTATTCTAACCATATCAATCTAAACGAGAACATGATGCTTAGTTACACGTCATATTTTATGATGCAATTACCACTTAGTGGTTACAAGCTATTTCTTATTTGAGAAAGGAAATCCAACGAAAGGAGAGTTGAACCTTACACTCAAAATTCGTGTTTTTATTTTAATATTAACATTTTGTTAAATTTCAAGTGGGTAATTTATTATTGTGACGCGACCCAAGGTCATAATTTTTGGACTAAAATTTTGTTATTGTTTAAGTTTGAAAATTATTATAAAGTTCAAATTATACTCATTTGTAATTTTTAATTTGATTCGACGTTCTCTTCTAAAATTTAATACACATAGAACCCGGAAGCAAAATTTACATTTCACAACTACAAAACGCTGTGAAATAAACTCTTTAAAGGTGTTACTGTTGAGTATGTTACATTATCTATTCACAATTAATTCCGAATGTATAGTAGGTAATTTATTTAAAATAATTGCACAATAAGAAAACGATATCAAGGGTCATTATAAAATTAGATTTGTATTGTAACCTTAAACACATTTATATTGCCATAGAAGACTTACAAAAATCTTTCAAATGGAACGGAAAGTAAAATGGAAAAAACCAATTCGACAAAATATGTATTTTCAATTTATGTGTTAACTCGTTTAAATTTGTATAATAAAATTAAAAAAAAAAAAAAAATCAAGACATTACTTACATTGAGAGTGTTTCCTGTGTTGCATTATTATATCCAACCGATTCATCAGCCGACTCGCCACCTGAACTACTCGCCGTTGCATCTGAATCTATAGTCGTTTCAATACAGCGCAACTCCGTTTGTAACGAGCCAGCCACCTGATCTAATTTCTGAGCCGATTTTACATCCATCTCAGGAATTAGACTAACTAAATTATGTTGTGCCTTACTACTGCTACTACTACAGCTCATTTCATTCCGTTGTTTCTGCACTTGATTTTGCTTGGAAATCGAAGCGCTTTGTGTAGTGGATACATGATTAATTTTTTTCAAAAATGTTTTCATTGCATTTGATGAAATTGGTTTATTTTTTTCGGCCGAATTAAAAAGGCTATGATTTACTGTAGTGGCTGGTGGTATATGATTTTCATCGCTATTATTTAATTTTTGAGCTTCCCGTTCCTTCTTTTTGAACAGACGATAGAAATCACTATATAATCCGCCAACTTCTTCGCTAATATGTTGCCCCATGTGACGTGATTGTATTTTACGCAGACGTCTTAACAAAAAATCACATTTTCTCTGCATTTGAGCTTGACGCCGTGCAATATCCGCCCGAATTTCAGCTGTTTCATTATCTTTGCAAGGCGTTTGTACTTCTTCGACACTGCACATATTTATTACATCCTCGTCATTAAATAGAGATAGCCCACCTGCTAAATCACAATTTAGGTCGGGTGTTGCTGCTTCTAAACTCTTTATAACTTGTAACAAATCAATTTCGGTCGATGATAGTTCACCGAGCATTTGATCCATTTCAGCATTTTCTTTGTCACGCTCCTTCTGCAAGCCCATTGTATTATTATTATTCGTGATTATAATATGCTGGTTATTTTGTATAAGTTTATTTACTGGTTGATTACTTGTATAGTATTGCTGACTCAATATATTTGCCGGTGGTGAGTCATCAACTTTATTATTCTCATTTCTAACACTATTTTCATGATCCATGTGCAAACTTATCAGTGGGCCGGTATTTGGCCCATCCGATAATATATGCTTTTCAAAAGCTAATTGAAATGCTCCCTTACTTAGGATATCTTTGGCCGATATATTTGATAAACGTGGCGAAACGGTTGATGAAACAGACGCAATTTTTGCTGTTGTTGATGCTGCTAATTTAGTTTGATTAACAATTGGCTCGGTTAGAGCTGGCGCCATTGTGACATTTGATGGTACATTTGATTTTTGAAATGATGACGAAGCTGCATCAACGCGTAATCCCATGCAATCATGAATATTTTATTCTTAGTAATATTCTTAAATGCTATCAGGATTTTTTTTTTGTTATCGCACAATTTTTAACCCTAGATAAATTTAAAAATCAATTGCATTACTATTGTATTATTACACAAACAAAAAAAAAATTTAGTATTTCTCATTTAAAAATCGACACGAGCCATTAATAGCCAACATTAGAACTGATATGTTCTGTTGGAAGAAAAGGCAAATTTTAATTCAAATTGTGAACACAAGCTGAATATGCAAGTTTAATTTGGTTAGCTTACTGTATCAGTTCTAGGCAGTGGTTGCCATTGACATTACCATCCTGTTTAAACGATTATTGCATCAGATTTTTTCCTTGTTTCACATTCCTTTTCTTAACAACTAAAATTAGTTTATATGTAAAGAAGAAAGAAAAGAAAATATCTGATGCAAGAATATTCGTATGTGTCGAATATCCTAAATTATATTTCGACTTGGTGGTTCATTGGACCTATTCGAAATTTGTGGCTTTTTTGGTTTTCGGAAGAAATCACATTGTTAAGCTAGAAGTTACTCTAATCGCATGATGTCACTTAATGACTCCGCGAATAAACTGGAAAAAAAATCAATTGAATCGGTCTATGCGAAAAGGTCACATCTACTTTTTTTCAGAAATACCGCTTTTCTTACTACTACACTCTAAATTAATAAACTGACATTTTTAGTGCAAACGGGAAAACCCACAACTGTTGTGGGTTTTCCCGTTTGCACTAGAAATGTTAGTTTATTCATTTAGAGTGTAGTAGAAAGAAAAGCGGTATTTCTGAAAAAAAGTAGATGTGACCTTTTCGCATAGACCGATTCAATTGAACTCGCAAAATTTTTATAGTTTCAGACTTTAATTCTTGAGACAAGTGGAATTTAAAAAAAATTAGTTTCCGAGTTTAATTCTATAATTTTTCGAATTTAGATTTATTTATTTTGCATGATGACCTCGGAAACATTCTGCTAATTTAAATTTTCACACTCGTGCGATATTCTGGAAAAGGGAAATTTAATATTGATTACAAAACAAAAACCACAGAACCTCAGAATATGAAACCGAATTACCGAATTTTGTTCCAATTTTTTACGATATTAATTCCGGCGACATTATTTCGTTGCCATTCCTAATCACTATTTTAAGGGATCTAAAATTGTGGAAAGCAATATTTTGGAGATATACTCGTACCTATGAAGATTAGTAATGACGAGTTCGCACGGGAAAGGTAAAATAATCTTCTGCTACTCTTCATTAAACGACTTTGGCTAAAGAATTTACTTTATTGTTAAGTTTAGAAAATAGAAGTGCTCACAAAGTTTCGACTAGAAACAAATTACTAGGAATGGTTGTAGAACATTAATATAGCAGGACTGACAAAAGTTTATTCAGCCAAAAATTCGAGAAAAACTTATGAAAACTAAAATAAGTAGATTGGTTTAAAATGTCCGCAGAAATCGTACGATCCGATTAGCACCTAACCACTTAAAAAGGTTTCACGCCCAATATATTAATAAATAAGCTTAGAAGACGTAAATCACCACTTTCGAACACTAAATTTAGTTGATAAGATTCAAGGCCGAGGTTACAAGAACTCGGCATTCTTTTAAAAAATTAAAATCTTTTCGGCGTGACAAACGTTTTACGATCCCAATAGGGATGTGAAGCTTAGATTTCTGAATATTTACAGTATTTTACCACAGAATACCAGTTGTTTATTATTCTGCGATTTTACCTGAACAAGATAACACCTGAATAATACTTAATGAATGAAACTTGGGAAAATTAGTTTAGAATGCTAAGGCTTAACAACAAAAACCATTGGCTTGGAAAAATAGAATTTTTCGCATTAAATTTTTAATGAGAAACACTGCCCTAATAAATTCGATAATTTAATAAAAAAAAAACGTTCCAAAACCAAAAAGTTTCCCCTCAAAATATAGCCAAGGGCATATTTTTATGATACACACTTTAAAATAAAACTCATTTCATTACTCACACTGACAATTTTTTTTCGTGATTACAAATTACAACAGCGTCTTCTGCACACTTATAGAGACCCCTTATAAACGTATTTTTTTTAAATTATAAACACACTAATTAATTTTTATTCCTTTAAGTAATTAGTATTACTACAACTTAATAATCAAATCAAAATATTAATCACTAGATATATTTTTAAAGAAGCATTAATAAATTCACTGTTTTATCACTTCACTTAACACATTATCATTTGTACATGTATTCACAAATTTAGAATAAAACTATATACGTATATATTTGATTTTTTCACACATGCACACACACCACTGATTCACTAATTTTTTGTTTTGGTGATGAAATTCCTTCAATCTCCTGCTAATTCCATATTGTGAAGCTTATTTAATATCCAAATTTTGTAAATTATTCAGTAATCAAATTAATTAGATAATTTAATCGAAATAGCATATCTGAAATTAAAAATAGTAAAAAATTCTATACATATAAATGAATTTACAAGAATTTTCATGTTCATTGAAGGAAGAAGATAGAGGAACACGTGATTATGATTAGAGTAAAAGAGAAAATAAACCAAAACGCACAGGGTTAAAAATAAAATGCCGAAAAAAACAGGGACAAGATTTGTGAATTTTTTTTTGTTTACAAGTTAATAAACAAGCTATTATTTTGAATTGAAGCTAAATTATTATTAATGAGTTAGGTAAATTAATTAAAATTCACTTCGGTTTAAACAAAGCCGATTTTGTAAAGAATATGAACTATACAGAAACTAAATTAAAAAAAAAAACACTATACATGTACACAAAACACACATATGTAATAAGATTTTCATCGGGTCGATTTTTTTCCTATTTTTTTAATGAAACACTTTGATATAAATTTGTTACTAATATAATTACCTTAAACAAGTTTAAAACTACACCTCGATAATTATTTCACTATAATTGTTTAGAAAACTATTTGAAAATACTTTAATTTTATAGTAGCAAAATCATAAAATTGTACATACTACAATTTTTTCTCTTTACTCGATTCTAACAATGGCGGAATAAATTTTTATTGAAAAAAAAAATGCGCTGCGTTTTCATATTCCCATAATACAAATACGATTACTGTACGAATAGAAATTTTTTTTTATTTCGTTTGTGACGAAGTTTGGCGCAAGTTCTTTATTTTTATATAATAGGGTGATACTTTATTTGTTGTTATATTAATTACGTTTTCGCATTTTATTTAAATGAATCATTTTCCTAATTAAATTTGCACATTTAACTAGTTAAAATATAAAAAACTTTAATTCCCATAAATTCAAATTATTCCATCCAAATGAAATAGATATTTTCTTCAAATACGTTTAATAACATATATTGCATCACCCTATGCTATTCAATAGAAAATATTGGAAATATGGCCGCTTATTTTTTGAAATCCAAAAAGTGCTGTTTTGTGCATGTTACGTCAAATTTATAGATTCACATAGTTTTCTAAACATTTTCCTAAAATTATAATTACCTGAAATGTTGAGAATGTTGTTAAAAATAACGTTAAAGAACTTTTTTCTTTTCAATAGTCGAACGAAGTGGCTTTTTTATACACACTGAATGACTAAAATGCTGTTTAACGCGCGCTGATTAGAAACTCAAATAAAGCGCTCTGAATTACACGTCATCCATGAAAAAATCGTGTAATTAATTTAAATTAATTTTAATTGTAAATTATTCAATAGTAATCGTTAGTCGAGACCATTTAACGTGATGAATTTGTTAAATTAAAACGATTTAATTTTATTTAATTTCGAATTTTTAGCCAGTATGCTCATTCAAAAATAGATGGCAGGATCAATGTCAGTCGATATTGCAGATTGGATACAAACGAAAATGTATTATAATTTTGGCATTTAATCTGCAGAATTTCCTAAATTTTGGTTCAAAATTCTAGATTTAGCTAATCGCTAAATCCTTTTTCCAATTACAATTCTCAAGACTATATGAATGATCACATAATGCAATCAATTTCAAGTTATTTTTCTTCATTTTTGTTATCTGAAAAAAAAAAAAAGAAAATGATAAAAGTTGTTGTTAAAAGTTCTATAAAACCCAGAAAAATAGTACATCAATAACTCCTCTCCCTGTTTTCTTAAAAGATTATTATCTAATTTTAATCAACTTGAAAATTTGGCCAACTCAGCCAAACATCAAGCATCTTAAAAAAAACATTCAAATTTATGATTTTCTTTATATTTACTAAAAAATTGAAACAATTATGATGACTGTGATTGGTACTAGACTCAATATGATAGTTACTAATATAAAAATATTTAATTTAAATTATAAAATTAATAAAACTTAAAACTACCGATGACAATCGACAGCTGATTCTGATTTTTTGATATACAAACTGTCAAATTAACAGACTGACTTTTGTTCTACATCCACGGTTGTCAACCAAAATAAAATATAAAAAGTAGATTTTTGAAAAAATTATATTTTTCAAAAAATCTTTAGTAATTTACCTAAAACGTAAATAATCAGGACTAATCGAACTGTAGTACTTATAAATAAAAAAAAATTTAAATTTCCATATTTCAAAACCCCTTTCAATCTTGAAGCAAAGTAACAACCTTCTCCAAGTGTGTAGTACGATGACGTTTACACAAAATGTTGAAATAAAATTTACTAAATTTCTAACTATAGTCCCTCTGATTATTATTTAATATCCTAAATTAACAAGCAGATTTCTTCCTTTATTAAAAATTACTAAAATATTAAGAAACAAATTAACCAAAATACTCTTTCCTATATTCTAAAAGGAAACAGGTTTAAGTTTCTGGTGGGCAAGTAAACTATAATAAACATTTTATTGATATTTATACAAAATTGTAAGGAAACTATATAAAATATACAAACCTGATAGTTGAACGTTTAAATTAATTAGAGTTGCATTAATATTTGATGGCAAATTTAAATTAAATTTTGAAAAATTCGTAGGAAGGAAATGTTTTTGCATGAAGTAGAAAAATAAACAAGAGCAAAAAGAAATTGTCGATGATTGACATCTATGAATAAGCATGAGTAGCTTTCGTTAGTTTATGAAAAAAAAAAATTGACCAATTGTGAATTATGCATAATGTTATCGATACAAATTTTGTACATACATAATTAATTGTATGTTAGTTAATCTCACTTTTTTAATGGTTGTACAGGAATATTTAAAAACTATTTATTATATACTTCATATACGATCATTATCCATTAGTTAATAGTTAATTTTTTTAATTTTTATTCTAACTTAGCCATTGTGAATAGAATAATTTTTTTGACTTATTTCCCGCCAGTTTAGTAGTTTACATTTTTATAGCGGTCAGTTTGGAATTAAATATTAGAGCATAGTGAAGTGAATTTTTGTTTTCTGGCTTTAATTATTGCTGTATAAAATCGATATGGTTTTAATTGTTTTTATAATTTTATCATCTCAATTAAATTTGGTAAAAGTCCAATCAAGAAGTGTCGGGTATTCTCCATTGTCTTGTTGAATTAAAGAAAAGACAAACTATTAAATATATTAAATTGTCGAGCGGAACGAAAACTATGAAAGTTTCTAACTGTGCTATTTAAGAGGATCATTCAGTTAGCCAGGATAGGTTAGGTAGAACAGGTAAGTTTTATTTCTTTAATAAAATTGTTACATTGAGTAAAGAACTGAAAATTCGGAACTTTGGGGCAATACGAGGACACCAAGATGGAGCCTCCGATTCGCCAAAAGAATTCGATTCTGGTTTTGGTTCAGTTTTGGTTTAAAGCTAAATGGCTGTTAGATTTTGCTGAAAAAGTGGCCAAAGGTTATTTTTTTAAAGTTGGGTCTATTGTGAAATTGAGCAAGGTCAACTTTTTTCATTTTTATGAATGTAATTTATTTTATTACGATGTAAGAAACCCACATTTTTGAACTATTTTCTGTGTTTAGGTAAGCTTATACCTTTTTTCTCAATGTTTTTTCATAATGGGCTTAGGGTAAAGAACGAGTATTATAATATCTTTTTCCAGGTAGTAAATATAGGTGCGTAAAAGTGCATAAAAAATAAAAGGTACAATATTTTAACTGTTGCATTGTTCCTAATAAGTAAATTTATGGTATTAGGGTTTATGGTACTATGTACCTAAACCCTTAATGGATTATAATGTTTTTAATAGATGTTGTCTATATAAATGCGAATATTTCCTAACCTGTTTCATTTTAAAAACTCAGCTCGAAAGTGAAAAATGGCTGTATCTGTGAAATATTTGGACGTTTGTGAAATATTACTTGAAAATTCTGATAAAAGTCATTTATTAAATGTTCTCGTGACGAGAAGAATTTTTCGCGTTCAAAGGTAAACTTTTTATATAAAAATAAACAATGGTTGACAAATGATTTTGATTTAATAAATGCGGCTAATACCAGTGAATTTAAAAGTCAAAGTGAGAACGAAGTTTTCAAGAGGAATACATTTGGAAAAATCCGCGACCTTCATCAACCCGATTTTGTAGACCAATATGAATATATGAAGGAAACAAAAGAAGCAACAATTGCAACTCTTAATTTTATTAAAGAGGAAATCAAGGATTTTATGCCGACTTTGTTATCAATACTTACAAACTTACTTTAAAATGGTTGATGGAAAAATAGTGCAAACAATTACTGACACCGAAATTGAAGAAAATTTGGAATTTGGAATTTCTCCTTTGCATGCAAGAATCAGATTCATGGAGCATGTTTTGAAAATTGCCTATAACTTATCATTTAAAGGTAATATTAGAGGCAATATTGAAAATAATATTAAACGATCTGAAGAAAAGGCACGAATTCAGACGGAATTTAAAAGGGAAACTGGCATGATTATTGATACATCTGTGGGTATTATGGAGCTTGGCTACCTGACCACACTTTTACACTGTGTTATTCCACCATATAAATTGATACACCCGTATCAAGTATACCAACTGGGTTGGCACGGTAAACTTTTTAGGTTGTCCACTTGTTATACTGTAATTCACTTTCACACTTTATTTTTACTAGCTTTATATGAAATATAATTTCGCAAAATAAAACAATTGACTATATTTACATATATTTATTTATAAAACATGAATTCAGATAAAATTCTTTCTTTGTACGTGTTTACAAACTATCGACCAGATATATTCGAGTTTCTGGCTTAAAAAAGAATGAATATAAAAAAACTGAGAAAATAAAAGATGGACGAAATGTCTCTAGATACAAAAATAAATGTTAAAATAATGTATCGGCTTTTTGTGCTCTCACTTTAATTCTCGCGCCCAAAAAACACTTTACTTTTTACTTCGTACGGAAATCACTCTATGCGCACTTATCATCGCCACACACTCTCCCTCCAGTGGGTCTCGAAGAGAAGCACGAAACCTCCTGAAAACGCCCCGGAAGGATGACAACGAGACCGGCCCTGGTAAATATGGGACCAGTTTTCTGAACGAGATCAGAAGCGAAAGTAACTCGTCTATCTGGCAACGCCCCTTTCGGGACATCCTCAGTGTCAACCTCGGATGATATAGCAACTCTCTGGGAGTGATCTGGTACTATTGCGTCATTCCAGGAAATCTCTGAGAAACAAGGTTTCAACCTATCTATCGAAACTCTACTCCGATGGCTTCCTAAATCGATGTCAACAAATTTTGAGAATCGGTTTATTACTTTATGTGGGCCAGTGTATGGTGGTTGCAATGATTTTCGTAAGGAATCGGTTCTTAAAAACACGTGTGAACAGCTGTTTAAATCTTTACTAACAAAAATTTTGTTTGCGGCATGCCGTGTTGCTGAAGCGGGACCTAATTCCATGAAATGATGTTTGAGGTCCTTAACGAAATCTGACTGCGGAATCACTTGTTTGTTTGTTTCCCAAAACTGACCTGGCATTCGAATCCCCTCACCATAGACTAACTCTGCTGACGACGCTTCTAATTCCTCCCTATATGTCGTTCTAAGCCCTAAAAGGACAGAAGGGAATATCTTCGACCAATCTGCTCTATCGTGGCACATATACCAGTTTTGAGGGTCTGATGCCAACGCTCAATCATGCCGTTGCATATGTATATACATATGGGTTATATGCAGTTGTACGCCTATGCTCAAATCCTAAAAGAGCCGATAGTTCATTGAAAAGGTGCGATTCAAACTGCGAATCTTGATCTGTGATAATGAAAGCCGGAATGCCGAAGCGTGCAATCCAAGTTGAAAAGACTGCAAAAGCAACTGTAGGCGCTGTAATGTCTGGTACGGGAATGGCTTCTGCCCAACGAGTATACCGGTCAATCAATGTTACACAGTAATGGTTATTATCTGATATAGGCAGTGGACCTATGAGGTCGAGATGCACTTCCGCGAAACATTCTCGCGTGGAAACAAATGTACCCGTAGGTGATTTTGTGTGCCTACCTATTTTGGCCCGTTGGCAAGCGATGCAAGAGTGAGCCATAGCTCTCACGTCCTTATTCATTGAACGCCATACTACGCTATTCCCTATTAGTCAGCAGTCGCACTGACGACTTGACTCCCGGATGGGACTTATTATGCAAGGATTCGAAAATTTTTATTCGGAACTGTGCAGGAATATATGGCCTCGACTTACCCGTAGACGTATCGCAATACAAGGTCTTGTCCGAATTAAATTGTAATGGTACTTGCTCAAACTTCAACGTTGTCTTGTCATCTTTTAATAATTCCAACAAATCTTTATCCTGAGCTTGTGCATCGGTAATAGCTGTATAATCTTTACTCTCGGCCAGCTCTACCTGGTTCACGCGTGAAGTGCGTCCGCTACAGCATTTTGCGCGCCAGATACGTGTTGCACATCTGCAGTGATCTGTCCTATATAATCAAATTGCCTGAAATCCAAATATCTGAAATGTTTTATACTCAGGTAGGCTGCCAATAGTTCCCTGTCATAGGCGCTATATTTATGTTGTGTTGGAGTAAGCCGTATCGAAAAAAAACCTAATGGTTGCCATATTTGGTCAATCTGCTGCTGAACTACTGCTCCTAATGCCGTATCTGATGCATCCGTCATAATTGACATACGTGCCGAGATTACTGGATGGGCTAGAATTATTGCCTCGCACAACTTTAATTTGCAATTTTGGAAAGCCTTCACCGTTTCGTCTGACCAAACCACTGGGGTCTTGCTGTTTTTGCGGTAACCGTTCAAACAATTATTTAATAATGCCTGATCGCGCGCGGCTGATGGAACAAATCTTCTATAGAAATTTACCATTCCTAAAAATCGTTTTAATTGCTGGCTAGTAACTGGTCGTTCGAACTGATGGCAGCACACCCTCAGCGTTAACTGTTCTTAACTGGTCTGTGCGAAAATGCATTTTCCTACGTTAATGAACATGACCAATCCAGCTTCCAAGAGTCTCTGAAAGACCAATTTAAGGTTTGTCAAGTGTTCCTCTCGTGAATTTGACGCAATCAGAGTGTCGTCGAAATATATAAAACAGAAGTTCAATCCGAATAACACGGAGTACATAAGACGTTGGAACGATTGAGCTGCATTTCTCAGCCCGAATGTCATTCTGCAACACTCAAATAAACCGAATGGCGTTAATATTGCTGCCTTGAGTATATCATTCGGTGCGACTGGGATTTGATGGTACGCACGTACCAAATCAAGGGTTGTGAAAATCTTACACCCTGCTAGTTGGAATGAAAAATCCTGCAGATGTGGTATGGGATATCTGTCCGGATTGGTTACATTATTGAGAGCGCAATAATCGCCACATGGTCTGTATTCCCTGTTCTTACGAAATAAATGTAAAGGGCTAGACCAAGGACTACTGCTGCGACGACAAATGCCCCGTGCCATCATTTGTTCAAAATACTCTCTAGCAATTTTCAAGTTATCTGGTGAAAGACGTCAAACTTTACAAGCCACTGGTGGTCCGGGTGTTTCCAAAAAGTGCATTACTTTGTGCTTAACAGGCATCTCAACAGCTACGTCTGTTGTAATTCCGTCGGCTTCGGACAACAGTGCGCGAATGTCCGAGGGTACGTTTGACTTATCTAATATGGAAAGAGAAGTTTGTGATGAAAACGTTAAAGAACCTACCACAAATAATGAAGTAGCTGGATCGATGATTCGGCGTGCTTTAAGATCTACTAGTAAAAAATGCATGGTGTTTACAACCTTGAACACACTTGCGAGCCCGATCTTTGAAGCGTCTATGATAGAAACACTCGCCATTTATAAGCTGGGGTTCACGCGAACCTGAACGATAACGACTTTGGTGCGATTGTGATCTAGACGAACTACGAGCTCTAAATTTTCGATCTCGATACATCCTTTGTAAAAATGTCTGCTTCTATACCTTCAGATCGTTTGTATATTAATGCCGTGTTTCCTTTCTCGACTTCATCATTAATAATGTTGTACTTTCGATTTATATGTTCCGTGTGGGAGCTTTGCTTATTACTCACCGTCCAATCCAAAACTGTTGTTGATTTCTTGATGAAATCTAGTTCATCTAGTTCTTCTAATAAATTTGTCATAAAATTTATTTCGCATTGCGCATCGCACACCGCCATCAATTCTGCTTCCATTGTTGATAAAGTGACCATTCTTTGCTTTCCACTTTTCCAATTAACAAGAGATTCGCCTAGCTTTATGGTATATCCACTAAATGATTTACCATCAGCAGTAGTACACTATCCAGCATCCGCCGTTGCACTTAATGTCCATTTATGTCACTTAGTCTTAAACACATGTCTTTAGTTCCATTTAGGTAACGTAAAAATCTCTCGTGCGTGTTCCTCTCGACAAATATAGTATGGACCTTACAGCTTCTTGATACTGTTCTCTTGATATTTTAACGGAATCGTATCGGCGTCCTTCATTCCATATTTGTTAAAGATTTGTTCAATGTAACTGAACTGTGTAAGTAATATTTCTTCAACACCTTGCTTTATTTCTATTCCTAGAAGCACATCGGTGTTTATCTCCTTTATATTGATTTTAATTTTTATTTTGTTTATAAAATGATCGATAGTAGTATTGAAATCACGAACCTCTAAAAAATCGTCTACGTAACGTAAACCCCTACTATGATAAATTGTTCACCCTCCTTTCTAATATATACGCATGGATCAGCTTTAAGTCATCTAAATGCATCTTCCACCATTATTTGGTTCAGTTTTAAATACCAACATCATCCTGATTGTGATAAGCCATAAATGATCTTTTTTAGCAGAAGAACCCTATTCTTATCATAATTGTATCCTGGAGATTGTTTCATGTAAACAATTTCTGTCAGTTGAGCATTTAAATAAGCTGACTTATAACATCATAAAATTTTCTAATTGCCTTTTTCATTATGGAAATTGATAATAAAGTTCTTAAATTCTCGTACCTGATTTCTGGGCTGAATGACTCCTCATAATCATATCCTATTTCCGACCGCACCCAGCTGCAACTAATCTTGCTTTGTAAGTTTCCGCTGATTCATGTCTTTGCCTAATTTTAAAAACCCATCTACTTTTTAAAACTTTACTGTTTGTTGAACGTTCTACTTCTTTCCATACTCGTAAATTCCTCATATTTTTCAGTTCAGCCTCCATGGCGGTTAACCTTTTTTCCTTGTCCGGTGATTTAATTACATTTTCATATGTTCTCGGTTCTGATGCACTAATAAAATTTGCTACATAATCATTAAACTTACTAGGAGGTTGTCTTATTCTTTGTGGTCTTGGGTTATGATGATTATTTTTTGTTTCGAGATCCTGTGTTACAACCGGTTCCATTTCCAAGTTATCTAAACAAATATCATCATTCGAATTATTGTTATTTTGTTCTTCATTGAATGTTTGTCTTTCGGATGACTCAGGTTTACTTGTATTTGATAAGATATATTGTAATAAATTATGGTTGGTATGGGTTGTAGTCGTATCATTGCTCGTAGTTAATATTTCTTGGTTTGGTTCGTTGAACTTAACATCCAGTATTTCGTGTACCTTTTTCTCTGTACGCCATATATTCTGTATAACCCAATAAAATTCCTCTTTTTGCTCTTGATTGTAGTTTTGAGAAATTTGGTCTGTTAACTTTATAGTAGGCTGCTCCATAATTCCATCGGAGTTTTACTAATTTCTTTCTTAAATAATTGGTGTTATGTTATGGACGTAACAGCTTGTTGATACTGCTTCTCCCCAAAATTCTATCGGTAGATTTCCGTCTATCAGCAAGCATCTCGTTTTGTCCAATAATGTTCTATTAGCTCTTTCAGCTATACTATTACTGCGAGATGAATAGTACATCGTGTTTTCATGCTTAATGCCCTTCTTGTTGAAGTATATGCTTCCATTTTTGAATTTATGAATTCTGATCCATTATCTGATCTTATTATTTTAACATTCGTACTTAATTCATTTTCTCTTCGTTCGATTATATCATGTAGTTTCTGGTAAGTTTTGTCTTTGCTTTCTAAGAGTTCTACGAAGTATCTTCTAGAATATTGATGCACAACTAATATGTATCGTTTGTTTCCTAATGTGGCTGTTGACATAGGTCCACATAGATCGATAGATAATCTATCTAAAGGTTGAGAAATTTTCTCTTCATAAATTTGTGCATAAGTTGTTCGAATCATCTTTCCCAAGCCTCTGACCATATTCTTCACTTCTAATTCTTTTAAATAACTGTCATTTATGTATATGAACTAACCTTTTGTACCAAAGTTCGTAAGAACGTTCATCGGCCTTGAAATAAGATACTGTCCATTTTATTATAAGACAGTTTGATTTTGAACATATTTTCACTAAAACTTCCCCTGCATATTAAAGTGCCGTCTTCTGTGTAAATATGAACTCCTTCCTTGTCTAAAGTAACTGTGTTCCCCTTTTGAACTAGGCGTGGTATCGATAATAGATTTCCTCTTAACTTCGGTACTTGTAATACATTTTCAAACCGTAAATTGTTTTGTGTTGAAATTTCTGTTGCCCGAATGCAGCCTATTGAAACTGCCTTCAGCAACATTTATAATTTTTTCCTCATGAATTACATTATCCATCCATTTATTTGTTGATGTCATATAAGATGTACAAGCAGAATCTAGATACCATATTTGATTTTCTGTAGACTCAGTATTGTTAATAGCGAGAGCAAATTCATTCACCATCTCCTTTTTGTTTTGATTCTTCAACTGTATTTATTTGTTCCCTTTTATATGTCTTTTGTTGATTATTTTGCATATAACTTGGTTTGGAACTGGAAAGTACTGCTTTGGATTATGTATTAATATCGTATTCTATTAACTCACAAAAGCGGAACCTAGATCAAAAAATGTTAAACTCTTCATACTAGAAATTGATCTCAGTTCAGTTTTTTTTTAGAATTCAACATAGTTAAGGTTATTTTTAAACCAACAATCTTTCTGTAAATGTCGTATTCCTTAATGAAATATGCCGTAACGACCGGCTCCCGTTTCAAACAACGATCTGATCATCTTGCCGCCATGTATTACACAAAACTATTTTCTTTTATTTTTTAATAAAACAAAAGAATGTTTTATAAACTAAAGGGCTCGAATTATAAAGTATGTAATATAAAAATTTCACTACAATTGTTCCGTAATTCCTATTAAAGAGTCTTCTACATTATTGTATAATTCACAGTGTGCGGCGTCACGCTATGCATTTTCTTATATTTCCAATTTAGGCCCGATTGTATGAACGCGGATAGACGATATAACCTCGGATTTATCTTCGATTGCATTGTATGAACAAGAAAATAAATTCATGGATAGAGTTATATCCTCTGTTTCTATCTTCTTTTTTCGGTGGATAGAACAGAGGATACAAAATGTTGTTGTTGTTTTTTTTTTTGACATTTTAAAATGTTCACAGTTTGTTATCGTGTTATAATGACGATAACATTGATTAATTAATAATTATACTTAAGAGATAAGATGGAGTTAAATAATAATCCACCGATTAAACGTATGAAAAAGGAAAAATATGAAAATTTATTTTCAATTACATAAACGTCAAAGAAAAAAGTGTTACCATTCAAATAAAAACTGCTCTAGGTTAGGTTAGGTTAGGTTGAAGTGGCTGCTATCGCACACTTAGGCCAGCAATGGCCCGTTGTGATACCACAGGATCCCATCTCCCCATTACTCCCGTTGAAACCAACCAGAGCTATTTATATAGCGTAATAAATCTTGCACTCCACAGTCCGCGAGTTCCGAAAGGCTGTCCATACCGTACACACCCAAATACTTATGCCTTCTGTATGATAGCGCCGGACATGAGCATAGGAAGTGTTCCAAAGTCTCCTCCTCCTCTTCGTCCATGCAACTTCTACAAAAGTCATTCGTCTGTATCCCCAGCCTTCTCGCATGCTCCCCAAAAAGGCAGTGACCTGTCATTATCCCTACGACCAATCCTATTTCTTGTCTTCCCAGGGATATTAGTACCTTGGAGCGCCGCAAGTCCAGTTTTGGCCAAACTTGCTTTGCTACCCTGCACGTGAGAGTGTTGATCCACCTCTCATTTGTCAAGGCGATTGCCCTTTTACTGAGCGCCCATTTTAGCACTGCCATAGGCCTCCCCAGACCTACCATTTCCGGCTGCATCTGGAGAGTCGTACCGTACCTAGCTAGTTCGTCCGCCCTACAGTTCCCCGTGACGTCCGAGTGACCCGGGACCCAGATTATCTGGATGCTGAAATACTCGCTCATCTCGTTAAGAGATGATCGGCAATCCAGCGCCACCCGCGACTTCAGACAAACTGCCCCAAGTGACTTGATCGCTGCCTGACTGTCCACATAAATTGCGATATCCCTCCCGGATACCACATTATGCTTCAACCATGTCATGACTTGCCCGATCGCCACCACTTCAGCCTGGTACACGCTGCAGTAGTCAGGGAGACGAACAGAAATATTAACATTAAGTTTATCACAGAAGACTCCGGCTCCTACCTGATCGTCTAGCCTCGAGCCGTCCGTGAAAAATTGCACTGCCTCGTTTTCCAAGATTGATCCGTTTCTCCAGGATTCCCTTGAGGGAAAGATGGTACGGAAACCCTTATCGAAGCACAACGTTGGTGTGATATAATCCAGATTCGCCAGTTCTTCGCCAGCGAATCTACCTATCGTCGAGTGTCCCACCTGAAGACACTTCCATTGAGAGACAGCCAAGAGCCTCGTAGCCACGTTGGCTGCCATCTGTTTACCATAAAGGTCGATTGGAATAAGGTGGAACATAACCTCTAAAGCGCGTGTAGGTGTTGTCCTAAGCGCCCCGCTTATAAGCATACAGGCCGTCCTTTGCACCTTCTCCATCATACCTCTATAAGTTACCTTATCTAGAGCTGGCCACCAAACGCCCACCCCGTACATTAGCACAGGTCTTACCACGGCGGTATAGAGCCAGTATACCAGCTCCGGGTTCAAGCCCCATCTCTTACCTATAGCGTTTCTACACGAGTATAAGGCTACAATAGCCTTATTCACTCTTTCCAAAGTGTTAGGCTTCCAGCTGAGCTTACTATCAAAGATTATGCCCAGAAATCTCGCTCGGTCAGCAAAAACTAGTCCGCTGCCGTTTATGATAGGAGGGCTAACCACCGGAATTTTATATTTCCTAGTAAATAGTACCAGCTCTGTTTTGGACGGGTTAATCCCCAATCCACACTTGCTGGCCCATTTCGTAACGATCAGGAGTGCATTCTGCATAACATCCCTAATCGTATCTAGATATTTGCCTGAGACAGCTATCGCTACATCATCAGCATATGCTACAACCCCTATCCCCTCTCTCTCTAGTTCCAGCAGCAATCCATTAATCACTGCACTCCAGAGAATGGGGGACATTACACCTCCTTGTGGGGTTCCTCTAACCACCCGTCTTCTAATCTTGGACTCTCCCAGCTCCGAGGTAATAGTCCTGCTTACCAGCATCTGATTTATTAACCTACTTATAGAGCAGTCCACTTTCAAAAAAGACAATCCTTCCATGATCGCCTCCGTTTTTACATTATTAAAAGCACCCTCAATATCGAGAAATGCTACCATGCAAAACTCTTGCAAGTAAATTGATTTCTCAATTGTGCGTACTAGATCGTGCAGAGCTGTGTCCACCGACTTTCCCTTACAGTACGCATGCTGCGACATTGCCCAATTCCTGGGTTCAATTCTTGATCGAATAAACACATCTATCAACCTTTCCAGGGTTTTCAGCAGAAAGGATGATAGAGTTATAGGCCTCAAGTCCTTTGGACGAGCATGTGAGCTCTTTCCCGATTTCGGAATAAAGACTACTTTGATCTCTGTCCAATTCCTAGGAATATAGACTAGTTTCAAACATCCCCTGAAGATAACCTCTAGCCAGGGGATGATGGCTGCCGAGTTCTTTTGAATCTCTGCTGGTATAATCCGATCCGGGCCCGCCGACTTATAAGGCTTAAAACCCTGCAGCGCCCACCTGATCCGCTCTCTATCCAATATGCCCTCCATATCTATTGGAGGTGTTCCTCGATGAGCTCCAGGCTCCATCGAGTCATCAAAGCTTCCCGGAAAGTGGGTATCGATGAGAAGCTCCAACGATTCCGCACTTGAAGCTGTCCATGACCCGTCTGGTCTAATTAAGTAACTAGGACTAGTTGGGTTAGTAGATAGAATCTTCCTAAGGCGGGAAGTCTCAGAGACTTCTTCCATTCTACCACAAAAGAGTCTCCAAGATCCCCTCTGTGCCTTCCTCAATTC
Organism: Tipula helvola; assembly: GCA_963556165.1. Classification (NCBI taxonomy): domain Eukaryota; kingdom Metazoa; phylum Arthropoda; class Insecta; order Diptera; family Tipulidae; genus Tipula; species Tipula helvola. The sequence continues at coordinate 271,968,172 of OY744481.1, forward strand.
TTTTTTGTACTTTCTTAGGTCCTCCTTATAGGAGTCCCAGTCCCGTACATGCCTCGTGCTCTTTGCCTTATTAAAGGCTGTCCTACACGCCTTCCGAAAGGTCTCCAACTCCATGGACCACCATGCCGGTTTCTGCCTGCCCCTTGGCTTTATCAGGGGGCAAGAAGCATTAAAGGAAAGATTGCATGCTCTTGTGACAACATCCACAATGCAATTCAATTCTTCCACTGTCTCCGGCGGTCCGGGGACCTCCGGCAATAGTTCCTCCAACACCTCCCCATATTTCTCCCAGTTTGTCCTTCTAGGATTCCTGAAAGGCTTCTGGGTAACCGGGTGAATGTTAAGGTTATAAGTTATATATTGATGATCAGAGAATGAGTGCTCCTTCGCCACTCTCCATCCCCTAATCAACTGAAAAATAGTATCCGAGGCGAGGGTCACATCTAGAACCTCCTGCCGATTGCTAATGATAAATGTCGGTTCCTGCCCAACATTGCAGACTGAAAGGTTAGTATTTAATAAGTAATCAAAAAATAACTCACCCCTCTCATTAATATCAGTGCTCCCCCAAATTGTGTGATGCGCGTTTGCATCACATCCGAGTATCACACCAATCCTATTTTTCCTTGCTTCTCGGATCAGGTCCCCCAGGTTATCCGGCGGGATCTCCTTCTCCCGATCCATATACGCAGAGACCAGCCAAAACTTGTCTCTGCCAACCTCCATACTGATCGCAGTAACGTCACCACTACTGTATTGAGGAAGTAGAAAAATTTTTAAAGTATTTTTCACTAAAATGCAAGATCTTATCTTCTCAGAGTTACTTGAGTACAAAGTTGTATACCCTTTCACCTTAAGGCCACAGATCCTGTTTTTGTTAATCCAAGGTTCCTGGATTAACACTAGCTCCTCTCCTGATCTAGTCAGTCTGAGAACGAGAGCCGCCGAAGCAGCCTTCGTATGGTGAAGATTAATCTGCACAATATTAATCACCATGCATTATCTCACTTACCTCTTCATGCATTCCCTGTTTCAGGCTAATGCTACCTTCCTCCGGGGGGCCGCTAGTATCCGCCGTGTCACCCCCCATAATTGATGCTTCGCTGCCTTGAGAATCCCCAGCCTCTCTTCGTTCAGATTCCGACAGGGTGTCCCCATCGGATCCAAGCGAGAGAAGGCCGCCTCTCTCCAATAGCAGCTCCACGTCATCGTCTGTTATAACCCCATGCGCTTGCTAGACTGTCTGCCGCTGGGTCCGTCCGACGTCCACCTCCGGCCCGTCCTCCGAGCGCATGCCTACCTCATCTTTTTTAAAAACGTTGAGAGTGATCGACCCGAAACCGAAGCTGATCACCCCCTTTGTCTCTGCCAGGGGAGTAAGGGACTCCTTATTGAGCAGCATGATTGCCATTCTGAAGCCCCCTTTAGCCTCCTCCTGTTTGACAATCTTCCAATCTTTCGTTGGAAGATTTGGATTACTTGCCTGAATAATCTCAAGGATCTCTTCTGGCTTTTCTGGTTTGGTTGGTAACCAGACGCGGGCCCTTGGTCTACTCGGAATTTCTTCCTTTCGAACTGCCTCAAGCCTCGCGCCTTCCCATACCTCACCTACTTCGGCTATTGCCTTTTTATAAAGATCCACCGATCTTTGATCCGAGCACGCAGTTAACTTTACGCGCCCTTGATGCCATCCCGCATCTCTACAGAACGGAGGGGGTCCTGGATTTTCTCTCAGGACCTTGATGAAAATGGAGTTTAGTGCATTATACACTTCCCTCCACTTTCCTGCCGTGATGCTCCCATCTTCTTGACTTCTGTCAATTACCGCTAGCACCAGTACGTTCTCCTTTACTATTTCACTGAACAATTTCGGTTTTTCCTTTGGATCTCCCGATATCGCTCCAGTGACGGTCTTGGCTCGTTTGCTGTCGCCCCCTTCGAGCTCATCCTGAGACCTCGGCCTTTTAAGCACAAGGACCCTATCCGAGCTGTCGCGGCCGACAATCTCCCTCGCCCAAGCCACAGATTGCTTCTGTTCTACTGTAAGCTGCCCCTCAGGGGTTGCAGCCAGTTTATCCAGAATTTTATGCGCCGACCGTTTCTCCCTGTATCGTCGCTTTGCAGGAGGGATCCTTCCCGATCCCCCGCTCTCTTGCCTGGCATTGGTATCGCTGACTCCTGGCTTTGATGCCATGGTGCCACTTACCCCTGCCACTGATGAGGTAGCTCCACCTTTAAGGTAAGAGCCACTTTCTTCCTTCATTGTTTCCGGTTTTTCAAGGGTACCGGCTCCCTCATTTTTATTATTTAAATGATCCATAAAACTCCCACGAGTGTCGGAGAAATACTGGTCCACCTGCGCAGAGATCCGTATACGCAGGTAAGGCTAAATACAACTGGAGGTAGCCAGGAATCCAGAGGGCTCCGTTAACGACTGGGCTTTGTTAAATGGGCCCCCAGCCTAGCTGATCATCAGCACGGGTCGCATAACACCTTAATCCAGCCCATTGGCTCACCAAGCATCACATCCCAGCACCCCCGCCCCTATTCATCTTTCACCCAACCATTCACCCATCCATATGGATATCCCAAACCAATAGGACCCATTTCATCATTCAAGGGGGTAACCCGTTTAAAGGGGCCCCTCACTCACTACCTGGAGACCCCGGAAATGTGACGCTCAGTTTGCCTGTGGTTATTAGTTGATGGTTTTATGGCGCCATCAGTTCGCCATTCCATACCGGGCCGGGTATCATAGGCACTCAGAATTTATTAAACTGAGGTTAACCACTCCCCAGTTTCCTGAGACTCTCCTCCCAGCAGGGCAAAAAAAAAAAAAAAAAAAAAAAAAAAAAAAAAAAAAAAAAAAAACTGCTCTAAAACTGCAATAAAACAGAGAATAGAAAAATATTTTAAATTGTTCATACAATACGAAAAAAATAAAATTCTCGGATAAAGATATATCTGTACTCTCGGATTTTATTTTTTCTATCCTCGTTCATACAATCGGGCCTTAGATTCTCTAACTTTATAACTGAGTAGTCTGAGGGCATAGGTGTTGACCTGTTAACAAGAAACTTCGAATAGAAAATGTTTCGGGTTCGTTGCTCACTGACGTACTTATTAATTTTAATATTATTTTTTCCCATAACAGCATTTCATTGTTTCAATACGAATTGAAAAACATAAAATTTTGTATCGTAAGACGATGATTATAATATGTAACATGTAATAACACATTTTATTAAACTGTAATTAGGTTGGTACCGCAATAGTATATTGTATAACAAGTGAAGAAAACGAGTCATTGCAATACGAAAGTGAAATTTGCAGCCTGAGCGATAGCGAGGGCTGCACTCACTTGAGTATTGCAATGACTCATTTTCACGCGAGTTGCACACGCTATTTTTTCTACGATACAATAGCCCTGTAACATTTATATATAAGTAGAAACATAAAAAATTACAAACTTGTACGGATCAACACAAATTTATTAAACCATTAAAACATTTGGGTTTTCACAAATCGTGTAGCAATATTAAGAAATCGTTGTGCAATGAATTATTTCCACACGATTTTGGTAGGACGACGCAATGCCTCCTTTTCTCATATAATTTAAATTCAAAAATCATCATCGAAAGCATAGGTTACAGCACTATCGTAGAAAAATTGTTTTTCGATATTCAATTTTTTCCAATAAGCTTCCGGGTTCGATCCTCACCAAGGACGTTTTGTATTATTTTTTATTTTTTTATTTGTACTTTATAACGGCATTTCATTGCGGCATAACAAATTGAAAAATATATCTCCAAGCGAGAGCAGCTGAGAATTTTGAATGAAGCGACGACAATTTCCTATCATTTTGGCTTTTGCAATAATGATTAAGAAGGCTCAGGGACAATCGTTCGATAATGTTGGGTGGTTTGTACCAGAATCTGTTTTTGCTTATGGCCAGCTTTATGTAGCTTTAACGTGGGTACGAAATCACGAGAACCTTAGAGTGCTGATCAACAACTCATTCTACCAAGGCGCAATATTACCCGTACTTTTACACGAAACGTTGTGATAAAAGAATTTATAATTAATATTAAATTGTCTTATTTCGTATTCTTCTAGAAATAAGCATTTTACTTTTCAGGCTATATTGAGTTTTCAGAAACTACCGTCAGTTTTGACGGGCAATTATTAGTATTAAATAATTTAATCCCATATAATTTAAAACCAGTGAGATTTCGTATTAGTTATCATGTAAAACCTTTTTTTTTTTAAGTCTTCCACTCTTAAAAATGACAAAACTAAAGTAATAAAAATGGATGTATATGCGAAATACATAACATAAAAATATATTTTTGCTTACCTACTCAATTACTAAAAGAGGCAGCAAAATATGCTCACAAATAATATCTTTGACCGTAAAAAAATAAACACATCGCAGTTGTTGTAACAAAACATATAAAAATGTAACCGATACATCTATATTCTGAAAAAAATAATACATGATACAAAGAATTAATAAGGTATGATCAATAGATGTAATTACGTCATCCGGTGGTAAACATTTGTTTTTTAGTTTTTGTTATTTCTCTATTTTATTTTGTTTTTAGCACGTCATTCGGTGGTATCGTGGTGCTGCATCGAATGACGTGCTAAAAATCAAAACAAATTAGAGAAATTTGTACAAAAAACAAAACTAAAAAACAAATTTTTGTCACCGGATGACGTAATTACATCTATTGATTATACCTTATTAATTCTTTGTATGTATCATGAAAATAATAAACTACATACACATTTATTAGTATGTACATATTTTCATTTTATTTAAATCATTTTACGTTAAGAAATAAATTCAATGGTATCAAATAGACATCAAAGATGCATCATTTATGAATGAGCAAAAAAAATCATGAATATTTTAAAACGCAAATATGGAAAATTTAAATATTCCCGATTCATCGTTTTTCTATGATCTTCGTCAAAAATATAATCACATCATTTTGCTTCTCTGAGAGGGATCAACAAAACATCACACAAATCAACAAAATAAAAGATTAATACAAATGTCAAATCTTAGATTTTTTTTTTGTGTTTTGTTTCAACGCGATGAAAAAAAAATCAGAAGAAATTGAGAATTTAAAAATCATGAATACAAAATTAATGCATCACGAAAATTACGATTTTAATTTTTTGTGAATATTGCGTATTTCCTTTTATGAAAAAAAAAAATCTATCCAATCTACCGTATTTTTCTAGAAACAATTTTCACGAATAAATCCATCCAACATTCCGTTATTTGTAATTCATTGACTTTAACCATAATTTTTAATAAAATTTATGTTTACGAGTTCGCAACAATTCTGTGGTTTTATGTAGGACACAGAAGAGTTCCTGAAATTTGAAAATAAACTATGAACTGATGGAAGAGAGAAATTTTTTTAGTACACATCTAGTAGTTCAGTTCTATTTATTTTCCAAATGTCAAAAAATCTTGACAAAAATCCATTATGTTAAAAATTGGAAAAGAGAAGAAGATATACAATTACTGTCAATTCTAATAGTTCAAACACAGTTCGTCCAAGTCATTGATAGTCATATCAGTGAATCATTCTTCATCGATTAATAGGTTCCCTGCTTGTGTACCACCGGTATACCACACTAAATAATACAACAAGCAGCCAGTGGTCAGCGGTGTACCATGCAATAAAATACAGTCACCGGTCATTGGACCACCAGTATAGCGGTGGTACACTGGCCGTTAGTACTATTATAAAGAGTTACATACCAGTAGCATCCTGGCATCTGTAAATAATATTAAGCGTAATATACCGGTGGTCACTGGCCGCTTGTTGTATTATTTAGTGTGGTATACCGGTGGTGTACTGGCAGGGAACCTGTTAATTGTACCATTTGCAAAATTTGACCTTGTAGTTCATTTTTAATGGGTGGTATGAGATTTGCTTCGAGAACCGCAGCGGACCATAAGGCTTTCCATCACGCATTGAGTGTGGACGACTTCAAATCTTTCATTGATAAAGTAATGATGACCGAACATTTCATGAAAATTCTTTCCAAACTTTGGACTCCGACATATTTGTATCAGATTCCAACAAAAATTGATTTTTAAATTATTGACAATTATTGAGGTATAAAATTCTGTACTAACAAAAACAGCAAAAATTTCCCAGTATTTTTCCCTATATTAATCACGATCTCGAGCAGAATAGAAAAACACAGCCACTGTCTAGTTACATTTCATAAATACCATTTTAGTACTAATAGAAAATTTTACGGTTATAGCACAGAATATACAGAACAATATCTTCTATTGCGCTTTTGGCCTAAGCTGGTGAACAAATATTTGTGTAATTGTTTTTTTCGAATGATTTTTATTTAGAAAAGATAGAAAAATCATTTTATATGCAATCAATGAAACAAAAAAAAAATACAAAAATGTTTGTACCCATCTCTTTGTTTTGATAAATAAAAATCAGTACAATTTTAAAACGAAAGAGAAATCTTGACACTTTATAATGTACTTAATGTCCGATTTAGAGGTACCAACATTGTTTTCCCAACAAAAAATGAAGATATTAGTACATTATGATTTTCATTTGTAAGACAAGAACAAAAATATATACATACCAACAAAAATTTTGTTGAATTTTTTTCCAATTGTTACTATAAATTACTTTACCATTTGTTACTATAAAAATAAATTTGACTATAAAATATACTTGGCCCGAGTATATTTTTGATATTTTATAGCAACAAACACAATAAAAATGGCGATTTGTGAAATTTCTATAGCGCTTTATTATATGTTACTAAAATTTTAATAATAAAATAAAATTTACGTTCGAATTTTTTTCATTTTACCTGAAAAAACCATAATTTTGATAAATAAACTAGTATCAGCGCCGTATTTATCAAAAATTATCTTGCCGATTTTATACCGCCAAAAAATTATGGCACGACCGCCATTGTTCTTTTATATTTGTCTCTTTTTATCGCATGTACATTTTTTTGTGTTGCGTGTAGCTCTAAGTGACAACAAAAAAATTGTTGGAAACAAATGTTGGTACATCTAAATTGGACATAAAAGAGATAGACGTTCGTGAATAATTTTTGATTTTGGTCTTGTTAGCTTTGCGAAACTTTAAAATCATATCAAACAAATAACAAAAAGAAAACTTGCAACTCGCATAAGGTTGTGTATGTGTTTGTGTAGCATTTCTAATTTATTTGCATAATTTCCTATCCCGTATTGGTCCTTTGTTTATTTTTGATTTGATTTTAAAGTTTCGCAAAGCTAGCAAGACCAAAATCAAAAATTATTCACGAACGTCTATCTCTTTTATGTACATTATAAAGTGTAAAGATTTCTCTTTTCTTTTAAAATTGTACTGATTTTTATTTATCAATAGAAAGAGGTGGGTACAAACATTTCTGTAATTTTTTTTGTTTCATTGATTGCATATAAAATGATTTTTCTATCTTTTCTAAATAAAAATCATTCGAAAAAAACAATGACAAAAATATTTGTTCACCAGCTTAGGCCAAAAGCGCAATAGAAGATATTGTTCTGTTTATATATATTCTGTGGTTATAGAGCGAATTTACATTTTGTGGATTGGGGCCTTAATTATAATCAATTCAAATTTCAATTTCACCTGCTTGCGTTTTAGCAATTGAAAAGTTCCTGATAAATAATTTAAAAACAACAAGCGAGTTCACCCTCAACTCGCAAAAGATTTATGTGAAATTTTTTTTGTATAAATATCTATTGAATCATTTCAATCCATTTCGATAAGGCTCAGAAACCCCTCCTTAAAGACGGATGTTGTTCGCTCAGTATTTAAACTAAATTACATTTTTGGTTCAAAAAGTCAATAAGTTATTCTATTTTGGATTTGGAGCACCAACTTTACTGACGTTAATTGAGCATGAGCAAAGTACAGTTCTGTTAAATTAATCACTTGAACCTGCCATGTACGCTTTAAAATATACCATACTCATACACAGTAGTCTTCATCTCAGTAACAAAGTAAAATCGCATCGCTTTATCACTGATCAGGAGGGGGCCTATTATGAACTTGATGCGAAGCGGATCGCATTTCGCATTTTTTGCGATTCAACGAAAAAGCTTATTTTCAATTCAATTTTATTTTTGAAAAATCCGCCGTCTTTTTCCATAATTTGGTGCATCATTCGACACTGAGCGGTTTAAATGCGAAAAGGTTGTTTTATAATACAAAAATGCGTAATCGCATGAAAATGCGAAATGCGATCCGATTCGCATCAAATTCATAATAGGCCCCCTGTTTAAAGTAAATTAAATAGAGCGATTATATTTGGGCGCAATTTTGACTGTAAAATCATTACAATTGGAAAGGCAGTAGCGCGAAACCCCCCATAACCAAACTCACCAACAGTATGAGCTTGGGCAATACTAATAAGAAAGCATACCGAACCGATTAAACAATTTTAAATTATTATTCTATTATGTATCTATCAATGTATATGTGCAATTTTCACAGCTCGTTATTTCCATATTTAATTTTTTTACACTACACAAGCATAATTTGTGGTCCTTTTGGTCGTGTATAATTTTCATTTTCAAAAACACTTCCCTCCCAACAAAAAAATGTATACGTCAACTACGTAACATAAAAATTACGTTTACGTACATTTTTTTAAAGCTACAGCACTGCCTCTCGTGAGTGATAAAAAAGGCAGCCATATTTATATACGTAAAAAAATGACAACCATTTTTGCTTTTGCTTTTCTCGCTGTAGTACGTAAAAAATTTAATTGTGGCGTCTATTTTGATGCCGCTGAAATTCATACAAATTTTTAATATTTTAAGTGGGTGATTATAGTAAATTTTTGAAGTTTTGATAATAGACTTTTTAATATTAATAATTGATTAAGTATTTTATTAGTAATTAAATAGTTTTTTTATTTGGTTTTATTATGCATATTTAGCGTATTAAACAAATTGGTAATAGTAAAAAAAATAATTTTTGAATGTGCAGGCTACTGTTCATTATATCAACGCTTGGGTGTAACAGAATTGAACTGTTTTGCTATAACTTTTACGAATCGCAAATGAGTATCAAATATGTTACATAATTGCTATTCGTAAAAGTTACACAGAAACTGTTCAATTATGTTACGCCTAAGCGAATAAAAAATGTAACATTTATTTGTTTCATTTCTCTTGTGACAAATGTTTCGGTTACGTATCATTTCTATTACACAAATACGTTACGTTTACGAAGACTTTAGTATTAGGATGCCTTCCTAAATGTTACGTTTATGTTACGCTATGTTTGAAGGGTTGCTGCTGCGGCCATATGTATATAGCAGATATTTTTACAACAAAATAAATTAAAGTAGGCGGTTTTTTTTAGATTTTTTTTTGTATTCGGCTCACGATGTTTTTGAAATGCCGGATGATGTTGTATATTGCATGTGTATGAGTAGATTTTGCATTGATTTTACGTTTTATTTATTTTTTGTTCTTGTCGATATTCACACATACTTGCAATATTTTTTGTTCGGCATTTTTGTTTCCGTAACCCGATTTCTATACAATTTTTTACTTACTCCTGCCGCTAAAGATGTTTTCACATCAAAAAATCTAATTATACATAGATTGTGAATAGAGATTTATTTAAGATCAAGTTGCTTAAAATATTTTTGAATTATAGGGTTACGAAATTAAAATTTAGAAAAACGTAATTTTAAACTTGAATTCTCTTCAATAATAACTCATTAAGTTCGAGATTTAAGCGGTCGATATTTCCGAAGACAATATTTCAAAATTCGATATTTTAAATTCAAGAAAATTTTTTTAAATCCAAATTTTGTCTAATTGGATATTTTGGTTGGCTAGATTTCAAGGCTATTCCATCAACATAACATTAATAATGTTGTTAGTCAACATTTTTGAGGCTATTTGCATTGATATTTTTCAAAATTATTCTAGAACTCTAATGCTGTGTTTCTTATTTAAATCCGTGAGCGCTCATTAGGGGAATATGTAATATGATGAGTGAGGTTTTTTTCTCGCTCGTTTGAGTAACCATTTGTGTCGTTGTATTCAATATATATAATTATGTTTAACTTAATATTAATTTAAATTGTGTTTATTTTGTATTTAAGATTCTTCTTTAGTGTTAGTTACGTAAACAACTGTAAATGTACCTGCTAGTAAAAAATTACTCTACAGGGAATAATTTATTTATCTTATTGGATTATCTAAAAAATCTTTTTTGTTGTAAAATGAATAAATTCGGTGCTAATAAATGATTGATTGAAAAAAAAAAAATTTGAAATCTGAAATCAGATCGATCTGAAATAAGAAACAGGTTTCAGATTGAGCAGATCAAAAAAATTATCAACCGTCAGAGTAAACAAAGCGGGCAGATACATATTTAATAATTGTGCAGATTAACATTAAGTGATTATTTAAATCGTTTAGTAATTGGGACAATTGATGCATGCTACTTTAAAATATTGGCACCAAAGCAATACCATTCATTCTGTTTTGTTGCATTTTAGGTATTTTTAATTTTTTAATGACCGCAAACAGTTTATAAACTGCTACGTAGGCGAAGTAGGGTTAGCACATGATGCATCTGTGTGGAACAGGTCACCTATTTACAGGAATCTGTCCAATGTGACTAAACAAATTGGACAAGGGCTCCACCTTATTAGTGACAGCGCATATCCATTGATGGAATTTTTGCTAACACCTTTTAAAAATACTGGGTATTTAACCGATAGCCAAAAAAGTATTAATCGATGTTTAGCGAAAAATAGAGTATATGAGCACACATTCAGAATAATGAAGTATCTGTTTATGTGTTTAAAGTTGATCGAGAATCAAAGAGTGGACTTTATAGTCATAATTATTATGTCGTGTTGCATTCTGAATAAGGTGAGCATTAATTTCAATGACGATATTGAGATATAAAGCGTTAATTTGGGAGAAGAAAACTCAACACCTCGAAATGAGCTAGCCGAATCGTCGGGTTCAAATAAAGGCAAATAATTTGCAACTCTTTATAAATAAACGAAAAAATAAAACTATTGAAATTCCTTTTAAATAATTCATAAATTATCACACCGTCGATCTAACACCGCCAATGTCGGCAATTTGAGTTACCTGAAGTTAGCTATACTAAAATCAATCTGAGAAATCGGAATATTTTTGCAAATCGATAAAATCGATCTAACTAATCTGAAAAAAATATATACACTACTCCAAAAAATTAAAGGAACACTAATATTTTTCAATTTTTTTAGTGTTTTTTGAAGAGCTGTATCTTAGTAAAATACGGTCGTACAGAGATGAAAAGAAAAACATTTTAAAGCTTCAAATCTCTAGTTTTGAGACTTTTGAACGGAAAATTTTTGTGAGATACCGTTATCACGCAATCATAAGAAAGAGCGCGAAGAAAAAAAATTCGAACTTTTTTTTTTTTTTTGTAAGGTGCCATGGGCTCGGGAAATTTTTTTAAAGTTAAACCAATGCATAGGTCGGTTAGCCTGTTAATTAGGCGTAAACTTAATTTCATTCTGGTCTCTCTATGTCAACTTTTTGCTGAGATATCTGACTTTGCATCAAAAAAGATCCTTTTACCTTTGATCATCGATATCTCAGCAACCAATGACTGCACAGTAAACTTTAGGGCAGCCTTAAAAACTTCAGTAAATTTCCTACAAGACCCTTTAATGATTAGTGGAGAACAAATTTTTTTTTCACCCTCAATACTGATTTGAAAAAAGTACAAAAAAGCGACTTTTTAGGTTGTCTTAATAAATCTACCGTTACTTTACCGTTATTGATGAAAAGACTAATGTTGCCAGGTCATTTTACAGTTTAATGTATTCCTAATAGCCCTATATTATTTTAAAATTGATCCATCCAACCGTTTTTTCGGACTGATCAAAGTTTTACAAAACAATTAAAGGAACAAGGATTCATCAAAATAAAAAACGACTTTTTTCACATTTTGCGTTAGATATTTGTTAACCCTTAACGATCGTACGATTTTTTTTTTGTAATACTCGCCGATAAGAGACGGTAGAAAATTAAATAAAGTTCTGCAATATCACCAATTATTATGGAACATGGCCATTTCTCATCTGATTTTAGTGAAATTTGGTATGCGTTATTGAAATGGGATTCTAAAACGATTCGTGGATGAAGTTCTGGAAAATGGCCAACTAGGAAGGAACTTGGCCATTTATTAAACGATTTTGATGAAATTTGGTATGCGCGATGGAAATGGGATTCTAAAATGATTTTTGGATAAAGTTCTGGAATATGGCCAACTAGGTAGGAACTTGGCCATTTCTTATCCGATTTTGATAAAATTCAGCATGTACGATGGAAATGGGATTCTAAACTGATTTTTGGATAAAGTTCTGGAATATGGCCAACTAAGAAGGAACTTGGCCATTTCTTATCCGATTTTGATGAAATTTGGTATGCGCGATGGAAATGGGATTCTAAACTGATTTTTGGATGTAGTTCTGGTATATGGCCAATTAGGAAGGAAATTGGCCATTTCTTATCCAATTTTGATGAAATTTGGTATAAGCGATGGAAATGGGATTCTAAAATGATTTTTGGATAAAGTCCTGGAATATGGCCAACTAGGATGGAACTTGGCCATTTCTTATCCGATTTTGATGAAATTTAGTATGTACGATGGAAATGGGATTCTAAAATGATTTGTGGATGTAGTTCTGGAAAATGGCCAACTAGGAAGGAAATTGGCCATTTCTTATCCAATTTTGATGAAATTTGGTATAAGCGATGGAAATGGTATTCTAAACTGATTTTTGGATAAAGTTCTGGAATATGGCCAACTGGGATGGAACTTGGCTATTTCTTATCCGATTTTGATGAAATTTGGTGTTCGCGATGGAAATGGGATTCTATAATGAATTTTAGCTAAAGTTCTGGAATATGTCCAATTAGGATGGAATTTGGCCATTTCTTAAAGGATTTTGATGAAATTCAGCATTTGTAATGAAAATTGGGTTTTAAAATTATGTTTAGATGCAATTTTGGAATAAGCCGTATTAGGATGGATTTGGTATGCGTTATTGAAATGGGATTCTAAAACGATTCGTGGATGAAGTTCTGGAAAATGGCCAACTAGGAAGGAACTTGGCCATTTATTAAACGATTTTGATGAAATTTGGTATGCGCGATGGAAATGGGATTCTAAAATGATTTTTGGATAAAGTTCTGGAATATGGCCAACTAGGTAGGAACTTGACCATTTCTTATCCGATTTTGATAAAATTCAGCATGTACGATGGAAATGGGATTCTAAACTGATTTTTGGATAAAGTTCTGGAATATGGCCAACTAAGAAGGAACTTGGCCATTTCTTATCCGATTTTGATGAAATTTAGTATGCGCGATGGAAATGGGATTCTAAACTGATTTTTGGATGTAGTTCTGGTATATGGCCAACTAGGAAGGAAATTGGCCATTTCTTATCCAATTTTGATGAAATTTGGTATAAGCGATGGAAATGGGATTCTAAAATGATTTTTGGATAAAGTCCTGGAATATGGCCAACTAGGATGGAACTTGGCCATTTCTTATCCGATTTTGATGAAATTTAGTATGTACGATGGAAATGGGATTCTAAAATGATTTGTGGATGTAGTTCTGGAAAATGGCCAACTAGGAAGGAAATTGGCCATTTCTTATCCAATTTTGATGAAATTTGGTATAAGCGATGGAAATGGTATTCTAAACTGATTTTTGGATAAAGTTCTGGAATATGGCCAACTGGGATGGAACTTGGCTATTTCTTATCCGATTTTGATGAAATTTGGTGTTCGCGATGGAAATGGGATTCTATAATGAATTTTAGCTAAAGTTCTGGAATATGTCCAATTAGGATGGAATTTGGCCATTTCTTAAAGGATTTTGATGAAATTCAGCATTTGTAATGAAAATTGGGTTTTAAAATTATGTTTAGATGCAATTTTGGAATAAGCCGTATTAGGATGGAACTTGGCCATTTTTTATAGAAATAAAACTCTAAAATTATTTTTGGTTAAAGTTATATGTTAAAGTTGGAAGGCGCTTGCCTATTCCTTAAACGAATAAAAGAAATTCGATATGTGCTTTAAAAGTGAAAAACTCGTTATTCCATGTATTTAATGATTTATTTTATCAATAATTTAAGAATCTCATTTTCATCGTGAATGCTGAAATTCATAAAAATAGGATACAAAACATCCAAGTTCCATGACAATTGGCCAAATTCTGGAACTTTATCCAAAAATCAGTTTAGAATCCAATTTCTAAAGCACGTGCTGAATTTCATCAATATCGGATAAGAAATGGCCAATTTCCTTCCTAGTTGGCCATATACCAGAACTACATCCACAAATCATTTTAGAATCCCATTTCCATCGTACATATTAAATTTCATCAAAATCGGATAAGAAATGGCTAAGTTCCATACTAGTTGGCCATATTCCAGAACTTTATCCAAAAATAATTTTAGAATCCCATTTCCATCGCTTATACCAAATTTCATCAAAATCGGATAAGAAATGGGCAAGTTCCTTCCTAGTTGGCCATTTTCCAGAATTTCATCCAAAAATCAGTTTAGAATCCCATTTCCATCGCGCATGCCAAATTTCATCAAAATCGGATAAGAAATGGCCAAGTTCCTTCTTAGTTGGCCATTTTCCAGAACTTTATCCAAAAATCAGTTTAGAATCCCATTTCCATCGCGCATACCAAATTTCATCAAAATCGGTTAATAAATGGCCAAGTTCCTTCCTAGTTGGCCATTTTCCAGAACTTCATCCACGAATCGTTTTAGAATCCCATTTCAATAACGCATACCAAATTTCACTAAAATCAGATGAGAAATAGCCATGTTCCATAATAATTGGTCATATTGCAGAACTTTATTTAATTTTCTATCGTCTCTTATCGGCGAGTATTACAAAAAAAAATCGTACGATCGTTAAGGGTTAACAAGTAACTAACGCAAAATGTGAAAAAAGTCGTTTTTTATTTTGACGAATACTTGTTCCTTTAATTGTTTTGTAAAACTTTGATCAATCTGTCCGAAAAAACGGTTGGATGGATCAATTTGAAAATAATACAGGGCTATTAGGAGTACATTAAACTGTAAAATGACCTGGCAACATTAGTCTTTTCATCAATAACGGTAAAGTAACGGTAGATTTATTAAGACAACCTAAAAAGTCGTTTTTTTGTACTTTTTTCAAATCAGTATTGAGGGTGAAAAAAAAATTTGTTCTCCACTAATCATTAAAGAGTCTTGTAGGAAATTTACTGAAGTTTTTAAGGCTGCCCTAAAGTTTACTGTGCAGTCATTGGTTGCTGAGATATCGATGATCAAAGGCAAAAGGATCTTTTTTGATTCAAAGTCAGATATCTCAGCAAAAAGTTGACATAGAGAGACCAGAATGAAATTAAATTTACGCCTAATTAACAGGCTAACCGACCTATGCATTGATTTAATTAACTTTAAAAAAATTTCCCGAGCCCATGGCACCTTACAAAAAAAAAAAAAAAAGTTCGAATTTTTTTTCTTCGCGCTCTTTCTTATGATTGCGTGATAACGGTATCTCACAAAAATTTTCCGTTCAAAAGTCTCAAAACTAGAGATTTGAAGCTTTAAAATGTTTTTCTTTTCATCTCTGTACGACCGTATTTTACTAAGATACAGCTCTTCAAAAAACACTAAAAAAATTGAAAAATATTAGTGTTCCTTTAATTTTTTGGAGTAGTGTAGTATAGTTCGATTCCCGGCGGGTGATGAAAAAATCACGGCTGGTTGTAAGGATCAATGAATTATTCACTCATTATCCGTTGAAAAATGATTACGAAACTTCACAATGAAGCGGCCAAATCCCTCTATGGGATGTAGCGCCAGCGAAAAAAAAAAAAACAAAATTGATCAGATCGATCTGAGCGAAAATAAGAAACAGATTTTTAGTACTCAGATCGATCAGACCGATTAGATCGGAAATAAGAAATACAACATAAGATTATTCGAACTTTTCAATATCATTTGAGTCTATTGGAGTTTCTCGCTTTTACTCGAAATTTGCTAGACATGACTTGCGTGATGTTACAGAATAGCGATCTATAGATATTTTCGATATTTTCTTTGACATCTTAAGCTTTTTAAATTTATTATTCGAGTTAAGGTTGGAGTTGAATTACGAGTAAGCATAGCAGTCAATTAAATTATCTTACCGAGAAGATATTGACGTAAATAGTGTTGGGTAGCTGTATTTGTTCTATGATTTTATGTTTATCCGAGTTTTGCCTGACTATCCGAAATTTTATGTGAATAAATATCGAGATTCTTCTAGAGAGAGGTCCAAGATTATACGAACTTTCTGAGGATACTCGTGTTTCTCGATATTCCTTAATTTGCAAGGAGCTATTTTTGTATCTTGTTACAGAATTAGTGGTTTACCGAGAATTTTGTTTTTAATCCTCCCACGTAGCGTAGCGTCGTTGAATTAAATATAGATAACATTTTTCTAGGATATTTTAGATTTGACGATCCCCTCGATTTGACGATCCCCACATTTGGCTGTTGCGTTTCGAGATTATTCGATACTTTCAAGGTTATTGTTGAAGATGATTCGTTGATGCTACTCGCTTGATGTTATAGATTATTCAAAATTGTTAAAGATGCTTCAAGATTCTTCGAGAGTATTTCAAATTTAAAAAATATTTAGCTAATTTCGAATTTATTTAGCTTTGTTTAAGCTGACTTAAGATAAACTTTTAAAACTGTGTTCATCGGGTATCAAGTTGAAAATTCTAGAAAATGAACCGATTTCAAAATAAAGCCAAAGTTGTGTTGTAAAAAAATTAAAAAAAAAAAATTTGTTTTTAAACTCTACCGCATTTTCTCATATGCTATATTCTCCATTGCCTGCCCAATTGAAATTGTTTTTTTCTCTATAGAATAGGGCTTTGTCAGCACAATTTGAAGCGCGACAAAAGCATGATACGCAGTTTACCTTTCCTATAGGTAACCACTTAGGGCCTGCTCGAATACTGTGGTAACAATTTCCCTATTAAAGTTTTTGACGTAAAACACACCATAAAATGCACCCTTTCAAATTACCACAGTCTTACACCATGGTAGAATTTGAAGGAAAGGAAAGAATTAATGTTCGTTTGGATTTAAATTGTATAATACTATAATTAAGATTTTAAAAAATTTAATTTAAATGAATTAATATTATATACAAAGATAATAAAAATCTAAACTAAATAAATGTATTTTATTTAGTAACCCGCCATAAAATCTAGTTTATGTACATACATACTAGTGGCTTTCCAATCGACCATCGCAATTAACTAAAGTAAATCTAGCAAAGACATGAACCATATAAGTGCTTTTAAGTACTTGCGGTGATCGATTGGAAAGCAACTATCATTACTGTAACTGTTGCTCTGACCTTTCGCATTAGTTATTAATAGACGACCTTTCGCGCATCCCCAGATGGCGGATATGGGGAATCCCACCGACTTGTCGGCGGGAATATGGGAAATAAAATACCAATCGCGAACCAAAACTAGTTAAGGGTGGTTCCCTGAATATAATAACCACTATGGGGGCTCGAATCGAGAAAACATTACGGCGCAGGGAAACGGATACCCAGTACCGGCGACTTTAAAGGGTAAGCAAGCGGGCCGAAATACTTCAGAGGTGATGAACTCTGAAAACCAATTTAGAAGAAGCCATAATATGAAGATCACCAACAAGACTATATGCAATGCACAAATCAGAGAGATTTATTACCTCAGGTGCTACTCCAGTCAGCCGACTGGATAATCTACCCTCTTCGAAGGCTGGCCCTATGGATTCTGTGGAGAGCCAAATATTGCATGAGCAGCTGGAAAATGGAAAATATGGATCTCTTGGGGAGGCTTTAGAAAATGGAGCAATCATGTGCCAAGCTTGGAAGTTGAGTATTTAAAGCGAGAAAAGGAACTTCTAAAAATGAATCAGGATGCTAAAGAACATAGCGAATTAGAGAGTATTGAACCAGAGAAATTCAACTATTTCCCTGATGAGGTTGAATTAGAATGGTAGACTGAGTGGATCCTAAAGAAGAAAAAACAGTCCAGGAAGGGGAAAGAAAAGAAAAGCTGAATCGTCACCTGAGGTTGATCAACTAAATCGTAGTGAAACTACAAGTACCGATCCGAAAGTTGTCCAACCCGAGGTCAATCAACCAAATGGTAGTAAATCTACCAAGATCATTGCACCAAAACTGGTGCAACCGGAAGAAAATCCACCCCACCAATAAATATTGTGGGCGTAACCCGTTACCCAAAAATTCAGTCACTGATGAAATCGGTTACTGACAAAGAGTATAAGGTAACAGCGCTAAACAATGACGTTTGGAAAATTAATACTCTGGATCCAGATTCTTATAGAACCTTATCTATAAAGCAGAATGCTGAAAAGTATCAGTGGTTTACCTATGAGGGCAAACAGGCTCGACCTATAAAAGTTATGGTAAGAGTTTTGCATCACACTTGCTCAAGCAAAGAAATAATAGAAGACTTACAAAATAAAGGCCTTAAAATACTAGATGCTGTGAATATTGTTAAAAAAGAGAGAACAGAAAACCACGAAGGAAACCAAACTTTCAGTAAAAGAGGACTCTATCTTTTTATGCTGGTATTTGTTAGCATAGAGAATGTTCAAAACATTTATGGTATAAAAGGAATTCTTCACATGCAAGAAATGTCAGGGATTTAATCACACCCAAATATATTGAGCCGGGATCCTAGATGTGTAAATTGCTCAGGTAAACATATTACCCAGGCACGTACAATAGGGAGAGATGTGCCAGCTTAGTGCATAAACTGTAAAAGTCAACATCCGGCCAATTATCGAGGCTGTGAGATTGCTAAACAACTACAAAAATTAAGAGATAAAACACGAAATCAACCGTTAAATCTTGAAATTCGAAGGATTCAAACTTCAAATCAGATGGATCAAAATCCACAATCAAGCAACATAGGGCAAAGAAGAACATTTGCTCAGGTAGTGAAAGGCTCGGGTTCAACCAAATATAAGGGCTTTGAAAATAATCGAATTATGGAAAACATTATGAACAGCATCGAAGCTATTACAAAGTGGCTAGATGACCAAAGTAATCTGAACAACATAATATTTGATCAACTGAAGAAAATGCAACTCCCACAACGCAATCCGATAAAAAATGTTAAGTAAGAACACAACTTTCAGAATAGCAATCTGGAATGCGAATGGGCTAATGCAACATATTCCAGTAATGGAAATATTTTTAAATACACAAAAAATCGACATTTTCCTAATATCCGAAAGCCATTTTGTTTAATATTCGTTTGTTAAAATCCGGGGTTATAACCTATATCATTCCATTCATCCAGCGGAAAGAGCAAGAGGTGGTTCGGCATTATTAATAAAAGAAAATATAAAACACCATGTAGAAACAGAAATCGAAGAAGAAACATTGCAAGTCACTACTGTAAGGATTCACGTTAAACACAGACAGCTTACTGTCTCCGCAATATACTGTCCTCCACGGCATAACTTGAAAAGGGAGGACTACATTAAACTATTTAAATCGCTAGGACGTGATTTTATTATTGTAGGTGACTTCGAAATGGTAAAGAATTGTTTCAAGCAGGGCAGACATCAAAATGTGAATTTTGTGACCTAGTAGACATTTATGTAGCAAGAGGTGTATCTCAGAACTACATTCACATTGAAAACAGCAATTCTCTGGTATCGGATCACTCACCGGTTATCATGACAGCCAGTGAAACGGTAATTCAATGGGAAACAGCGTCCAGATTAACAAATTCAAAAACAAACTGGTATTGGGATCTCTCTCATGAATTAATGGAGGACAAAATCAATCTCCAGATACCGATAAGAAATTCTTCTACAGTTGGAAGAAGAATTGGAACAACTCAATGAAATAATTCACTATACTGCGTTGGCAAACACCCCCATTTTACAAAATAAGAAGACGATTAACATATCCTACCCAATGGAAGTTAGAGAGTTGGTAAAACCTGGCAAATTAATCGAACATCAGAGAACAAAACAATTCTTAACAATTGATGCAACAGTCTCAAATCAAGTTAAAAATGAATCAATCAACAGATATCTAGTTAGCCTAACTGATGAACAAATTCTGATTACTCACTGTGGAAGGCGACGAAGGGGCTCAAAAGACCTAAAATGCAAGTGTCTCTACTTAAAAAGGATGATGAGGCTGATCATAAAGCAAGAGGTCATAAAGAGAAGGCTGATCAGTTTGCGGAGTATTTCCAGGAAATCTGCCAACTACTACCAAGACTAATGAAAATATATAATGTCAATTCATAAGCTGGATGAGTTTGACACACGGCCAGTAACTCTCAAGGAATTAAAAGAAGAAGTGAAAAGTAACATGAATGTTAAAGAAGCCCCAGGGTATGACTTGATTACTTGCCAAATTATCAAAGCTCTATGACAAAGGATTTCGAAAGCTACTACATATAATCAATGGGACCCTTCGGTTAAAATATTTTCCGCATCAATGGAAAGTAGCAGAAGAAGTCATTATACCAAAACCTGATAAACCAACTAACGATAAAAAATCATACAGACATATTTCTCTGCTGCCAATTATGTCAAAACTCTTTGAAAAATTATTACTAAAGAGACTTAAACCAATAATTGAGGACCGACAACTAATTCCTCCACTTCAATTTTGGTTCAAAGAAAACCATTCTACAATTGAACAAGTGCATAGAATAACAAACATAATTGAAAGAACGTTAGAACGTAAAAAAGTAAGCAAGTATTCAATAAAGCTTGGCATACAGTGGTCTAAAATACAAGCAGCATAGAGATCTGTCGAGGCAATTCTATGCCATACTAAGATCTTATTTATCCAATAGACATTTTCGGGTGAAATATGAGGATGAATACTCTGAGCTAAAGAAAATCTCTGCCGGTGTCCCGCAGGGGAGTGTCTTAGAACGAAACCTTGTTTAACCCTTCCAAACGTTCGGCCGTTCGACCCGTTTGGCCTTTGAACATTCGGCCCTTCGGTCTTCCGACTCATCCGGTCATTAGGCATTCGACCATTTGACATTCGGCTTTCGACATTCGGCCTTCCGACCCATTCGTCTTACGGCGTTAATCCTTTCGACATTCGGCCTTTTGACTAGGGTAATCCATTTGAGAGAACGTTCCATCAAATTTTCGTAACTAAGATCCTATTTCTACACGGAGACCATAATTAACCTTTTATATCTTTTTCAAGTCCTCCGTTTGAATCCTAGGATGCTTGGTCAAATATACCATGTTTTTACGAGAGAATAGCGTTATAATTCAAAGTTTAAGATCTGAAGGAATAGTTTAGTGGATGTGCGTAAAAATTAACTGTTCGTCTATAATTTTGCCTCTAACTAAACGTACTAAAAATGACTAATGGCTAACACTTACATCATCTGACTTTTTTTTTTCTTTAAATAAAACTTAATTGACTTAAAAAATAAAAAGCAAAAAACAAAAAATGAAACATCCACCATACATTAATAAGTGTATTGTTGTACACACTATTATACTCTCGTACATTCAATAATATTTTATTTTTAAAAAACTTAAAATTTTCTTTTCAGTCAATCGGTGTCCGACCAATTTAATACAACATCTTTTTTCGAAAATAAGAAACTCTTATTTCTTTTCCTTATATAAATTTATATTAGTAATACATACATTAAAGATAAGAAAATTAATTAATTTTAATTAAAACGAAAATAATTAAACGATTTTTATTAATAAATAAAAAAAATTTTCCTTGCCATAAATTACAACCATAAATACAGTGAAATTGTATTGGATTAAAACGAAATTAAATAAAAAAATAAAAAAGTAAAAATTTTCTCGAAAACGAAACAAAATAAGCGAATTGTATTTTCTACTTTTTGTACACAAAAAAAAAAAACAAAAAATTGTAAACATTTTTCCATTTTTCTACATTTCCATAAAAAAAAACGAAATATCAAAATAAAGACCAAAACAAAAAAAAATTCAATTTTCATTTCTCTTGTCACATTTGTGTTGTGTATTTTGTGACTTACAATTAGAAAACAATAAAAAAAATTAAAAATAAAAACTTTAGTGAACTTAAGTGAAGAAAATTTTTATTAAGTGAAAAATCAAAGTGATTTTATTTATTTATTAATAATTACAGTGCATATAACGTGAAAAATTTATAACGGATATTTTAACGATTTTTAAAACCCCCCTCAAAAAAAAAATAAATATTTATTATACGTAAGGATTTATTTTGAAAAAGGTAAATAGCTAGTAATAAACTAATAATAATATTTATTATAATGTATTAGTGTGTGTTTTGGAAAAAAAAAATAATACAAAAGTTAATTTTCCGTTTTTCTCGTGTTTATACGCGCCTGAGATGCTCACGAGAACCTTGAAAATTTTTCCAAATATAAAACGATGATGTGTGTTACGTGCTTGCTAATTTTTATTTAAAATAACGCAAATTTATCTTTTTGCGTGTATAAAAATTTATCATGAAAATGATGAAAATTTTTTTTTTTTTTTTTTTTTGGGTGTGATGGAAAATATGTATTTCTGTGTATATGACAAACCTAACCTTAATTGTATTTTTAATTTAGTTGATATATTTTTTTTTATTGTGTTGGATTTTACTGGAAATGTTAAAGTATACAGTTTTAAATTTAGAAATTCTGTACCCTTTTACCGGTAATAAGGTGACATTGATAGATTTATATAGGTATTGGATATTTAATGTTTTCCTACGTGTTTTAAATTGAAAGGTCAATAAACGACAATGTGCGAAGAAATTGTTGAATGGACGTATAGTAAAGTTTTTTTTTGTCGTGTGTATATATGTACATATAGGTAGCTTAAAGTAGTGTATTGTCCGTTTTATGGTAAATTAAATAAGAAAATTTACTTAGGGTGTAAAAATCGATTAAGCTTTCAGCCGGTTTGGCTACTATATAAATTGTATATTTGTTATGCGTTCTATTTTATTTCTATATGCGAACGACGATATATGTTTTAATGGTACAAAGGTTATTAAATTAAAGAAAGCACTCTAATGGTTTAGCTTGACTTAACCCATTTATGTACTTATCTTCAGTTAATGAAATTTATTTTTTTACAGCAAATTTTCATCGGGAGTGATTCGTTTGCCCAAATTTTTTTTACCAAAACATAAAAAAAATCTTTCTAGATATTATTGGACAGTTGACAATAATGTCCCTTATTATCGCAGCTGGATGTTTGTTTGTAGTGCTGGCGGTCTTTTTTATTTTATTATTGGCGCAGCGTACTGGCAAGTCGCGCGCTGTCGTAGCATGCACATGTGTTGAAGGGGCCTTAACGCTAAACTGTTGTCCATTTTCAATTTTTGTTGTTATCCGTGCCTTACATTTGTGTTTGCGACGATCCAAACAACCCCAATAAAACCGATTTTTATCCACGGTTTTAACATCAATGTAGTAACTGTATCCTACATGGCACAG
Organism: Tipula helvola; assembly: GCA_963556165.1. Taxonomy (NCBI): domain Eukaryota; kingdom Metazoa; phylum Arthropoda; class Insecta; order Diptera; family Tipulidae; genus Tipula; species Tipula helvola. The sequence continues at coordinate 271,991,804 of OY744481.1, forward strand.
CACATCTTTGCCTTTGTTAGACTTCATAATAGTTAAAGCCATTTTATTTTAATTTTTTTGTAATGTGTAAATGGCAAATTTTTTAATTGTCACACATTCACAAAGGAATCAACGCATTCTTTTAGTATTTTGTATTTTATTATTAGGCGTGTTCGGAAATAGACTTTGAGTAAATTCACAGTAAATTTAGACCATTAAATTAGACCATTATAGTGTAATTTAATGGTCGAAATTTACTGCGAATTTACCCATGGTCTATTTCCGAAAACGCCTATTATAACAATATTAAAAACACTTTAATAGGATCTCCACAAAATGTCGAATCATAAAATTTTGAAATCTTAAAATCCCGTCAAGAAAACGTAAATCGCGACTTCATAAAATTTCGAGTGCAATAAATCCTAACTCTAAAAAATCTCAAGCTAATCAAATTGCTTATAAAAGCAGCGAGTTTTTATAGAATGTTCTTTCATTTTTCCAGAATATGACCCGGCTCTTTTCCAGAATACTAGAAAGAGCAGTAAATTCCCTTTTTTCCAAAATATTTTTAAAGAATTTATTTCAGCTTTTTTTCAGAATATTTCTCGCGCGAGATTTTATTTTTAAAAATCGGGATTTTTTCGGGAGATTTTATTACTTCGGCTTTTCTGAATCGGGCTTAACTACCATACCCTACTTTCGTCAAGATCACCAAAAAAAAAACCTTAAAATTTTAAATTGGATGTTATGCGCAAAAACTCCAATTTAAAATCTTGGGATTTTTGGTGATCTTTATGGCAAAAAAATTTTGGGTAAACTATATTTGACGAAACGATCTTTGGGAAAACAGTAATTGGGGTAATTTTTTTAGGGAAAATATTTTGGGCAAATGTTTTTGGGGATTTTTTTTGGGGCAAACAAACCCAACCCATCATCTCATTTTATCTACTATTTGTCAAATATGTCGATCTAAATTTTTCTACTATAATGTAGTCATTTTGAATTAGCAGCAGTTTTTCGCCTCCCTATACCAACCAAATCAAATAGAAATTAACTCAGAACGTTTTCTAAATATTCACGATCGTAATCCAATTCATATTTACATTGTTCATTTTGACATCATTATAAGGCGGCACTACCAAAACTCATTTGTGCACGGATTCACGTTTTTATTCTGAAAACTATAAAGTGCCGTTAATTTCATATGCACCCTCCATGTTGTTTTCTAGAATTACGAAAACGCATAGCAAAGCAATTGCTTGCTTAATGAGCTCGAGCATGGTGAGCACACACACAGCACGACCAAAAGGAAAACAAGCGAAAGGAAAGGAATAAATGTTATTAAAGGCATTATGAAATGTTGGTTTCAGACTTCGAATATTCTACTTTTGTTATTTAATCTAAATCCGGCCTTCTTATTTTTTTTTCCGCTGGCGCTACATCCCATAGAGGGATTTGGCCGCTTCATTTTGAAGTTTCGTAATCATTTTTGTTAACGGATAATGAGTGATTAATTCATTGATCCTATACCCTTATGAAAATGTTTCGGCTTTTATAGACAATATATTACTTGAAATAATGACATTCACTGTATTTTAATCGAAAATACAGTGAATGTCATTATTACAAGTAATATATTGTCTATAAAAGCCGAAACATTTTCATAATATTCAGACAATTGGTTAAATTTCGTCATGATCCTACCATTATAACCAGCCGTGATTTTTTCATCACCCGCCGGGAATCGAACCCGGGACCTCCGGAGCGTAAAGCAAGTATGCTAACCACTGTGCTACCGGGGCGGCCTTCTTATTACTTATGTGCAAATTTCAGCTCTAGGTCATACCGATAAACTGGTCGTCCTTTAGTTCTTGAAGACTTTCCGAGCATATACCGTTAAATTACTTGTAGAACACATATAAAGCCCCCATCAAGCGAGGAAGAGAGCATGCGAAATCGATCGGCATGCCCTTCTTTGGACCCGAACAAGTGCATCTAAATGAGTTTTAGGGGTGCCTGCCCAAATATGGGTCATCGAATTATAACTTTACAATCGACGAAGAATAGTCGCGCTACATTTCAAAATACTTATTCTTATTTTTCGTTGTTTTTTCTCACTGGGACACACCACTGGCTCAAATTTTCATATTCGGTAAAACAGTTCTCACTGTTTTATTAAGAACTTCGTTATTTTGAAGATCTAATTTGAAACAAGATGCTTTGGAAAGGTAACAAACTAATCTTTATTTTGATAGCAGTCATTTGTTCCTATTTCTATTACACCTCTGGATATTTCCAAATAATATTCAAATGGCCCTTATCTCTCACAAAGAGCACGGAATTAAAGACCCAATATCATTGGATAGTACTATGTTTGCAGGAGGAAATGGATGAGATTTTAAAGCTCAATATTTAAAATGATGCGTTTGAATTAATTAAGTTTAATTGTGGTTCAATGTCGCGAATACTCCAAAATTCAACCGCCAGCTCGGTTATTGGTTGGGAATTGTTATTGTATACCTACTTTTGATATCGTCGAAATCCATGCCATCAAGTTCACGGAATAACATAACTGTAAGCATAAAGACTATAAATCGCACCAAACAGTAGCATGCTTAGGGTGGATTGGGGTTGTGTATTGTTTTTGAACTCCAGATATGTATTTGTTCTCATGTGGAAGAGTTTGTAAACGAAAGATAACACGAAGTTTTTGAAAAACATTTTTTTATTGGAATCCGAATTTTAGTAATAAATCTTTATTAAAGATTGTCAAAGTTTTGAATAGGTCTCCATTAGTTTTAATTAACAAAAAAATATAACGTTCGAAAAATGCTTTAGTTGTTTTTGTTCTAAGTAATCTCTCCAATTGGAAAGCATCTATCTCGAACTTATCTAATCCATAAACTTGACAATATTTAATTGTAAATCAACAAGATTTAAATAATTGTTATCGCGATCTAAGTTATTAGTAAAATAATGAGAGTTTTTTACCAAATATAAAATTTTACGGCGATGGTGTGGGCATGAGAAGAGTCGGGCAAAAATTGGCCCTCACGGAACTATTAAAGTAAAATAGAATATGTCACACGCCATAAATATTCCAAGCATTTGACTGTGCTCACCGCTGCCTTATATATTTGTTCCGCCCAGAGATTTTCCTGGGGATGGCGAAACCTAGAATCTCTATTGATTCACAGTTGTCAATACTAGAACCGTTTGTCGTAAAAGATGGAGAGTAGATGCCGGTTTTACCAGAAAGCAAGCAGGATTGAAACTTTCGGGTATTAAATTCAACCCTGTTTGCATCGCACAAATTGAGGACTGTCATAAGATCATCTTTTAATTAAGATGACATAGCAACTTTTTCAGCGGGAAAATGATTTTCCAAAGAAGTAGTAGAAGACGAAAAACAGCAAGGTGAGGGCAGAGGCGATAGCTTAGTGAAGTTTCGTTGGTCAAAAGTAGCTATATTACCGAGCTTCGCGGGGCCAAGGACGAATATTGCTTTAACGGCCTTGTACGAATTTTTGAGGCGTTTGGTAGTAGACAAAAGTGAAGATAGCTTCTTTTGTTTTAAGGAGCTGGTCGGAGCTCTGGTGGAGATGCCCATCTCCATAGGTGGAATAAGGCATAATATTGGATGCTGAAGAACATATGTAGGTGTTATCAACTTGTCAAACAAAACCATCATTAGGCAAACACGCATACTTCTCATGAAGTTGCATTTGAAATATTGAGGTCATATTAACAAAATTTGCTATCGTATTTGCTTTAATACGGGGTGAATTACCACAGATTTTTAATTTGGCTGACGAGTGTTAAAGCTTGATAATTTCGGATATTAGAGAAACGGCCACCGTATTTACGTATTTCTTGGAATTTTGTGTTCAAATTTGTGGTAAAGTTTTAGTAAAGGCATTTTATGCCAGATTTGTTGTGGTCCATCTAATAAAATATAAAAGATCATTGAAAGCTAAAGAAACCAAAATACAAAATAGAAAGTTAAATGGATAAAAGTTTGAGTAAAATTTAATAGTAGTTAACAAGGAGGATATGTTCTGTAGACCATTTCTATGGACTTGAATGTACTTATCAATAAATGGGTTAAGAAAAGATGGGGAAAGATAATTTTGGTTTTATAAGTACATCGGGAGTGATTTTATGTCTACCCTGTATTTTGACGCTTTTCACGTTTTAATTATTGTTTGGTGTGTTTCATTTGAAGTAAATTCTAGAGGAAGGTAAAGGGGGTTCAACAAAAGAACAAGTTCTTTAAGAAATGCTGCGATATTTTTATTTTAATTGAACACCCAAACTGTGCGATTAATAATGGAAAACCATATCTGTCAAATGACCAACTACCATTACTTTTCCACACAATCTATTTCATGAATAACTTATATTCTCATTCAGTGCTTGAATCATTGCTGGTGCATTTTCGTGAACTTTATCAACTAACTAACATAGCTCCAACAAAAATCTAATGGTGTTAAATCGTACAATCTAGCCGGCCAATTGAAATCTCCATTTCGGGAAATCAAATATCTACGAAATTTTGAATACAATATTGTGTGTGATTATCTCACATTTGTGTGGCACGCCAACTGCATGCCAATAAAAATCGGTTAGCATCTCACGGTAACGCATACTATCAACCAAATGCAGAGCGAACTTTGCGAATTGTCTCCCCTAATGTATTTTCATAATTTCTATATGTTGTGCAAGCCTATACCGTTCCATTTTGCTAACCGTCTGCTTTTTATTTGTCAAATGTTAAATAATTACAGAACCTATTTCGAATTTAGCAAAATTTTGTGTTGTACATTTTTGTAAATTTACTAGGCGAATATGCGTTAAATAAGTCAATCCCAAGAAAAAGGAAAGACAATTTTAGTACTACATAGATTTAATTTCAAATCTGCCTCCTCTTGATTATTTCAGACGACTGTCAGATAAATTTTAATTCCAAAAAATTCTATTTCAAATTTGCAGTCAAAATTATTGAGAGATATTCGGATTTTACCTATATACAAGGGGAATTTTGATCACCAGTTTCCAAACATTCATTACCAGTTTACTTCTTCCGGTATATTTGTGCATCTTTTCCAAGTGTGAAATACCTTTCAGCAAGGAATAAAATATTTTTAGACCCATAAAAGAAAGACTAAGAAAGACATTTTAGGGCAAATTCCTTTTAGGATTTTATCAATAGATTGTAGAATTTTGTTGGGTAACCTCCAGAAATTCTAGAGCTTCGAGATGAATTATGGCCAAGATTTAGTAAATTTCAATATTAAGGATTAAAGAGAAATTTAACGTTCGGTACAATTTTTGTAGTGCGCCTTTGCCTTAGGAATGGCAAGTTGGAGGCCATTGTGTTAGCGCCGTTGAAAATGAAAATTCACTAATCAGTACACATTCTTAGTTTTAACAGTTATGTTTGAGTTTATCTTGATATTCAGAAAAACGAATCTACAAAGGCGATATAGTTGCCTGACTGAATATTGCCCAACAAGGAAGAAAATTCAGTCCTAAGGAATAAAATATTTTGTAACTCCATCTTCCGTACACGAAAGTAAATAAAACCTGTTCTGGAAATACATTAATTTTTTACTGTGCGGTCTAACATCTAAGAAGATGTTTAAGATTGTTTTGGGTTTTGCACGTTTATGTACAAGATGCAATGAGATTCAGCACAAAAATCACAGCGAAAATCAGGGTTTGACTTATTGTTGGATTCCCTTTTTTATCAATCGTGGTTCATACTTCTGATGTTGTTAGAATGCCTCATTTTGATTTGAATTCCAATGTAGATCCAATTTCATGGATTTGTTTTGTTGAATTATTCATTCAGCATTTTTGAGATTTGCATTATGTTGAGAATTTGGCGGTAGTTTTAGAAGATTTTGGCGTTGTAAAAACAATAATGTTGTTGTTTTAATTACGCAGAAAAATAACTTACGCAAAACGCGTCTCGCCCGTTAAAGCATTTTACTGAATAGTTAGCAGCTGTAAAACCGGTTCTCTATTGACGATTATAAAAGAGGGATAAAGAGGGCATGATTCACACTCATTACTCATTAAACATTGATTATTCATATTGATTTTTATTCACCAAGTATTACACACATAATTCACTTATTATTCGCTCATAATTCACTCTTTATTCTGTATTGAATGTTGAAAGATTATTTATTCACTAGGCATACATTATTCACTGTTTATTTTCTTATTATCCACTCATTAATCTCTCATTATTCACGAATTCAACAATGAATATTCATTCATCACTTAGCGTACTCATCATTCATTTTTCAGTGAACAATCAGGAAAGAATAATAATGAGAGAATATTCTGTGAATATTGTGCGCATAACGTAAATAAAGAATGAATCATGATTGAATAATAACCGAATAATGTGTAAATAATGAGTAATTAATAATTGGATTCATCGTTCATCGTTCGAAAAACTGCATAAGACAAGATCCAATATTTAACTTTCTTGTATGATAATTTCTTTCTTTCTTTGACCGACGTGCAATGTTGGAATTAGTTTGCAGTTGTAATTATACTATACGTGAGTAGGCTTCTTAGGTGCCGTCGCTGAACACTTCATCGCTCAACAACAAAGAGTTATTTCTAGGTTGTTATATTTCTATTTCTTCTAACCGGTTGAGCGTTTCTCCTGTTTGAATTTAAAGAAATTATCAGCATTGATAATTTCCCGAAATAATTTTATTATATTTTTCGAAAGCACAGGCCTTGAGGGCTGTTACCTAAAAGCAACGTGCTTGAGAAAAATATAATAAAATTATGAGGTATTTATCAATGCTCGAGGGGTATTCGACGAGAATTTTTTTGCAATTTTATTTTATTCTAGTAGTAAGGCTGCTAGTTTGTAAATTGATCTATAAAAGTGTCATTTTGAAACAGTATTTATTGTAAAATAAAACTATAAATTCTTTTCATCTAGTAGCCAGAGTATGTTTTTCTAAAATAGCAAGCCTATTAAATCGGTCAATTTGGAGTCACGTGTACAAAATATACCAATCAAAATAACATTACACTGATAACTTCCCTAGGGAAATTATCCGTGTAATATTATTTTGATTGGTTTATTTCGTACACGTGACTCAAAATAGACTGATTTAACAGGCTTGCTATTTTAGCAAAAAATTTTCATTCGTAATACAACTAGTGCTCAATTATTATCGATAATTTTTTACGAGTTAAAACCGCGCTGAAAGCATTGAATTATCTGCGTCGGTTTTAACGAGTAAAAAATTATAGATCATTAATTGCAGCACGTGTTGTATTTAGTAAGAGAATACAACTTTCCCGTCAGCGATTGATCACAATTCATCCATTTGTGTCATGTTGTATGCAAATTATTTGACAAGCTTCTGTTTGCATCGTTTTCCTTTGATGTGTGTATAAAAAATTCAATCATAGTAAAAAAAATTAAAATATGTACAATTACAAATTTAGAGATAATTGTTTAAGATTTTCTTGTTGCTATGGTAAAATTTGTAAAATTATCGCGTTGCTATGGTGAAAATTGTAAAACTATCGCGTTGCTATGGTGAAAATCGTAAAACTACCGCTATAATAACGTGTTGTGGTACGTAGTTTGCATGGCAATCTAAATATTATTGCTGTAATAATCGCTTTTTCGTAAAATTTCCCATGGCATATTTTGTGAAAGTTGTATTCTCTCTATAATAGTTTTTGCTTCTTATTCAGTTTGTCGAATAATAAAGTGATAAACAAATGCACAAAACTGGAAATTATTCAAAATAATGAACAAATTAGGGATTTTCCCAAATAGAATTCCAACGCCTACTGACTGGCGGCTAAAAAATTTCGTATGTAGTTTTATATGGTCAAACATGTGTTTGAATGTTTCATTAAATTATTAATTTCGACTAAATTAATTTTAAAATTTGATATTTATTATTAATCGCAACATACTCATCTTTATTAATCATAAAAAAAAAGTACGGGGACATCTACTAATTTAGACAGGAAACTTGTATTTGTAAACATGATTTTACTTATTTTTGCATGTAAAAAAAAAAAAAGTGTAGTCAGCGCTGCCCAAGCGTGGGGACAAATGAACTATAATCGATTTTGGGAAAATCCCTCATTCTGTGGTTACAAAGGCGCACAAATCGAGTTGTACCCACATATTATTTAAACTTTGAATTCCCCGTTTTCGATTTAATATAATATGAATTTTTTGTAATATCACGGCAACTACAAATCACCGAAATTAAGGTTTATAAAAATTAGAATTTAATTTATTCGTATACGATTTTGAATGGTTCCCAATTTTAAAAACGATTTTGAAATAATGGTTGAGCAATAAGTGAAATCATATTTTATCAGTGATTAATGGGGGAGTCCTGAATGAGGATTGATTAAATAACGTACTATATACGAATAATGAGTGAATAATTATTGAATTATGCGATTCAATGTTAAATTATCAAAAAGTATCAATCAGCTTCAATCAATGTCCATAATTTGAACGATGTAGTAGAGTGATAGATGAGAAGGTTGATGAAATATTCTTTAATATTCAAATAACTCATAAATTACTCCACGAATTGGAAGGGGCTCCGTAAACTTCCAGTAGGCGCAGGTGTACCTCCTGCCTCCTCGTGGCAACCACCGGTAACTGTAACCATTAGGCTGAATGTGGCCTTTGGTGACAGGCTAAAGTACGACGCTAAAGGAGAAAACCTTGACAAAAAATCCCTAATCTAAGGTGGAACAGCATATGCCGATGGATGAATGGCTGATAGGTTAATCAGTCTATATATGCGGACTCTGGATACCAGGCACCCTCCAGTTTTATTTAGCCTTCCTGTAGTAAACCTGGGTGACCTACAGGCGACATTTTATTCCCAGCAACTCGCAAGAGTTAAATCAAAACGGTAGACGAGGCACGGGAAGGAATACACGGGAGTGGGTCTGCCCTCTCAAAGTCCTTGAGTCCCAATGCTACCGGTTTTCTAGCAGAAGTAAATGTTATTACATCTAGGAGGGAGAGCAATGAGCCCAGATAGTATGTAACGCGTGTAGAAGTACTTCCTACAGTAAACATTTAGGAGGGAGAGCAATGAGCCCAGATAATATGTATCGTGTGTAGAAGTACTTCCAACAGTACATCTAGGAGGGAGAGCAATGAGCCCAGATAGTATGTCCCAGCAACTCGCAAGAGTAAAATCAAAACGGTAGACGAGGCATGGATAGGAATATACGGGAGTGGGTCTGCCCTCTCGATGTCCTTGAGTCCCAATGCTACCGCTCTTCTAGCAGAAGTAAATGTTATTACATCTAGGAGGGAGAGCAATGAGCCCAGATAGTATGTATCACACACCGGTCGGCAGTATTATCAGGTTCTTTAAGAGCCTGAATATTGGCTGGACGGATAATTAAAACATCTAGGAGGGAGAGCAATGAGCCCAGATAGTATGTATCACGTACCGTTAGGCAGTATTATCAGGTTCATTAAGAGCTTGAATATTGACTGGACGGATAATTAAGTAGGGCTTAATGCACAAAAGATCTTTTAGGTCGCAGTGCGGGGTGGCTTGAGCCCCCACATGGCCCTCAAGTAATAATAATAATAATACTCCACGAATATCAATCTAGATGGATGATTTGAAAGGTATACTACTTCACAACTTTAACATTTAATGCACGACTTGTAATTCTGCTTCAGTTAGTAGAACCAATTGAGTAGGTTAAGATTTATTGATTACACTTATTATTTTTAGATTTGTCGGCTAACGCTTAAGGAAGGGCTGATTTGCCTGTTATGAAGGGCTTCTCATTAAGTATAGAAAACAAATTCTTTGCTTAAGGCTGCAAATTTAGTGAAATTATGATGTAAAGTATACTTTAACCTATGTTATATACAACATTTAGAATCCAATTAATAGTTCAGCTGCCATTTACTTTGATGTACATAAATATAAAGCTAAACATACATAATTTTTCTGAGACTATAGCAACAGGTGATAAAAGTGTGATCTTTAAACTTCTTCAAAAAGTAAATGCAAAGATTTTCGAGTACTACATTGATGACACTTTTGCATCTAATTTAACGTTTAAGTGCTTAAACATACAAACTGACCATACAACTCACTAAAATTCTACTCTATACTTATGGTAAATATACAAAAAATTTCAAATTAAAATCCGCGTTTGCGCAAATTAAACATTTTTTTCAATTTTACATACATAATAAATAAAATGAGATCACATATGTGTACATGTACAAATAAACCTACATGCTTTTTTAGATACACTATTGGGAATTTAGTGTTCACTCGAATAATAATTATAAATAACAGAAATTTTTGTAACGATTTTAATCGTAAGAGGTTTACAGATTCGTGTACAGTAATTTCTACTCAGATGAGTTCGGACAAGAGATGCGCGGTCGTTATGGTAGTTCAATTAATTTCTGAGTCAACCAACTTTGTTTATTTATTTACTTCGGTAGTAAGCAGTATGTATGCGCTTCGTTTATAAGTTATGTTTAGTTTAGCTGTAAACAATATAATGTTGACTTAACTGTTGGTTAGTGTTATCTCTTAAACAGTGTATATACGAGAAAAACTGGCAAGGTTAAACTACACATAGTTTATTTGTAGACGAGCACAACAAATTTAGTTGTTGACTACTTGTCTTGTTTACGTACGTACATATGTACTACATACATATATGCGTATTCGACAACGGTTAGAACATTTGGTTTAGACTTTTTTTTTTGGCAAAATGTTTAAATATATAATAAACGTATAAATATCAAAGAATCTTCTGATTCATCGGCAAAATATTAAAGATTTAACGAACGGTTTTACCGGAAACCTAAAGTGACTGTTAGACAGCGCCCATTTTGGTGTTATGATATCGTTATACTGGAAGGTATAACTACTCGATGGCAATATACTAGAACCATTTATTTTACTAAATTTGGAGTGTAATTTAGAATGCATTTTGAGTCACGAATTTTTCATAGATATTTAGAATTCTATTATCACTTTGCATTATAACCATATATCCGCCATAGAATATTAAAGCTTCTGATTCACTATTTCTCTTCTGCCTGATTTCGTAGTTCATTTGGGCCCGGTACTGATTCTCCATTACTCTTGACGTCTACGACATAAGTTTTGATCGCTTGCCGTTAAAAGTGATTAGAAGGCTCTGTAATTGTACGCTTCATCGAGTCAGACAGTGAGCAAGCACATTAGATGTTAAATATCAAATAAATCCCTCGTGGTCCTTACCAAAGCCCAAATATTTTGAGCGACGCAGCTCATTATGAATTCGAATTTCGTCGTTTCAAGGATTTTTTTTAGATCAACGATTTCTTTCAGGATTTCGAATGACTTTTCCTTCGATAATATTGACAATGAAGTTATACGATTCAGAAAGTTTGTAGCATTTAGAGCAAATCGGTTATAGCCTTGTCTAGAGTTCAGATCTTATATAAGATTATATAAGTTATTAACTTGATAAGTTCAAATCTGATAGGTGATGAAGGATTCGTATTTAGACAATTAAAAAATAAAAATATGTATTTTAAACCTTCTGATATGAACTGGAGCAATGACTTAGCATTATTTAACCAATGTATACCAATTTTTAGCCATTTAGGCTGATTTATTCAAAACTAGAGGTTGATGGAGTAACTCGAATAGCGGTTTAGTATTCAGCGCATCAAAAAACTTAAAAAAGATTTACTTACGTCCTTCTGATATGACCAGAAGTAATGAATTTGCATTATTTTCGCTATTTTAGCCATTTATTGTAATTTATTCGATACTGGTGGATGATGGAGCTATACATATATTTGGGTTTGTTTAACATCTTCATGCATGATGTATCTTTTCAATTTTTCATAGCGACGTATTATTCCACGAAGTAATTTATATCTAAAATTTTGTTATTTTTTTAGAGGCGACGGACAAATTTTCGTTACTTCGATTTTACTACCAATTCTAAAACTGTGTATACGCGGCTATAAAAGTTTCACTTCAGAAACTTTTTACTTTTGACTTACAGCTTTGTGTGAATTTCCAAAATCACGAACAAAAATTTTCGTTCGTTATGTTGAAAATTCAAACAAACCTGTACTCAAAAGTAAAAACGTTTTTACAGCTCTCTTAACGGATCTTTTATAATGGAGTCTGTAAATCAGAGTGAATCTTAGAAATGTAAGTTTTAGGAAGAAGAAACCTAACACTTGGGGCACACTAATCTTTACTCGAAACGTATAATATGAAAAAGCTGTCCTTGCGATGGGTGCCTTAATTATTAAAATTGAATCAAAAAGTAGCTCAAAAGAACATATTCAGTGTTTCTTGATATTTAACCGTAACTCAAAGGGCTTTTTTTGCAAGAAAAAGAAAAATTTGACATTATTTAAAAATAATATTTTGCAGAAAAAATATTTTGCATAGTTTGGAAACTCCTTATTCTAAAGACGGGTTGAAAAAATTGAAAAATCACTGGGCCAAGTGTTTACTCCACAATTTGCACCATGTGCAAGTTAATCGAAAGTATAAGTTGATAATACATATTATGTTATTAACATTCAGTTGTTAGGGTCTAGCCGAAAGTAAACAAGATACTTGGATCGCATTGATGACATTTTGTCTACAGCAAATATATAGCCTATATTGGCGATTTCCATCAAATGTAGTTGGCGTTAGTTCCTATGTTAGTAAAAGGGACGAGTATTGTTAAATTCAACTGTTTGACAATTCTGATCCCTCTTGTTCTATGGTTAAATTTTGTTCATATTGTTTTCAACAGATTGTATATGTAAAAAAAACCTTGTTTCACTTACTCGTGGAAAATATCGGAAAATCTGATGAATCGAAAACATATTTAAAATTGCTACCTACAGGATCGTTCGAATTAATGTGAACACAGGTAATTAATGTAATAAATTATTTAATAATACAATTTTTACAAAAATGGATATTAATAAGATATGTGTCCATATTTGGCTTTAATGACATCTTGCAAACGTATATGCATCGAATCTATTAATTTGTTGCACTTTTTGCGCCAGTGTACAGTCCCTTTTCCGAACTTTGGCCTTACAAATGGCCCATAAATTCTCGATTGGATTCAAGTTCGGTGAATTTCCAGGCCAATGGATGCGGCCAATATCCATTCTATAAAGCACTCTAATTTATTCGACAAATTATAAAATACTGTCTTCGCTTAGGTATCATAAAGGAAAAAGGTAATTATAACGGTAAATTTAAAAAAAAAATAACGAATAAAATAGAAATGTACACGAGTCAAACAATTCATATTATACAAAATACAAATTATATGCTAAATGAAAATACTGATACTGTATCTATAAAATCAGCATCTAGCTTGTTGTGTCTTGTGACTAGCGGTCGCTCGAAAAAATCATTTAGAGTTTCATGTGGGAAATCTGGGAAATTTGATTTTCCAAAAACCATTAGTAATATTGTATAAAGTCAGCCTCTAGTAGAGTGTTTTGTCTGTAAATGGATTGTTTTTATTTTTGACAATTTCCCACATGGAATTTTCTCAGATTTCGCACATGGAACTGGAATTGAATTTTTTTCCAGTAATAGCTATTGACAAATCACACCAATGTAAGCCATCTGTAGATATTAACGCTCTACAGGCTCATTTTATAAAGAGTTTCTAATGATTTGTGGAAACTGGAATTTTCTCATATTTACTCACATGAAAAACTGAAATATTATATTTAAAAAATAGAAAGAGAAGTTTGTCTGTATATTAAAATCAATACGATTCTTTCGGCTTTTTATACACGAAATATGTATATTAACAATAATGGCATTCACAACATTTCAGTAAGAAACCAAACAACTACCACATAGAGAACTTAAGGAGGGTTCTCATTTTTTCTTCAGGGTCGATACACCTTGTATGACTCTTGGGTTGAAGTATGGGGGGGGGGAGGGTGGAATGCCAGAAAGCCGAAAGAATCTTATTGATTTTCATACAAAGATAAATTTCTCTTTCTATTATTTGTGTTTTATGCCCACACACAGAAATGAGGGTTTCAATGAGTTTTTGATTTAGTGAATATAATTCGCTAGGTCAGTACGTTCTTGCCTCAAACTTAATGTATGAAGTGAGAATTGTATTTTGTAGTTTGGTCGTAGCTACCTGAAGGGTCGAACTACTTTTTTGGTAGATATATTATAAATGATTGGCCGCTTCATTTTTCTGATTAACTAGTCGAAAAATGTTGTGAATACCATTATTGTTAATATATTTTGTCTATAAAAGACCGCCGAAAGAATCTTGTGTATATTAAAAATGTACCAATTTTAAAGGTTTTTTAGATTCATCGGATTTATCGAAATCCCCACGAGAAAGTGGACCGGAGTTTTGCTACGTATGACTATTGACAAAAAACTTAAATGCAATCTTTGTTAAGTTTCGCTGAATGCTAACGGTTAATATTATTACGGTTATGCATTATAGACTTTTACTTTCGGCTACCTTTAATAGTACACAGTTTACCATGCTAAAAAATATTTATACAGTTAATCCCACGGATTTACGCTTGTTTTCTTTACCCTTAGAACATTTACTCTTTTAAATTGATCAAAACTCACCTCATTTTGAAGAGTTTCCTTACGTTGCATTCAAATATATCCGACTGAAGTTATTCGCGTTGTCACAGTAGCTCTATTTCGGCGAGCGTTGATCAGATTCATGAAGTTTGAACAGCTTTGGAAAATGCTAAATTAATGCCGCTTAGTTTCCTATATAGACACTATTCATTACTTTATCCGAAGTAAGAAGATTTTGCTCGAATTTGATCACTTCGATTACAGCAAGTTGAAACATTTCTACTACTTCGATAATCTCTCTTAATTTCACGATATTTTCAGTTATAGAATAAGTGGCCGGTCAAGTTTCGTTAGATTTGAAATCGAAACTACAACGACAGTAATAATAGGGGCCATTATCTCGTTTATAATAAACTCTTGAAGCGGCAACACGCTGCGTTTGTCATTAATTGCCCAATGTTTGTTGACAAAATGTTGTTAGATGCTTTGGTTTTAGATTGATAAATTGCATTTTGACGAAGGAGTACGCAAAGTCGCAGCTCACAATTAATGACTTCGCGAGACCTCAATCGATACGAGCAATATGTAAAAATAAAGTCCGCCAGAGTAAAGGGAAAGTACAATTTTGCAAAAGTGGAACTACCACTATAGGAGAAAAGATTATCTTAAGACGATTCAAGCAAACTCAAAACCACTGCTGTGGAGGGCGAGAGAGAAAGAGAGATCGATGGATATAATTATATGGCAAATGAATAGCTGCAGATTTTTATTTATTGTTTTCTTGTACTTCAAAAGATGAACAGTTCATTTTATTTTAAAAATAATTGTTTGATTCTATTGCAAATAAACACCCCTTAGGTCGTTAGGTTAGTAAATCCGTAAGATCTCATCCAATAATGTCGATTGAATGAGCTCGATAAGATCAAATAAATTAGTGTGGAAAAAATAAGGAAAACCCACTGTTTCGAAAAATGCAGATACAACTTTGCCATCTCAACATTTCTCTGAATTCAAGCGTTTAAAGAATGAAAGATTGGAGGCTAGCACAATTGGTGATAAGCAAAATTATTGTTGTAAATTTTAAGGTACGGTGCAAGAATATATAAGAACAAACATATATGTGCATGTAGCCTTTAAGTATTATTTGTAGCAGTATTATTCTTAATTCACTTTTGTTCACGATGAATTATCTTTTCTTGAGATAGCATCGTTCGATTCTTTACGTAGTTCTAAGCAAAACCCTGCGGCTCAATCAGAATTGAGCATACCATTGTTTTGTGATAGTGGGTAGTTAATCTGCCAGTTAACCCTCGAGAGGGTACTTAGTGTCACGCTCCTTTGCTGATGAGCCGCCACGCAGAGATAATTGTTACCCAGGCTTTAATTGGTAAAAGCTTGTCAAATATTTACATTAAGGATTAAGGTTCAAGGCCTATAAGAAATACAACCAATTTTGCCTTCATACAAGTTTAACGTTCAGCACCAGATCCAGTTGTTATACACATAGGGTAATCAAAAAGTGTTCGGAAAAACAATCTGAATGGTTGAAATTTCTTTGATTACAAAGTAACCCTGAACACTTGAGTTTTCTGAGCGAAAATTATTCAAATGTAGAGAGGGGTTCGCTTTAGACAAATCGTTGTAAATTATTTTTTCTGTGGCCCATATAGAAGGAAGTAGGTGTCAATTATTACATTTTACTTGCTATATCAATTCGTTAACAAAACTTACAATTAATCAAACAGCGTTTAAGAAACTGAACACTTGTCAAATTATTGGTCGAACCAACCCGAAGCATTCGGAATCTTTTACCACTCATAATCATTATTCATATTTCAAAATCATAAAATAAGACCCAAAACCAAAACTACTTCATTAAAAAAAACACTCCCGAGCGCGGTTAAGCAATCATTTTAATTATAAATTTTAATCACACCTACAAAATGAGACGAAACCAACCATCATAAAAACTAAAATGTTAAAAACCATACACGACGTTGGTTTTGTTATTTTAAAAATTTATATTAGTACTTTGTTCTTATGGCGTAAAATATAATCGTCTTAATCTGTGTATAACCGAAAACTATGCGCTATATAGAACAAAATTAGAAATAAAATTAAGATTTATCGGTATTTAGTCGAGAGTACCATTTTGAATTTGAAGTGAATTTCGAAATTTTTGTTGTGCGGTTCGACGATGGGATTATTATTGATTTATTACGATTAATTATTGCTTTTATAATAAAATGGCTGTGCGTAACCCGGAAAATATTTTCCTAACTTATATCTCAGTTTAACAACATATGTTATCAACAACCATAGTAATTATACGATGAGTCGAAATCATTAAAATAACACCAACTCGATATTCCTTCATCGCTGAGTCGATACAAAAACAAAACAAAAAAAAAATGGTTTCATCGACTTGTTGATAACTAAATTGTGCCTATCTATATACTCTATATACATATACACAAATATCGCTGTGCATCATTCCACATAGCTCTAGAATACGCGGGTTTTTGGCAAACTATTTAAGTTCGCATAAAACGCATATATGCAAAAAACAAAAACAAAAAAAAACAAAAAATTTAGAGAAAATTCTCATCATCTCGAAATGACATTGGAACGCGGCCAAACGAACAAAACAACAAAAATTATTAAAACAACCAATACAATTTACAAGTGTGCGCCGTTCTTCTCGCTCGACGTTAATGCTAGACACGCAATAAATTTGCTTGACCTCAACTTCATTCATATTTTCGGGTTGTGCTTGGAATTTTATTGAAAACCTTGAGTAAAATAATCGAAACATCGCGTAATATAATGTTTAGTAACTTAGATATAATTAGTATCTCTACGCATGAATAAGGGGCATCGTGAATGACTCAACATTTTTCACGTTTTAGTGATTCGTTCTCATATTGATTTAGTTAGTGTAAATGGCGTCATGTACCATTGATCATAATGTATTCTAATCTCTTAATATTTATCTAGATTTAGAAAGATGAATAAATTATTTTTTCATTGTATTTTTAATTTTTATTAAAGAGGCGGTAGTATAGCTAAATGAAAATATAAAGTTTCAAGTTCGACAGAAATTATGCTTTATATCACATGTTTCGCAAGTTAACACAATAATTATCTGTATGGTACATAATTTTTTGTTTTTGGCAGCAAATTTTAACCACTTCAAATTTAGATTACATTTGATTGATGGATTTGTATTAGACATGTATTGTTTATATTGGAAATAATTTTGTACAAGCACCCTGTGTAGGTTTATTTATGGCGCAACCTCAAATATATTATGCCAAAAGTGTATTTGTTTTCGTATAATTTATTATCGTTATGAATTAGTCTAAATAATTTTTGATGTGTAAAAATCATTAAAAATTGAAGCGGAAATTGAATGACGACGATTTATTATGATGAAATAGACGAAAAAGAGATGCGGGAAATTTTCGTATTTAAGAATAATACTTACAACTCAAAATTATTTTCAATCTGCGCCTAAAAAACGGTAAAAAAGCAAAAATAAAACCTAATTTTCAGTGGAAGCCAGGAAAGTTTGGCCAATAAACTTAAGTGGTCTCTCATTAGTCATTAGTAAACACATTGAAAAATTGTGTGCTTATCACAAAAATATAAATTGAGACTATTTTCACTGATAAAACGATGAAAAATGAAAATTAATCAAAACATTTGGAATCAGTCAAGACACATTATGTGTTTAATAAATGCTGAATTTAACAACAACAACATTGATTTAATCAATTTCCAACCTACAATCTTCTGGAAGGCAGGCGATTGAAAGTTAGTTAATAATATACCAGAATGGTTTTACATTAATCAAATATTATTTATTAAAATTGAAATCATTAAAAACAATGAACTCCTTGCTTATTCCAATTATTAAATACTAGCTGAACACCCGGCGTTGCTCGAGAAAAATTAACAATTTTATTGTTATACTCTCACACCATCATACCATCGTACTATCATACCATTATACCCTCATGCCATCATACCCCTCATACCACCATAAAATCGTATCATGATATCATCTTACCATTATACCATTATGGCATCATACCATCATATCATCATAACATCATGATCGATTTATAAACGGTTAGATCCCATTTTGCTGGCTGGTTGACCCCATGATTGGTTTACAATTGGATAAGTTCCATTTTTTACTGGCCCCATTGACCATATTCCGGAACTAAACCCAGCCATTCTTCGCAGTGACTCAGTCTGATATGAAATGAATCGGAAAGTAAAAAAAAATATTCTAGCGAACATAGATTCATCGAGAAAACACATCATTCAATTCAATACTCTGCCTTGCGTTACTGTGGCTATGCTGTGGAATGAAAGAAAGAAAAAATATGTTTTTCATCGAAAATCATTTTTTATTGAAAAGCTATTCGATTGACTACATTTTTTGTGTGTCCGTTTTCTGCATAAACATAAAGATCAGACGGTTTACCGACTCTGGAGCATGCGATGTGTAATCGCTCATGAGAGAAGCATCGGTTTCTAAATTCTACACTTGCAAAGATTGCCTTTGCGCTTTATTGATAGTCATAGCGAACGCAATTCGTATTTGAAACTGAAGTCGCTTGAACTCGAATGCCATGTTGATCGGAATGAGTGGTATTCGAGCAAGTAGTACGTCTTCACCTTTATGAGGTACAATCAGAATTGTTGCTTCAATTAGATTGTTTATTAATTTTTTAACTACTAATCGTGTGCCATTGCATAATTTTGGCCGATTGATGTTTCGGAGTAATATATGTAATTGGCACTCCAGTTTTCAAATTCAGAATGTGTAACTGTAATCCGGGAATATTCACTACTTCACTTTGGTTCTGCACGGATTCAAAACATTTGTACGTCACCTGGTACATTGTCTTTGTATTTCTGCCACAATTGTGCTGGTTGTGGCGGAGAACGTATAGCTAAAATAATTGCGAACAACGAACTTATTTGAATTGGATTAGAAGTGGCTGATGAATCTTCAATTGACTTATCCCAATGATCGTCATTTTCCAGCAAATGAAGTGCTCCGCACACACTCCGTTACGTATTATGTACTATTCCATCCACTGTTGCAGTGCAACATAATACAGAAGCAACCGTAAATAAAAGCATTAAGCATGTTTCAGATGTATAGTGTATATTATTCCTAAAGCATTTGATGAAAATATTCCAGATTGTCCAACTACTGCTTTGCCTCTCTTCCTTGTTTCAAAATTTTTTCGTGTTGCGTAATAAGTCAGAATGTCTGCATAAATCAAAGTTCTTGCAAAATCATTTGTTTGACATAATAGAAAAAACACTTTTAATCTTCTGTTCGGTGGATTTGTTGGTTTGTCCTTTATGTTTTCTTCCGTGAAATACACTATTTGTCCGTTTTCAAGATGAACAGCAAAATGAACGACAGTTAGATCCCTTACGTGGAATGGAAATCCTGCTGCTGATATATCTGCCAATTTGATATTGAGAGATTTCATGTAAATTACTTTTTGTTGAAACTCCAAACACGGTCATTTCGCTACCTTTGTTGGCATATTTACAAATGTATTTTATGGATTTCACAGAATTGCAATACTCAACGTTTTGAACTAATAACAATTTAACATAAATTATTCAGCCCAAATGTTCTCTAAACAAAGAAAATCATGTAATTAAAATTAAAATTAAAATTAAAATTAGCGCTGTAAATAAACATCGAAACAAACTGGTAGATAGATTTACGGTATAGGTACTCAAATTTACCATACCACACATATTTTTAAATTTGACAATCAAACATGTCATAAAAATTTGAAAAAAAAAACAAAACTTCAAAATAGCGCCTAATTTTTTCCCCCCAAAATACCATCGCCGAGGTTTGAACTCACAACCTTAAAATTTCAAAACACCAACTCTACCACCACGGCTACTGCATCATTCGGTTTTTTCGAAATATGACGTAATTTTATAGAAAAAGTTGAATGTTGAACAATATTTTACGTTCAACAATGGCGATCGAAATAATTTTAATTTTGGATTTGAGATTTTAAAGTATTCGCGTTGCTCGAATACTCTACTATCAATGTACTGTTCTAGCTCATTATGCCGATTGTTTTGATTTACACCAAATAAAGATATCGATGGGTTTGTACTGTAGAGTACGGTGGTAACTGTTATTTATTATAAATTCGACGACATTTAATATGATATCGCAACTTAGTTCCTTTTCTGTGTGCCTAAAAGTGTGTGGTTATATCTTTCGACTTGACCGTTGGATTGTGGTGACGCGGTGGTATTATGCCCAACTCAATATTGAAACTTTTATTATATTTTTGAAATTCATCGGATTTAAAACCAGTTCCCTGATCGGAAATTACTCGTTCGGAATACTTAAAGTCGAAAAGTGAAACTTGAGATGTTTAATTACTTCCGACGTAGTGGTTGTCTTACACGGGAACAATTTTATATATTTTGTGAAAGAATCGATTATTGCTAATACATATATGTATGTTTATTGTTACGTTTTGTATTTTTTAACGGACCTAAATGATCCATTTGTATTGTAACGAAGTCTGTTCCCTTATTGAAAATATGAAGATATCCTTCGAGACGTCCATCTTTAGGTTGATAGACCAAACATTTAATACAGTTTTTAATGAACTCATCGATCTTAATTTTCATACCTGGAAACCAATATCGCCGAAGAACAACTGTTTGTTTAGTTCCACGAAGCAAAATTATATAAAATCTGCAAATTGTTAAGTTTCAGAATTATAGCTCTGAAAAATGTCTAGATGTACCGTCTAGACATTTTTCATAGCTATAATTCTTTTTAAACGTCGATTAGGTAGATCATCGGTTGTTTACGTAGCATTCCTTCACCTTTCTAACAATCATCTGTTCCACCCTTCCTGCGACCTCATTCACAACATATTTGAGCTTACTTAACCAGATGAACAAGTTGCCTTGAAACAAAATGTAACTGAAGTAAAATACACAAATTTTATTGACGATTGGAGCATCACAGATTCCACCTAGTGGAATTTTTTTAAACTGAGCTAGCTGATAATTTGACATTGTAAACAATTCAAATTTTGAACTGTAAACACAATTTTTACTTACCAGATTGCTAACAATTGTAATTAATTCAAATTTTAGATTATAAAAACAATTTTTAATTACCGGATTGCTAAATTTTGTTTCGTCGCATTTGTGACAAGTGTCATTTTGTTAGTAGAATCACTTTAACTTTTTTCCTCGAGAGGCGATTTCTCTTCTTTTACAATCGTCAATAGGGGAAATGTTTGTAACTCAAACGAAAGGCTATATACAATCGAACGAAAATTAATTATCTCTTTTCGTCCTACAGCATTTAAATTATGAAAAAAAAAAAATATTTCATGAATCTATAGAAATGAAATGTATCCAAGCAATCAAACAACTACAAAGTAATTTACTTTTTCGTGTCCTTAATGGCAAAGAGTGTCATTTCTTGGCTGAAAACAGTAAAGAAAACTGCTACTTTTCTCCTTAGCAACACATTTCTTCACTATAAACACTTTTCTTCATAGAAACGCTTTTTTTCCAAATGATTTTTGGATTTTTGACTTTTATTTATTTGCTTACTGCGATTGTTATTTACACGCTATGCATACATACTTTGATCCAAACTGGATCTACCTTTTTTATTTTTACCTGGTTTGTCGTCAAATACACGAAAAAATAGCATGTCCGACACGTAAGAAAAGTAGTTTTCCATGATCGTTAAATTGTTAATCCACTCGCTCACTAGCGCTCGCTCGTGAATTAAACAATTACACTCGCTGGAAAACTATCACTTTTCTTTACTTGTAGAACAATCTACTATTGCCTGTATGCTAAATTTTTTTATTCGTATTTAACAAGCTTTGCTATTGGCTTTGTTGATGTAAAAAAAAATCAAAAACCTAAACAATTTACAAGGAGAAAATAAAAATATAATCTATTTGTGCCTTTTGCGTTAGTATTTGTAATCTTTATGAATGAAAAAGGCGTAAGCTATTGGCGAATTGTTGTTGTTTTTTATAGATTTATGCGAATGTATAATAATATCACCAAAATGACACGTTGTCCATTTCCTTCTTTCAAAAGAATTGTTATAAACAAACAATAATTATTGCAATTTTTAGAACGGCCTACCTAACCGCAGATGAAATGAAATCATACACAAATGCAATATAACTAAAATTGTGTGTATGTGAAAATTCTTTAGCGAATTTAATAGGGTATCGTATCGAAATGTCGGTTTTAAAAATCATAAATTTACAAATCTCGGTTTACAAAATCTCGGGAAGTAGGCTCTGACTTTTGAGTCAGGTGGTTGTGTTTATTTTTTATTTTTCCTTAAAAATAATTATTTTAATAAAATTGTATCTTTTGTTATTGTGCAAAACGGGTATAAAGCTAAAATAATTTTACTTTGGGAACCATCATCGCTACATACAATAATACGATGCCTGCAAATATTAACGTATATATCCAGAGGCTAGGATAGCGGGGTATTTAACCCAAATTAAAGACTACCAGAGTTAACGCTGTGGTATTGGTTGCAAATAGGGTAAACAATTCCAAAACATGATGTTACCATAGCCCTCACATTAGCCTACCCTTTTCGATGAAACAGTAACTGGTGTTGCAAGGAACACTTTCACTCCGTCGAAATCATATAGGAAAATTCACGTTTTTGTATTATATATTGTGTTGTGGTTTGTTTCTTTTGGTACACCGTATTGTGAATAAGCTCTTGCACAAAATAGAGTTTCTCAAAGGCTATTCAAATTAACATAGCTAGATATCGACTACAAAGGTGTCTGTAACCGGGTCGATTCCATCCTAACTAACATTCCTTTCCTATCCTTCCTTATGTGGTATATGTAATGAGAATGACTGTGAGTGTACGTTGGGCCTGGCGTCATTTAGGAGATAGGTCTAGGCTTGGTCGTACAGTCTAATCAATCAATCAATCAAATTTCGGTGTACAAAATCTCGGTTTTTTAAATCTCGTTTTAAAAATTTCGATTTTAAAAATAAAGTAATCCCCCCTGTAACACGGTACTCTTATAACGCGTTTTCATGTCCCTCGTATAACACATGTTTTCCCCCATATAACGCGGGGATTTCCCACATTGATTTTAATAAAACGCACATAGTTCGTTCATAACATAGTTTTTCCTTAATATTCGATTTAAACTCCCTTTAACGAGGAAAGTTAAACATGAATCATTTGTACATAACGCGTTATACGGGGTCATACGAGCGCGTTGTACGAGCATTCTTGTACAACGCGTTCTCCTAAAACGCGGAACGAATCTACCGTGTTATAGGGGGGATTACTGTATTGGTAAAAATTATCCTGTTTTTTTTAATATCTTGGTTTTTATTATTTCTATTGTATGTCTACATATTTGGCTATTAACGGTATTTGGGTGGTTTGTAATATTTTTAGTTAATTCATTTTGCGGGTATTTTTGGGAGCGTATCGAAATCTAGGTTTCCAAAATCTCGGTTTTAAAACATCTCGGTTCTAATCTCGGTTTTCATTTATTTTTATTTTAAAATTAAAATCCCCATTTTCAAGAATTTATAAAAACCGAAATTTTGTAGCACCCAGATTTTGAAAACCAAGATTTAGTACCCAACCCGACATACACATTCATACACATACCCATACACACATGCCTACACACTCAAACTAGCAACTCGCAAACCTACATTAAATATATAATCGCAAGCCTGATCTCTAAAGCTCGGTTTTGAAAAATACATTTTTATTAATTCGGGCGGCTCGAATTAATAAACATTTATTTTTCAAAACTAAGCTTTTGAAAACGGAGATTTTCAAAATCGAGATTTTGAAAACCAAAGTTTTGAAAACCGAGATTTTAAAAAACCAAATGCCATAAGGAAATGATAACGAAATTGAACGATTATGATTGAACAGGTTAATTTAGAAGAGAGGATATTAATCAAGTTTGGAAAATTACCTATGTAAATAGCAACGAAAATAATAAGATACACATATTAACCTCTTTTGACCATAAAGCAAAAATAGTAAAATATTGTAAATACATTTAGAAGTAAAGAGTGCAAATAGGATAAAGCTATTATCATAGTTCGGATATCTCCTTTGAACATATGTATGTTAATTTATTTTATGATTTCTGAAATAATGGGACCTATCTCTTTCTATGTTTTGATACATTTCCATTTTTAAATGGAACAGATATAAGAGTAGGTCTAAGCCTATTATGCTCCTTTTCGATGTTGATAATTAATTTCAAGAGACAAAAAAAAGGGGATAAAACTTACAAACACTATAACAAAAGTACATTGTGTCATTAGGATTAAAAGTGATACTTTTGACGAGCAATTATATTTGCATGCGAGGCGAAGCGCAGCGTACTCTAGCAATTCCCAACTCTGCAAATATGGCGGATTTGCTAATCGAAAATTGGCTTGCATAAACTACTCGATTATTTTATCAAAGTAAAATATACATATTTTTGTATTCAGCACAAAAGTTAAAGTGCGTTAAAGTAGCCCATTTTCTGAAATTCAGAAACAAATTGGATTGCTAAATTATCGTGTATAACATTTCTAGCAAATTCGCAAAAAATAACTGCTTATCTGCTTATCTGAGTATCGAGTATCTAGCCCATTGTGTCGGTTGTATATTACTAATCATACGAGTAAGTACAAATTATGTAATTAAAACTTCAAAATTGAAACTAATTTTGTTGAAATATTTTTTGAAACTAAGGAGATCATGACTTTTGTTTGGTTTGACTATTGTACGCGTCAAACTGCAAAGCTATAATTCAATATTTTCTTTCTTGCGAACAAAATGTTTGATTCAGAAGATTTATCAAATTTACTACCGGATGTGCTTCTAACAGGAAAAGAAATTGTGTTAAACCTATTGCCATCAAAATCACGTAAGATTTATGAGTGCGCATATAAGCGGTTTTTGCTGTTTATTTCATATACATTATACATATTTTTGGGTCTTCACCAAGAATGATAGATTACAAGATTATGCAACTCAAAATACGTTACTCTCTTTTTTTGTACAAAAATAAAGCGTAGGAACCAGTCTGTATATCTGACTTTTTTTTCACCTGTTATGTGAATTTTGTTTCATTCACCCTTGGTTCTTCAAATATTTAGTTGGTTTTACAGCGGTGTGAGCGAGAAACATGAATAAATATGAACACATGATCATTGATGTGAAAGTGTTAATCTATATACCTTTCATTTCCTCTTGTGGTGGTATAATATATTTAGTCATTCACTCTCATTCACCATTGGTTATTTATTTAATTTAATGTTTATGTTGTATATACAGTGGAGAACAAAATTAACGCTCTTTTCATAGTAATTTAACAACACGACAATTCATTTAAGTACAACATTTTTGGTTCACTATCGTATTAGAAGAGAGGATAAAAAATAAAATTAAAAAATAAAGCATAGGAACCAGTCGTTTTACTCTCCATCGGAGTTGGACAATCTTCTAATCTATCATTCTTGGGTCTTCACTATATTTTTTTCTCCTAGTATTAAAAGTGCCTACTATTACACCAAGGATTAAAAGTGTAGCTTAGCAACACACACATTTTTTAAAATAGTAAGAAAAAGGCCAACTTTAATACCCAAAAACAGTATTAAAACAAGAGGCTTTTAAGACGTTGGGAGAAAAAATGATTTTGATTTACATCAGCTGATTTTGTTTACAAAATATCATTGTGTTGAGAGTATTTTTATTATGGTTTTTCAGATATTACACACAGGAATAGAATTACATATACTACAATCCTTTTTTAAAATAAATAATTCCGTGGTCACAAGGAATAATCGCTTAAGTAAAATTAGAAAATTTTTCTAGAGGGGTACAACAAGTTCAATATTAAATTCATTTTTCCCTTATGCCAACTAAAGCTACTACGACTTGCGAGCACAGGTCTTGGCCTTTATATCATTATCACTTAAATCAAATTTAGTGAAGTTAGAGTAGAGACAGACAAATTTAAAAATTTAAAATAATTTTTGTCTTAAGTCGCCTTAAGCGATTATTCCTTGTGACCACGGAATTAGTTTCAAGAGAAACTTAAACTTTGCTTCTTGTTGTTTTGGATTTTTATATCAATGAAGCACAATTTTTCCTATTGTTAAAACAAAAAGGTTGAGAAATCGCATTTAAAGTTTGTGTAAAGATTTTTTGAGATATTTTGTATTACGTAACGTATTGCATGTATTTATTAAAACTTTTAATTACATTGAATTTTCATACCAATTTTACATAAACTTTACTAATTAAAACCGAAGAAGAACCTAAAATAAAGATTTATTTCAACAAATACTAAGAAATCTAATTTGTTAGATTCTAATATTGTTTTGCATAAACTTGATAATTGCTGATATAAATTTTTTCACATTTATCTTTAAACAACTTAAGTTTCGATATCTGCACAAATCGTGTTTTCGTTAAACAAACAAATCTCGATAATCTTGAATGGAAAGTTTAATTAAAACTAGCTAACTGCAGATACCGCATTTTTTGATATTTTATTTGCAAATTTATTAGTTGCGTAAAACTGAATAAGTTAAATAAAATTATTTTTTTCCAAATTTATATCGTTCTGATTTAAAAACGGGTATACAGAATATCTGAAGATACAGTGTTTTTGTAATTAAAATTTTTTTTTTAGATTATACCTAATTTTGATGAACATTTTCTCGGGAAATATTAAAAATTATGTAAAATGGTTTAGGTTATTGAATACAGCTTTAAATTTTGAAACGAATTGCATCAAAAAATAAAAAATCAATTTTTTGCAGATATCCAGATTTTTTTAATTCTACAGAATTTATCCATGCTAATGTTTGATATATGGAAAATAACTAGCTAGATGTATGCATGTCTTGTCACTTTTCCAGTGTGCTTACAAATTCGACATACACTTTATATTTTGCTAATTTTTTCGATTTTGAATTTTGTGGAATAAACAAATACATTTTTAATTAATAAGAACAATTAAGATTTTTTCAAAGAATGTCACGTAGACTTTTATTTTGTTTTTAAGGAAATGCATATACAAAAGTCTGTTCTGAGTATTCAAATGCCCATTTTGATAATTATATTTGCTTTTTATTTCTTATCATCTTTGCGTGACTTTAATTTTTTGATCCAAGGGAAAATCATAATCATTGATCAATCTCACGATTTTCTTATTGTTGTTGTTTGATTTATTTATGCGGGTTATTGACCTACCTATAATAAATACATACATTTGCAAATGAGGAAAATACTGCCGTGCTAAGAAAAATAGTCACAAACGCCAAGAATCGAAAAATGCGTTAGGGCATATTTGAATTCTGCAAACATATGTATACCTATATCTCTGCTTTTTTAAAAACCCAAGTATCCTTCATCAAATGCCATAAAATCACGTTATTTAGTAGTCAAGTTTCATATTATGACATGGCAAACAAAAATAGAAAAATTGAAATTAAAACTACAAAAAGGCAAATGTGACTTTTTTTCTTAGCACGGTAGAATAAATCTCTGGATTTCCAAATCACTTGCCGTAATGTTACGTAATTTCGTCGTAACCCTATTTTAGTTTGTTTAGATTTCCGATTATGGTGTTTAAAGAATTCATTTAAATAAATTTCTAAGTAGTAATTGAGGATAATATTAGAATGCGATTCTTAATGTATCTGTTTTTTCATGTGTGCATAGTATGCTCACGGAAAAGTTTTGAATATTTTGTTTTTAAATATCTTTCCACTGGCGTTTTGATGCTGGATATGTGATTGATCATGTGAGCAATGGCCAGGACAGTTTCCTGTCACGTCTCGTCTCTGAGTTCTATTCTCGACGCTGACCAAATATTCTACAACATGCTTCGACAGTGTGGGAGGTTATAAGGGTCGATTACTGCCAAGCCATAATAGATTTTATTATACTGTTTATTTGAGCCGTTTATTTTGAAAATGGTGCAATAACATTGGATATCTCTGAAGGTACGATGTTTTTATCAGCAAACAAACTAAAATCAAGTGTTGACGGTAGAAATAATTTGAAAGAATTTCTCAACTGAGGCTTCATGCAATCTTCATTTTATATTTCATTTTCAATTTGATTTTTTTCGTACGTTCATGAAAGCAAAAAATCACGACACAGAAATGGTTGCAATAGGTTCCGGAAACAGTTTTTGACATACTCGATCGACTAAATTTGAATTTAATTAAATTAATTTTTCGAATTTTTAAATTATTTTGCAATTATACAGTACCAAGTAAGAAAAGTGCATTGTTCATTTCAAATAAGATTTTCTTGCTTGCTAGATTTTCGAGCATACTCGTTAGATTGATATACAATCAATATCTAATCTAGTATCCACATTATGCAAATTCGCTGATACAATATGCCATATGGTCAACCATTTTGTCAGACATCAGTTGCAAACTTTTAGCTTGAAATTTCATTAGAAATTGACATGAAATTTTCTCAAAATCTCTATGACTCTGTCATAGTTCATAGATAACCATATGATTATCTCTATATCATATTGTCTATTCTATGTATTTTGACATTTTTAAATTTCATTTTAGAATAAAGGCTTTAGTTTTTGAACTGAAAAATATGAAATACGTTTGGTGGTATTCAATGGATACATAATTTTAAGTATTTAATATTTTATTTGGATTAAGATTTCCGATATTAAATAAACATTTTTTATGAATATTCTGCGCTGTTTTTTTTTATTATCAGCGATAAGTTATCAGCGATATTTGAATATTGTATAGGTGCCGCGGTAAACAAAGGGCAACATAATAGGCCCAACTTATTCTCGTAATTGGCTTTGTATAATTTCAATTGGACATAATTCAATATTTAGCAACATTAATATTTTCAAGTTGACAAAATGATCTCATTCTAATGTAATTAAGTCAGACAGTTCATTTTTGACTTCAATTAACTGTAATTGTATACACTATTGTTAGTTTGGTAAATACATACATAGAAAAATAATCATTTTAATTCACAATACTCATAATACGATGATGATAGTCGCCCCTAAAAACCGACAAATATGCATAATACAAAAATCTATATGTGTACGATACGAATTTAAGATAATTTTGGAGGCAAAATCTACACATACGAATCGTCAAATACATTGTAACAAAAAATAAAATGTGTGTAAAATAAACTACTAGCGAGACAGAACTAATTTTAAACTAAAAAGGTCATGTTAATCATCTTTGCCGTTTATTTGTAACGTATACATACGAGTATATCCAGATCATTACACACAACTAATCATACTTATGAGATGTACTCGTATCTCGTTAAAAATGAATATGTTTATAAAGTGTTTAGCACATTTACATATGCCGATTTAAACGTTTTAATTTATCTATAGTTTTGTTATTTATGTTTAGAATATTTTCCCTAATACGTCTGCTTAGTGGTTACTAATCCACATGATCAAATAATTTATGCACTAACCTAAATATAAATACGTTTGAAGTTGTGGAGGGGAAAATTTTATAAATTCATTTAGAATGATTACGTAATTATATTTCTGAGTGTTGTCTGTATAATATATGTAGGCTGTACAGTGGCGCAATAACTATTCCATATTTAAACCAAAATAATTATCAAATAAATAAACCATCACCATTCAATAGTACAACTAACTAAATACTTATGTACATATTTGCGGTCAAGCTCACTATAATTTTCTAATTAAATTCGTGACATTTTGTGTTGATCTTTCACAAACAAAAAAACTACAACCATCAAAAAGCAATGCTGTAAAATTAATTTTAAAAATAACAAATTTATTTTTAAAATCATCATAAATACTATAAAATGTTTAATTTCAAATTTATGTTTATCCCAAAATTAGAAATTAATCGTAACTATTTTAGTAAATAGTATGTAGGTAGGTAACATAAGTAAATAGTAAATATAGTTGGCAAGTAGTGTAAAACCATTAAAAACTCGTAAGTGGCTGTTGTATTATTGATTGCAATGAAATTCATTGCGTAAATATAAATTATATATGCCACACTGTGCGCTTGTTTGGATTGGCATTATCCATAAATAGATTATCTATTAATTAAAAAACAAAAATTTTGTGCTGCGAGAAAATGAAGTGGAAATTGTGATGTTGTATTCCTATGAGGTATTGCATTATTATATGGTGTGCGTATGATGTAAATATTATCTTATACTATGATGTACAATTTTTTGTTCTTTGGCTCTAAACATTTTGTTTAGTTTAACGTAAATTATTTTTACCAGTGCTGTCTTAGTGCAACCTCTAAATTTTATTTTTCGTGTAAATTGATTTGATGTTTGAATTTCGTTTTCACTTAAGCATCATCTCAGTTGGCGGTTTTTACTGGTGTTGTTTTTAGTATACATATATTAATGATTTACCAACAGGGGACTGTGGGTGCCTAGTCTGACTAAACACAAACCAAACCAACACTCTGCTGAACAGTGGACACCAACCAAGTCTAGAACAGTCGGTACTTAGTTTGGCTAGGCACTCGTTCCAAACAAAACTAGCAACTAGAGTGTTTTTTTTTGTTAAATTCCTTAATCCCGGTCGTTTTGCAAATCCCGAAATCCTGGGATCCTGTTGAAATTTTGGGATCCCGGTCTTTTTTGTCAAATCCCGGGAACCCGGTCTTTTTGTCAATCCCAAAACCTCAAATCCCTGTTTTTTGTCAACACCGAAATCCAGGATCTTAGTATTGCCTTATATATAATAGCGGGATTGCATTCGCTACTGTCAACCACTATTCAACAATAAATCATGCCTGTCTGCATCTAGTCAGACTATGCACACACCCGTATCAGCTACACCCTGCGCCATTGAAATAGCTTCAAAAGTATATAGCAAAAATGATAGATTCTGATTATCAACACAATTTTTACACTATTCCAAATATATTCAAATACACAGAACGGTGATCAGCCATTTTAGAACTGCATAACTTCGGATAAGGAATATTTCCGCTCTACCTCGTAACAATTTTGTAGGTCTTTATAGTGTTTTTAACAAAGTTATTTCAATTGCAAAATAGTTTGTTGTTGACAATGGTGATTTTTAATCAAAATAAGGATTAACAGAAATAAAATAATTCATCTCAACCAAAATAATTTAAGAGAAATTTCACTTTTTAAAATCAATAATTAATGACCCCGCCCTTGGCTTTATGATGGCCTTAATCCGGATCGGCATTGAATTTTAAAGTTAAATAATATATTGTTACTTCTTCAAGCCAGACTTTTTCTATAAGTTTTTTCCGCTCTTTGACACTTTTCAGCTTGTAGTTTTTGATCTTCTTTCTCATGAAAGGCCAAATATTTTCAACAATATTGAGGCCAGGACTATTTCCTGTCCAGGGTAACGACTCAATCACCAAGCTATTTTTAAATTCGGCTATACCTATAAAAATTAGACGTACAAATTAAGGATTCTTGTCACAAATAACGTCAATAACCTACAATGCGCGCCCTTTAACATACGGAGCTTAATCGTCGTGGAAGAGTGGAATACCGATGTATTGAGTCGGGTTCTCAATAATCACGACGCAGGTTTCGATAATTTTTTTATATTTTTCTCCGTTTACTGAACTATCCAGAAGGCGTATTGATCAAACAAAGGCTGTTATGGCTCCTTAGGTTTTAACATATGGTGACTGTTTTACTGTCTGCGAAATACATTCTGTTAAATCCCTTTTGTCTTTTCGTCGCCGAACACTTATCCTTACATAGGGTCCAAATATATTGAACTTATATTCAGCCGAGAATATGAACCAATGCCAGTCCTCGAGCATTCAGTTTTCTCATTCTATTGCGAATTTGGGGCTTGCAGCTCCCATTTTTGCTGTCAGTAATGATTTTCTCGCAGGTCGACAAGCATAGAGACCAAGTTCCTAACTTCCTATAGCCTTCTTTTGATTAGCAGGAACTGAAATAGTGTCGGTTGTTGCTATTAGAAGCTAAATTCTCAGCTCCAAAGCCGTAGCACATCTTTACTTAAGCGCCGAATGTCTGAAATTCGATCTATTAGTTTTCTTCTTTGTATCAGAGCCGACTTATCTCGCAACCGTTTGATTTTTGGAATAGTGCATTAAAACTTTCTAATTACTGTTTGGCTACACTAAGTTACTCTTGCAATTGGTGAATGTATGTACTTTTTTTTTTCTTTTAGTTGGAAAATTTTGGCTTTTTCATCAGCATTTAATTTAGAGCGACCCATTTTAAAATTAACTCTTTGACTACTTAATTGAAACCAAACGAATAAGTCAATTTGATCTACGATGTACGCTATGCTTTAGTGAATTATAATTAGTGTTATAACTAACCAAAATTCAAATGATAAGACGCTAATTAGTTCCTAAAGTATGAAATCTGAGCTGAAGACTGAAGTGCTTGTGAATTGAATAATTAAAAGAATCAAGATAAAACAATTTCATAAACTACATATCCGTTGGATATTTGAAATTTTTGGAAGCTGAATCAAATTTCTCAGGTATCTCTGAAAAAAAAAATCAAAATTAACCCATTATTACTATAAATATCTACTATAGTAATTAACTAACAACATTTAACGAGACAGCATTGTAAAAAAAATATATTTTACAACAATGTTCTGTTTTTTATATAATTTGCTATGAAAATCAAAAAAAAAAAAATGTTGGAAATATAAATTCTAAAAATGAAACTTAACAAAATCAGCCAATACCCCACTCACAAAAAAGCTGCGCCTGTGTCAGTACTCTATGGCAGCTCAACTAACACATCCAAACAAACACTGTACGCGATGAAAAACATTTATCGAACACACCAACAACTTCAACAGTATGACGATCCTATGATAGAGATCCTTTCAATTTTTTCATTTTATGACGGGAAATATTCGAAAAAAAACAACTGAGGACCTGGACCAATGCCAACAGTTTTGGTTTATTAACAATTTCAGGTCATTCAAAATTCACCCACAAGTTGCTGATACAAACAAATAAAGCAAAATAAAAAATGCTTTATCTTCGTCACTTCAATGAACTAGTCTTTTCCGTCCTCTCTCGACCCCAAGTCAGCCCAGTCAATCATTCACAGCTGAATTTGGGCAGTACGCCTTAATTCCACTGTGAATAACCGTCCGAGCCGACCCGAAGTCCCGAAACCAATCCATTAGAGTGACAAAGACAAAGCGTTTCTTCATCCTTCTCTGTATATGTATCATTATCAAGACTTTCTGGGCAAACCTCCCCCACAAAAATGCTACACCACTAAAACCACTAGTGACATCTATGTAGATGAGCTAGCTGAACCGCGATAAAACGAAACTTTCAAAACCAACACAGATGTCTTGTACAAGACTTGCGATTTTCTTATATGACAGATACAATCGTGGACAAAATTAACGAATATTTTTTTTTTTTTTTGTAATAAAAAAAATCCCGCTGGTCAATTTTAATACTCAAATGAAAGCACATTTATATTTTTATCAGAAACCACTTTGAATAAAGTCTACTGCAAGCTAATCAATTAAATTTTTCAAAAATGCTTAATCAAGAGTGCATTGTGTTTGAAATCCAACGCAACGATTGGCTTTTTTTCCAATGCATATCAATTATTTGTAAATGCGGTACCACTAGTTCTTGTAAATGTGTTCTAAAGCAAACACCTAATATAAAATTCATTGTAATATAGCACCATTTCATGAGCTGGAGGCGGTTAAAGTCGTCACATTGTATCAGGAAGATTATAATCAAGTACAAATCGCACGAAAATTATATGAATCAGTCTTTGGTTTCACGAATACTTAAGCGATATCGTGAGACCTTAGAAAGAGAGCCCGGGCAAGGACGTAAAAGGTGCACAACCGAGCATGACGACCGATTTTTAAAAATGAATTTGTTACGAGATCGAAAGCGTACTTCTACTCAACTCAAAAATGAGTTACTTAGTGCTCGCCAAGTGAATATCAGTGCCAGAACAGTTAGACGAAGATTAAAGAAGTGAACCTAACTTCAAAACGGCTCGTAAAAGTTTCACTGCTTCTTCCTCGCCACAAATCCAGCCACTGATCAATGGGCCACTGTTCTCTTTTCAGATCAGACCAAAATCCAATTATGGAAACCAGATGGACGTAATCTTGTATACAGAAGAGTTGGAGAACGCTACGCACCGGTTAACATGGTGCAAACTATAAGCTTTGGTGGAGGTTCAATAATATTTCGGAGGGTCGTACGGGGCTGGTGGAGATTGGTTTGAGGATGAATGAAGACAGGTATTTTCGGAACATTCTTGGCGATCACGTTTTGCCATATGTGGTCTTCATAGGTTATGAAACTTCTGACAATTTTGTGTTAATGCATGACAACGCTTCAGTTCACGTAGCTGCAACGGTACGACAATATCTCCAAGATATTGGCATTCGTGCACTTATGTGGCCAGGACCACCAATGAGTTCGAACACATATGGGATATTCTAAAACGCAGTATTAGAGCTAGAAATCCCGCACCAGATTCGATAGCAGAGCTGAGAGTTGCCGCGCAAGACGAGTGGAATCCCATTCCGCAAGAAATGATACAAAGCATTCTACTTAGTCTCAGTTATGCCCAGAAGGATGAAAGCTACAAATAATAAGGGAACGGGGAGAAAATACTCATTACTTTAATGTTTATAAACCGCTTTTGAAAATTAACCCTGTAATGCATATAACCGCCTAAAGGCGGACTTTACGTTATCGTGAATTGTGTAACTTTACGTTATCATGAATATTTTTTGACGTGAATACTTCTTTAAATTTGCTTTCATATGGGGGGTAATTCAAAAAAAATATTGGTGTGGCTGTGTCGTAGACATAGCCGTGTGTTATATCTGAATACGTGTACGTACGTATATGAGCATATTGTATGTATATGTCATAATAATTTTTGAACACTAAGAAGAATCACTGGATTGCTCTTGAGAAGCCCTTTCCAACCGTAAACGTTCTCTATATTTTGATTTGGCTTTTCGACGAGTATAGGCCGACATTGCATTATTTATTTTAATTTTTTACTTTAACTCCATATATATTAACTATAGCTATTTCACATTAATGTTTTATATATGCCATTTATAAATCTTGACGACAGCTGACGATTGAATTGCAAACGAACGTTCTAGCTTCTCCTAGTCAAAATTTATACTAAACAGACATTATGTGACGCAGCGAAACAAGAAACAACCTTAACAAATTTATAAAATTCTTCGTATTATGAGCAGAAATGCATTAGATGAATAAATTTAGGAAATTGCAGTGCGGCATCAATATTATATGAAAATCAAACAAAATAATCGGTTGAGAAATGGGCAAGTTCCATCATACTTGGCCATATTCCAGAACTTTATCCAAAAATCATTTTAGAATCCCATTTCCACCACACATGTCGAATTTCATCATAATCGGTTGAGAAAGGGGCAAGTTCCATCATACTTGGCCATATCCCAAAACTTCATCTAAAGATAATTTGAGAATCCCATTTCCATTGGATTCAGTATTTCCAATTTTCATCAAAATCAGATAAGATATAGAGGTATATCCTCCAACAGGTCGCAAATAAACTATTTGCGCCTCAAAATCCGACTACTCGATTGATTTTAACATGAATTTTTCAATTTTTTTTGTGGTTTATTTGCTTTTGCGACTGAGTAGTATTAATTGTCTTCACTTACTTGATTTTATTTGCATCGTCAAAAATTCGGTGGTAACTTTTCTATAATGTTTTTACTACTCAGTCGCAAAAGCAAAAAAAAAAGAAATTTCAATTGAAAAACTCATGTTAAAATCAATCGAGTAGTCAGATTTTGAGGCGCAAATAGTTTATTTGCGACCTGTTGGAGGATATACCCCATAGACTCCTAATAAAATTTTTATGAAAAAAATGATTTTTAATACTATAAAGAAAACAGTTACAAAAATGGCGGTGCTTCCCCCCTCCACGGCATGCGATGCGTCACAGTCCTCACTCAACATAACGAATTCTTTGATCCTTTAGCTATCGAGTGGTGTAATTAAATTTTGGATGTAGATTATAGATATATAGCTGCAGCATCAAACTGTATCCCCCGATTTTGTTATCATCAGTTTTTTGATTTACCCCCCATATGAAAGCAAATTTAAAGACGTACCTATTCGCGTCAAAAAATTTCTGAACCTGAGGTCTGACATGTCAATTCTTATATATTTTGATACGCTAAATACGAATCCGATGCCCGGTTTGCTCCATTACCCACCAGTTTTTCACAATACCCCAATTTTGAGTCAAAATTGCCCAAGAAAATATCAAAGTCTATTTTTTATACCGTTTACTCCAGATATATCGTTTCCGGAGTATTTTAAACTGCAAAAAATAATTCCGTAGTCCAAATTTTCTTGTGACACTTCAGTAACCCAAAAAAAGCCCAACTTTAGGTCAAAATGGCCAACAAAATTCCAAAGTAATTTACCTTTCTATTTTGGTTACTAATGGCTTTTAAATAAACCATTGTTAGAAAGTCAGACAAAGAAACTCATACTAAAACCCAGACGCACAACTTACACTGAAACTCAGACAATCAAACTGTTACTCAAATCGAGACGCAAAACTCACTCTTGAAGTATGACAAGAAAACTGAAATTCAGATAGTATAAGTTACAAATAGAAGACAAATAAGACAAATTCGCGGCTTGTGTGACTGAAAGAAAGTTACTGGCAATAGGAAAGTGAAACGTAACTAAGAAAGTTTAGCTGAACTGGTTCCCCTGACCTAGCTGCAGTTTGAGTTTGTCTGCTCAAGATTGAGTTACAGTTTGTTGCTTTTCATCAACTTTTTGTTCATTGACCTATCACGACCGTTCAAGTAAAGTTTTATTGATGCCATTTCTTGCGTTTATAACGTACTCTCTTGTCCTCGAATGACCAAAAAAAAAGTCCGCTAACATATTACACCCTACCTTCCCTGATATTTCCTTTCCATTTCCCTTACATCGTGGTGGAAGTGCTCCCCTTGTTCTTCACTATAGTCGCCTAAAGTGTCAGGAAGGTAAAAGATCCAAAAAATGGATCTTTAAGTTCGACATCCCAATTGTCTGTAATTTTCTATTAACTTTGTATTTATTGCCGAAATGCGTAAAGAAACATTTTCAACTGCTTGAATATTTTGCTCATCAGCATTATCGTTACCGTTTGTACCGTTATTACCCCCAGGTTTATAATCATCGTTAGGCTTTTTTACTAAGAACTATTTGTAATTGCGAGACAAATAATAAATATCACTAATACCAGAGCCTTCTAGAGTATAGAGCCATAATCACTATGACGTATTTTTTAGAAGCTTTTTTAGTGGTATAACTTTTCACTGATTTCCATAGGAATCCATAGTAAAAATGGTGTTTTTTAGCTTCATGTTTTTCAATGAAAACAGCAAAAATGTTACAAAATGTTTATACAAAAGTGTTCTACATATCTTTAGCAGCAATATACAAGAAGGGTATATTGGTATTAAGTAAATATTAATTGCAGATATTTTAAAATTAAATTATTTCTAAAATATATTTTTCGAACTTTCATTTTGAAAATACATCAAAGTTGGCTCTGACAAATTAAAATAATACTTGCTAAATGTATCTTTAGTTTTACTAGTGTACGTTAGATGTCTCTAATTGTTGGCAGAGAAATACGAAAAAAAAATTATTTAATCACAAAATTATGACACGTTCTTAATATTTTCTGAATTTGTTTTGCTTTTCCAACAATTTTTGAACTCAAATTTCCCCAGGTCGCAATTTTTGCTACGATTTTTCAAAATGTTTACTACCCACTGCCATCTATGTATATTGACTTAATGCACACGACTTGTAGTAAGCTTTTCTTTTTAATTTGACCAGAAAGCTATTGTTATGAACTTTTTTTTATATTTTGGTTTAAATAAATCAATTATTACAAAAAAATGAAAACGATTTACTTAAACGATATGCATATATGTTGAAATTCAAACATTTATGAAAATATTTCAGAAATCATAATTAAGAATTTGCAACGTTTTCATTTACAAATTTTTCTTAGGAAAAAAAGTGATTTCCCATAGGTTTTATGTGTTTTACTATGGAAATTTTGGTTTTTTCCTCGTTTCTAATTCCTTTAAAAAAGCTTCGTTTTTAGATTATGGCTTGTATAATCAAGGTTGCTTTGCTAATACACAAACCGATTTTTAATAAAGCTACTAGAAAGCTTTATAGTCCAGTCAGTGACGGTTTTTCGCTCTAAATTCTTACGAGCATTACCGATTTTCGTGAAATTTGAATAGTAAGTAGGGAATGGCTTAAGGAAGAAAAGTTATATAGTGCCAATGTGTGCTTTTACCTTGGGTGTAGATGCCACCCCTTCTAGGGGGTAGAAGTTAGTATACTCAAAATACCCACAGAAATCGATCATATAGGGATGAATTTTAAGCACAAAATATTGTATGAAGTTTTTTCTATAAATTAATATTTTTCGAGTTATTCGCGGTTGAAAATGTTGATTTTTCATCTAAAAAATGCTTGTTTTAGTGCGATTTTTTCACGAAAAACTCGAAAACCTTTCGTTTCATCAAAAAATCTTTCAAGACCAAAATAATGCTTATAAAATAATAAATTGATTGGTTTATTTTTATTTCTTTAGATGCAATACGAACCGAGTTGTGGCTCGTTGAAAGTGACTATTTGTTCGTCGAAAACTGTATTCAAACCTTTCAACATTAAATACCGGAAAAACGACAAATTTTTGAAAAAAAACTTGTGAATGTTTTTTCAAGTACTTGAAAATACCTTTAAAATTAGCTTTAGTAAAAGTCGTTAGCATAAAAACTTACAGAACTTACAAAATTTCGTTATTTTTTTATTTCTCTAGGATGAAAATTAATCGAAATATCACTGTTTTCAGTTCGCATTTGAGTGCGAGGACAACCTTCTCCGAAGCATTTAAACTCAAAAATCTCAAAACCGCACGGTTCAAGGAAGTTCAACGTAACAGGTCTTATAGCCCTTAAAATTCGCTATAAGATGGTTTTTAGAACATTTAGATATCTTTAAAATTAAGGAAGTTATCGTTAAAAAACCAATCGCGTTTTTCGTTGAAATTTTCGGATTGCTCTCAAACATGCATTTTTTAGATGAAAAATCAACATTTTCAATCGCGAATAGGTAACTCGAAAAATATTGATTGATCGAAAAAACTTCATACGATATTTTGTGCTTAGAATTCATCCCTCTATCGATTTCTGTGGTTATTTTCAGTATACTAATTTCCACCCCGTAGAAGGAGTGACATCCACCCCCAGGGTATAAAAACACATCGGCACTATATAACTTTTGTTCCTTGGGCTATTCTATACTTAATGTCCAAATTTCACGAAAATCGGTATTGTCCGTAAGAATTCAGAGGTAATGGCCTATTTTTACCATCAATGACTGGACTATTAGTGATGAACCAAACACATATGACGGACTTAAAACTTGTGTTAGTGACTATTTTCAATCAAAGGCTGAAAAAGTTTCCAAAAATGGTATATTCAAGCTGTCTGACTTATGAAGAAAGGTTTTAAATGTAAATGAAAAATATATTATTGTATAATTTTTTTTTTTTACCAGCAACTGAAAATTGCAAATTTAACATTTTCGATCGATATATGTATGTACATATAATATAATCAGCATATTCGTAATCTTTAATCATTTTATGAATAATGGTTTTTAGAACCCTGTGAATGACAGTACTACTGTTTGTTGTTGCCGTATCTTATACGACATATACTATCCGAAGTACAATCATCCACATGTTATCAAAATAGATTAGATATGCAAAGGGCATGTTCAAAATCAATAATAATGATAAATTGTGCTGTTCACAAGACATAGAATAGAGTACGTCAAAATTTATAAAACGTAACTCTTATTTTATTTTTATTAATTCGGGCTATTATTGGTGTTTAAACGTCTCTTTAAAAAGTATGATACTCTCTACATTTCAAGCATTTTCAAGAATCGCTAGTTTTTGTGATATTTTGTATATTTTATATTCTTAGTAATTTTGAGCTGAATTTGTTATCGAACTCTTTCAATCATTGTACTTCTTGTGGAAGTAGTGTATAGTACAATAAAATTGGTTCCCTAATTTTTCTAATAGAAAATTCAAAGCAGTTTTAAATTTATAGTGTTTTTTGTAATAATAAAATGTGTACACATTTTTGATGTGTTTTCAAATGCCTGACTATAACGTATTAAATCCAAAAATGAATAATACTTTTTAGTTTATACATAGTACTTAGGAATGAGTCATACACTTAGTCAAAGTAAGTAAGGAACAATATGTACACAAACACTTTATGAACAACGTATTACTTTGGTTCTATTATGCTGAATAATTTTAAAACACCAACAAAACTACTTTTTAGAATTGCTAAATTGTGCTGCTGGTTTACATAAATAATTTTTTGATGTTTGCAATTTGAACAATTCAATTAGGAGTCACTATTAAATTTATAAATTGGTGTTCTATAATACTTGTATAATAAAAATAATTTAGTAAAGAAATTTAAGGGTTGGTCCATCAACTATATGTAAATCAGGCTCACAAATATGGAAATATAAACGAAAATTCAAAAGCCAAACCTCACTTTCTTATTTTTTCTATTGAATATTGTCTCTATGGTATACGATTTCAATACCGATGTGTAAAATATAGTCTACCTTTTATAAATAAAAACCGTACTATGAAATTCACTTTTGTTCAAAAGTATGTATGTGGACATGCTTTGGTTTTCCATAATCTTTAAAGAAATAGCACGAAAATCTGTGTTTTCATCTGGAAATTTTGATAAAAATGATTTGTTTGTCTCCGTGAGCAATATTAACGCTGCCCAAGCGAGTAAAGAGGAGACCAATAACTGTCTTTGGAAAATATCTAATTCGGCCTTTTATCCCGAGTGGGATGTATGTGAAGTTAGCCCGAAAAAAACCTTTTATCCCGAAAAAAGCCTTTTCAGAATGTGTCCTCGCTTAATATTGAATATGAATTAATAGCCAGCCCGAAAAACTCACAAAATTAACAAAATTAATTATTCATCCCGAAAATTTTATGTATTTGATTGTTAATATGTATACAAATTTTTAGTTATTCATGATAAATTATATAATTATTAACAAATATTAAATATAAATTAATGCAAAGTATGAGATCCCTTGAGATATCAAATATCTTCAAATGTGCACCACTGGATCTCAGCCCACAGGGATTGATAGATATAGTGGTGTATGGCTGATGTTAGATAGAACCCTTACCTTATCAAAATGACATCCCTTATATCAACGCGATCCCTTATATCAACGCTGTTGATTATTGAACTGGGAAATAATTTAAATATATTTTTTATAAGTGTATAAAATGTGGATATACATATACCATGTATATCTGTGGTCGCAAGGCATAACAGCTTAATTCAACTTAAGCAAAAATTTACTTTTCAATGTTCAACATTTTTTATCTATACCTTGTAATTTCACAAAATTATTTAGGCGGTTATGTATTGTAACCACAGTCTTTGGTGACAAGATAAGCGCACTTAAGTCAAATTTGGTGAAGTTACAGGATAGGTAGAAAATGGTGAAGCTGTTATTCCTTGTGGAAACAGATATATATCCACAGTATTATTTTTTATTCTGTGGACCTTGTATAGACCACCATATGAGGATTGACACCAATGTTGGATGGATTTCTCACGGTAGCCACATATTTTTTTAAGTCATCATATCGACCCCATTTTCCTTTGTATAAACAATAACTTATAAAATGTCCTGCTGAAAATTCTTCAAAATTCGTACAAAGCTCGTAACTAATAATCCCTGTAAGTTTATAAGGAATGTGGTCAAATTCTAATATGGATTCAATCTCACTTATTTTGATTATCGGGCGGTTAAGCGTATCATTCTCGGTATAAATAGTTATAATTGGCTGATATTTGAAATTTTGGGGATTCATTTTATTGAAACATGCTGGACATCCCTGATCAGGAACTTGTTCTATACATTTACTTAAATTGGAAAATCCAACGTTCGTTAATGCCAACATATTCACCAGAAGAAAATTCCGTTCTTCTTCAATAGTGGTTTCACAATGTTGACATTTAAGATTAACTGTTAGACTTAAAAGGCTTTTAAGTATATGTCCTGAGACATCTTGTATATTGCAATCACAATTTTGTTGTATACCAAAAATTTCTATAAGCATTTCTTTTCTATCAAGATACGCATTTTTTAGTTCATTCTTTAGTACATTTTGGATTATATTGTTTACCCGCCCATCCCGTATACCACAATTGGTTATCCCCACACTAATTGCTGCTGCAGCTAATGTTTGAATGAGGGCATCTAATCCACACGTGTTGTTGTAGTAATCGCAACTTTTAGTACCATTTTGCAAAACCGGTAAAGCATAGTTATTAGTTGGATATCTATGTTTAACAGGCAATATTTTTTTTACTACTTTGCATTGCCGTTTTGGAGTACTGAAGTTACTGTCGTCCTTCGAATTTTCACTTAATAGTTTGAAAGCAGTAATTGACCGTTCCTGCAGGGTTTGAGTTGAAATTCCTTTGATTGTCGCCAAATTAAAATGCGAATGTTTAGTTTTGGGAATTGTGGCGCCTTTGTTTTTGCGTTTCCATACTGATTGGCTAAATTGCGCTTCATGAATTGTTAG
Organism: Tipula helvola; assembly: GCA_963556165.1. Taxonomy (NCBI): domain Eukaryota; kingdom Metazoa; phylum Arthropoda; class Insecta; order Diptera; family Tipulidae; genus Tipula; species Tipula helvola. The sequence goes on from OY744481.1 coordinate 272,035,271, forward strand.
ATCGGCATCAGATGTTTGCATTTTAATTTGATTACTAGACGCCGGGCCGACATTTGTTTTCGTTGCAGCTTTTGGAATACCAGCTACGATTTGCCGATGGATCGTAACATTTCGTTCGTGAATATCCCTAATAAAACGTCCTACGTTAGTTGGCAGTTTACCAATATTTGTTGAAGTTTTGAACCTTCGTTTTACAGTGGCAAAATAATTTTCCACGTGGCTATTGCTATGTCGGACGCCATTATTTAAGATACCACTCCATAAAGGCAAATATGCCATGTATTTCTTTAATATCAAGTTATGAAAATTTATATTAAAAAAACTATTAATTCCGCCAACTGTTGCAGATTCTTCATTACCTAAGGCCAAAGCAACTTCATCGACAATTTTTTTAAGATCTTGAAAATATGGGCTTTGTACATACATATATTGGTTTTGTGCTGTCTTTATGTTTTTTCAATTTTGTGTTATTTAAGCAAGTGAAATCAAAATCTGTAGCACCTTCTGTTATTAAGCTGGTCACGGAACTTAATGATTGTTGCACTTTTGTTGTGGTAAACTTAGATATTAACATTACTGTTAAATCTCTCCATATTTCCTTAATAGCCTGATAGTTTGTATTCATGAACAACGATGCTAGAATTTCTTTAATCATTTTAGAATTTGATGGGCATTTTGAGAAGTGTTTATTTATACCTTGTGCCATTGTATGGGATAAATGACAACAACATAAAAACACTTTTACTGTTGATTCTTCAGTTTTATAACTATTATTAGTATTTATCCATTCATGAGTTACTGTGAGATATTCAATTATATCCATATTATTGAATGAACTTAACACAGAATTTAATTCCGCAAACGAAAAATCAATTACCACTGAATTAAATACTGGCCATTTTTTAAGATGTCTTTCGGTATATAATTTAAATGACCTCAGCCAACCTCCAATAGAATCAATATTGTGGCTTGAACTAACCATATCTGTTAGTGGGAATGGTGATGTAGCATCGGACTCAGACGTTTTGGCAGCTATTATTAGAGCATAATACAAAATTGTTGAACAAGGTTTGAACGTGCATGGTTTGCACGGACCAAACTTCCAGTAGCGTCCAAATAAACTGTTAACTCCGTGTTCTTAGATGCATCCTTCATTATTTTTAAAATATTGTTCTGCATTGCGCTATAGGTCACAACAACAAACGGACGACGAATAATTTTTTGGATATATTTATCCTCATTCAATGCTTTCTTTTCCCATTCCTTGTCGATATCAATAAAATCGTCAGTGTCATTGTCATTTAATTGCAAAGCCTCTGATCGTATTTTTCTAAGCACATCATGTGATTTTGATTTTATAATGGTATTGGTTTTTTGCACAAAATCAATGTCTTCCTCTTGGATTAATGTTTCAGCAACATTTTCCACTCTTTTTTCTAACAATTTCCTTTTAAAGGTGTCCCGCATATAACCTGATGTATGACCAAATTTTTTTGCAATATGCATAATACGTTCACTCGTACTATAAATTTCAAAAATGCCATGGCTTAAGTTTTTATTAACAAGCTTATATTTCCGACATGCTGTCTTTATATTTCGATGACCACAATAAGTTCTAATTGTTAAATGATTTTTTAAGACATCATATCCTTTAATTTTTATTAAACAGCCAGTAATTTTTGTTAAGTTATCTATTATTATCGATCTATACATATACGATTCCAATACTCGTTCGTTAGGTAGAAAAATTTCTTTCCAAATACTGTCTGAAATGTTTAACTTGAAATCAGATTTTTTATAAACCAGTTTGGTTGGATTTTTTGATTTAAATTGATTCAACTCTTTGAAACTTCGGAAAGAATTTTTACTACTGCAAACAGCTGGGAGTCTCTTATCACGAGTTAAATTTAAATCTATATTATCAGATTTATCAAGAATGTTTGGTCTTTCAATTATTTCGACTGAACAAAATTCTTTTTCTGCAAAGTTAGTTAAACCAATAATATTCTTGGCGGTACTTTCATTTAACTCAGTGTTATCAAATGATTTAAATTGAAACTCAATTTGATTTAAGTTGACTAATTCTTTCAATCTACCTTTATTTGGGTTTTCAACTGATACTAGATCACAATTGTTCTGATATGCTTCGTTGACAATGTTTCTTCCTAATCCAGTTGTATTGCTTGGAACATTATTGATTCTAATAATCTATACCAAATATTATAAATCTTAGTGCGATTTGAAAAATTGTTTGCAACTTTAAATAATTGACATAATTGAACCATATATTTAGAATCAGAATTGACCAATTTAATATTAGATAGGGAAAGAGTTTCTATTGCATTTTTAACTAAATCCACAGTAATTAGACTTCTTTTCTTTTTGTAGTTATAGGAAGAATTTTTTTTTTTCGAAATAATCCATTTTAAAAGTGGAATATAAAATCCAATTTACGTGTAGAGTCGTCCAAACGAAAGCCGGTCCAAATGTTATAAGCGGGTATAATAATGTCAAACAGAAATATTGAAACGTTAGATAAGAATGTCCTAATACAAGAGCCGAGGTCAAAAACTGAAAATCACAACAACAATATAATATAATCACAAATTTAAAGAGAGTCCTAGAGAAAGCGAGGGTCGAGTTTTAAAAAAAACTGTTTATTTGTAGCGAAAAAAATGAGAAGAAATACACAAAAAAACTTTTATAGATACGAATAGAACAACAACTGAAAAAGTATTGAAAAATAAATGAAAAAAAAATTCCTTATATATATACTCTTTTCAAAATTTTTAATTTTTGTATTTTGTTTTTTCTCGACATTTTCAAACAAAACCAAAAATAGAGAAAGAGAGAATATTTTTGTTTCAAGATTAAAAAAATAATCGTTATATAAAAAATTCTGTTTTCTATAAAACACCTTTAAATCCATCGTGTTGATATAAGGGATGTCATTTTGATAAGGTAAGGGTTCTATCTAACGTCTGCCATACACCACAATATCTATCAATCCCTGTGGGCTGGGATCCAGTGGTGCACATTTAAAGATTTTTGATATTAAAAGCTATGCATGGATGTAGCTCTATAAAACGCCTTTAAATCCATCGCGTTGATATAAGGGATATCATTTTGATAAGGTAGGGGTTCTATCTATCATCAGCCATACACCACTATATCTATCAATCCCTGTGGGCTGAGAACCAGTGGTGCATATTTAAAGATTTTTGATATTAAAAGCTATATATGGATGTATGTAGCTCTATAAAATATCATAAAATCCATCGAATAACAACCCCATAAAATCCATTATATCAACAAGGGTTGACATTTTACAAAATAAAAAATCCTATTAAAAATTCGGAATAAAATTTCATTTTACTTTTTACTATTTAAATGCTGATAGTTAAAACATTTTTTTATGTTTAGCCGAGAAACATTTTGAAAAGACTTTTTTTCGGGATAGATTTTCGGGCCAACTTCACATTCGTCCGAGTGGGTAATATCTTTTTCCTCACGAGTGACAATAACGTTTTTAATTGGTAGTTTTCTAACGAAAAAATTTATAATTTACCATTATTTTACGAGACAAGTTTATGCAACTTACTGAAAAGCTACGCTTTCGTGAAATGTATCCGATGGATTTATTTTCTTTATGTAGGGCAATTAGAGCCGATTTTTGTGCAATATTCAGTTGCTTGTGAATTGAATCACGTTCCATTCTGTACAGCTAGGTTGCAAAAAAAAAAAAAAGGAAACCGAATAAATGACTAAATCTGGTTTTTTCTGTATTCATTGTTGTGAATGTGAATAGATCACCCTATTTGTTATCATAATTATAATTGTAAATGTTCAGGCGATTGTTGCTGCCATCAAAAGAACTGTTGTTTGGATAATCAGAAATCAAATAGATCTTCAACATTATGGTGGTGTTGAGGGTTGAGCTGGGAGTTCTAGCTTGGGTTGTTTTGAGTTGTGTTCATGTATGCACGTATAGTTTTTCGAACCGTGTTGATTTAAGGTTTGAGTTAGGCATTAAGTTTAGGGCTAAGTTGAGTGTTGAGTGGAGGGTCGAGTTCGAGGTTGAGTTAGGATTGAGTTTCCGGACATGAAGTTAATTTCATGTACGCAATTAGTTTTCGAGCCATGTTAATTTAGGGATTGAGTTGGGCATTGAGTTTGGGGTTCAGAGACACGTACAACTACGAACTATATCCCAAAAAATGTTTGTAAAAAGTGGACATCAAAAGTCTTAAGATCACATCACCACAGTCGCGAAAATATTAAAATATCATCCAAATAAGATGGCTGAGTTAGGGTAGTTTCCTTACATTTAGTAGGATGCTAGGAGAATATGGTTAGGATTATGCTTAAAGGGTATGGTATAGTATCGATTTAAAAGAAAAATATCTTTTGAATCCGACTCTTTCGGTATTAGCACAAAATTTTGGGATTCCAAATAACTTGGCTTGAACCACTAACCCATTTGGTCGAAATTAAGAAATGTTTTGCAAACACCGTCTACTATAATTGTTGATAAGGCCCCTTTCTTGATGTTTCATTAGGTATATTTGACTTAAAATCTTTCTTACATTTTGTTAGTTTCTTACAAGTGTACCGTTTCAAACCAAAACAACATATTATATTTACATACATATTAAAACGACCTTCACAATAAACTGTACATTCGCGATGTGGTCATTTGCAAAAAGATTATTATAACAACTTTTTTTGTTGCATATATAGTTATCCACCCGCAAAATTACTTTCATATTTGGTTCTCAAAAATTTTTTTTCGTCGAGTGGGAACCAATTCACCATTCAAAATCTTTCTTATTTCCATATTTCGATATGGTACATATATAGTTTGGTGATCAATCAAAATTCGTATTTCTTTACTACTGTATCTCCTAAAAATAAATCAATGTTTGAATTACATACTTAAAACAAGTATTGGGCACAGTGTATTGGTCTGCCAATTGTCAATGAACACTATAAATCGATTTCATACAAATGTAACAACAATATTGTTCTAAATTATACGGAAATCGTTTAATCTTGTTAAAGGTTTGAAATTTTAATCGAATTAGTGTATAGTTCAGCAATTTGAAATATACCATCAGTTCATTTAACTGGGCTAATGACGAATCTAAATCGTTAATTAGATACAAACAATCATTTTTTTTTTATATTAAGTAAACAAAATAAGGTGTAGGTGTTATGCCAAGTTTATCAAATTTTTAATGGCTTCAAAAACGAAGTGGGTGATTATAGAATATACTTTTTAATTTGTTATGTGTACGTTAATTTAATGTTATCAATGATTTCTAGATGTTAAAAACAATAATTTAATATGTTTAGAGGGCAAATAACTTTTTTATAGATTTAGCTCTTAATTCATATCGTAGTTCGGAAAACTTATAGTTGATTGAAATTAGGAAATTATCTGATGAATAACTTTTAACCAAAGCATTCCGGTGACGGATTTTTATTGCCAAAACGAGAGCTACCTGCTCTAGTCCACAGATGAAATATTCTTTGTTCTATTTAATGGGAATAGAATATAAACAAGCAATACAAACTTTTGACAGCTTCCATTTTTCAAAATTAAAAATTGTTTACGCAACAATGTTTTTCAAAAGGGCAAATCAACATTTTTTAACTTCTTCAAGATTTCTATCTTCTATCATTACAAGTGTAATAGTAAAAGCCATAATTCCACCAAAATAATCATTTGTATTATTTCGAAAAAAGGTTGTGTCACTAGAAAATGTTACTGTGAGATCAGTGTTTAGTGAAATTAATACTTGACTGACAAAATTCATACCATAGGTCAGTGGCGATAAAAATAATATCAACTTCTAATCCACATAATATGAAATTCTGAAACATAGTTACTGGTATGATAAATTCAATTCAGTTCGGGAGATACTGAAAACTTCGGTTGTTACTGTCGGTCACCAAACTGTACGAGGTATTAACACCTGATTAGAATGGAAATCTCATTTGACAGAATATTTTAAAATTCTAATAAAAAGTGATCCTAATAATTAAGGCGTTACTTCTCAAAAGTGTCAGCACCCATTTCTCTATACAAAAGTGAAAAAAACGCCCGAAAAAAATCGCACATTAATGGACCTAAATTGCGAACATAGGCCCCATTTTTTCGTGCATCAACACCTCGCCACCGTGCAAAACTGCTGCAAGTATGAAATGACCCTCGAAATGAAGAAAAATGCTTCAAAAGCCAAGAACCCCTAGCGATTGTTATAATAGTGATCTAAATTTGAGTGATATTCCTCAATATCCATTTTAGAAAGTGATATAAAAATTGGTCGAATATCGTGTAGGTTCGAGATTCCAACTGATCGAGGTTGTAATAAATGTTCAAAAATATTCGATCGCTTTAAAAAGAATAAACGCAAATGACAAATATTCAGCAAGCCATTTATATTTATTTATCTCCTCGATAACCTTTGTATCGGCTAGAACTAGTTGCTCTCCAAGAAATTCGATGGACAATCCTATTCGTTGCTTTACAGTGCCTGGGCAATCTTAGTGTTGGTTTCCTTCTTAAAGGTAATAAAAGCTGTCTTTGCCTTCAAGCAGTCGATAATCGAACTGTCGATAATCAAGCATGAAATCAGCCAACCTTTCGAAAAATATGCGAACAGCAAAGCTCTACGATGGCAGTTTTCTTATAGGCCGGGGATCTCAGTAGACCGTACAGGGTACAGAACATATTCAAACGTAATCATCTGGAAAAATGAATAAAACACCAATTGAAACATTTTGTCCAAATACGGGGATTTCGGGGGGTTCTGAAAACTAATGTTGCCAGTTCTGCCTAGCGGAACCCAGGAGAAGTGAAAAACAAATCTACCAATTTTGGTTTGGTGAGGAGCGCCGTTTTGTTGTCGAACAACAAAATTAGCTAATAGATTGAAACCATTTTACAAATAAACAGAGTCCATTTTGTTCAACTGTCTTTTCGACCTTATTCGGTTAGTTTATATGCTCTATCTTTAAGAAGGGTAATCGCATGAAGCGCGAGAACTATCGTGCTTCTCTCTTATATAGTATTGGAAAGAATCACTATGCTAGCGGAGGAAATTCGGGTTGACTTTATGTATTTCGTTCGAATCAGTTAGCCACTGATCAAGTTTTTTCGCTGCGATTGATTCTTTCTTAATATTGGGGGACATCTCGTATTGTACTGTGTACACTAGGTGTGTTCGTCGATTTCACACATGTTTAGCGTTTAATGCATTGAAATGACAGTATTCCAGGTACAATGTTGTGTAAAGTTAAGAACAAGTAATCTGTGATTTTTACAAATAACTTCTGGGTACGACAAGTGGTTTAGCTTCCCAAATGTCCGGTTCGGTGATCTATAATAGATGATAGTCTCCTTGGAGAATCCTTGAAATCATTTGAGAATATAGAGCAAGAACAAAATATTGGAACTTGATTTTGTCTTCGATACACCTGATTATTTCTCCGAGAACTGCTGAAAGTAACTTATTTTTAATAGGAAGCTGAAATGTACCAGAACCAGGACATATATCGTCGATGGGTTGTGTTGTTACGTAACACATCAGTTGTTCGGTGGCCATTGATTTCTACGCAGGAAGTGACTTCTTGAGTTTTACTTAAATGTTCATATATTGCTAGCCCAGCAGCTCGCTGACCATCTCTCCCCAACTGGATGCAGCATTTGAAATTAGGATTATTAACATGGTCATCATTGCATAGCCAGAAATCAAGAGAACTGGGCATTACATTTCTGCGTGACCAGTTAGGGCGAGACGGTGTGACGGGGAGCTCTGGTAGTTGAATGTTAATAATGAGATGCCATTGTTAATACATACAAACTTGAGTGGCGACCGTTCGAAACTCGTTAGGTACCGGTGATAAAACAATATACAGAAGTTGTTGAGTTTGTTTTTATCGTGAGATAAAATTACGTTATTTGTACCACCCTGTGGTTAATAAATCGTAGTGACATGTTAAACTTATAACAATATAATAATCAACATTACTGAAGAATAACAATAAGGAACTAATTAGATGTTAAATTGAAAACCAAAATTTTGTAAATCAAGTATTCATAGTCTACAGAAATACCAAATATTACTCCTCAGACAGCCTCAACGCTCTAGCGCAGTAAAGCAATAGCGCAAAAGTTAAATTAAATGAAAATTTATGCGTGTTGACAAAGTCGGCGGACGGAGTGCATTAGACCAAGTACTAAAATTAAATTATTTTCAATATTAATTGTATCGCTTTCACCAAAAATAAATATAAAAATTACAAGAAAAATGGTACTACAGGGACCAAAAAATAGTTTGGCCAATCCACCCAAATATTAGTGGTTAAAGAAATCTTAACCAAATTTTTAGTTTTAATACCTGCCACAAGAGTCGAATTGACAAGAAAAAAACGAAACGACAAAAAACTAGACCCAAATTTGGTTAATTTTTACTCTTGCTTTGATCAGCCTAAAAAAAATAACCTCACTCATTTTGGTTGAGAGCAATACACTTATTGCACGCAAGAACGGATTAAAGTGTCACTTTGTGATGTGCAAAAAATACAAAATGAGACATATTATTATGAAGTTAAATTTATAAAAATTAAATTGTTTTGAATCGGCATATTTTATGTAGCTAAAATGAAATTAAAAAAGAACCAGGCGATTTCAGATTGTCAGCAAAATTTACCTATTTACATAGTACAGTACATTGTAAATTAAAACGAAATACATATGTCATTTCCGTTCGTCCCATTTTCGAGATTACTCCAGTACAAAATTTATTGGTAGGCGCGAGTAAAGATGTTTACGAATGTGAGAATAGATGCAACGAAATTATTACGAGTTTGGCAGTATCTGCACAAGGAAAAGATTTCTTTTAACATTTTTCAAATTACCCTAAAATAACCATGATTTTATAAAAACTGGTAGTTTTGAATACAATAAAACAACTTAAATTTTTGGAAAAAACTTAAAAACTTTTCGGCTACAAAAAACTTGCAAATTAAGTTTAAACTTACAATATGGCAACACTATCCGTCACATACAACTTAATAAGATTCTTTCGGCTTTTTATAGACAAAATATATTAACAATAATGGACGGAATTGATTTAGTGAATATAATTCGCTAAGTCAGTACGTTCTTGCCTCATACTTAATGTATGAAATTAGAATTGCATTTTTGTAGTTTGGTCGTAGCTACCTGATGAGTAGACCCAACTTTTTGTTCGTGCGAGCTTGTCAGTACGAAACCAAACTACCATAGAGAAAACTCAAGGAAAAGTTTTCATTTTTCGGAGTCGATACACTTTGTATTGACTCTCGGATTAAAGTACGGAGGGGATTTTGATATTTCAACTTTATTGATTTTAATACAGACAAACGTCTCTTTCTACAAGTTAATAAGTATTCCTATAGTAGCAAAAATTGTTCTTACCAAAAATTGAGATAAAATCTTCTAAATATGCATCAATAGAATGACTGCGATATCGAAAACACACAAAGCAATTATGGGAACATCACCTATATAAAATTTCAATACCATACAAGCTATTTCAGTATTACAGTTGATAGAGACTACATCGGCTGAATTTTTAATAAATCTCGCGAAACCTTCGAACATTATTATTGCTACAGAAGTAAAATTTATAAATGGGAACTTTATAAAAAGTTGATTCATTATCACTTATCCAAATTACCGTTAAAGAAGTTATCTCATGAATATATGCTCGTAACTAGAGATTGCGATTTCCCGATAGATTACCTATATCTCAGGATATCTCGAACTGTTGGAACTGATTGAACATGTAGCTTCCAACTTAAACTTGCATCAAAATTCAATCCTAAATATTTAAAAAAATTAACATTTTCAATTTTAATGCAAAAACTACTGCAATTACGTGCATGATAAAAAATCTCGAGGATGAAACTACGATACATTACCTCAGTTTTTGCACTTAGTATAGTAAGGAGTGATTAACCATAAACCATGTTCGTAGAATTTTCTTGTTTGAGTTTGTATGGTTTACTTCAGTGGCAGTCAAATCAAAGTAACTTAAGGAATGTCGTCAGCAAAACCAATAATTTTACCACTTAACTTTATGTAAGTTAAAAATTGAATTGATGTAAACTATAAACAAAATAAAACCAAGAACAGAAACTTGGGGAACCGGCATGTTCTATATCAAATGGTGTGCTTAGTAATTTACCTATTATCACCATAAATGCTCTAATAAGATAAGATTCGAACGTAAACCCATCTATTATGAAAATAATAGATGGGTTTACAAGTAGATGCATCAAATGTACTCATATTTATAAAAGTTTTCGCGCAATCTACGAATGTTTTGATGATCAACAAAGAAATTAAAGATGAAAAGGAGGTTATTGCAAAAATTCTCGTTAGAGTAATTAAATACATAAATGTCTACTTAATTTCCAATTTTATTGTCTTTTGCAGCAGATTTCCACATTTTTACATGAGTTGGTGGACGAAAATGTCGATGAACGAAATTTCTAATAAATATTCCTATTGGCCAATTTTTTTTTTTTTTTTTTTTTTTTTCGCTGGCGCTACATCCCATGGAGGGATTTGGCCGCTTCATTATGAAGTTTCGTAATCAGTTTTTAAACGGATAATGAATGATTAATTCATTGATCCTACCGTTAACCAGCCGTGATTTTTTCATCACCCGCCGGGAATTGAACCCGGGACCTCCGGAGCTTAAAGCAAGCATGCTAACCACTGTGCCACCGGGGCGGCTAATTACCATATCCATATTCTCCAGTGTAGTGATTTTTATAATAATTGTATTCACTTTACAGTAATGGGTTCCCAAACATGCTTTAATCATATTTGCTAAACAATCCTCTGACGTATTAGGAACAAATCTTGAGACATGAAGAAGCCAAAACTTTAGCTTCACTGTCTTGATTTCTAAATTATGTGGTAACGTTTTAGTTCCACAAATTGTATATGCTTATTTGGGCTACGTTGTTTTTTATCTTTACTATTTCTTATTAAATGGCTACCTTTGGTTGATGGCTTAGCTGATTTTCAATTTGGCACAGCTGGTTGTTTGGCCGCCAACTGTTGGCAACATGTTGACTAAAATAAACATATTGTTTTCTGAATGCCTCCTATTTATCGGAAATTTCATCGAATGCCATGTTTTGTATCAGTAAATTTTCAAAGCCAATATGTTGCGGGACCTGAAATCGCCTAATAACAGCAAAATAACACCAAGAAATATTAAATAAATAAATTAAATGGAATTTAATAGCGACGAAGAATATATTTTAAACATAAACATCTAAAACTTAGATCCTTAAACTGTATTCCGAGCTGTGGGTTCCTTCTCGGTCTGTTTTCCAAATTCCCAGTATCTTTATATGTTTTAATGGTACCATAAATCATCTTTGAGCATCCCAAATATACTGTAATTGGTCCCAATGTTGCATTTAGTTTGCAATACTGCCGTACCATAAGCTCTTTTTTTTTGCAAATTTTCCAACTAAATAGTACTCCACTGAACTAATAAAATCGATATTTAAATTTAGAAAAATGTCTTACCGTAAGATTTATTAAAAAACAAAGTTTTATTTATTGCGCTCTTTACGGCCACAATTTTTTAGCAGTTCCTGGCAATGCGCAGGCAACCAATAAACTTTTAATAATTCTCGTTCAACAAATTATACACAAATGTAAAACAGATGCTCGATAGCTAACAAAATTAAAAACAAAATACGGTAAAATAAATGGCATATTGCGGTAATTTTAACTGTTGAAAATATGTATCTAGTATTCTAGTTTATCATTCACCCGAAACGACTCATGTGTTGCGTACTCATTTTTTCATTTGATATTACCACAGATAAGAATAGACAGATGGCGATCTTGTATGGGCCATATTTACATTCTAAATTTCAATACCAAATTCCAATCTAATCCTTTTAGAGCAAGACGTATATATTTGTAAAAAAATAATATAGTTTAGATTTGCTTTAGTAGAGATTCTTTTTGATTAAAAATATAAACGTCCATTTCACTCTACATGTAATACCGGAAGTAAGTTTATTTTTTACCCCTCTACATTTATTACATATTTTCTCTTCTTCATCACAATTGCCAACTTAACAATAATAAAATAATATAATAATAAAATAATAGAATATTGCCAACAACATCCAATAGATGGCATTATAATAAGTAAATAAGTAACTTCGTGTTACACTCGGTCTTCCTGACAAGCTCGATTGTCCTCAATCTTCAACCTCTGACTCGGAACTGGACAACCCGAAATCGTCGTCCGGTGTCTCGACTAATCTCAGATGATCGGCAGGTACCACTCCAATATATCTCCGCTTACCATCAGTATTTGTCACCTCTTCGACTCGATATCTATCTCCGAACATAACTTTTGTAATATTGTACGGTCCTCTAAATCTGCGGAGTAATTTCCTACTTTCACCAGTAGAAGGCGGCTCACGAAACACGACGAATTTATCACCCACTTTGTATTTCTTAGGTGATTTGAATTTCAACTCGAACCTTTCCTTCTGCTGCTTCTGGTTCAACTTGATTCGTTCCGATGCCTTTTCTTTCATTGTATCGCGTTGTTCGTATTCAAATGGAGTTCTATCAGCGGCTTCATCTAGTAGTTGAATTGTGAGTTTATCACCGGTCATTGGTTATGGCTTATATCCCAAAAACAATAATTGAGGCGGAATTTTGGTTACTGCATGTGGGAGAGAATTCATTGCCCACTGAATATTTGATATATGATCTTCCCATTTTTCATGGTGAGAGTCCGACATAGTTCTCAATGAATGCAGAAGAGTGCGGTTGTATCGCTCAACCTGTCCATTTGCTCGCGGAGTCGCAGTTGCGTTCAGCACATGCACGATGTGATGCTTTTTGCGGAATCTTTCAAAACTCCCAGATGTGAAAGCCGATGCACGATCACTAACAATACGATTTGGCAACCCGAAATGAGTTGCAAACTCCACTATGGTTTTCTCAACGAATCGCGACGAAGTGTCTTTGACTGCTTTTAAATAAACGTACTTGGTGAATGCGTCGACCATAACCAAAACATATGAATGATTTTTATAACTTCTCACGAATGGGCCCAAATGATCTAAATGCCAAGTGTGACAAGGGACGGGTATCTTCTCGATCGGATGTAGCTGTATTCGGTTAGCGTCACGATTCTCCTTATTATAGAGACACTCGCAGCAAGTAACAATATATTTTTTAATACACTGACGCATTTTAGGCCACCAGTAAACCTGACGAAGCGCGAACAACGTTTTTTCTAGACTAAAATGACCCATGTCATCATGGAATGTGCGAAGTATTCGCCCTCTAACACACTTAGGAACGAAAAATAGTAAACGATCGTCGATCTTTTTATACAACCGGCAATTTTCAATACAGAAGTCTTTGTTTTTCGGGTTCTTTAAATCTGCCTTTATTTCATCTACTTCAATATCATTGTCCTGCAACGTCTGAATCCAATCTCTATCAATTGTTTCGATATACTGAACACGTCTAATGTGGCCGGTTCAACGTCTTTTGCTAATTCAACGGAGTTCCGACTTAAGGCGTCAACATGCACCATTTGCTTACCACTGCGATGCCTTATGTCAAAATCGTATTCGAGTAGCCGGAGCCACCATCTGCCTATTCGGGGAATAATGTCTCTTTTCGTCGAAGCTGTTCTTAAGGATCCGCAATCAGTAACAACGGTGAATGGTTTCCCCAAAACAAAACATCTAAACCTGTCTAAACATTCCACAACAGCCAGAGCCTCGAGCTCGAAGCTGTGAAACCTTTTTTCTAACTCCGTCGTCTGTCTACTAAAGTACGACACGGGATGGAGCTCTCCATTCGCTTCACTCTGCAATAGAACACCTCCCAGACCAATCGCGCTTGCATCGGTGTGAATTTCATGTGACTTTCTAAAATCAAAGAGGACTATCACGTCACGTTGACACAATTTATTCTTGATTTCATTAAACGCACGATCTTGTTCGTCGGTCCAAATAAACTTTACATTCTTTCTAGTCAATCTTGTCAGTGGTTCCGTTAATAATGAAAACCTTGGAACGAATTTCCTAAAATATGAGGATAATCCGATAAACTGTCGTATTTGATGAACGTTTGTAGGGATGGGAAATCTTTCAACACATTAAATTTTGTCTCTACCGGGCCTTATACCATCAACGTTAATTTCATGCCCTAGAAACTCAAGTCTTTCTACCATAAACTTGCATTTACTGAACTTTAATGTTAAGCCATATTCTTTCAATTTTTCTAAAACTTTTTTGAGCAGAATGATTCCTTCTTCGGCGCTTCGACTAGGTATTATCATATCGTCTAGATATACTACAATCTTGTCGTCTAGTTCAGTTACCATCCGATTCATTAAGCGCTGAAAAACCGCGGGAGCATTTGCTAACCCAAACGGCATGCGTTGAAATTCGTACTGCCCGTCAGGGGTTACGAATGAGGTGAACTTTCTAGAATTTTCTTCTACAGGGACCTGATAATAACCAGACGCCAGATCCAAAACTGAAAAATATTTGTTACTTCCTAACCGGTGCAAACAATCTTCCATATTTGGTAAAGGAAACCTATCCTTGATAGTTTTTTTATTAAGTCGACGGAAATCTATACATAGGCGGTCTTCGCCGCTTTTCTTTTTAACTATAATAATCGGTGATGAGTACTCGGAATTAGAATGTTTAATGATACCTAAATTTAGCAATTCGTTAATGTGAATCTTTACATTCTCTCTCTGACTATGCGAAATTCTATATGGATGATACGAAACAGGTTCGTCATCGCTCAAATTAATTTTAATGCTTGCCCTGTCCGTTTTGCCAATTTCTATCATATTCAATGCAAAGCATTCACGGAAACTCAAAATTACGTTCTTAATATCACGTCGTAATCTTGCGTCAATATTCGAATTCACACACTCATTGAACACATCGTCACTGATCCTGGTGTATCTATCAACAGATTGTACAGCTAATACTTGTTTTAAAATACAATCGGTACTTTTTAACTCACTAGGCCTCGGAAAATCATAGAAATCAAGATCAACTAATTTGTTGATATTTACGCTATCGGTTACCTCGTCGTTCTCAAAATATTCATCCGTAAAGTTAAATATATTTTCGTTACTACTATCACATTGAATCACCTCGTCTCTGGATTTACCACTCAAAACGTCTGTCTCGGAATTTCGTTTATGACCGTCTTGACTATTTGCGGTTACTCTATTATTACTACTGGGATTGTCGCTATTGTAATCAAAATTATGAGTTTTTGTTGAATTCTGATTGTCGGTATTCAAGATTACTTTCACACTAAACTGACCATTTACATCATTAAAATTGAATTCGGAATTACCATTACTGACTTTCAAAACTTTCAAAAGATTATTGGCTTTAACGACCACAATACCATATTGATCCAATGCACTGCGCCCGATCATCAATGGCTCGCGTTGGTCATTATCACTTACCACTAGAGCGTCGACATCTATATTTACATCATCAATACTAATCTGAATATCAATTATACCTAAAGTCGTTGTAGCACTTTTTCTAAAATCTCTCAATCTTTGACAATGGTTTTGCCAAATTAATCCTAATTTTCTAGCTAGTGATTCCGTTATTGTTACGCAATCTGATCCTAAATCTATAAACGCCCTAATATTACTAATTCCTTTAATATTGACTGATTTGAAACACTCGTTTTGACAACTTTCCACTCGATTCACAGTATTAGTTTTATCGACTTTATCCTTCTGTTTTTTCGGACATCCAACCTCATAATGACCTTCACCACGACAAAAAGTACAGATCAATTTAGTCTTATTGTTGTTACAATCACGAGATAGATGGTTCTCCGAATTACATTTGAAACATCTGCGATTTTCCCTATTTTTATTACCACTAAATTTAGTAACTTCATTATATGATATGTGTGCTTGAGCGATTTAACATTAACAATATTTTCAAATTTTTTTAACCTACCGATGAGTTCGAACACTGATTGGAAATTCTGGATTGCTAAGGCACATTTGATTTTTTCATCACTATCACTCAATCCGGATATTATATACTTGATTACCGTTTGGTCGTCTAAGTCAATCTCACTAGCGATTTTTCGAATAGAATACGCGAATTCTGTCAAACTCTCTGATGGTCGTCTTTTCTTACTTGCCAATGTGAAATGAACATCAGCCACATCCCGATGTTTATCGAATTCTCCTATAAGGGCATCACGAAAATCTACCCAACCATGTATCACACCTGCCACTGACTGATACCATAACCTAGCAATTCCCTTCAATTTACAAACCGCGGCGTACAAAACGATTGTATCATCCAATTTATAAATAGATTTTAATCTATCAACGACACTCACCCAACATCTAACAGTCACACAATCGCGATTCGTTGGATCAAATTCAGACAACATGTCTGCAATATCTCGCGGCGAAAAATTAAAATGACTTAAACCGTTCACATTACCTGGATCAGCACTCACCATCTGGACATGAGAACCTTGACCCTGCAACGGCTGATGACTTCGACTTCCGCATGGTAGATTATTATTTTCCGACATCAAATTCTGTACGGGATTGTACATTACTTGTTCATTAACGTTGTACTGCGGATGATGATTCGCAGGAATCGAAGAAACATAACCAAATTGTGGTTGAACCACATTATTATTTCGTTGAAATTGCACTTGTTGGACATTCATTCCTTGTAGCACTCCCTGGACGATGATAAAAATTTTGCCCAATGCTATTATTCAGCATATCCAACGGCAAATTATTAAACGATGTTTGTTGTATTGGCATTGTTCCATTTTGCGGCGCGCTCATCCATAAACCTTGTTCCAGGTCTGTCCACATTTTTTCAAAAAAAATCTTTTAATTATCGGTGAAACCACTTATTTACTTAAAAAAAAGCTAGTGCCGTTTATTTTGGGTATATCCCACTTCTGATTTGTAAAAAAATAATATAGTTTAGATTTGCTTTAGTAGAGATTCTTTTTGATTATAAATAAAAACGTCCATTTCACTCTACATGTAATACCGGAAGTAAGTTTATTTTTTACCCCTCTACATTTATTACATATTTTCTCTTCTTCATCACAATTGCCAACTTAACAATAATAAAATAATATAATAATAAAATAATAGAATATTGCCAACAACATCCAATAGATGGCATTATAATAAGTAAATAAGTAACTTCGTGTTACATATTATAAAATAAAATTTTATTTAAAGTTGGTTTATGTTTGCTTTGATATAATCAAAATAGCCATACGTAAAAAAAGATAAAAAGAGACAGAAATGTACGTCCTGCTCTAAAAGGATTGGATTGGAATTTGGTATTGAAATTTTGAAATGTAAATATAGCCCATACAAGATACAAGAAACACATCTGTCTATATTTATCTGTGATATTACCAAATGAAAACCGAAAGGGTAACAGAGAGTCGTGTCGATTGTCGATCCGTAAAAGAAAAGCAAACGTTTATAGAAGTTTTGGGCACAGAAAACAGAGAAAAATGCTTTTATAGGAAAACTTTTGGTTTCGGATATAAAAGCCGAGATTTTTCTATTATTTGAACTTGAAGGGGCTCGGAAACGAAAGCTTGCATACGGGCCCCTGTTACCTTTACTTTCATAATGAATAGAATAACACATATTCTTGAATTGACTGAGTAGAGAATAACATTTATTAATCTTTATACGATGCAAAATGAATAATCTCCACAATAGATTTGGTTTTCCATTCACTATTCAAATAAAAAATGAGGAGCAAAAACTGAAAAATTCATTTAAAAAGAACAGAAAGGGAATTTTGAGTGTTGAACGCTGATTATTATAAATAGTTTCATAATAACCAATAAATAGCTACCTTTAGTGTTATGGAATTCTTGTTTAAACCAAGAAGCTTTGTTGGAAGCTCATCGAACCATTATAGTTTTGTAAGATGGTGGGTTAACCTAACATGGGTTAACCTAACTCATGTCTGAAAAATAATATAAAAAAATTACCATCACTTTTAAAAACTAGAACATATTGTTAATAAAGACATCGATAAGGGTTGGTCCGCGTTATGTACACATATGTATCGTTTATGATTTAATGTTACAATATCAATCACCATAAATACACAAACAAAGTTCTTATAATTTAGGTGGAAACTTGAATGAGTGACGCTCCTTGTTTTTAATGTTTTATTTGCTTGTCTTAATTTTTTGTTTTTTTCAAATTTATTGATTTAAGAGCTGCATACATGATCTGGTTTTAGTTTGTACTCATATTTGTGTATACATACACAGTTGAAGTATCGATCGATAAAATCACACACCCCGGATATGTAATTATGATATTTAATCGAAGTTTCTCATTTTCTTTTATGAATGAATCATGTCGGTATCCTTGAATCAATACTTTATGTTATTAAATTATAAAAAAAACGATATGTGTACATTGTTTTACGAAATCATTCGACCAAACATTATATTATAATATTGTGTACAGCCTAGACATAAACAATGTATGTACATGGGAATAACCGATAACAATAAATTATTAGTAGTATTAAGACCTTTAGCGAAACTAAATATAATTTAATTCGATTTTTAATCGAAATTCCATCTGGAAATTATTAAAAATTCTGTAAAATTCGTTAAAATTTTATTTTATTTTGTTCTAGGCATATTTTGGATATTAATAACAACAACAAAATGTTTATGCTGCTTAATACAACTAACAATAACCATACAACTTAGCTTTTCTAAACTAAAAATTATACTAAGACTAACCATGATGGCATGTTTGCATGATAGAATAACATTATTATGTGGAGTTTTTATATTTGGCTAACTAAAACTAAACATTTGTATTAGTTTTTATGGTAAGTATATTGTACATAATTAGTTTTCATATAATAATATAAAAATATTAAATAATTATTGATTAAAAAATAAAAAATTAACTATTTTGGAGTGGCTGTATAAATCGGGTCATGCTCTCTCACATGTTTGCATGGATTTTGGCAGAATCTCATTTTTATTCTGTAAGATTTTATTTACTTTGATTGTACTTACCTAAATACCAAAAATGTTGTGTTCTTAAATTACAAAATAATTATTAAGTGCCTGTAGCTTCACAAGCTTTGGAATTCGTCGACAATTTCAATGCATCTACAAAATTATTTAATCGGCATCGACTTCGATTTTTTTATAACGTTTACGAAACACTGAATTAATCCGTGTCGGATTCACAAACCCATTGACGATTAACATTGTGTGTATAAATGCACCAATATATACAAATTTTGCGGAATCCAATATACATTTTTCTATTTCTGAATACATAATCGATTTATTTTTTAATCAGATTTAATATTCTTTTGTTTTAGTATTTTTTATTTTATATAAAACTAAATTTTACTAATAAATTTGTATTTTATTTTTTTTCAGTTGAATTAACTCCTCAAATAAATCCACAACCAAATTAAGTAACTAAAATATTGAAAAATAAAACAAAGAATTACTTTTTGTTTGTGCAAATTAAACAAAAAATCTAAATAAAGCAACATAATATCAATATAAAAAATAATTAAGCAGATAAAAAAGGGAAACAACATAAAATTAAATTATAATTGAGATAAAGGACTCAAAAGTGAAAAGTGTTGTCAATAATTAAAATTAAGCACCGAAAAAAACATTAAAATTTGGTCGGAAAAAGAAATTAATGCAAACATGTCGTCGACCTCCAGTAATAATAGTGAATTAAAATCAGTTTCACCAATAAATGATAATAGTAGTAGTAGTAGTAGTAGTAGTAGTAGTGAGAATAGTAAAACATCAAAACTAAAACCGCCAGTACCATTGAAGCGTAAAAATAAAGAAAAAACCAAAGATGATATTGTGCTACGCGGCAACAATAGCAACACAAATATTAGTAGTAAATCGCGTAGCATGGTTAGTAGTAATAGTAATAATAATAATAGTAATAAAAGTGATAACAACAGTAATTGTAATGGTGTTAAACGACAAAAAATTGAACACCATCCCAATAATAGCAACGAAAATTTAGCAACATCATTGCCTATGAAAATTATTACTAGTAAACCACCGTTGCCGCCACCAAAGCCTGCTTCAAGTAGTACAGAAAATAAATTACAGAAACAAGATGGTGGTAGTAATCTAACAAAATTAGTGAAACCAGTGAGAATGAAAAAGAAACTGGAGGAATCATCAAATTGTGCGCTAGTGCAGAAATTAAGTGTTTTGGCGGATAAGTTGCGATTGGAAAATGGTGAATTACTAAAAGCCTTGACGAGTGAAAGAAGTGCGGTTAGAACATTAAGGTAAGTTTTACTTTATTTTCTTGAGCATTGTTTTCACAGATTTGATTGAAAAGTGTATGAATTAACGAACTAGTGAATTTGTCAGAAATATTTCAAAATTTGACGAATTCGGTCCGGCCAAAATGAAAAAAAATATCACGATATTTTACGTCAAACTCATTTGTGTTATCGAAAATTAATTTAACTTTTAAATCCAAAAAAATTTTGACATCTAAATCTGAAAAAACAAACTTGTATTTTTCTGTGATAAACGAGTGCGTTTTATGCTAAATATTTGATATAAAAATCGTGATATTTTTCCTTTTAGCCCGACCGAACCCTAGGAATACGAAACACAACTTGACGAGTAAAATAAAGTGCAATTATGTAACGCGGATAGAAAAATATTATTTTTAAGAAAAGTGTTCTGTCAAAAGTTTTTCCCTTAAGTTGGCACGTTAATTTTCGTTTTGTTTACATAAATAACAGCTAAGTTAAACGAAACTAAACGAATGGTTCTTAAAATTCCCTGTCGCACTATTCTGCTTTTCCCGGGGAATTGCGAATTGGGAATTGATTTATTGTCAGTTTTTAGTGTATTTTGGTTTTCTTTTTTCCAAAGCATACTAAATTTTGGGGGAAAATAGTTCCATTTCATAGTAATTTTGTTGTTTATTTTTACCTAAAAATTTGGCTGGGAATCATTTTTTCCCAAAACTACCAAACGCTCAGTATACTTTCGAAAAGAGAAAACCAATATACACTAAAACCTGATAATAATTCTCAATTCGCAATTCCCCGGCAAAACCAGAATAGTGCCACTGGTCAAAGAATCAGGAAGAATATTTTGACATTTCCTTCAGTTTGTGCGCTGTTTTCGTTATGTTAAGTGTTAAACGAAACTGGTTAGAAAATTTCGGTCAGGCCAAAATAAAAAAAAACGCAAATATCACGACATATTACGTTAAACTCATTTCTTGCTAACTTCACCTCGTTAAATATTACATCAAACTTGACCGAATAGCCTAAAGTGGAAAATTGGTTTCAGCCGTCAAACTCCAGATAAAGCTGGAGTTAATAAACAAACTTATCCAAATTTAATATTTAATTGTGGAATATTTTGACATGTAAATCCAAAAAAAAACTTGAATTTTTCTGTGATAAATGAGTTCATTTTGTTCTAGAAATTTGACATACAAATCGTGAT
Organism: Tipula helvola; assembly: GCA_963556165.1. Taxonomy (NCBI): domain Eukaryota; kingdom Metazoa; phylum Arthropoda; class Insecta; order Diptera; family Tipulidae; genus Tipula; species Tipula helvola. The sequence continues at coordinate 272,056,911 of OY744481.1, forward strand.
TTCTTTTTCATTTTGGCCTGACGGAACACTATAAATGATTCGTTGGATAGTAAAACGTACTCTTCTGACTTCTTACCTATATTAGTTACTGGCTCTTTGTTGTGCCCATTAATTGATTTGATTGATTTTGAATGTACGACCAAGCATTTAACAGGATTTCCCGGTAATTCTAAGAATTGTTGCCACCGGGCACACCGTACACTCTTTTTTACATTTACTTGGAAGGATTGTTACAAACACCTTGGCGATTAATTGTTAGTAAGGAGTAAGGACTATATCGAAAAGAAAGTAGCCACGAAAGAAAGCAATTTTAAACACAAAAAAACAATTTTTAGTATTATAAAATGATGTTTTATCATAAAGCAGACTTCTAATTAGAAGATTTTATGTTTAAAACATTTGAGAAATTATTTTCTAAATACATTGCGAATTTTTAATTTGATGCCTTTACTTAGATTCTGCACAGTAGTTTTATTAATTTGTCTGGTTGCTTTGGACTAACTTTTTGAACTTTGTTAAATTTTCTGCTAGTTTACCATTATTTTTCAAGTAACGCTTCGAAATTGCCCAATATCTTTCAATTGGTCAACGTTCTGGTGAATTTGGCGGAGTTTACAGTTTTTCCACAAAAGTGTTGCAGTGGATTTTTAACAGCTCCAAATTTATAATGGGCAGTTGCACGGTTTTAACATACAATTTTTTGTTTTCACTTCGTTTCGGAACTTTTTGTTTTTTATATATCTTCAAGTCACACGTTATTTTACCCGCTGGATCATTCCTATGCTAGTACCACGCAAATCTCTGACAGACATTGATTTGTTTTTGCGAATTTCAGTCACAATTTTGGCTCTAATTTGAGATTGCTGGGATCTTGTTTTCGACCGCTTTTTCGTAAATCCTTTACCGTACCATGTTCACCAAACTTATTAATTATTTTTTTCACTGTATTTTTACTTATGTATATTTTCACGCTTTGCCAAATTCACCTTTTTCAATGCAAAATTTGTGCAAAATACGTTCACGTACTTCTTCTTTAATTGGTGGCATTATTACAACTGGGTAACAAATTTTAAAAATCAAACGCAATATTTACCTACAAAAAGCTATTCTATCTAACGGCAATTACAATAGAATTAGAGCAAGGCGAAGAAAACTAAATTTTTTTGTGGCTACTTTCTTTTCGATACAGTCCTTAGTTACATTTTGGTCTAATAATTACTTTACTATATTTTTTGAAAAAACTGCTTTCCATCCTTGGCATCCTAAAGTCAATATTAATTATTTATCAATTATCCCTTATATATTTCCCATCACCTTACTTCCTCTGGCCGTTTTTAATTGATTGCTTGATTTTTAAATAACTATAATCATACTCTCAACCAATTAAGTTTAAATTTAAGTTTAATTTAATTTCTATAAACCTGCTAGAAACAAGCTTATTGTTAAAATTAGTGTCTGTTTTTCCTTGGCTGCTTCAGCTTCCATAATCCGCATCCGGACCTTTGTTGTTGCAATATGATTAAGCTCTGTCTAAATCGAATTATTAACTAACTATCTATAAGTTTATTTTTGTAGTAACAACTGCATTCTGAAATAACATTTATTAGTTTGCTGGGTCCGATTTCTGGTCACTTCTGAAAATCGTAAATATTATTACAAAATCCCACTTAAGAGTTATAAAACAGTAGCTCAGAGACGACCTAACATAATAAATATAATTAGACTCAGCTACTTATTCAAATGATTTCCGCCATTTTGGTCGCTGTCGCAACCTGAAACTACAGTTTAACCCAAACTACTATTATAAATAAAGTATTTCCGCGAACCTGCCACTAAGATTATAGAAGTTTGGATGGACGCTTTCCTGTAATGAATTATACAATTAATGCCATCAGTGACCAAAACCAAAATGATAAGACTTTAATTAGTTTCTGAAGTATGAAGTACGAACTGAAGTGCCTGTACATCAACAGAAGGCAAAAATCAAAGCAACCCAATTTCTAAACTACCTACATCCGTTGGATGCTTAATGTTTTCGAAAATCCAGTCATGTTTCTCACGTGTTTCTAATCTAAATCAAATTTATCGATTATTTTATTACGGCATCATATTTAATAACCAACTGGTTCGTTTCCTATTCTATGAGACTTAAATCCTAATTTATTTCAAAATTAATTATTAATTTAAAAATCAGCCCGTAGCTCCCTAAAAATAATTTAAATTAGCATATAAATTATGTTAAGACACAAATTAATCACTAAATTTGACAAGCCTTAAAATAATAACCTGCACGGAGTATAAATTTATATCATAGGTATTCCAGCATAATTTTTACACTTTCTGCCGTAGGCACTTGGCGAAACACTACTGTTTAGTAGATACTCCTGATGATGGCCTAATAAGCCGAAATCGATCGAGTGATTTTTTAAACCTTTTGTAATTTTGCGAAATATGTATTTAACAAGTGGTTTTAAAAAATTTTAAAAATGTGTGTATTCCAGCATAATAATAACAACACAGCTTCAATCTTAACTATACGAGATACATACACCTAAGTACTGAATAGTTAGTGTTTTGTTATTATGTATAGCGTTATACGTATATGATAAGGTGTTCAATACATAGATTCGTTGGTGATAAATTGAATTGTTTTGTTTTATTCACAATCCAGTGATTCGAACCTGGATGGACAAGGCAAAAACGTAACAGTTTTAAAATGACCAAAAAATTGAATTCATAAGTCAAAAATTTATTAAGCAATAAATAATAAAATAAATTTTGTTCGGTTCGTGTAGATTTATCAAAAATAAAATTTAGTAGACATAATTGAAAAACTTTTCTACTCAAGAATTTTTTATAAAAAAATTGTATATACAATAATTTATTAGGCAATTTTAACTACCGATGTCTTTACAATGGCGGCTATTTCGATTAACTCACAATAAGCAAATAAAGCGATCTTTTTGTATTTAGTAAAATGACTTTTTACTGTATATGTGGTAGTGCAGGAGAAAAAAAACGTTTCGTTTATAGTTCGTTTATGTTACGTATTTCACGAATCGCAAAATTGTTTAGCAGGAAAGAGAAAATCAAACGAATAACACCTAAAGTGGTGTTTTCAAAATGTTGAAAAAATTTTTGAATAAAAAAACATGAGACCAGCAAATGGATTGGCTATAATGAACCGACAAAATGAATCTTTGCCTTTGAATTTGATCTACTTGTCTATTGTGATCGAAGAAGGCGATCATGTGTTTGATTAACACATTTCATTGGTTTTTCTTCATACAAGTTCTTTGCAACCATAATAATGGTGAATTGGCGTCGACTAAGCCTCAGAGCAAGACATTTTATTAGATCACTCTCTAATGAAAGAGAATTCTTTCATTAGAGAGTGATCTTTCTTTCCAAATGAAAGAGAATTCTCCAAAGATATGCTTTCCAGAGCTATGTAAAAAGGGCACGGTTAATTTAGGTGTAACCCATCCAATTTTAGTGAAAATTGCACTAATCCACACCAAATTATATGTTTACTAAAATATTGAAGCGTACATTTATGGAGGCTATCAACAAATATAGAAATGCGTACGCATTAAATATGTTGGGCAGATCATATTATAAATAGTACGATGAGAATGCACAATCTGGAGGATACGCGATGTGCAATGTATACAAACATGCGTAGTAAAGCCTGTATTCCATGGGAAAAATTGACTCATAGTCAAAAGTAAAACGAAAAGAGAAAAATAATCCGATGCTCCATATAAGAGACAAAGACAACGTTTTTTTTGTTTTTTATTTTATAGCAAAACAATTTTGTTAAAAAATAAAAATAAAAAAAGTTGTCTTTGGGTCTATTTGATAATTCGCACGGTGCGGTGCATACCATACTGTTTTCCTTGTCTACTTTGATTTATTTTCTAGTGATGAGATAAACAAAAAATTGTACACTGCACCATACCGTGCGAATTATCAAACAGACCCAGAGCATGTTTTTTTTTATATCGAAGTAATCTGAGAAATAATTTAAATGTCAAAATACAGATACGCGTTTTTTTTTAGTATCCGAGGAAAAAGTGCGTTTTTTTTACGCTCGGATAATTTTAAAATTGAATCTTTTTTCACTGAAAAAATGTTCAGATTGTTATTTGACAGACATTTATTTTAAATAAAAGAACACGATAATATTTATTTGGCAATCTTAAACTGACGTTTAATTTCTATGACGCTAACAAAACTATCATTTATTTTTCTCGGATACATCAGAGAAAATATTTATTGGATTTCTCCGATATATTATCTATCTGTTCTCTCTTATTTCTCCGACATTAAAAAAAACACGCTCCCACAGTCTCTTATATGGAGCATCAGATTATTTTTCTCTTTTTTTTGATTGTGATTTAATTTTTCCCATGAAATACAGGCTTTATACAATAAGATGATGATTTGGCAGCTCTGGGAGAACTAGCCACCAAAACATGTATATCTGGAATTAAGTATTGTATTAAAACTTGCGATATTCGCATCAGCGCTTTGATATTCATGCTTTTTTTTTAATAGATATAAAGTAATGGAGATATAGATAATATATAGTATAACGTAAATGTTTCCTTCTTACATTTGAAAAGCTGACGCATGTTGGCTGTGGTATGGCTTCAATGAGGAACGAAACAACCTCACTTTATTTAGCTTGCTTTTTCTCTTGCAAAGAAAATACAACGGGCTACCCTCGGGACGCACCTAATTTTATTGACAGAGGCGGTTCGAGGTGTACCACAGGAATTGATTTTCGCAACAGAAATCTTTGTAGTCTTGATGAGGAGATTTTACCTATAATTGATAGACATTTGTGGACAAATAAAGATTTTCAAAAATCAATTTTTGTTAAAATAAAATATATTTTTGCTTTGATTTTCTTAGTAAAGAATTGCACAACTAAATGATTCCGGAACTATTTTTATTTGTTATGATAGTTAATTGATATTTGTTTTGTAATTTAAAATAAAATTTACTTAATTGTTGGAGAATCATTTCCATAAATTGTCTCTAACATTGTACATGCACTGTTACATTTCAGTATCGCTTGATGGTTGTGGTGGTGAGAAGACCAATTAGGCTTCCATAATAATAGGTGCCGATGAGCCCGTTCTCATATTAGATATGTTGTAAGATACCAAAAAATGTGGATGTCGGTAAGACAGCTCATTAATCGTAAAAATTAATCTGCGAGTTTGTGGCAGGTTAGCGAGATTCAGTGTTGTGGTGAGGAAGATGTGGGGGTCCGCTTCATAATACGTATATGGTATGTAGTATTATGAAAAGCGATTATCGCGTATTGCTAAGAAACCCTTTTGCTCCAAAATGACGTCTTTAGGTCAGAGCATCGGCATGACGCGAGATTAAAAATAAAAAAAAAAAACAAAAAGGATTGAAAGGCTATGTACTTAGGTCACATCCGCAAGCATTTATAACTGAAGAATTCATTGTTACTGAAGAAATAAAAATCAAATATAATCATAAGCACTGATTCAATTATCTCAACGCTTTCTTCTGAAGGATGGGACACACCAAGCGAGGTGCCACACGTCCCCCAAAATCCGGCATTTTTATATGCGCCGTGCTTAGTGTGTTTCAACCTCGTTTTCGTCCTCCGTATTGGTCTTTTGACTAGCCATGATCACGTCCATGTTGATATTCAAGTGACATATACCATACTACTTGTATTTGGTACTGAATTTTGTAATGTATTAGGATGTATTAGCACTTGCTAGTTTTTTCAATCGTCTATATGCCCTAATCCGTTCATCTACAAGTTTAGGAACATTAATTAATCGTTCAGTAGCTTAATCCCGTCTCTTCTTATGCCCTTTACTATTCTTCCTCATTATATATTACGAAGCTACTTTAAGCGTACGATTATGTACTGCACGGTTCGCAATAAGCTGTCGTCTGAAATAACAAACGGTAAATTTATTTCATGAACCTTATCTGAAACTAGAAAAATTACCCGTTCAAATGGACGGCTAGAAATAATTTTTTGGATAGTAGTCGTATGTTCGTTTGTTCTTTATATAAATACATGATCTAATGAATTAAATTAAATTTTATGGTAATTTGTTAAATTGTGATGTTAGCCTTTTAAAGGCTTTACCCACCATCCACCTGATCACTTAGATCATGGCAAGTTTAAAATATCGCTTTTTTAATATAGCGGCCACATTCGTTGACAATATCGATGCCCAAACAGAACTGGAAAAATTGAATCAAGGCTATAGAAACTGGAGTCATGGTGGGAGGAGATTTATGGTATCGAAGACGATTTACCCTTGATCCCGCAGCAAACCTCGAAGGCGGATGAATTCGAAATAAAGTTTTTGAGTACTCAAGCAGCATTGAGGCGTGAATTAAAGAAGCGGAAGCCAATTAAATACCCCAATAATGACGATTTGAGTGCCACTTTAAGTAACATGTGTTTCCAACAAAAGTCATATTTCGAAACGTTGCACAACAAAACCATGGGTCAAAGCAACGAAGTCAAGCTGTCGAGAATAAATATTCTGCCATTTAACGGAGATTACATACAATGGCCGTTCTTTTAAGGATATGTTCGAGGCTACAGTACATAGGAACGACTCGATATCACGTATTCACAAGTTTCAGTTGTTGAAGGGACTGCTTCAAGGAAGCGCGGATGTGGAAGCTTGGGAGAAATTGAAACAGTGCTACGATAAGAAAGGAACGATAGTAAGCACCATAATTAAAACATTTTTAGATCAGCCGGCTATCCATTATGCTTCATCCAAGTCCTTAAGAAATCTCACAGAAACATAGGATGAACTGCTTAGGGGTTAAAGGCCTTAGAGCCAGAATGTCAATCTCGGGACTCATGTATTTTGCATCTATTACTCAACAAAATGGATGATGAAACTAAACAACAATGGGCATTACAATCCGTCAGCAGCGATGTGCCAAGCGTAGATGATTTCATAAAGTTTCTCCATCAAAGATGTGACGCAATGGAAAGCTGCAACATTACCACGAAACCATTTGAAAGTGTTCAAAAAGTGTCGCGCCTAGTAACCGAAAAGGTCGAGTGCATGTTTTGTAATAAGCCACATCCGTTACACGCAAGTGCTACAAATTTCAAAGATGTACCATAGAATCTCGTTAAGGTTTCATCACAAAATATGAATTGTGTATCAATTGTTTGAGAGCGGGGCATTTCACAACAAACTGTCCATCAACAAATACATGTTTTAAATGCAAGCAGAAGCATCATACCAGTTCTACATGATGACAACCAGTTCTACATGATGACAACAATGGTTGCCATCAACCGGCAATAAACGCTTCTATGGCTAGCTAGGGTGCTACTCTAAGTCACAGTTTTATCAGCAGTTCCGATTTACAAAACTATACAAGCACAAAAGTGGAAAATATCTTAGCTAATACTCCTATCAGTCATGACAAATGCGAAGAACACTTTTCCAACACTCATCAATTCGTAAACGTGCCTTACAACGTCGAACTACTTATAAAAGAAAAGAAAAGGCAGCGACAACTCGAATGATCGCCAGGGAACGCAAATTCAAGAGAGACGTTCAGCTGAGAGAGGAATACATCAAATTTATGCGAGAATATCTAAAACTTGGACACATGACACGCGTTTTCGATCTCATCATCCTGTTTTTAAACAAGGCATCACATCCAAAAAGCTGCGCGTTATTTTTTATGGCTCTTATAAATCGAGTTCTGGGCTTTTAAACGACGCTCTGATGACTGGTCCAACAATTCAGAATGATCTGTTTTCTATCCCGACCAGATTTCGCAAACATAGAGTTGCGTTTGTTGCAGATATAGAGAAAATGTATCGGCAAGTGGCAGTGCATACTAAACATCAAAACTACCAAAGAATTGTGTAGCGGGAAGATTTAAGTAGCGAGATGGATGCAACACTTCAAGCTCAAAACTGTGGCATACCTTGCCATTAGATCACTACATCAGGTAGCAAATGACGCTAAGCAGTTGTTCCCCAATTTGGCAACCACAACCAAATCTGACTTCTACGTAGACGATTTATTGTCGGGTTGTGACAATGTTCCAGAAGACGTTACAATGTTTCACGAACTATCAACCACTTTATCGCACGCTGGTTTCTCACTTCGCCAGTGGAGCTCAAACAGCCCTGATTTGATAAGCGAAGAACCTGAAGTTTACATTAAAACATTGAGAGTATGCTGGTTAACAAATGAGGATGCTTTCACCTTCATTGTTCCACAATTGTACTGTGAGCCATCATAAAAACGTCAACTTCTGTCAGAGTACGGTAAAATTTTTGATCCACTTGGATCAATAATTTTCCGCTTTAATTTTGGTTGTCTCCAGCAACAGTCACGTTCAAAATATTGCTACAGTCGCTGTGGTTGACAAAAATTGGATTGGACGATACATTGCCAGTTCATATTAATCAAATATGGTGCGCAAGGAACGGTTTAATATGTCTTTCAAGTATACGCATTCCAAGATATCTTCAAATAAAGACAGCTTGTCGTGTTCAACTACATGTTTTTTGTGATGCTTCGGAGAAAGCTTATTTAGTTGTTGTTTATGCGAGATCAACCAATTCTAACGATTCGCATCAATCATTCTGTAATTCAACAATTACAGAATGATTGATGCGAATAGTTTTAAGGGGCCGCCTTCAAAATTCGAATGTTGTATATTTAATGAAGCATCCAGTAATTTTACCAGAGCAGCATCCATTGACAGCGAAACTCGTGCATCACCTACACTTAAAATATTTGCATCCCAATTCATCAACGTTGTTATTCATTATCAAAACGAAATATTGAATAATTGGCGCAAAGGAAATTATTAAGAAATTTTCTAAGAGCATTGTGTAAGAAGTCGTCCTAAATGTAGTCAGCAGATTATGGGAAACTTATCTGTACCAAGGGTAATATTAATTCGTCCGTTCGTGAATGTTGGAGTCGACTACGCTGGCCATATCACGATAAGTTCAAGGAAGGGTCGAGGGTCCAAGAGGATGAAGGCATACATATGCTTATTTGTTTGTATGGCAACAAAGGCCATACACCTCGAAATTGTTGGCGATATTTCTACGGATTCGTTCATAGCATCACTCAAGCGTTTCACTAAGAGAAGAGGTCTACCAAGCGCAATTTATAGTGACAACGCAACCAATTTTGTGGGCGCTCGCAGAAAATTTGATGAATTTTGATATTTTAACATCAGGACATTTTTGATCGGTTCATCGCTTCTTGAAGTATCGGACAAAGGAACAAACAACGTCATTCTGAAATTAAATGTACGATGGGAACTGCTGCAAAACATGTCAAGAGGTTTCTGGAAAAGGTGGCATTTGGAATATCTCTCCATTTTACAAAAAAGGTCCAAATGGCAGCACCAACAGCAGAACATCAAAGACGGCGAGCTCGTCTTGATTAAAGAAGACAACGCTGTTTCACTGGCATGGACTAGAGGCCGATTCATTAAGGTTCATCCTGGTCAAGACGGCAAGGTAAGAGTTGTCACATTAAAAACCAGTACGGGAGAATTAAAACGTCCAGTGACAAAATTATGCAAGCTACATATGCAGTAGTTAAGCAAATAATCTTGTTAAAGTTGTTGCAACACAACAACATACATTACGTGTAACACATATACATTACATGGTTTTACATGCAACAGCCAATTTAAGTCTTTATGTTCTTCACTTTTCTTCTAGACGTGTGCTTTCCATAGTATGTTGTGTTTCGTATAATTTAATTCGCTAACTTTTTATCCATTTAAATAATTGAGTAATAGTTGATTCTAACTTCTGTATACAGTAAGTATAACATCGACCCTAATACAATGCCCTAAGGTACTCTTGCCTAGATTCAGAAGTTTAGCGAATTGTATTGATATGAAATTTCTTAACTTATGGTTAAACCCAACATGCTAAACCTTGTCAAAGCAACGTGTACAAATATCGTTGGGCAGATTTTTTCACTTCTGGGTAAGCTGGGTAAAAAATTGATTCTAATGGCTTCAGTTAAAAGATTGATGAGCTTTTCTTGAAAGTTCTTTTATGACTTCATTTGCTGTAGTCGATACACGATTTTTTTACTTTCTTAATCTATACATACAGCATATTCACTTATTATTTTAGCTTCCAATGTTCGGTTATCATGTGGTTGGAATATTTTTTTAGCGATGTTCAGCAAATCTTGAAGTTTTAAATAAATAGAACCATGGCACTTACAATATTTTTTTATTATTATTTCAGAGCACAGAATGAGGCTGAATCCAGACGAGCGCGGCTTGAATCCAAAAAACTGCATGACACAATTACTGCACAAAATAAATTGTCGATTAAAAAAGAAGCGACAGCGCACCATAGTACTGAAACACCTGAATTCATGAAACTTAATCAAGACCTACTTTTAATTAAAGAATCTTGTAAATCACTAGAAGAAAAACTACAGGTAAGTTTCATTTTTAATTTGGCAACAACAACAACATTTATTTTATTTTCCTTCATACATGCTACAAATCTGTATTCTATAAATACACTAATGTGGTGAATAAAATTTGTTTTTGTAAAAAAAAAAAAATGATGCCCCTTAATTTATGCAACACCTACATTTAGGCAACATATGTACAGTTGATTCAACATTTACCAGTTTTATTTGCGGCCAATTAATTTTTTCACTAATTTTAAAAAACACTTAACAATTTTTATTTGGGATAACTTAAATTTACATTTTCTCCACTGTTTTCCGGCCATTCGCAACTCAACGACAAATACAATGGTAGCCATAGTTAAACCAAATCCCAATAAATAGAACACCAACTGTAAATGACTTAATTCCAAATTTTGGAACAATTCTGAATTATGTCGATTCTTTATAAATCGCCGATTTTTACTTGGCCGTCGCTCCTGTTCCAAATTTTTACGCCACCAGCCATATAAGCCGGATTCAAGTAATTGTCGCACCAAAAAATTAATATGATCTAAATACGGTGAACCGACCGGTGTTATATATGTGATTAAATTCGGTACCGGACATTCTTGCATCTCATGAAAAATTCGTTGTCCACGTTGAAAATGTGACCGCATATCAAGTAGATATTTGATCACATGATCTTTTTCAACATACGCATAATCCAACGTATTGTTAGCGATTAGTGCATTAAAATCATTTTCTTCGATAACTTTAAGACGTTTGGCGATTTGTACATGAACCGGTCGCGACATATTTAAATTACGAATAAGTTCGCTTTTATAACGACTAACGGTTAATATTTCGAGTTTAGATTTTGCTAGCTCACCGAGTGAATCGATTTGTTGTGAATCTCGTTCCAATATTAGTACGCTGGTTAGGTTGGCAATAAATGCATTTGTGATCAGAAAACCATAAAATAGCCATGCTATGAAGACGATACGCATTTCAAAAGTTTTTGGCGTTTTACGTAGTGATTGATTTAGGTTCGATCGAAATACCGTCAATACGATGTATCTAATTTCGTGTCGCCTCCATCGATGCGTTTTGCGTTGAACTCTTTGCGTAAGATATAACGTTGAGCTAACAAAAAATATCATAGACACGATTAGGATCCAAATTGCATTACTGAATGAAAGAAGTAGATTACCGACGTGCGATTGACGTCCCGAATTTGGTACTATAAGGCATAGATCGTCACGTCCGAGTACCACTGTCGATTCAACAATTTGCAGAAATTCATTGGGTTTCAAAAAACGCGAATTAAACGATATATCACCATGCCACTCTTGAATATCTTTAAGAGTTCCGTACGAGGTCCCATTTTGATATGCGCCATAAGTCATATTATCACGTGGCCGTCTAATCTCATAATCTGCATTCATATTCTTCATAATAGTGGCCAACATGAATCCATCGATTCCTGTTATCACTTTGTTAACGTAGTCGACCACCAGCCGAGATGATTCCTCAAACAGGATAATTTTTATAAGAATACGTTGATGGATATTTCGGAAGATTTTATTGTAAAATAATTTGTTGAGGCGTGATTCATTTCGGCTGAAATACTCAACATAATTTGACAATATGAATGGATTATAGGTCATGATTTCGAAATTGGTGATTTCGTTGCGTGCCACCACTACAATATTGTAAATGAGCTTGTGATGGAATTCGCGAAATAATTGCCGGAATGAGTTGTATGTATGGTTCGGGTTGTTAATGTAAAGAATAAATTTCTTTTTATTTTTATTCCTGGTGAATTTGCTTATGAAACTGAATTGCTTGTCAGGTCGATCACTCAGCTGGTTAAGGATGAGAAACATGGTGAAATTTAACTTATTATTGGTGTCCAGTGGTTGATGTTCAAAGGAATCTGATGTATTGATACTGGAAATACATAAGGAAAACGTTAGAAATTTGGTAAGCTTGCAGTATAGTACCGAAAGGGAAAGAGCTAAGCAATGTAAATAAATGATTAAATAAGCAGAATTTAGTCGTGCGTCTTGTCTAACTGGCTATCAGATCATGGAAGTTTCGAAATTAGTGATCCGAAATTTGAATATTTGTTTAAATGTTGCAATTAAAATCTTGGAATTTGGTACTTTAAATCTAGAATCTCCAAGATTTTAAAATCAGGTTTATAGAATTAATTTAAAATTTTGAAATGAAAAATATTAATTTCAATATTGAAATCAGATTTCTGATTTTGGCGACAATGGAGGTCAAGAATCAAATCGTCGTAATTTGCATTTTAGAATTAGTAGTTTTTGAGTTCTTATATTCATAAAGGTGCCAAATTTACTTAAGAGGACAGTTTATAAAATACACTAACAAAAGCCAAGTTTCAAAATTTTCCAAAACGATCGGTTGGAACATTTTAGAAATAAAATCTCTGAATCCTGTTACGAATATTATTGGTACAGTTGGCCTTGTAGAAATATTTGTAGTTGCTTCTGAAATTTGAATTAAAGTTTCCCGAATAATGAAAATTTCGAATTTTGACTGGTTTTACCTAAAGATAACATAGTGAAGCAAGCCATACTCGTGTTACTAGTGAACCTTCATACACTTTGGTAATACCCAAACAAAAACAATTAGATAAAGTGATTTGGATATTGATGGCTATCCTTGAGTATATTTGTAACTTAACATTTTAGGTTTTGAACACATATCCAAAAGGGCAGATTTCTACACTTAAAGGTATACTTATCGAACCGTATCAAATGAATATTGATTTTTTTTAACGAATTTGGACAGTTCACATTTACAACAGACTATATGGTTGAGAATAATAGACGAAAAGGTGTGGAAAATTAAAATTTTTTATTTCCGAAGGTTGACATCAAATTGATCGCGTGCGACCATGAATTATACATTTTTGTAATGCAGGTTTTAAATAAAACACATTTTTTTCTGTTATGATTACATAAGAAGTCATGCCGTGAACCAAACTAATTTTATCGATTGCACTTACCTTTTTGTTAAAATTGATGACCTTATACACGTGTGTATCGATTCAATCATATTTTCCGCGATCCGGCTAAACAGCATCTCATCTTCGATATATATATAAACGGGATTGGAATTTAACTGACAAAATATACTTGCTACATAACCAATTAGCTCATTGTCATCATCACTAATGTTATGATTGGTACTAAATAGATTGTTATTGGAATTAGTAGTAGTGTTGGTGGTAATAATTAATTGGGTCGTTTGGTTTTGGGCGGCGGTGCACGTTATCTTCAAAAAATTTATAAAAATGAAAGTTTTTACGGTTATGCTGATCGTATAATTAGCTTGAAGCATTTTATAAATATTAATCCGTTTTTTTATCTGCCGCACGTTAATCGATCAATTTTAATTATAGCTAAATTTAACACGATTTCGATTTCTGCTTTTTTTTATCTTCACCTCCACAACAACAAAACTATGATGAACAATTTGAAGAATCTGTGAAATATAATATAAAAAAAATATTTATTTTTTTGATAAATACGATGGCTTATAATTCAACAAATCCGCGAAATTAAAGAACAAAACCGTTTTCTATGTATTAAGCATGATAAAGAAATAAACAAAAAATGTTTACCGCAATTTCAAATCATATCCATTAGATCCATTTTCAAATTAAACCTTAACACAACTCCTAATTCACGAACCAACCCCCAAATATTCCACAACCGAAAACCTCATTCAACACTAACGCAAGCTAATTCAACCCAAACTCAACTTAGCTCAAACCAAATCTCAACGCTCTACTCAACTCCAAACTCAACGACAAACTCAACCGGCAACACTGAAGTAAATTCGATTCGAACAATCCTATTCAACCTTAACTCGACCTCAAGTCAATTCTTGGCAAAACCATAACTTAACCCAAATTTAACATTCAACTCAACCCCAAACTCAACCCTCAACCCATCATTTAACTCAAACATTAAATTAGCACGCTAATTTAATCTCCATCTGAACTCCCGCCTCAACTCTAAAATACATTTCCAATTAAACCTCTACGCTAGTACGCCCAACCCCAACTCAACAATAATTCAACTAACCCTAAACCAACCCAATCCTAACTCAACCTCTAACTAGACCTCCAACTAAACCCTCAACTTAACACCAAACTCAACGTCCTACTCAATTCTCAAATAATGCTGACCCGAAAAATTACATTCGACTTGAACCCAAATCAAAAATGCTCAAGTAAGCTTCCAACTCAACTCTCAACGCAACTCCAAATAAATTTCTAACTTACCCGCTGAGCCTTACTCAACTCTACTCCAGCTCAACTCCTACTCAGCTCTAGCCCAACTTCAACTCAACCTTTAAATCAACCCCAAACTCAAGCTCAACTCAACTACACGAGTATTACATGCGTACCTGAACTCAACTGAAGCTAACAGAAATTCAAACGTTAATTCAACACATAAGTTAATCCCCAGCTGAACTGGGGCGCAAATGGAACCCAACCCAACAGCAAACTCAACCCGCAGCTCAATCCTTCAGCATATCGATGGCAAAAGTGCATAATCGTGCATCTAAATTTTTGATATTTTTACAGGAGGCGAACAAAACCGGAAGAACTTGCCCCATAGATACACTACAAGGAACTAACCAAATTGAAGAATTGTTCTTCGAAGCAAACGCTAGTTTTCTTACCGATAAATCAATAAAACGTTTCTGGGAAATTTTGTAGATACACGATTATGCACTTTTGCCATCGATATATAAAAAATTCGTCAAAGTTGTAATATTACCGCGTAGTTTTCGGTCAATTCGTACGCCAGATACCCGATTCTCTTGACGTACAGCTTCTAAAAATTTTAAATTTTCCGCCTTGACAATAGAAACAGATTGGCGAAGGAAAAAAAAACGGAAGAGCTTGTATCCGAGACACGATCCATTAACGTAGGACTACGTGAAAATGAGATAACTTATTGAAATTAAAATTTAGAAATTAAGAATTAAATCTGTATATTTAGTAAAAAACCAACACATAATCACTCAATTTAAAATTGATTTTTATTGTTTTGTTATTTCAATTAAAGCTACATTTAGACGAAAAAATGTTTTAAAAAACCGTCTAAAGCTGCCGTATAATGCTATAATTGTTTAATGCTGCTGTCTTTATGCTTTTATGCTGGAAACACATGAGCAGAATTTCTGCTAGCAGCACTGCCGGCAGAAATTTGGTTGAATTACATGAGCGTCTTTTTTGACAAGCAGAATGTTTTTTTGTGGCATTTATTTGATACATATTTAATTTTAATGTATAATTTTTTTGGCCCCCTCCAATTTGGCACTTGCCACACAAAACTTATTTTCTGTCAACAAATTAAAAAAATTCATTGAAAAAAATAAACAGTATACAAATTGTACTAGATTTTTTATCTTTTACGTAATGTAGCCTACTGATTCGCAGCAAAATTAGAAATAGAGACACAAAGCAGAATTCTGCTCGGAAAGCAGAATTCATGTATTTCATGCCATAGAAACGTGTGTATTCTAATTTTTCTGCTTGCAGAATTCTGCTCATCTGTTTTCAGCATAATGCTGGAAACACATGAGCAGAATTTCTGCTAGCATCGCTGACGGCAGAAATTCGGGTGAACTACATGAGCGTCGTTTTTGATAAGTAGAATGTTTTTTTGTGGCATTTATTTGATACATATTTAATTTTAATGTATAATTTTTTTAAATGAATTGTGCATTATTTTGTCACAAATTAATTTATTTGTATCCTCCGGCACTTGTCACACAAAACGTATTTTCTGTCAACAAGTTAAGAAAATTGATTGGAAAAAATAAAAAGTATAGAAATTGTACTAGATTTGTTATCTTTTACGTAATGTAGCCTACTGATTCGCAACAAAATTAGAAATAGAGACATGAAGCAGAATTCTACAAGACAAGCAGAATACAAGTATTTCAATTCATTTATGCTGGAAACAGATGTGCAGAATTTCTGCATGCAGTGATGCACGCAGATATGCATTCAAAACACATGTGCTGCATGCAGTTCTTTATTTTTTGACGTTTATTTGATACATATTTAATTTTTATATACAATTTTTTTGTATGAATGATGTCTTATTTTGTCACAAATTATTAATTTTTATCCTCCATTTTGGCACTTTTCACATAAAACATATTTTCTGTCAACAAATTAAAAAAATTGATTGGAAAATATAAAAAGTATACAAATTGTACTAGATTTCTTTTCTTTTACGTAATGTAGCCTACTTATTCGCAGCAAAATTAGAAATAGAGACAACTTGCAGAATTCTGCGAGGCAAGCAGAATGCATGTATTTCATTCCATATAAACTAGTGTTTTCTAATTTCGATGCTTGCAGAATTCTGCACATCTGTTTCCACCATTAGGCTAAATGTTTATACACTACTCCAAAAATTAAAGGAACCAAAATTTTGTTCAATTTTTTTAGTGTTTTTGAAGAGCTGTCTGTATCTTTGTAAAAAACGGTCGTACAGAGATGAAAATAAAAGCTCCAAATCTCTAGTTTTGAGTTTTTTGAGCAGACAATTTTTGTGAGATACCGTTATCTATTTTTGTGAGATACCGTTAAGAAAGAGCGCGAATACAAAAATTTCGATTTTTTTTTTTGTAAGGGTCCACGGGCTCGGGAAATTTTTTTTAAGTTAAACCAATGCATAGGTCGATTAGCCTGTAAATTAGGCTTCAATTTAATTTCTTTTTGGTCTCTCTATGTTAACTTTTTGCTGAGATATCTGATTTTGAATCAAAAAAGATCCTTTGGTCTTTGATCATCGATATCTTAGCAACCAATGATTGCCTAGTAAATTTTAGGGCAGCCTTAAAAACTTGAATAAATTTCCTACAAGAAACTTTAATGATTATTTGAGAACAAATTTGTTTTCACCCGCAACATTGATTTGAAAGAAGTACAAAAAAACGATTTTTTAGGTTGTTTTAGTAAATCTACCTCTACTTTACAAATATTGATGAAAATACTAATGTTATCAGGTAATTTTACAGTTTAATGTACCCCTAATAGCCCTGTATTATTTCCAAATTGATCCATATAATCGTTTTTCCGGACAGATTGATCAAAGTTTTACAAAACAATTAAAGGAACAAGTGAATATCAACATAAAAAACGGTTTTTTTCACATTTTGAATTAGTTACTTATTAACCCTTAACGATCGTAAGATTTTTTTGTAATACTCGCCCAAAAAGACGACAGAAAATTAAATAAAGTTCTGCAATATGACCAATTATTATGGAACTTGGCTATTTCTTAACCGATTTTAGTGAAATTTGGTATGCGCGATGGAAAAGGGATTCTTAAATGATTTTTGAATGAAGTTCTGGAAAATGGCCAACTGGGATGGAACTTGGCCATTTCTTATTCGATTTTAGTGAAATGTGTTATGCGCAGTGGAAATGGGATTCTAAAATGATTTTTGGATAAAATTCTGAAATATGGCCAACAAGGATGAAACTTGGCTATTCCTAAACCGTGAAGTGAAATTTGGTATGTGCTGGAATATGGCCATTTTGATTCCAAGTCAGATATCTCAGAAAAAAGTTAATATAGAGAGAGACTAAAACGGAATTAAATTGAAGCCTAATTTACAGGCTAATCGATCTATGCATTGGTTTAACTTAAAAAAAATTTCCCGAGCCCGTGGATCCTTACAAAAAAAAAAAAAAATCGAATTTGTTTTTTCACGCTCTTTCTTATGATTGCCTGATAACGGTATCTCACAAAAATTGTCCGCATAAAAATCTCAAAATTAGAGATTTGGAGCTTTAAAATGTTTTTCTTTTCATCTCTGTACGACCGTTTTTTACAAAGATACAGCTCTTCAAAAAACACTAAAAAAATTGAACAACATTTTGGTTCCTTTAATTTTTTGGAGTAGTGTATTTTTCAATTCGTTATGCCGCCCGCAATGAAATGCCGTTATAAAATACAAATAAATAAATAATGCAAAGTTTATTTTAAAAACACAATTGAATATCGAATGAAATAATTTGTACCAGCCTAAATTTGATTACCAGTTGTACAAAATTTAATTTTACATATTATTATATTCATTAAGCGTGTTCCATTGGGGTTAGCAAACTACCCACAAGTACTTTGTATCTATTCGCAAACTACTCATGCTCAAATGATGGTGTATTTGTTAGAAGTAGTTACGCATAAAATTAACAGCAGAGGGATTTGAGTTTAAAAAATTCCAATAGATGGCTCTATACCAATTTTGGTTGTGGAAATGTCATTTTTAACCCTAAAGGCCGGTACGCTGCTGAAATGAAATTTTTCATATAAAATTGACACAAGCGAAAACGAAAATGAAAATTTCACCGCTGAATATTACTTTGCGGTACGCAGTTTAGCTAGCGAAACGGTAATTAGCGTTTCGAATACTGATGTCTCTATTTTATCTCTACACACTTTTCACTTCTTTTTTATCTTCCCGGACGATAAATGTGAAGATACATTTTGACAATTTTATTTGTTTTTGCGTTTTGAGGATAATCAACTATCGAAGTGAAATTTGTTTGTCTAAAATATGTTGTCAGAGATAACATGAAGTTATAAGCACTAAAATATTTACGAAACTCGTCAAACTAAATTTTCCGTCAGATTTATCTTCCTATTTTTGGAGACCAGTGCAAATTTCATTTCACTTGTATCGCGTACTAAGTAGGCTTAATCCAACAAAGGTGGGCCCTTTTGGCTCATTTGATAAATGCATCGATAATGTTAATTTACACTCTACGAATTAATTCTTCGTACGATCTAAAAAATTGAATTTTCGTATTGGCATTTCAAGCAAATAAATCCTGCTTACTGTAAATTTAAAAGGACAAAAAATACAGACAAAACTAATATAAATTTAGTTTATTAATCTACTTTTTCTACGATAGTGCAGTAACCTATACTTTCGATGATGATTTTTGAATTTAAATTATATAAGAAAAGTAGCCTTTGCGTCGTACACTAAAATCGTGTGGAAATATTCTAATTGCACAACGATTTCTTAATATTGCTACACGATTTGTGAAAACCCAAATGTTTTAATGGTTTAATAAATTTGTGTTGATCCGTACAAGTTTGTAATTTTTTATGTTTTTACTTATTTATAAATGTTACATGGCTATTGTATCGTAGAGAAAATAGCGTGTGTAACTCGTGTGAAAATGAGTCATTGCAATACTCAAGTGAGTGCAGCCCTCGCTATCGCTCAGGCTGCAAATTTCACTTTCATATTGCAATGACTCGTTTTCTTCATTTGTTATACAATATACTATTTCAAGGCCGAAAATAAAAAAACTTTACATTTGTATTCCTTTTTTTGCGAACAAATTCATCGTACGGTTGTTGATTTTATCTAACAACACCGTGCATCTTTTGTTTTTTCAATATTTGTGTGATAGAATAGTTCAGTATTTTGTAAGACATTAAAGCTACCGGTACACAAAACAAATTTTAACATTTTGAAGGCCACACGAACAGAAACCAGTATTGACTTCCAAGAAGTCGTTATCAATAAGCATTTGGAAGGAAAACCGTTATCTTCCAAGTCCAAAGTTAACGAAGAAATTTAAACCTTCATGCACATTTTAGAAACATATAAAAAGACAGGTAGTGTTGAATAATTAAAAAGAACTGGTCGTCCGCGTACTCTTACCGAGAAGGAATAAAGGGTAGTATGGCGTTGTGTACGCAAAGAACAGCGAATATTTAGTTCAAAATTGCTAACAATGCTAAACCAGAATTATGGAGCAGATGTATGTTAACGTACAAACCAGAAAACATTAAACTGGTACGGGTAATTTTCCGGAATGGTCAGAAAAAAACACTTATTAGTGAGGTAATTAAAAAGAAACGCATTGAATTCGCTAAATCACACCTGGATGCTGAATTTTCATTCTGGAAAGAAGTGATATTTGCCGGGGAAATTAAGTATAATATATTTGGATATGATGGACCATCAAAAGTATGGCGCAAGAAGGGAACAGCAATGGAAACAGCAAATCTTCGTGGTACGTTTAAAAACGCTGGAGGAAATGTACTCAGTTTGGGGGTGTATGGCGGGTTCGGAAGTCAGAAATTTGATATTTATTGAAGGAAATATGGATAAAAGGATGTATTTGAACATTTTGAAAGCCAATTTGCACGAATCGGTAGACAAATTAGAACTGGCATAAAATTGGGTCTTCTAGCAAGATGACAACTCGAAGCACATAGCGGCAATTGTTCGAGACTGGTTGCTGTAGAACACCCCTAAGCAGCTACATTCTCCTCCACAAAATCCGGACCTTAATCCCATAGACCATCTGGGGGATTATGTAGAAAGGCAACTAAAAATACTCACAATTACATCTAAGGCCACACTGAAAGAGGCAATAATACATGATTGAGATCGGGTGCCGCCAGAATTCACCAAAAATTGGTTTCGTCCATGAATAATAGACTAAAAGCCATTCTAGATGTCAAAGGAGGCCTACCCGCTATTAATAACATTTTTTTTTGTGTTGAATAATGATTAAAGTAATCGTACGATGAATTTGTTCGCAAAAAAAGGAATACAAATCTAAAGTTTTTTTATTTTCGGCCTTGAAAAGTAGATTAATAAACTAAATTTATACTAGTGTTGTCTGTATTTTTTATCCTTTTAAATTTACAGTAAGCAGGATTTATTTGCTTGAAAAGCCAATTCGAAAATTCAATTTTTTAGATCGTACGAAGAATTAATTCGTAGAGTGTAGTTATAAACTTGTATGTATTTTATTTTAAACCGTTTTCATATACACATACCTGGCATTCTGGATTTACTGACATAACAAAAATATGTTGTTTGGATTAGGATTAAAAACAAATAATTTTTGTTTATGTTTGTGCATAGTATAAACACATATAGTACTACCAACATACGAAAAAAATGTTTCACCGGTGAAGTTCCAGACGTCGCGACGATCGCTAGTAAATACTTAGGATAAAACGTTAGAAGTCGCCTAAATATATGCGAGATCAACCAATTAATACAAGAAAAAAAACCAAAAAATAATAGACATTTGTATTGGTTTTATACCCGTGTACATTTTTTATCCTACTCTAACACATTTCATATTATTGAAATGCTGTGTAACAAAAATTCAAAACCAACAAAAATGTTTATAGACATTTTTGTTGGTTTTATGTGTATTCATCACTGACCTATAGAAATACACCAATGCTACTAATTTGGATTAGCGAGACAGTATAGTCAATCGTTATTTTTTTTCGTACTTTCCAAAAATAAAAAAAAGTACACAAAACAACAAAACAGCAATTCGTATATTAAAATTTAAAATACAATCATAATGAAGGATGGATGAAACAATAATGTATTGTCAATGTCATTAGGTCATTACATTATTGTAAAAACCGGTTTTGAAGATTATTTTTGATACAATGCATTTAGTAATTGGATGAGAAAAACTTAAAATACCATTTAGTTTCGGTGCCATATAAAATCAATGTTAATTTTGTTATTTTTTATTTAATTCAATTATAAATAAAGTCATATTCTTCAGCGGTTCAGTCGCGGTTTAATAGCCTTATTGGGGATTGGTGGCATATGTCTCTGACTTTTGATTGTCCCTTAGGTCCAAATATAGAAAGTTTAAATATATGTACATACGTTTATCCATTTAATAGCATTTTCAAGTCAAATTCAGACCGATTTTGATGAAATTCGGCATTTACATGAAGTTCTGGAGTTTTACATGAAGTTCTGTAAAATGGCCAATTAGGAAAGAACTTGACCTTTTCTTAACCATTTATGATGAAATTCAGTATGCACGACGGAAATGGGATTCTAAAATAAGTTTTAGATGAAGTTCTGGAATATGGTCAATTAGGAAGGATCTTGACCGTTTCTTAACCTATTACGATGAAATTCAGCATGAACGATGGAAACGGGATTCAAAAATGATTTTTACAAACAGTTAAGGAAAATGAACAATTAGGAAGGAACTTGGTTATTTATTAATCGATTATGATGAAATTCAGGACGCATAATGAAAATAGGATTCTAAGATGAGTTTTAAATGAAGTTCTAGCATATGGCCAATTAGAAAGGACTTGGCCGTTTATTTAGGCCAATTAGGAAGGAATTTAGTTTTTCTTTACCGATTTTATTGTATTTATCGAATTTCATCATAATCGGCTTAGAAATAACCGAGTTTCTTCATAATTGGCCATATTCCAGATATTTTTCTAAATATCATTTTTAGTCCTATTTTCATGGTACAATTCGGGTTTCATCATAATCGGTTAAGAAAACACCAAGTTCCTTCCTAAATGGAATACTCCAGAAAACTTCATCTTAAACTCATTTTAGAATTCCTCTTCCGTCGTGCATGCCGAATTTCATCATAATCAGTAAAGAAACGGCTAAGTTCCTTCCTGATTGGTTATATTGATTTTCATATAAAACTCATCTTAGAACCATATTTCCGTCACGCATCCTGAATTTCATCATAATCGGTTAAAATTCAGCAAGTTCATTCCTAATTGGCAATTTTCCAGAACTTAATGTACAAATCTTATCGGAATTCTATTCCCGTCGTGTATGCTGAATTTCATCATAAAAAGTTAAGAAACGGTCAAGTCCCTTAATAATTGGCTATATTCCATCATCCTGAATTTCATCATAATTGGCAAAGTAATAACCAAGTTCATTTCTAATCAGTCTGAATTTGACTTACTTTAAAATTCTATTTAGGGATAAACTTGTGTACGGGATATTTAAACTTTCTATATTCAGATGATAGGACAATCCCCAATTAGGCTGTTAAACCGAGTTTTTACTGTAATATGTATATTATTTCCTATGTCGTTATGTAATTCAACGAGTATCAGGGTGTCCGGGTTTTGATGCTAATCCATTAAGGAGTGATAAACAAACTGAATTAAACTTGATGCAGAAATATTTGTGATTCATATTGTTGATGATGCATATAACTACTTGGAATCCCGAAAAATTTAAAAATATTTTTGATATTTAGTCATTTATATTTTGTAGATTTAATTCGATTTTAAAAATTAATTAAGTTCTCAAGGAATAAATTCGTATTAACCTCGTTACGGAAAGGCAAAAACTCGTGTTTCGTTATATGGATTTTGAAGAAGGATTTTTTTCACAAAATAAATGTAAACGAGCTTACATTTTTTTTTGGTTACACCAAGGGGTGGTGTTTATATTAAAAATATTGTTTGTTTGATTCGCTGGTTTAAGAATTATACCGATTTTACGAAAAAAATGCGGTTGCCATTTTTTGCGAAATTCGTACGGGCTGTCATATGTTAATTAATTTTACAAATTATACCTTCATGAAAGGCGGTGGATTTAATACTTAGTTAAAAATGAATAAATTTCTAATAAATATTTTAATAAATTTAATGTCGCAGAATTAATTCATAATTGAAAATGAGTTACCGCAGGGCGAAAATGTTAATTAATTTTTTCAGTGGAATTAATTCACGGGAAATAAATTCAGGGAACCGAGAAAATGCCAGTTGTAATACAAAAAATATATTGTCAAATACAGCATATTGTCCCGATATACGTGGTCATTTCTATTTAAATCGCACATTTTATTGTCCCCAAGCATTTTTTAATTAATTCGAATTATGTCTAAAAATTACAGATAATTTTTAAAGAGTATGTATAAGTTTACTTAACTCATAAACTCTTGATCACAATACAGAAATTAATGAGAATGTATTTTTGTAAATTATTTTGGACTTTTATTTAAAAAAAAACAAGTTTTTTTGTCATGAACGTTACTTGACTTATTTTAGATAAATTCTGAAATTCAAACACATAAATTTGATTTACCGACGTCTATTTTACATTGGTGATATGTCTACTTCCAAATGGTATATTAATATTTTTATATTTTCAATTAATAATTTCAAAAATAACGTAATATAGCATTTCCGGGTTCATTTCATACATTTCCACTTTGAAATTATAGTTTTCTGGACCAAAATTATACTTTTCAAAATCTAAATTAAATTTTTCAATTTTGGTTTTCCATTTTTATAGTTTAGTTACATAAAGTTTTTCTATTTCTAATTTATATTTATCAATGTAAATTCATATTTTTCAATTTGCAGTTTATACATTTTAAAGTTCACTTTAAAATTTCCAAAATTGTATGCAAGGTTAACTAAATTGTAAAATTCTATTTAAATATACATATGTACAACCCGCTTCTTCCAACGCTTACTCTACATATAACAACAACTACTCGATAGTTGCATTGAATTGAAAAGATTAGAAATGAATCTCAATAACTGATGTATGTAGTTTGTTCGATTTACCTTTAAAATTATCTCATTAAAATAATAATAAGAAAGAAATGTAAAAAATTGACTTTTTATTACGTGAAATGTGTAAGACCTGCTTGATTTTCAGTGAGATTTTGCTGCGATGGATGCGCACAATATTTAGGTATGGTTTGCAATAATTTGTGTCTATTTCATTATAAAAAAATTGGATGGACCCCATATTTATTTGCAACTCTGCGCCTTAACTTTAATTAGTGGCAATAAGCGAGTTAGTTTGTACTGTAATTTAAGACGCTTAACGCAATTGACTAATTCCCAGGAAATTGTCTGGATGTCAAATGTCTTCGAAAATAAATGTCTTCAATTCTAAAAATCTTTAGAATTGAAAAGATTAGAAATGAATCTCGATAACTGATGTATGTCGTTTGTTCGATTTACCTTTTAAATTATTCATCCAGCCCATTGAAGTGTCTCAAAAAATTGACTTTTTAGCACGTGAAATGCGTAAGACCTGCTTGATTTTCAGTGAGATTTTGCTGCGCTGGATGCGCACAATATTTAGGTATGGTTTACAATAATTTTTGTCTATTTCATAGTAAAAATTTGGACCCCATATTTGATTGCAACTCTGCCTTAACTATAATTAGTGGTAATAATCGTATTAGTTTATACTGTAATTTAAACTCTACCGCTTAACGCAATTGACTAATTCCTAGGAAATTGTCTGGATGTCGAATGTCCATCGAATGGCGAATTCCGTACATATATAAAATAAATAAATATGGTTAAACGTTATTTATGGATTTTTATGGAATGCGATTTGTGGATGTTCGACATTTGGATAATTTCCTGGGAACTAATCAATTGCGTTAAGCGGGGTGTTGGTCTTTAGCTTATATAAATAAATTTATATACATAATAGAAAGAAAATTGTCTTGGCCTTGTAAACAATTTTGGAAACTTTAAAGTGAACTTTGAAGTCTATAAAATGCAAATTGAAAAATATGAATTGATAAATATAAATTAGAAATAGAATAACTTTATGCAACTAAAATATAAAAATAGAAAACGAAAATTGAAAAATTTAATTTAGATTTTGAAAAGTATTATTTTGGTCCAGAAAACTATAATTTCAAAGTGGAAATGTATGAAATGAACCCGGAAATGATATAACATGTTTTTAAGTAACGTTCATGACAAAAAAATAAATTAAAAAAGCAAAAAAGAAATCTGCTTACGTGCCCAGGTTTAAAAGAAAAAGAAATATGATTCAAAATTATATTTTAAATTTTTTTTTAATTCGCTTATTATTATACTTCAATAAGCATGAATCTTGAAAACATTGAAATGTGAGATTTAAATGCAAATAACCCATATGTATGTACATATTTCCAAAGCGTTCCTAGATATACG
This sequence comes from Tipula helvola, assembly GCA_963556165.1. Taxonomy (NCBI): domain Eukaryota; kingdom Metazoa; phylum Arthropoda; class Insecta; order Diptera; family Tipulidae; genus Tipula; species Tipula helvola. The sequence continues at coordinate 272,083,174 of OY744481.1, forward strand.
CTAGGAACGCTTTGGTATTTCGATGAACCAATTTTTTTTTTTTGTTTCTTCCAAAAGTTTTTTCTAACATATTAATAGCCATAATTTAAAATCAATTTTAATATAACGTGCCAAATGAATAAATGGCATTCAATCTGTTAACAACACGAAAGAAACACAAAAATCGAAAATATGTTTAACCAAAAATAATATTAATATTAATTTTTAGGTTTTCATTCATACATTATGGATGTACATATTTGTTTTGTTTTACTAACCATTGATTTACCGGTCACATTTTTTTTTTTTTAGAAAAAAATTACCGGTCACATTTTTTTTTTTTTAGAAAAAAAGATAGAAATATTGTTTTTGCATTGGTTGAACCAAAATAGAAAATTTCGACGTAACTATTTAATCAAAGTTAGAAATAATAGATGCCATTTAGGCGATTTGGCCTATAATTTAGGCGAATTTGAAAATAAAAATTTGTTGAAAAATTAAAAACGATATGGTATTGCCATCTAACACTTCACCGGTGAAGCTACGGTGATAGTACTATCATTGAGTAAACATATATAGAGTATGACACCGCAAATTTCAAAGCGACATACCAGCCGAAGTGCCTAAAAATAGTACCAAAAATCTCAAATGGATTGAGTCTTTGGTTATTGTGTCCAAGAATATATTTTCATTCATAAAAATGTTTACCGTCTTTTTTGTGTTTTTTTTTTGTTTCATCTTCAACATCTGTTTTCACAATGACAAAACCAACAACAAATCTAATGAAATGAAATCATAAAACGATTTACAATAAGGACCGTTTATTTTTAAAATAAGTTCATATTTCGTTGAAATGAAATAAGGAAAGAATTGAGAATCAGTAAATGAAAAATTATATGGGATTTTCAATTTTCTTGTTTTTTGCATAAGTACATAAAAGAGTTGCCACTCGTCCTCGTTTGTCTATTTTGTCCTCGCGTCCTCGTCGATACTGAAAAATCCTCGTCATAACCTCGTCAAAATTGTGTTCTTATCGATGATTAAAACCAAAATGACAATATTTAAACTATAGATTTAAACGGCCAGTAATATTTTTTGTTTATTTATTTAATAAAATAGATTTATCCCGTCAATATTATTGGTTGGGTAAAAAAAGTAACAAATTGTGTAGTTTATTTAAAACAAAAACAACTCTGTAAACTCAGCTAATCAAATCGCAAAAAAGCTAGAACAAAATGGTTTTTAAATATAAATTTCTCATCTCTACTTGTAATAGGTACAATTATAATACATTTAAGTTTGGGCAATTAGCAATTATCAATGTATTTTTCTATAAATTACTCTTAACTATTTTGGTTTGCCTATCTGTACAAAAAAATGTTCTAAATAAAATTTGCTGGTTAATTATTACTTGTATAAACACTGACGACTTTAAATTTGACATGAATTTTCTTATGGTAGCGATTGTAACTTACTTACGGATTATAGCAAGCTATAAAAACCTTATTTAAACTTAAAAGTAACTTCTTGTTTATATAAGAAGAGGCATAACTTCTTATTTTATTATGTTGTGTTTTAAAACAGATCAGTTTAAAGATTCTATTTTTTATTGAAGTTCAAAGCTGTTAATAGCTAAATAATATATTAATATTAAGACTATTTGATTTTTAGAAAAATTTTATAAATTCATTATTTTTTTATTAACTGTCATCAAATGATGATGTCATCAAATTCAAATGAACCTGGAAAAATAAAAGTAAACAAGCAATGAACTTCAGTGATTCTTGGTTGCAATTGAAAAGATGGTTAAAATAAAAATTTCAAGTGATAAATGGTGCTGTAATTTATGTAGTGTAGAAATATTAGTTTCTAATAAGAGTTTTCGGGCCCTAGAAGACCATGAATGAACCAAAAATCACCAGACAAAATTACCGGATGCCGGTTGCAGTGCTGTAATCTATAATATGCCGATTACCTTAGTTGCATCGTTTACCACGCCAAGTAACAGTCAAGTTTTAATATTATTTCTATAAAAACTTAACGGCTTCTATGCAAAACAGAGCATTGCACTGATTTTTCACGACAATCATTTCAAGTGACTACCAGTACAGCTCCTGATCACTTGAAAATATATCATGACAAAAAAAGTCTTTTGAAATGACAATTGTAGTAAAAAATCCTATACTTTTTATAGAAGTAATATTAAAATTTGACTGTTACTTGGTGTGATAAACGATACGACTAAGGGAATAGGTCCTACATTATTTAATATGAAAGATACAATTGATGAAGAACTACAGTAAAAGAACTTGTCCATATTTAATATTCTATCAAAGATTGCTGCATAAAATGAATTAAATCTAAATATTTCAACACCAAAATTGGAAATAAAGTGAATTGTGGCTGAACCAAAGCTGAGGCGATTGTGACAGACATATTGGCTCCTCAAGAAATATGCGGTAGACGTTATAAATAATTTCTAACAAAATTTGTTATTGAAAGTAGGTGCTTCGAATCAAAAAATAGAAAATCCTACAGTAATACAATATTACACGTTCGGGAACGGAATTGAAAATTAGCTTGTAGATTTTTTTGAAACCACAGGTGGTATGTTTAGTGCAATGCATGAATCGTTCAATTCCTTATGTTTATCTCTAGAGAAAATTTCAGCTTTCAGCACCAGTAATACAATTCTAATTTCGGAAAAACAATTATCTGTATCAAAACATGAAATTGTTGAATCGGTATGTCTTATAAGCGAATTGTTATAGCAATGTCGTCCATAATTCTTTTAAACAATGTTTAAATATGCTGTCCTTTGGTTTCGATAATTTTATGCAAAATTGTTTTAATTTCTGTCACTAAATCAGCAAACGGACGGTAAAAGCTAATTTTTTCAGAGTTATTGTAATCTTGAGTTTAGGAGAAAAAAATACATATACACCCTGCGCCATTGAAATGTTCGGTTTGAATTTTTAAAGTAAATTTTGGAAATACCGCCGTTTGATTCAAAAGTAGATGGCAGAAATGATGGATCCTGATTATCAACACAATTTTTACACCATTCCAAATATATTCAAATAAAAAAGAACGGCGGTCCGATATTTTAGAGCTATAACTTCGGATAAGGAATATTTCCGCCCTACCTCGTAACAATTGGGTAGGTCTTTACATTGTTTTTAACAAAGTCATTTCAATTCAAAAAGAGTTTGTTGTTGTCAATGGCAATTTTTATTCAAAATAAGGATTAACAGAAATAAAATAATTCATCTCAACCAAAATAATTTAAGAGAAATTGCACTTTTTAAAATCAATAATTAATGACGCCGCCTTTGGCTTTTATGATGGCCTTAATTCGGACCGGTATTGAATTGTAAAGTTTGGTTAAATAATATATTGTTATTTCTTCAAACCAGATTTTTTCTATAAGTTTTTTCCGCTCTTTGACACTTTCCAGCTTGAATTTTTTGATCTTCTTTCCCATGAAAGGCAAAATATTTTCAACAATATTGAGGTCAGGACTATTTCCTGTTCAGGGTAACGACTCAATCCCAAGCTATTTTTAAATTTGGCTACCTACATAAATTAGACGTTAAAATTAAGCATTATTACGTCACAAATAACGTCAATAACTCACAATGCGCGCCCTGTAACATACGGAGCTGAATCGTCGTGGAAGAGTGGAATACCGATGTATTGAGTCGGGTCCACCATTTACTGAATTATCCAGAAGGCGTAGCGATCAAACAAAGGCTGTTATGGCTCCCCAGGCCCTAACATATGGTGAAAGTTTTACTACTCCTTTTCCTCGCCGAACACTTATCCTTACATATAGGGTCCAAAGATATTGATCTTGGATTAATCCGAGAACATGAACCAACGCCAGTCGTCGAGCATTCAGTTTTCTTATTCTATTGCGAAATTGAGGCTGGCTGCTCCCATTTTTGCTGTCAGTAATGATTTTCTCGCAGGTCGACAGGCATATAGAGACCAAGTTCCTTTAGTTTTTTTTAAATACATAGTAGGAACTGAAATAGTGTCGGTTGCTGCTATCAGAAGCTAACTTCTCAGCTACAAGGCCGTTGCACACCTTTGCTTAAGCGCCAAATGTCTGAAATTCGATCTGTTGGTTTTCCTCTTTGCATCAGAGCCGACTTATCTCACAACCGTTTGATTTTCGGAATAGTGCCTTAAAACTTTCTAATTGCTGTTTGGCTACACTAAATTTCTCTTGCAATTTGTGAATGTGTGTCCTTTTTGCCTTTAGTTGCAAAATTTTGGCTTTTTCGTCAGTATTTGATCTAGAGCGACCCATTTTAAAATTAACTCTTTGACTACTTAATTGAAACTAAACGAATAAGTCATCCTTATTTTGGTTTTAAATGTGTCATAAGACGTGAAGTATGAAGGAAAAGTAAAAAACAAAAGAAAACAACAAACAAAAAATAGTGAATGAGTTAAAATCTATGAGAGAACTGCAAAAAATAGTAAATAATCAAAACCGAACATTTCAATGGCGCAGGGCTTATTTCACTTGAAATATATGTGTATTTTGTACAGTACATAACCAATATTTAAGTAGTGTCCTCGGGGGCATTTTTAAAAGTTGGCATCCCTGTAGATACATATTTGGGATTTCATTTTTTTATTTTAACTATAAATTGTATAAGCCTACAAGGCAATTTGTTTATCAATTTGTGAAACTGGTTTGTTATTGGAGAAACCAACACGTGCACGTGCATTTACAGCACATACAGCCGAGAACGTTGCAGCTGTTGCTCAGAATGTGTCTGAGCATCGATCAACATCGTGCTCAAGAATTGAACATTTCACGCAGTTCTTTGATGAGAATTTTGCATAAAGTCCTCAGTATAAAGGCGTACAAAGTTCAATTAGTACAGGAGCTGAAACAAAATGGCCACCAGCAAAGTTGTTGGTTCGCTAATTGGATTGTGGAACGCTTGGAAGAAAATGAGCATTTTTACCGAAAAATGCTCTTTTCCGACGAAGCTCATTTTCACCTCGGAGGCTATTCAACAAGCAAAATTGTCGTATTTGGGGCTCATTACCACATTACCACAAATTTTGTTGACAATGTCATAACTCAATAAATTAGCATCAAATTGTAACGCATTGTTCACAACGTGCAACGTGGGCCGCACACTCAAATCCAATGATGTTATCGTTTTGCAATTTATCTGAAATAAGTTTAGATTTTTATTCTTGCGAAATGTAATGAAATTCCTTGAACCTCTGATTCTAGAAAAACCATGCCACTAGCTTTTTGAAAGTTGATGTTCTTCGAGAACCTTTACAAGCAATTCCGTAATTAATTCGGAAGTTTCTCCTGGGAGTGACGCAAGTTCAAGTAATTTAACTTGAATTCCATTACTGACATTAAAATATCGCATAAGAACTGGAAATAGTTTAATGTCTTTGTGGTTCGAAGCATCAGTAAAAACAGTAATAAAGTTGGCATCATCCAAATCATGGTTTACTTTTTGTAAACTAAGTGGAGCCAGGACGTTTTTGAATATTGCTTTCGATTTACAAATCACATGAAAACAAAGATATAACACTCTAAAGCTGATTTTATACAAAGTTCTAATGATTTTTGGAAAATCGAATTTTCCTAGATTTCCTACGAGAAATTTTTATTGAATTTTTTCCTTGCGATAGCTATTGACATAATACTCTAGAGGCTGATTTTGTACCAATTCTAAATATTTTAACGGGTTTCGCGAGTTTTCTACAATTTTCCACGAGGAGCAGGTTTTGTCACTTAAGAATATTGACAAATATTTTCAATGCTATCCATGCATCTATAGTAATTTTTGACTAAACACTATCGACTGTTTACGACTTAATTTTTTACTTTCGGCTGGTAATTTTAACCGGTATTCAAATATGTATGTTGGTTTCTTTTTTATCGGTTTTCAAAAAACAATGCAGAAAAATGGAGTATAGTTTAATGATTCTGATGCAGAACCAGAAGACACTGTTGTTGACGAACATGGATGGATCCAACTGTAAACGATATGGCAACAACTTATTTTGCAGGATACGTCGCACATGCCGTATCAAAAATACACAACTGTAGAAATTGCAAATCTTTTATGTGCGAAGAAAATTTCAGAAAAAGCCTAATAAAAAATCGCCAGTACTAAAAATACTGTAAAAGGGGGTTTATTAGTTCAAACAACGGCATTTGTCGGTGTAGTTCAAAACATCATTATCTGTTTCGAGAAGACGAATTTTGTTTACAACGTGTAAAAAAATATATTTAATTTATGTGAAAAGGAAATTAAAAGTAAAACACCTTGTGTAATTTTGGAACCCACGAACCATTTAATTATGCATACAATGCCAGGGCTCATTCGTTCAAAACTCAAAATTATAAATGCTTCGGCGAAAAATAAAAAAAAAATTAAGAAAATTTGGTACAAAAATTGTAAACCACATTTAAATTAGCATACAACTAATTACAAATACATAAACAAAAACGAAATTTATCCTTTTTACATTGTGTATGAAATATGAATGAATTGAACATTAAAGAATTACGGTATTTAGTGTATAAAATAAGCAAAATAGAAAATCAATAAACAACAATGCGTAAACACGCCCCACATTTTTGTAAAAAAAGTAGTAAAGTAACAAACCAAAAAATGCGATTGCAGCGACATACTGAACTCGTAGCGGCGAAATTACCCGGTGTCATTTCTATATGTAAATATTTTTTGGTACTATATGTGTTTATACTATGGTTTATGATACGACACGGCAATTTTTAAATCGCAAAAATATTTTAATTATTTTGTTGTTTAATGCTTGCCGAGTTCGATTGGGCTTGTCATAAATAATCAAGTTTATGATGCCCAATCGTATGCACACGCAGTTTGATTTATTTCATGGTTGGTTTGGTGAATCTGAATCTGAATATATGTGAATATTATTTTTTTTTTTTTTTTGAGGCTATGTTAACCGTCAGTAAATCTTTAGTTTGATTATGCACAAAATTACACAGATTTTGTCACAAAAATTATTTTAATAACACAACTTATTTATTAATTAATAAATAACGAACTCGTAAAAATTAAGAAGTGAATAAAAATTACGAAATTCTTGACGTCTGGAAGTGTCACAATTTTGATTGACATTTCTTTTTTGTTGGTATTGGTAAATTTTTCAAAAAATCAAGATTTGTCAAAATTGATTATAATAAAAAAAAAATGATTTTTTCTGCTCAATTGTACGCGAAATGATTATAATCATTTTTTTTTTGACAGTAAATTGATTAATTTTGTCCAATCAAACTCCACATAAGTCTTATTATTATTAATTAATGGAACAATGAATTTTTGTCAAAACCTAGCAGTTTTATTTAAATTGAGGTTATGTTTTACTACTGTCACAAAAATTCGCGTTCCATTGAACTCCATTTACTCACAAGTACTTGGCAGCAGCGCTGTCGCAATAAAAAAAAAATTGCGTACCTCAAAAAATTAATTTGGGTGCCTCTGGGTGCCTCACAAAAAAATAAAAAAGCGAAAACTACAAAGTTTTACAAATTTTATTTTAATTAAATAAAAAGTTAACTAACTAAATAAATAAAATGTTAACTAATTAAATAAAAAGTTAACATACAGTGTATATACTCGCAGTGCAAGTTTACGTAAATATTCTGCTGAAAAATTTTCAGCATGCAATTTAAAAATATTTTATTCGGAAGGGAAAAATTGTTTACGAAATAAACTACGTCGACTGGTTGCTTGGTGAATTTTCCAGCATAATATTTAATTAAACTTGCACTAAAGCACCGCTTTATAGGGCTGCAGCACTACTATGAGGAAGGCTTGAAGACCAGTATATGTTATAATAGTTTATATGTTACCCCAGAAATTCTCCAAATTAGAAGATACCACAATAGATCTCTGAAAAAAATCTTCTCGATATTCATCTTCTAGCTCTTTTATTTTTCCGTCACTTTTTGCGGAATTAAATTCTGTGGCAATAAGTTGAAGTAGCTTATGTCGACTTAAGAGAAAAATGGATTTTTTGAGATATAAACAAAAAAGTACAAATTACTATTTTGCTGAAACTCAGACCTCTCTATCGCGCATACAAGCCGAAAATTTTCGCCAGAAATGTTCATATTTGCTTAAGTTAAAGGAACTTATCTACAAATACGCTATTCTAGAAAATATGCTTAAATACAAATCAAATATTTAGAGTAGCTTATGTACATAGTAGCTTTTGTAGGCATAGGCCTATTTATCTTACAGCTTCATATATAAAGTAGCTTAAGTATAGGGAACCATTTAAAAAGAAATTTTGAAAGTAGCTTAAAAACATTTTTGTTCAAATTAGCTTTTAATGTTTCCTTTCAATGTTTTTAAAATATAGATATTCAGATGCAGGATACAACATTTACCATCTCTGAAAAAATTCACGGCTTAATTTGAAGTGGATCATAGAAGAATTTTCAAAACAAGCTTGTTTTCCTCTCCTGAAAAATTACTAAAAGTGACATAAGCTACTTCAACTTATTGCCACAGAATTTATCAAAGGTATGAGAGTTTGTCCTAAGTTTTGTGGATCTATGCTTTGAATTTTATTTAATGTTTCATCTTTAAAATCAAATCGGTCGCATTATATATCTCAAACAGTTAACATCTTTATTAAGTTGGTGGTCCCGGGTACTGCGTAATTTCGTATAAGGCTCATAATTTCGTGCCCAGAGCGAGGTTACCACATTTTTTCAACTTAATAAAATAGATAGTGGTTCCGGGTACTGCGTGTTATCGTATAGGTAGGCCCATAATATTCGTGCATTGCGAAGGTATCACAAATTGTGAAAATTAAAGTTGTACTCGGGACGTCCATGGCTTCTTTCTAGAAGATTCTGGATTAACCGTTTATTTAAGTATTGTTGGGTCATATAAGTGCTAGTCGACGTAAGCAAAAGAAAATAACAAACAAAACAAACAAAATCAAATCGATTAACAATCTGTTGGCATAATTTAATATAATAGTTTTTACATCATTTCTTGATGGTTAGAATATATTCAAGATTTAAGTTAGATTGTGTAATTTCCAGCTCAGCTTTAGCACCTATATACACTCTATCGATTTCTACAAAACAAACGGTTTCTTTAAAATTCATTTCATTTAAATTATTTTCATCGATATACATAATATGTGTACTTTAATGAAATTATGTGCACCATTATTAAGAAAGTTTTAACTGCTGGAAGTAATTTATAAATTTTAGGATTCTCGCTTTGAAACTGTTTATTTAAATTGTTAGTTAATTTAAGGATATAGTGAAAAATAAATGTTGTTGTATACATTTTGCGAAACAACACAAGCTAAATCTTTTATAGGATTTCTCGACTCAAATTTTTATAGTACAAAATAGTGTTGAAGAGGTTGCCATTGTTCCCAAGGTTTCCATCTTCATCTTGTAGTAGAAGTTTTCAAAATCGTATGAATCGGAACATTAAAAGTTGTTTGAAAACTTTTATACTCATTTTGCCGTTTAGGACTGTGAGAAAAAAAATAATAAATATTCTAAGAAAAGAAATAAATTATGTTATAAATTATGAAATTTGGAACAAAATTTTAAAATTTTTTTTTCGGTGCCTCTAAGTGCCTCTAATTTTTTGGGTGCCTCACTTTCTCTATAAGTACCCGGGAGGCACCAAAGTGCCTCTTTCGACAGCGCTGCTTGGCAGTAGCAAATTGTTTCCAATGGAACACAGTAGAGCTCGTCACAAGCTTGCGTATTTGCGTTTTTCGTAATTTCGTAAATTTGACGTCTTTTCTGAGGAGCCTAACCAAGTGCAAATTTTAGTGATAAATAAAAAAATTATTATTTGATTGTTGTATGCTAGAAAAACGTACGTCCACATCAAAAAAAAAATTTTTTTTTGTAACAAACGTATGTCTATTACTTATAATGTTTTTTGTTTACATAATATATGATACTTTGACACTTTGACAGTCTTCTGTAATTTGTTTATAAAATTTGTTGGTGTTTTCATTAATATATTAATTACGAACGAAACATTAGCGATTTATTTTTCCTTATGAGTATCTCTATATGTATCACTAAAATATGTTTTGCCTTAGTGATATTTTTTGTTTTGTGTGGATGAAAAATAGAACTTATAGCCGTTTTGGCTGCATACAGTTTTTTAGTAAAACAATATTTTTCAAACGTAATTTTTTTTTGTCACTAAAATTTGCGCTTGGTTAGGCTCCTGCATAGGAACCAAGCGCAAATTATAGCGAGAAAAAACCTCGATATAAATTTGTTGCAGTTGGCTAGAAAAACGTACGTTCAATTTTAAATTCTTATTTTTTTACAGCAGACGCTTGTGCAATTTTCATTCATTTTGCTATGTTTACAAAACATTTTGACGTTTTGACAAAATTGTTGTGGCATCAGGCATAGAGATTAGACACGGTTACTTTTAGTTGGCGCGATTTTAATTTATTTATAATTATAAATTAATAGAACAAATTATATTTAATATAAGCGTTTAAAAATCGTTTGGCCAATCTTTGTAAACACTTTTGGGGATAAAACGGCATATACCGTCAAACAAAGATTAAACATATGCTTCTATGTATCATTTAAATAAAGTTAACTTATGTTATGCAGATGCAGCCCAATTTTTTAATGAAATGCAACATAAATTGTATATTAAAGACCCAGTCCAGGTAAAACGTTGTTTCATTTTAATTTTAACTCTTTTAAAGTTTCATAGTGTTACAAATTCTCAAACTCTATATGAAAGATTAGCGTTAGTCCCATTGGATCCACCAATAATTTTTTTTCCACGAAAGTGTAAAGGGTGCAACGGATTTCTAATTTTCTTCAGTAAGGTACGAAATTCTAATTTTTTTTTGTCGGTTGTCTGTTTCCCTATAAGTAAGAATTATTACTATGAAATTGCAAAGAAAAGTGGGACATTCGTTTACCTTGAAAAAACCGAAAATGCTCCTCAATGAATTTAGCAAACGCGTATTATTTTGTTTGAAATAAGTAATCACAAATAATCCAGTCGTATACTTAAATTATATTATATGAATGTCTTCTTTGGTAGCTAACATAAAAATCGAAATGCAAATTTTGCTCGCATAACTTATATGTATTTGTCAAAATGCATAAGAGACTAATTTATTTTGGTTTACAAATTATAAACGACCTTTTAATTTTTTATAAGTCCCTCATACGTACTAATAAGATTTTCGCTAATATATCGAGTTTTTTAATTTTGTTTCATACACGAAATTATTTTACAGCAGTTTTGGTTGCGTTCAATTTTTTTTTAAATAAAATTTTATATCGAGTTTTTTTTTCTCGAAAATTTGCGCTTGGTTCGTATGCTGATTGGTTTAAATTATTCCCCTAAATAAGCAAGAAACGTCAAAAATAAACTTGCTCACAGGGCCAAAGGCTACTTATTTTCGTAAACATTTTCGTAAGAATGTTTTTCAACATGAGTTAAAATTATAGATTGAAACTAGACAAATCCCCTGAAAAATAAACTTAATGTTGAAATATTATTCATATATTTTATATGAAAGTGTACATATACATTTTTTGTTGTGATCAAATGATTTCTATTAAAAGTTTAATTGAAGTGTCTTCCTTCTAAGCTAAGCCGGTAATACGGTAGACAGACACAAAGTTAATCGTGATTTTCATGTATCCCGATTGTCAAAAATCGCGTTGTGAAAACGAAATAATCCAGTTTTTTGTGAAGATTGTGTAATGACAGTCGTCTGTCAATACACGATTTTCACCTAAACCGGATTATTTTGTTTCCACAACGCGATTTTTGACAAAAATGACATCCGCTAAATTGTTTCGAGTTTAACTCGACTCCGTATATAGTGAGAGTTAAACTAGGATTAAACTCGACTCGAATAGCAGCATTTACGATATGTGTGTTGCTTGTCAGAAGTTTATTTTGAAAGTGGCCTAAGTCCACTTTTCAAAAAAATCAAGTTAATGATAACAATAGATAAATAACAGTATAATCTTTCTAACGGTAAATAATTTATTGTCAAAACAAAAAAAAAATTAATCTCTAACACCTGTGCAAAAAATAAGAAAATTCAAAATCCCATATGTTTTTTCATTTATTGTTTTTCTATTCTTTCATTATCTCGTTTCAACAAAATATGGACTTAAACCACTTTCAAAATAAACGGCTCATATAAAGTTATACGCACTAAAATATTTACGAAGCTCGACAAACTAAATTTTCACGTTAGATTTATCTTCTTATTTTTGAAGACCAGTGAAAATTTAATTTCACTTGAATAGCGTACTAGGCTTATAGCTTTAAATCAATATGGCGTGCGGCATATATGTTCGGCACTATTTAATTAAAATAATAATTTGTTGTTATAATTTTTTTTTGATCCACAAATTTTTATTTAATTTAATCAAATAAATTTCGTAAATACGGCAAATTCGTGACGTGCGTCATCACATTCAAATTTTGGTTTACTCCATATAATAATGAAAACAAAATTCAAAACATAAGGGCTAACATTTTTTTATTTGCTTTTTCGGACTGACGTACTTTCAAAACGTCGAGAAAAGTGATTGTGGACCAACAAAATTTTTGTTCATTTTTGACAGGATTTCAATAACTTTGGTCCTTATGTTTGGACCGAAGATAGTTGTATAATGATTGACATATTTGATTAAGCGTTTACAACGGTTACGACGCAATTTGTATGTTACCGATGCATGTTTTCTATATCTAGCGAGAAGCGCTTTACGATCAGTCGTACCAAAGTTATTGAAATAATATCCGATATAACCCACAATTTTATTGGTCCAATACCTCTATTATCGACGTTTTCAAAGTTTGTCTGTCTGGATGTCCGTCTGCATCCATGGTATCTCGAGAACGGTTTATCGGATTGTGGTGGTTTGTTGTTGAATTGAGGATTGAGTAGGGTTTAATTTGCGGGGTTAGTTGGGGTTGAGTCGGAGTTGAGATAGTGTTGGTTTAGGATTTAGTGCGCAATTCTGTTGGGCATTTATTTGTGGGTTGAATTGACGGGTGAATTAGAGTTAGCTGAGTTGAATTATGTTACTCATGTTTGAAGACCGTTTTGATTTGGTAGTTGAGGTTTTCGTTGTTTTGCAGTTCGAGTTAAGGTTGAGTTAGGGTTAGACTAGGACTGAGTTGGGGTTGAGTTGGCCTTGAGTTGGGATTTTGTTGCGTAGGAGTCAGCGGTTAAGTTGAGAATTTATTTGGGATTGGGGTTGTGTTGAGTTGAAGGAAGATTAGCTTGAGTTGTTTTAAGTTAAATTCGTATAAGACCGTCGTTTTCCGAGTCGTGTTAATTTAAGGGTTGGGTTGGACGTCGATTGACTCAGGAAACGGCTTTCAATTGGATAATTAATTGAGAAGTTAAATTTGATTAAAATTTAAAGTTATTTAGAAAACTTTAAAAGTTAGATAAACATTTAATTAATTAATGTAAACTTTACTCAATGAGGTTGCGACTTTAAGTAGAATTTGCGTGATTCAGAAAATTTGTATTCTAATTTTAATGAAACCGAGGGTTTGAGAAAATGGTAATCTTTAATAAAATTCATATTAGGAATTAGTGGGCGCTTTCGTTAAATTATTAATCAAAGTACAAGCAAGTTTCACTCAAGTATTAGTTTTGTTTCTCATGCTAAGATTTAAATTGACAATTTAAATTACAAGTTAAGTAATTTTTGTTCGAGAAACAATTGTTCTCAAATTCCTCATTGTTTGGGGAAATTAAAAAATAGATAAAACTCATTCTGGAATTGTTAAATAAAATTTGAGTGAATTGAACCTAAAAATTAGATTCTAACAAACTATATGTAACTGTGATAGTAAATATTACACTATGTATTAGAGCGTCTTTAGTTGCATATTACATTTATCCAATTTTAGAAGTAAAGGTTGAACTAATAAATGTAAGGCAGAAACGAATTTTTTATTCGATTTCAGCACTCTTGTTATTCTATAAACTCTTTGGGTTGAGTCAAATATTACAAAATTTAAATCCTACTTAAAAAAGTCAAATAAATATATATTTCACTCAATTAGATGAGGTTAAGACTTTTCGTAGAATTCGAGTAGTTCATAAAAAATTATATTCGAGTATGACTCAAACTGTTCCTCTACTTCTATTTTTAGTAAAATTTAAATTGGGTCTGGAATTAAGTTTGTGACATTAAGTAAATTTGATTGAATCAAGATTTGGTTTTACGAAGTTCATAATTGAACCGAGACATTAGGCTTGGAGAAATTTTAAAACAAAAGCTAAATCGAATTGTATTTGAAATATAACAATGAAATACCAATTCCACTCAAATGTTTTCTTTACCTTTTGATAGCTTTGAGTGATAACAAAAAATGATTTCTGAATTTTTTAGGGTTTAAGTAAATTTTAAATAATGTTTGGTGAAAAACGGCTTATCATTTTTGAAATGAATGCAAGTTTGACTCAAATAGTTGTTTGCTTACCTCTAAATTAAGCAAAATCCAAATTCGATTTGTAATTGAAGTTGTATATTTGTGATATTAAGTGAAATTTGTAAGTTTGGTCTGGTTCAGTTTAACTGTAAACTTAATCAAACCATGTGAACTTTCATTCAATAAGATGTATGTATGTACTCCCATAATTAGTAAAATTGAAATTCCACTTGGAATTGAAGTTATGACTTGTAAGTGAAATTTGAAGCTGAATCACTCAAATTTAATTGAAAATTCGTACATTATTCTCAATCAATTTCTTAGTTTAACGTACAACTTGGGTTTGGGTTTATTTGAAAACAAAGTTGAATCATATTTCGTCAAGGTTTTTGTTTCAGTTAAATTCTGAATAAAATGATTTAATTTCACTCAAATATTGGGTTTCGTTACTCGATGTCCGACTGAGGCTATAACTTAAATATGTTGAATGCTTCAGAAAGTATATTTATTTTAGCCCTATTTAGGAAAGAGGAAATTTTATTTCGGTTGTGAATTAAATGAATGGAATTTACACCATTCAATTCAAGTCAATTTAAGTAAAATTTGAGTAATTAACAATACATTTATTCGCAAGTTTTGATTAAGTTTTAAAGAAAATGTTTTGTTTTAATGAGTTCTATAGCAAACAAATGCAAATGAATGAGAGAATTGAATATTTTAATAAAATCATCTGTTTGAACTATTTTACTAAAAATTTCACTTGAAATAAAATTAAGTCATTAAAATTTCTTCAAATAGAATACTAAACAATAATTATGTGATGAGTTTAGAAGAAATTTTGAGAATTTTTTAAAACTCTTCACTGCAACTTTCAACATGTAATCCACCTCAATCCCTATAAAAATAAAAACTAAACCGAAACTCTCGATAAAATCATCACTATACAAATATTTCATGATGTGTAAACACTTTCTTAATCAACATAGATCTTACAAAGTACACCGTACTCAAACAGTTCAAGTTTATTTTTGGTCATTAAATACCAAACTGTCACACGATTTTCACTAAACATTTAAAAGATGATTGATCTTCTTAGTACCGTACACCATCCACTCACATATTAAATTGTAACGTTTGTTGTTGTAAAGAAAGTAATGAAATTTTGATAAGCAAAAGCAACAAAGCTTAAACACCGCAAAAATTTCCCTTTCATCAGCCAATAAAATGTTTATTGGTGTATATAGAGTTGATCCACAAATTTTTATTTTTTTTTTTACTTTAACGAGATAAACATTTAAAACGCGGTTGAGTCGCAAAAATATGCACAAAAAAAAACAATTATTGCAGTGAAAGTGTGTGAGTATGTAAGACACCATATTACCTTTAGAAGATATTTTTGGCAGATTTGAAAGTTAACTATTAAATCTTCTATCAGTATTAAACACTCACACGCACCTATATACTGTAAATTTTACGGTGACATTTTTGAGAGTAATGTGAATGTTGAACTTAACTTCAACTTAACTTATGTTAGACTAACGATATATAGGTGAAATAGAATACAACAATGGTGTAATAAAATAAAGTAATTGTGTAGAGTAGAATGACGGATACCCTACAAATATGCTTTTGAGACAATTGAATGGATAGTTCAAACTAATTATTTGTTCTAGATTATAATTTATAGAGTGATGGCCTGTCAATATTATCATTTTGCGTTTTGTTCTATGGAATTTTATTAATTTACGGTCAAATATGTCAAGTCTGCACGAAATCTAAGTTATCCACACTAAATGAAAGTAATAGAATTTGTATTTTCAGCTAAACCCCTTTTGTTCCCGTACCTATATAAATTTATGAATTCTTGAAACATTAACGGATTGATAGACGGTGAAACCAAGAGACACAGCGGCAAGCAGACAACCGACCGATAAATATGCGAATTGAGAGACTGAATAAGCCGGTAGATATGCCGAATAGTTCGGCAGATTAATAGCCTACGAACCGACCGATTGACCAACAGACCGAGATTTTTTTATTATTTTGCCTGTTTAAACTTTTCTATACATAATATTATGATTTGACAAATTTTCTAGAACCTGAAAAATAAGCTGCATTCTTAAAGTATTTCCGGCAAAAGTGGAATGTACACATGTTTAAAACAACCAACTTTAAAAATACAAGTATATACACCAAACCACTCTTACGTCAAACATCTATTATAAAGTGAGAAAAATCAACAAAAACACCAATGGTGTTAAGTGGTTTCATATAAGTGCGCGACAATTCGCTTGTACACAAAAAACTATTCAAATTATTAAGTTGAAGTGCATTATTTAGCTGACACAATCATATTAACTATGAACAGTACACCAATTTATGTTTTATTTATGATAATAATTTTATTGTTATGTAAGTATAAAAATAGCCATGCTGTGTCATCACCCACACACAAGCACACACACACATCAACATTTAATTTTATTATGTGAAAATTTCTATAAATTATCGTCTAATTTTAATCAAAGTAATGGACAATTTTTCAATTTACATAGCCATAAACATAATTATAACCATCACAGTATCCAAGTGCAAGTTATTCTATTCGTTTTTTTATTGTAAATTTCACCTTTTTAGCTTTGCAATAATTTGAACAACTTTGGATTTTTTTTTATTCGTTTGTAATTGGAAATAAATTAATTAATTTATCGATTTGACCTGTGGTGGTTAACAAGTTCACATGAAGATTTTCCAAACCGCTGAGGTATTAAGTTTTCCGAAAAAAATTTTGTCATTTAAATAAAAAGACTTGGGCATGTTCGATGCATTTTTGAAAATTGTGAAAAAGGATAAGCCTGTTGAGATTGCTCCTACACTATCCCTAGTTTCTTAAATCTCAGAGATGTTATCTCGAGTGGGCCTATATTTCCATAAAGTGGACATGTCAAGCTTTTTGAAACGGGTTTTGTTATTAAGATAAAAAGGGTTGGCAACAAATTTTTGAAAATTGTAAAAAAGACTAAATCTTGAAATTGCCTCTACACTATGGCCATTTTCCAAATTCTCAGAGATGTTATCAGGTGTGGGCCTATATTTCCATAAAGTGGACATGTCAAGCTTTTCGAAACAATTTTTGTTACTCGTATTAAGATAAACAGAGTTGGGCATGTTCGACGCATTTTTGAAAATGGTGAAAATCACTTAAAATGCTCAAACCTGATGCTCTACTATGGCCATTTTCCGAGATGTTATCAGGTGTGGGCTGATATTTCCATAAAATGGACAGGTCAATCCATTCACTTCCAAAGAGTTTCCAAATTTCAAAAAACACCACACTAAATATCACTTTTGAATTTCCTAATGAAACATTTTACAAATTTCCATTTTACTTCGGTCTAAAAAGACCAAAGTACTGAAATCCTGTCAAAAATGAGCAAAAATTTGGTTGGTCCAAAACCACTTTTCTCGACGTTTTAAAAGTTCCTGTGCCTGAAAAAGCAAAAAAAATATCTGTCCGTCTGTTTGGACGTCCGGATGTCTGGATATCTGGATGTTTGGATGTCTGTACCCATGGTATCTCGAGAACGGTTGGTCCGATTTCGATTTTTTTTTTCGCCAATCAGTTTCTATCATCAAGGCAGAGAGAAACTCAAAAGATTTTGGAACATGTATGTACGTCAAGAGAATCGGATACCTACCATACTAATTGGTCCAAAATACCTGGTTACATGAATATTAACCAATTTTTTTATATGAATTTAGAGTTGGGCATTGAGTTTGGGGTTGAGTTGAAGGTTGAATTAGGGGTTAATTTACGGGTTCAGTTGAAATTGAGTTGGAGTTGTGTTGGGGTTGGATTAGTGTATTGTGAACAGTTGAACAATTTTTTATATATACTGGTTTGCGGATTGAGTTTGGCGTAGAGTTTGGCGGTTGAGTTGAGAGTGGGTTCCGTCCGCGGGTTGAACTGGGGTTGAGTTGGGGTTGGATTATGGTTTAGCAAGCAGTTGACTAGTCGATGTATATATGGGGCATTCTCTGTCAAATCGGCCACTCCCATGCACATTTCATTTTTTGAGATAAATAAACTTTTTTGGGCTTAACATTTTGCTTAGAATGTCTACTTTTTAATGCCGTATGGCGTTTGTATGGCGTCCTTGGATTTTCAAAATGGCGGACCATATCTGCTAAGCAAGTCTTTAATTTTTAATAAAATTGATATAAAAACGTAATTTTAACTCTGTTAATTTACTCAAAAGTATTTTTGGTGTCATAGATTACACATTTATTATTTTTATTTTTACAATTCCAAGATGGCGGATCCAAGATGGCCGCCAAAATTGGCAAATTTTTCGACGTCCATAAAGATTGTTAGAAACATGTCCTAGAAGGTTTTCGGGGTCGCTGATCACGAATTTGAGGCCAGAATTTTAATATTCAAGATGGCGGATACAAGATGGTGGTCGAATATGGTCGAAAGATGGCTTATTTTTCGATGTTCATAGAAATCAATAAAAACTCGATCTAGGGAGTTTTCGAAGTCGGCGATCATTAATTTAGGATCAGAATTTGAAAATTTAAGATGACAGGCCCAAGATGGCCACCATAAATGTCAATTTTTCAACGTTTATGAAAATCGATAAAACATGATCTAGAGGGTTTTCGAGGTGGCTGATCACGAATTTGAGGTCAACATTTAAAAATTCTCTCAAAAAAATACAAGATTCTCAATAAAAAGTGTTATTTTTAGACATTTTTTGAAAAATATCTAAAAATAACATTTTATCAAAAATCTGGTACTTTTTTGAGAGAATTTTTAAATGTCGACCGAATGTAAACCTAGACCGAGTTTTTATTGAGTTCTATAAACGTCGAAAAATTACCCTTTTTTCTGCCATATTCGACCACCATCTTGTGTTCGCTATCTTGAATATTAAACTTCTGACCTCAAATTCGTGATCAAGCGATCCCGAAAACCTTCTAGGTCATGTTTCTAACGATCTTTATGAACATCGAAAAATTTGTCAATTCTGGCGGCCATCTTGGAATTGTAAAAAAATAATAAAAAATGTTTAATCTATGACACCAAAAACACTTTTGAGTAAAGAAACAGAGTTAAAATTACGTTTTTATATGAATTTTATTAAAAATTAAAGACATAATCGGTTAAGGAATAGCCAAGTTCCATCCTATACTTAGCCAATGGTCATATTCCAAAACTTTATTCAAATATCATTTTAGCATCCCAATTCCATCGCACATGTCAAATTCCACTAAAAACTATTAAGAAATAGATCAGTTCCATCCTAATTGGCGATATTCCAGAATTTCATCTAAAAATTACTTTAGAATCCCACTTTCAGTGTACCTATCGAATTTCATCGTAATCGGTTGAAGAATTGGCAAGTTCCATCCTAATCGGCCATATTCCAGAACTTTATACAACAATTATTTTAGAATCCCATTTCTATCGCGGATATCAAATTTCACTAAAATCCATTATGAAATAAATAAGTTTTATCCTAATTGAAGTTGAAAATTTGTGTATGTATGTGTAAGATATTTAAACAAATCCACACGTCTTGACTGATTTGAACGAAACTTTGCACAAATATTGTTTTTGGCGGTTGAGCTGAAGATTGACTCAGAGGTTCAATTTGGAATTGATTTGGGAGTTGAATTAATTTTGAAGACCGAAGTTCTGATCACCTCATGAGGTTTCAGCCCTTTATATTTTTTCTTACAAGAATCACTTTTATAGCTAATTTCTTTTTTAGATTACACTTCAATAGAGCTTTTGATTTGATTTTTAGAATTAATCAACAGAAAAAAGAAAAAAAGTATTAAACACTAAAAACCCAAAATATAAATCACTAATAATAAACACCACTAAAAGTTTAATAAAGCTCGTGTTTTCCTAGCCTTCCTAGCCACGATAGGCTGCTTGGTATGCTAATTGACATTATATGCCTACCTGATTAGGAGCACTCTGCTTAATAAGAGGACATGCCACCAGTTGCCCCCTAAACGGGTTCCCTTTCACTAGATTTGCACTAAGCGTTCGCTTCACAATCTAAATAAATGTTTATTTAAATTAATGATTTGCTATCACTAAAACTCAATAAAAAAAAGCTTACCAAATACTATTTATTAGCCCGATTCAATTATATGTTCATAAAATAAAATGCACCGCGTAAAATCCTTTGTATATACATAGATATGTAAAATTAAACAATATACTTTGAAACAAGTTTTAACTTTATTTCGTATAAAATGTTGAATGGTAATCAGTTGGCCTCTCAAGATAAAATGATTATCATGGCAAAGGTAATTACACAAAACACAAAAAACGAATTCTCCTAAAATTATTTGTAGAAACGTTTGTCCCCAATCAAGTTAATCACCAAATGTAACCACGAACCAATTAATACTGTATTAATAAATTTATATATTATATACATAATAAAATAGATATTTTAGGTTGTTGGTAAACAATAAAAATGTACTTGTTCAATTGTAAAAACTACGGTTTATATGCCTAATAACCAGGTATGTAGAAGTCTAAAAAAAAAAAAATTTGAAAAACGCTCTATAAGGATATTGGTTTTTGTTGTTATGATTTTACTATCGCTAAGCACGTTTTTATCGTTACGAGGATCGTTATACATTTTTATATACATAGTAACAAGACAGCCGTAACACTAACCTAGATCTATTCTAACGTAATTTTGCTTAAAGCAACTTGAGTAGCAATAAGGTCCACGCAGAACCAACTTTATCACAGTAATCAAAATGTTGGATAATTAAAATAAACTGTTTATTAAATAAGTTTAATCATTGCTATAATTTTTTTATATCAGTCTACTGCTTCACATCACTCGGATAAGATTTAATAGCTCAAATAAATCAAATATTTAATTTTTTGTGTGGTAATTCAATTTTTTGTTTGGATCGTTCGATGTTGAAAGGCCGAATGTCGGAAGGCCGAATGTCGAAAGGCCGAATGTGTTGAAAGGCGGAATCTCGAATGGCCGAAAGTGTCGAAAGGCCGAATGTGTCGAAATGCCGAATGCCGAAACGACGAATGTCTCGAAAGACCGAATGTCGAAAAGAAGAATGTCGAAAGGCCGAATGTGTCGAAAGGCCGAATGTCTCGAAAGGCCGAATGTGACGAAAGGCCGAATGTGTCGAAAGGCCGAATGTGTCGAAAGGCCGAATGTGTCGAAAGGCCGAATTTCGAAAGACCGAATTTTCATGAAATTTTCGTTCACTTAATATATTGAAATGGGATCACTACATTTGCTAGGAAAAATTTTAAAATCCAGAATAGTTGAAAAGTAAAAATCCAGAAAAATTAAATCTCCAAAAAAAAAATTATAAATTACCGGAGAAGCAATCCAGAAAAAAATACAGAAAACATATTTTGTTTAAAATAAATCAAAAAAAAAATCAATGTTATTGGCATTTTTAGACTTCTGGCATCACTTGATACATTTGTGGTACATCTATCAGTAGAAGCGATACGAGCGATACAATTCCTTTGATCAGTGTATGCAAGGTTGACGATGCATAATTCAACGAACCACAAAATAACTTGAAACATTTGTGGTAGAACTATAAGTAGAAGCGATATAACCGATACTATTCCTTTGATCTGTGTCTGTGCTCTTACATTCCTGAAATTAAAATCAGAAGCTCGCGTGCCCGTGAGCGTTACCGAAGCCATCAGCCTCTACAATTCTAAGTTAAATTAGGGGTTGGCAACTTATCACTAATACGTGTTATTAATAGATTCTATATAATCCGCTCCTACGTGCAGCACGCGGTGCGATATGGTTGCTGATCCCGGCTCCTACGTCCCCCGAAGTCCAAATCTAAAGCTCCTCGGAGGGCTAAGCAAGGGGAGCGCAGCGACCTCCCGCGTACCCGTAAGAGTTACCGAAGCCGTAAGCCTCTACAATTCTAAGTTAAATTAATCGATGTCATTTTTCTTCAATTTATTTTCATCAGAACTGTTTATTTATGTTAATAATGTTGTTATTAATCCGCGCACATAAAAATAGTGTTTATTTCTGTTAATTAAACCACGCGCGGATATTAATAAAAACGTTATTAACATAAATAAACAGTATTTTTAAAACAAGATTTTGGGAAACAAGATTTTCTCCAAAAAGATTTTTGGTGACAAGATTTTTTAAAACTCGGTTTTGAAGAAAAGATATTAGAAACAGTCTTTTGAAAAACAGTGATACGTGGTCAATCCGTGGAAAGGCCGATTGGGTTGAAAGGCCTAGTTTTCATTAAAATTTCCTTCACTTAATTGATTGACATCAATATTTAAAACTATTGAATTTATTTCTTGATGTACAATATTTTCTATATTATCATAATAGTGTTTCTTTTGTTTTATTTTTCTCTATTTTGTAATTGTTAAGGGTGAATGAAATTTAAACGTGTTACAGAATTTCTTTTATTCTTTATTAAGTATGTAGAAGAGAAGATAGCATAAGATTTTGGAGAAAAGATTTTAGAAACAGTCTTTTGTAAACAGTCTTTTGAAAAACAGTGATACGTGGCCTCGTGGAAAGGCCGATTGGATTGAAAGGCCGAATTTTCATTAAATTTCTCTTTACTTAATTGATTGCCATCAATATTTAAAACCATTGAATTTATTTCATAATGTAAAATGTAAATCCTGTGTATTTAGCATACATAATTATGTGATGAAATTTTGTCGAAAAAAAATTTATTAATTTTTCTTTTTTATTTTAATTAATTAATTTTTATATGACAAAAAAAACTTAAGAAGATTTTAATATTTAAGGCGATTTACTATTAAACATTTTTATTCAAAAATTTTGATGAAAATACGAATTTTGTTTTTACATAAAAATATAAATTTTGAAAATTTTCATTCATAAAAAGATGAAAAATTGGCTTAAGTCCACTTTCATACACAACCTCGGATTTTTATGAAAATTGGCACAATGAAACTAGATTTATTCGCGATAATTTTGGTATAATTTTTTTTTTCAGGACGCGATTGGTTCACGAGATATTTAGATTTTAAAAATGCAAATTTACCATTTAAAATTGGTGCCTTCGCTAACTTTGTCGATGGTTAACGAACGCAATTATATTATTTTTCGAGTCTTTGATATTTACAACATTTTATTTGCGTTAGTGACATCTATTGTTGTACAGCAGAAAAACAAAAAATAAAATTTAACAAATTTTATTTAACAGTTAAATTTAAGTAATAATTAAACAAGTTTGTATTGTTTGTTTGATTTATTTTATTATTTTTGTTTTGTCTTCTTTGTGTAAAGGGACCAATGCTAAGCGGCTTTGGGGAGTTCGTTATTTTAGTATGTGAAATGGAAAAAGTAAAACAAAAGTGAAAAATTCTGGCAATTATTTGTCATCTTTGCGGAAAGGGGCCAATGCTAAGCGGCTTTGGGGAGTTCGTTATTTTAGTATGTGAAATGGAAAAAGTAAAACAAAAGTGAAAAATTCTGGCAATTATTTGTCATCTTTGTGGAAAGGGGCCAATGCTCAGCGGCTTTGGAGAGTTTGTTATTTTAGTATGTGAAATGGAAAAAGTAGACCCAAAAGAAATTTTGATAAATTCTGGTATTTATTTGTCATCTTTGTGCAAAGAGGGAGAGGGCCAATAGTAAATGGTTTTGAGGAGTTCTCAATTCATTATGCCATAATAATTAAAATACACATATTTTAATGACCTGTAACATTTTCAACAATCCAGAAATTTTGAAATTTGCATAAAGTATGGGAAAGCGGGGGTTTCGGGGCGGCAGCCCCCATCCTCTAAGGTATCAAACGAATTAAAATAATTTTAAAAACACTTCTATGTATATTTATTACACTTGCTGTGAAAATCTGTGATTCTATTAAAATGCTTTTAAACTGAGAATGTATTGAAATCTTGATACGAGTAACTCTATGTATACATATTTACAAATGAAATCATAATTTTCATATTGAAGTGAAGTGAGGTTAGGTTAGGTTGAAGTGAATTTTCATATTTATATAATAATAATTGCCATCCATACCATTATTCCTCTTGAAAAATATTATAAAACCAATATTTTTTAATTTTGCTATTCGGCACCAGAATCACTAATATTAAAAAAACAATAAAAATTTCAAAACACAATAAAATTGTTTAGTAGAGACACCATTACAATGTAATAAATTGGGATTTTTAAAATCTAAATATCTCGTGAACCAATCACGTCCTGAAAAAAAAAAATTATACCAAAATTATCAGGAATAAATCTAGTTTCATTGTGCCAATTTTCAAAAACATCCGAAGTTGTGTATGAAAGTGGACTTGTTCCGAAAAATTAAAATTAATTTCGACATAAACGGCCTTTCGACACATTCGGCCTTTCGACACATTCGGCCTTTCGACATTCAGCCTTTCAACACATTCGGTCTTTCAACACATTCGGCCTTTCGATATCCGGCCTTTCGACACATTCGGCCTTTCGACACATTCGGCCTTTCGACACATTCGGCCTTTCGACATTCGGCCTTTCGACATTCGGCCTTCCGACCCATTCGGCCTTTCGACATTCGGCCTTTCAACACATTCGGCCTTTCGACACATTCGGCCTTTCGACATTCGGCCTTTCGGCGTTCGGCCTTTCAACATTCGGCCTTTCGTACCTATTCCTATTAATGTGATCAAATTTTGGGGTTGGCTACCTTATCTAGAAAAAAATAATACAGAAACTGAAAATCCCAAAAAAAAAATCCAGAAAAAAATCCAGAAAACTAAAAAATTCAGAAAAACAAAAATCCAGAAAACTAAAATCCAGAAACGCAATTATCAAAGTGCGGACCAAATTAAAATTAAAATGTCTATCGAATTTTACTTTTTCTGTAAAGTTCTTAATATTTACGATAATGGAAATTGCTTCGGCAACCTTGCAGACACAGATCAAAGGAATCCTATCGCTCATATCGCTTCTACTGATAGTTCTACCACAAATGTTTCAAGTTATTTTGTGGTTAGCTTAATTCGTTGGGTTAGTATGGCATCGACCAATGTATTGGAGCGAATTGCGGATTTAATGCTTCGTGAATGCTTCGTCAACCTTGCAGACACAGATCAAAGGAATTGCATCGCTCGTATTGCTTCTACTGATTAATGTACCACAAATGTTTCAAGTGAAGTCAAAAGTCTAAAAATACCTATAAAATTGAATTTTTTTCATTTATTTTGAACAAAATATTTTTTCTGGATTTTCTTTCTGGATTGCTTTTCCGGTAATTTCTAGATTTTGTTTTTTAGGATTTTATTTTTCTCGATTTTTACTGTTTAACTATTCGGGATTTTAAAATTTCTGGATTTTTTTTCAGGCAAATGTAGTGATCCCCAAATTTTGTCGGAAAAAGATCTATTTATTTTTCAGTTTTTTATTATAATTAATTAATTTGTATTTTGTACCTATATGACAAAAGAAACGTAAAAAGATTTTAATATTTAACGCGATTTACTATTAAATATTTTTATACACAAATTTTGATAACAATTTAAATTTTTTTTGCATAAAAATATAAATTTTGAAAATTTTCATTCAAAAAAGATGAAAAATTAACAATTTCGACACAAACGGCCTTTCGACATTCGGCCTTCCGACACAATCGGCCTTTCGCCATTCGGCCTTTCGACACATTCGGCCTTTCGACAATCGGCCTTTCGACACATTCGGCCCTTCGAACCATTCGGCTTTTCGACATTCGGCCTTCCGACACATTCGGCCATTCGACATTCGGCCTTTCGACATTCTGCCTTTCGACACATTCGAACCTATTCCGTTAGGATAAAATTGGTTTTACTCATATTTTGAAAACAAATATTAAATTTAGATACTATGCACCATGAGCCCATCGTGGCATTGAGTGCGGAACCTCGGTTGGTTCCAACTTCCAACCAATTTTATTAATACCTAATAATAATAATAATAGATACAAAGGTTATGAAATTCTTTATTTAAAAAACCATAATAGAAATTCAATTCAAAAAAATTAAAATCTAAATAATTTTTACGTAACACGAATAAGTAAAATAAAATAAAAATTATGTAGATGTGAATAGCAGTTTCTTCATCTAAACAATCGCAAAGTTTGTCCTCTGCTTGTGGAAGCTCTGTCCGAAAATTTAAAACGCGACGAAATTTTCATCCATGGTGTCTCAATTCCCCCCAAAATTTAAACTCAAGAGTTTTTTAACGTCCTGAATCTTTTCCCTTGAGATCGGATATGACAACGGCAATTCTTTTAGCGTGAAGTTCATGGTGTTTTTTCAATTACTTCGACGTTTAAACGGGGTAGTAAACTTGTCACTTATATAAAGTTCAATAAACCTTTATATGAGACTGAATAATGCTCATAGCTTTAGTCTTGAATTTTTTTAATAAAATTCTTTTCATTGAGCTGATATTTTCTAATGGTTTAAAAAGATCTTTCAAGGATTTGGTGTCATACAAAAACCAGTTCAAACCTAGCTTATTAACTACCCCAAATTGTTTGTAGACCTTGATGTATTCCCCCTCCTCCCTCCCCCTCCCTCCCCTCCCTCCCCCTCCCCCTCCCCCCTATTTTCCTTTATTGGTATGGACAAATTCACTTTTTTTAGTATTGATTTCAGGCGATAAGCTCCGATTTTTGCCACAGACAGGAAAACCTTCTGGCACACTATCAGCCTTTCTCCATGAATATTATTGAGATAATATGACCCACTGCATTCGTGAGGCTTTCCTTTATTTTTTTTATCGAGTTTACTCAGAGCCTTCTAGAGTATAGAGCCATAATCATTATGACGTATTTTTTAGAAGCTTTTTTAGTGGTATAACTTTTCACTGATTTCCATAGGAATCCTTAGTAAAAATGGTGTTTTTTAGCTTCAAGTTTTGCA
Source organism: Tipula helvola (assembly GCA_963556165.1). Classification (NCBI taxonomy): domain Eukaryota; kingdom Metazoa; phylum Arthropoda; class Insecta; order Diptera; family Tipulidae; genus Tipula; species Tipula helvola. The sequence goes on from OY744481.1 coordinate 272,110,591, forward strand.
ATGAAAAAAGCAAAAATGTTACAAAATTTTTATACAAAAGTGTTCTACATATCTTTAGCAGCAATATACAGGAAGGGTATATGGGTATTAAGTAAATATTAATTGCAGAAATATTAAAATTAAATTATTTCTAAAATATATTTTTCGAACTTTCATTTTGAAAAATACATCAAAGTTGGCTCTGACGAATTAAAATAATACTTGCTAAATTTATCTTTAGTTTTACTAGTGTACGTTAGATGTCTCACATCAAGGCCTTATATATACAGGCCTGATTGTACACGAAAAAATATTCAATGAGCTTTCGATATGGGTACTCATTTGTCTATTTTATATGGAAAATGCATATTTTCAGTGATAAAATCATGATATAAAATATGAGTAATTTTAATGTTTGTTGAATTTAAAAAATTACTTGTATTTTAAACCATTTGTCATTTTAATTTCGAAGAATGAATCAACCTCGAAATTAAAAAAATAATTAAATAAAAATAGTACCTTTGTAATATTTTATAGAAAAAGTTTCATTTTAATTGTGCTGCCAGATGCATAAATGTACAAAAAAAAATTAAAACAGCAATCGCTGAAAAAATGCTGAATATTCGTCAGCAATAATGAAATGTCAAAATGTCAAATTTTTGTTTTGGTTTTTTGTTGTGTTTAGATTTTTAAATTAGTTTTTCTTTTATATTGTACAATAAAATATTAATGTACATATTATTATTTCCAATAAAGTTTGTGTTGTTTTTAAATTTAATTGTGTACATACGAGCAATACGTGAATGCGAGTATTCGATATAAAAAAAAATTAATTAAAAACTATAAACACAACAAAAAACCAAAACAAAAATTTGACATTTTGACATTTCATTATTGCTGACGAATATTCAGCATTTTTTTCAGCGATTGCTGTTTTAATTTTTTTTTTTTTTACATTTATGCATCTGGCAGCACAATTAAAATGAAACTTTTTCTATAAAATATGATAAAGGTACTATTTTTATTAAATTATTTTATTAATTTCGAGGTTGATTCATTCATCGAAATTAAAATGACAAATGGTTTAAAATACAAGTAATTTTTTAAATTCAACAAACATTAAAATTACTCATATTTTATATCATGATTTTATCACTGAAAATATGCATTTTCCATATAAAATAGACAAATGAGTACCCATATCGAAAGCTTCGATTTTTGTACAATCAGGCCCGTTAATATATGGCCCTGCTCAGATTTATACAGAAAAATACGAAAAAAATGGTTTAATCACACAATTATGACACGTTCTTAATATTTTGAGAATTTGTTTTGCTTTTCCTACAATTTTGAACTCAAATTTCCCCACGTGGCAATTTTTCGTACGATTTTTCAAAATGTTTACTGCCCACTGCCATCTATGTATGTTGACTTAATGCACACGATTTGTAGTAAGCTTTTCATTTCAATTTGACCAGAATGCTGTTGTTATGAACTTTTTTTTATATTTTGGTTTAAATAAATCGATTATTACAAGAAAATGAAAACGATTTACTTAAACGATATTCATATATGTTGAAATTCAAACATTTATGAAAATATTTCAGAAATCATAATTAAGAATTTGCAACGTTTTCATTTATAAATTTGTCTTAGGAAAAAAAGTGATTTCCCATATGTTTTATGTGTTTTACCAAAGCAACCTTGATTATACAAGCCATAATCTAAAAAACGAAGCTTTTATAAGGGAATTAGAAACGAGGAAAAAACCAAAATTTCCATAGTAAAACACAGAAAACATATGGGAAATCACTTTTCTTCCTAAGACAAATTTGTAAATGAAAACGTTGCAAATTCTTAATTATGATTTCTGAAATATTTTCATAAATGTTTGAATTTCAACATATATAAATCTCGTTTAAGTAAATCGTTTTCATTTTCTTGTAATAATCGATTTATTTAAACCAAATTATAAAAAAAAGTTCATAACAACAGCTTTCTGGTCAAATTAAAATAGAAAAGCTTACTACAAAACGTGTGCATTAAGTCAATATACATAGATGGCAGTGGGCAGCAAACATTTTGAAAAATCGTCACAAAAATTGCGACCTGGGGAAATTTGAGTTCAAAAATTGTAGGAAAACCAAAACAAATTCAGAAAATATTAAGAACGTGTCATAATTGTGTGATTAAATAATTTTTTTTCGTATTTCTCTGCCAACAATTATAGACATCTAACGTACACTAGTAAAACTAAAGTTAAATTTAGCAAGTAGGAGGCAACTTTGATGTATTTTTCAAAATGAAAGTTCGAAAAGTATATTTTAGAAATAATTTAATTTTAATATTTCTGCAATTAATATTTACTTAATACCAATACATCCTTCTTGTATATTGCTGCTAAAGATATGTAGAACACTTTTGTATAAACATTTTGTAACATTTTTGCTGTTTTCATTGAAAAACTTGAAGCTAAAAAACACCACTTTTACTATGGATTCCTATGGAAATCGTGAAAAGTTATACCACTAAAAAAGCTTCTAAAAAATACGTCATAATGATTATGGCTCTATACTCTATAAGGCTCTGATTATGGCTTGTATAATCAAGATAGCTTTGGTTTACTACTGGGTCTTCTGCTTTTTACAATGTTTGGTTGTACATGTAAGGCAATAAAGTTGTCTTGTACAGTCTTATCAGGTACTAAAAACAATTTATCACGGGATAGTTTTACACCAGCTGGCTTTATTTCAGAACATTTAAATTTATTAGAATTTAGCGATTCTTTTTAGCCAATTCTCGTTTTGTTGTTTTTCTCCTTCTTTCTAGACCCATCGTTGCCTTCACTCACTAATACGGAGTCGTCGAGATAATAAGCTTCCATTTAAAACAAATAAATTAAAAAGACAAAAAGAAAACCACACGAATAACTTACGTTGCACTGAAAACATACAACTGATTGATAGAATGATTATAGAATTTTATTACTAATATAATAACTAACAGGTTAAAAATGTGGTTTATTTTATTCTCGCCTTTTGACGTGAATACGTCTTTAAATTTGCTTTCATATGGGAGGCTATTCAGAAAACTGATGATAACAAAATATGCAGTTTGATGCTGCAGCTACAATCTATCATCTACATCCAAAATTTAATTAGACGTCTCGGTAGCTAAAGGATCAAAGAATTCGTTACGTTAAGTGGGGACTGTGATGCATCGCTTGCGGTGGAGGGGGAAGCACCACCATTTTTATAATTATTTATAGCAATAAATTATTTTTTCTTATAAACATTTTATTGGGATTTTGATGAAAATTGGAAATACTGAATCCAATGGAAATGGGATTCTCAAATTATCTTTAGATGAAGTTCTGGAATATGGCCTAGTATGATGGAACTTGCCCATTTCTCAACCGATTATGATGAAATTCGACATCTGTATTAGAAATGGGATTCTAAAATGATTTTTGGATGAAATTCTGGAATATGGCCAAGTATGATGGAACTTGCCTATTTCTCAACCGATTATTATGAAATTCGACATGTGCGTTGGAAATGGGATTCTAAAATGATTTTTGTATAAAGTTTTGGAATATGGTCTAGTATGATGGAACTTGCCTATTTCTTAACCGATTATTTTTGTTTATTTTCATATAATATTGATGTCGTGTTTCAATTTCCTAAATTTATTTACCTAATACATTTCTGCTCATAATACGAAGAATTTTATAAATTTGTTGAGGTTGTTTCTTGTTTCGCTGCTTCACATAATGTCCGTTTAGTATAAATTTTGGCTCGGATAAGCTAGAACGTTCGTTTGCATTTCAATCTTCAGCTGTCGTCAAGATCTATAAATTGCGTATATAAAACATTAATGTGAAATAGTTATAGTTAATATATGTATATGGTGCTAAAGTAAAAAATTAAAATAAATAATGCAATGTCGGCCTATACTGGTCGAAAAGCCAAATCAAAATATAGAGAACCTTTACGGTTGGAAAGGGCTTCTCAAGAGCAATCCAGTGATACTTCTTATTGTTAAAAAATTATTATGACATATAAATACATACAATACGCTCATATACATACGTACACGTATTCACGTATAACACACGACTGTGTCTACGACACAGCCACACCAATATTTTTTTAAAAGCATCTTCGGCACAAATAATTATCAACGGATTCTTCGCGACAAGTATTTCTCCGTTTAACGGCATGATTTTTGCCGATGATGCAGCTGAAGGTAAGTCTAGTTTGTTACAAACTTACCAATTGATAAATTTATTTTCAAATTTGTTAATTTTTCATACGAAATGGAATTGGATGAAAATTTGTCTGAGAACTTCGTTTCACAACGAACAAACGCATGGATTACCTAATGAGTCTTGACGAAGTTCGTCCTATTTCTCGGATTAGAATAAAATCAAACCAAAAGAGATGGTAAACCACGGATTTATACATCTACGCCTGAAAAAATTCGAATTGAAACAATTTTAAAAGACAAAAACGATGAAACGATTGCAATAACTAAAAACCCAAAGGGAACAGCAAAAAAAAAATGATTGAGTTTTCTTCATTAGAAGCGGGTTTAAACCAGTGTTCGCAAAATCCATTAGTTTTGTGCCAAACTAATTCCGAAAAATAATTTTTTTTTTTTATAATATGTGAGTTAACCTTTCTGTTAATCGTTACTCTGGTATTTTGTTTAAATCTTTTTCTTCAATGCTCCTTCAATAAATTGATATTCAAATTCAAATGAATAAGTTTCTTTCATTTTAGAGGAGTGACAATTACGGGTGGCCAGACGTCCTGGTTTCTCCGGACTTGTTCTGGTTTTTCAAACTTTTGTGGGCATCCGGAAAAATGTCTTACATTGTCCTGAAAATTCAGAGGAAGGACAGAAAAATAATAATTTCCATACAATTTAAATATTTTAATTAAAAAATCAAACTGCAACCCAAATGATACGGCCCAAAAAATTCTTTAACACGTGATTTAATCCATTTTAGATTTTGAACTATTTGTAGAATCGGCGTAATATCTCAAATATAAAATTTCACAAAAAGCACATCGATAAATGTGTTTATTTCATTTGATGTTGGAGGTGTGAAGAATTGACCGCATTGGTTGTGTATGGATAACCAAAATTGGCAAATTTAATTTTTGATTTATGCTATCGATCGTAGCACCATTAGTACGAGTAATGTTTCAAAATATTTTTTGCCGTTGGGCCATGTTTTAATTTATAAATTTTAATCTCACCCCAACCTTAGGGCCATGTCGGCTAGATACTTCAGGCAATGTAATAATAGGTTTTATATTTGAAAATATTTTTATTAACAACAAAATATTTCAGGCATAAAATTTCACTGGAACCCGTCAACAAATGGGCTTGTTCCATTTGATGCTAGAGTTAAGAATGTAGTCTGAATTGGCTTAGTATGTAAAAATAAATTTGGCGAATATAATTTTTGATTTAAGATATCAACTAATGCATGATGATATGGCCGAAGGAATTCTTCAAGCGGAATTTTTGCAATTGTGCACCAATTCCATTATAATTAGGTATCTGACTTCACCAATCAATCAAGGTGGCGGCTTTTGAAACTTTTCTAGAAAGATTTAACTGCCAATCTGCTTTCTGACCAGTGGATGGTCGTCGCCACCAAACCAATTTTTTCTTTTCTTTTTTATCAAATTCATAACAAAATTCGAGACTTTAAACTGTCCTGGTTTTTTTAAGTCGAAATTTTCGACTTTTTCAAATTTGTTGAGATTTCGTTCAAGTTTAATTGTTTTTGGCGTGGTCCTCCTAGTGACAACTTCCATTGGCTATTTTTTTTCTTGTAACTAATACCAACGCATACACTAACTTAAACTACATAAGTCAGTGAAGAAAATATTAATAAAAATGTATCGTAATAAATTTTGCGATGGTTTATTGTGGCTGCTCGGTTTGAAACATTTCGGTATCTAACAAAAATTAATTCAAATGGAGTTCAGGCATGAAACGTGTGACAGTACAACTATCTCCGAAATTATTGAATTTCGACCAAAGGCAGTACCGAAGTGCAAAAGTTCCTGAATGAAGTCAACGACAATCCAGAACTGCTCAAACCGGTCATAACTGGTGATTAAACAGGAGTTTACGAATATGACATCGAAAGTATAGCTCAATCACTGAAGCTTCCTATAAAGGCGCAAGACCAAAAAGAGCTCGTCAAGTAGTGTCACATGAGTTCTTAGATCGTTCGAATTATACGGAGTATTATTAATGAAATGTTGTTCGGCCTAGTCCTAGAATCGCTGATGACGGAAACTTAGAGATTGTTTGTTTCGGGATTTGTTTCTGTTTTTCATTTAATAAATGTTGAGCAGAAGCACTATCTTAAGATTCACTTTCATTATCTAGTTCTTCAGCAGCTATTTTGGAATTAGGACCATCGGCATAGGACCGTCTTGGTAAAAATGCCTTGGTTGTAAGCAATTCCGAAAATTTGAGGTGGTGGTAGAACAGGTTTAACAAAAGGTTTGACATTTGTTTGGGTGTTGATTTTATCTAAATGAAGAACTGTTACTTGATCGTTAATCATGTCATTTGAAGGGAAGGCCCTTTAAATCACATGATTAACGAAATGAAAGGCCCACTCATCAACATTAGTGAATTGTATCTCGGTTAAACGATCCTGCAAACCCGGTCGCATATTTTGCCGAATTATGCGCAGAAGCACGGAATCAGTTAATGTAATTTCTAATTGAAGAGAAAGATAGGTTAGACCATTATAAAACTCGTAGAAACTCTCACGACGTCTTTGTTTTCTGGAATCAATCTGATGACGAATATCGAAGTCTGACCGACGGTCTTGGAAACGCTTTTTCAAGTCAGATTTAAGAGCAGATCAAGAAATATCTTTATTTCGCTCTATCATTGTCCAATACCATTCGACTGCTGTATCCCGAAGAACGTAGTGCAAATCATTAACTAACCGGAATTCTGAAATGTTTTCTGATCTAGCAAGCTGTTCGACCCTAACAAGAAACCTTTTGACATGTACCCCCGAAGGAGAGCCATCAAAATGAATACCCCATTTCGAGAGGGATCTTCCAGCATTATATAGTGGTGGTGGTGGAGGGACGTTAAACAACATAGGTGAACGTTTTAATAAATTTGCCACTGAATTTTGGTGTTGAACTCTATGCTCGTCAAAAGATCTGGCTGCTTATATGGAGTATTTTGGGTCCGTGGTTGCAACTGAGTAGGAATACTATTCAACTCTTGATTTGCGTCACTCAACATTCCAGGTTGATTAAACGCAATTATGTTGGAACCAGGTTCATTCATAATCATATTACGGCGTTCATTGAGAGAGTGAATTTTAGAATCTTCAGCATTATTAAAGCACACACAATAGCCTACCAAAATATTGTATCATACTAAGATGTATGTTGATCGTTGAAAATCTCAAGATATCGATTTTCTTAGAAATGTTGCATTTGTCAACAAATAAAATTTCTAAGTGTCTCAACTAATGGGTCGAACTTTGCCCCCGTTGTTATAGCCTGTCATCTACCATACGACTACAAATTATTTTATGGCATCGGGACTTCCCAATTTATAGCAACAACTAACAAGATTTTCCTTCCCAATAGTTTTGTACAGCCAGGTTTTATTGTATCAAATATCATGGATAAATATATATATAAATTACACAGAGACTCCATTGAAGACATTAAATTTCCATTGTTTCATTGGAATATCATATTTGTTTATGTCTAAAAGTCGTCTCGGGGCTTTGTTATTATACTTTACTGCATATTACATATAATGCATATGCATAATACGCTCTCGCATATGTATATTATATTTTATTAACAAGTAATTTCCGTAAACAAATAGATTGTATAAATATTTGCAGACATTAAACTCTCGTCTGTATATTAAATTTATTTAATAACAAACTACTTAGGAGACAATAATATTGAACATTGTATTGTTTTACAAAACAAAATATGTATTACAAAAATGTGACATAAATAAAACAAAAAAACATTTGCATATTTAAAAATTTTAATTTCTACACTCCACTTACGACTATATACATATCAAGATGATTCTTTATTATTTATACAAATCTTCATTATACTTAAATATTTATTTTCAGATTTCTTCAGAAGTTGAAAGAAAATTATCAACCGATATATTAGAAATGAAAGACATGTATGAATTACGATTGACTCAAGCCAACAACACTGCTAGTATCGAAATCGATAAATTGGTAAGTACCTGTTCCATATACATACTATATATAGATAAGATTGCAAAATATTTTTATTTAAATTATCAAAAGAAGAAGATGTGAATGAATATTTGCAGGTAGAGCATGTTCCACCTTCTTTTTATTGTACGTGTTATATAAATATTTCTCAAATGACGTGTTCTTTTCGTTCTTAACTCTCATCTCATTCATGTATCTTTTCTTGTAAGTTTACAATTAAATATCAAATTTCATTATATGTAATATAAAATTTATCTGCGAAATTTATATGTATAGTACGCAACTAAAGTATATACATTTAATATTAGTTGCTTTACATTGATTCACAGCATATAGTTGTGGTTTGTGGTGAGTGATAAACGGAATTGTTTCAAATTGATTAGTTCGTCGTAGTAATTAAACAGCATAGATTGCGCACCACGAAAGAGGGAAAATAATCTTGTCTAGCTACGTATACAAATTTTGAACATCAAAAAACGGCTGCTTTCGGGCAAATAAAAAGTATTTTTCGAAATGATGTCGATCCGCATCGGATTTAAGTTTTCAATATAAAATGGAAGGTCCCAGTGAATTTTAGTCAATCAAGGGGCAATTTTTCAAAGATGCTCGCACTATATACTGATTTTAATATAAATTAAGTTTTCCAACAACATGAAAGGAGACAAAATTCCTTTTTTTTTATTCTTTTAAACCCATCCTTCTTTTTATGTATTGGGATATGTACAAATAAGTATCACTGTGTACTACACGTGAGTTACTTGAAGGTTACGTTTAGGCGTTAGCGAAACGTGTTAATTTTTGCTTTCGCTTTGTGGAAGTGATCTTAAGGGGGATTTTCTATATATTGCAAATTTATCTTAAACCATAAACCTTAACCGTTAAACCTTAAAGCTTAAACCTTAAAATTTAAACCTTAAAGCTTAAAACATAAACCTTAAAGCTTTAAGCTTAATATTTAAAGCTTAAACCTGAAACTTTAAAAACTTAAACCTTAAACCCTAAACCTTAAAATCTTAAACCTTAAACATTAAAACCTTAAACGTTAAACCTTAAACTTTAAGTTTTAAACTCTAAACTTTAAACTTTAAACTTTAAACTTTAAATTTTAAACTTTAAGCTTTAAACTTTAAACTTTAAACTTTAAACTTTAAACTTTAAACTTTAAACTTTAAACTTTAAACTTTAAACTTTAAACTTTAAACTTTAAACTTTAAACTTTAAACTTTAAACTTTAAACTTTAAACTTTAAACTTTAAACTTTAAACTTTAAACTTTAAACTTTAAACTTTAAACTTTAAACTTTAAACTTTAAACTTTAAACTTTAAACTTTAAACTTTAAACTTTAAACTTTAAACTTTAAACTTTAAACTTTAAACTTTAAACTTTAAACTTTAAACTTTAAACTTTAAACTTTAAACTTTAAACTTTAAACTTTAAACTTTAAACTTTAAACTTTAAACTTTAAACTTTAAACTTTAAACTTTAAACTTTAAACTTTAAACTTTAAACTTTAAACTTTAAACTTTAAACTTTAAACTTTAAACTTTAAACTTTAAACTTTAAACTTTAAACTTTAAACTTTAAACTTTAAACTTTAAACTTTAAACTTTAAACTTTAAACTTTAAACTTTAAACTTTAAACTTTAAACTTTAAACTTTAAACTTTAAACTTTAAACTTTAAACTTTAAACTTTAAACTTTAAACTTTAAACTTTAAACTTTAAACTTTAAACTTTAAACTTTAAACTTTAAACTTTAAACTTTAAACTTTAAACTTTAAACTTTAAACTTTAAACTTTAAACTTTAAACTTTAAACTTTAAACTTTAAACTTTAAACTTTAAACTTTAAACTTTAAACTTTAAACTTTAAACTTTAAACTTTAAAACTTTAAAACTTTAAAACTTTAAAACTTTAAAACTTTAAAACTTTAAACTTTAAACTTTAAACTTTAAACTTTAAACTTTAAACTTTAAACTTTAAACTTTAAACTTTAAACTTTAAACTTTAAACTTTAAACTTTAAACTTTAAACTTTAAACTTTAAACTTTAAACTTTAAACTTTAAACTTTAAACTTTAAACTTTAAACTTTAAACTTTAAACTTTAAACTTTAAACTTTAAACTTTAAACTTTAAACTTTAAACTTTAAACTTTAAACTTTAAACTTTAAACTTTAAACTTTAAACTTTAAACTTTAAACTTTAAACTTTAAACTTTAAACTTTAAACTTTAAACTTTAAACTTTAAACTTTAAACTTTAAACTTTAAACTTTAAACTTTAAACTTTAAACTTTAAACTTTAAACTTTAAACTTTAAACTTTAAACTTTAAACTTTAAACTTTAAACTTTAAACTTTAAACTTTAAACTTTAAACTTTAAACTTTAAACTTTAAACTTTAAACTTTAAACTTTAAACTTTAAACTTTAAACTTTAAACTTTAAACTTTAAACTTTAAACTTTAAACTTTAAACTTTAAACTTTAAACTTTAAACTTTAAACTTTAAACTTTAAAACTTTAAAACTTTAAAACTTTTAAAACTTTAAAACTTTAAACTTTAAACTTTAAACTTTAAACTTTAAACTTTAAACTTTAAACTTTAAACTTTAAACTTTAAACTTTAAACTTTAAACTTTAAACTTTAAACTTTAAACTTTAAACTTTAAACTTTAAACTTTAAACTTTAAACTTTAAACTTTAAACTTTAAACTTTAAACTTTAAACTTTAAACTTTAAACTTTAAACTTTAAACTTTAAACTTTAAACTTTAAACTTTAAACTTTAAACTTTAAACTTTAAACTTTAAACTTTAAACTTTAAACTTTAAACTTTAAACTTTAAACTTTAAACTTTAAACTTTAAACTTTAAACTTTAAACTTTAAACTTTAAACTTTAAACTTTAAACTTTAAACTTTAAACTTTAAACTTTAAACTTTAAACTTTAAACTTTAAACTTTAAACTTTAAACTTTAAACTTTAAACTTTAAACTTTAAACTTTAAACTTTAAACTTTAAACTTTAAACTTTAAACTTTAAACTTTAAACTTTAAACTTTAAACTTTAAACTTTAAACTTTAAACTTTAAACTTTAAACTTTAAACTTTAAACTTTAAACTTTAAACTTTAAACTTTAAACTTAAAACCATAAACCATTAATCTAAAACCTTAATTAATGCTTATATCTTAAACTTTAATCGTTAAACTTTAAATTTTACTTTAGATAAAACTTCACAATAGCTAGTCACACATCTCCCGAATTTAAATTTCTGTTAACATTTTAGTCGTTCACTATTCGTCATTCATGAATGGAATTTTGTCTGCATAAATTTACTTGTTTTTGTTGTAATTCCATAAGCTGACGAGTGTGTGAACTATATTCCAACGATCAGAATTTTACTTTTTTATTCATCTTTTGCATGACTAAAACTTGCAATGATTATTACTACAAAACTATTATTATTTATTATATCTGCTATGCATTATGTTCATATTTATGTTATACATATCTGTATACATGCACATATAACAGATTTGGTTTTAAAAATTAATAAATTCAATTAAAATGTTGAAAACTCAAAACCTAAATCATCATAAAAGATGTACATACATACATGTTATGTATAATATAATACCATTCTGGTTTCCTGCACACAAGAACTTTACAAAAACAATAAAAAATGGATTTCAAATTGGTTAGTTATTGCTCCAAGGCACGAGTCAACTGTAACAAAATGCAAGACATGAAAATGTTCTGTTCTCATCTCAATTTTTATTTTTGTTTTATAAATAAATAAAATTACACCTTCTATCACAAAACACAACACTGAAATACAAGACGAAAACCCTTTAGGCCATATTTCGATAATAATTATTTATGTATGTTTGTATGTTAAAATAAAAATTGCCCCTTAAAAGAAATGGAAATCAAAATGTATGAACCTGCAATTTTTTGCGCGGTTACCAATATATGAGATTTGGATTTTTTTTTTGAGTGTGGGAACGTATTTTTATGGTAAGCGCGTCTAAGATACAAGATGACTAATCTGTTAATTGTGTCCGTTAATTTTACCGGTAAAGTTTTAATACCTCTAAAAATGTACAACGCGCGCTTAATCCACCGCACACAGCGGTCATATGTGATTATTCATTAAAACAATTTTACACCTTTCAAAAAAATCAAAATTTCTAAGAACTTTGTTTGTTACACTCTGTTTACTTTATGCCTAATACCTATCGTACAGTACAATATTAATCTGTTCCCACGAATATTCGCAGAAGTATTGAATTCTGCAAATATGAGGTACGTAAAGTAATATACAAATAAAAATTGGTATTACAATTTTGAATGGTGCGCGATCAAAAGTATAATAAATTGTTATAAATATTATTGCGAAATTTGTTGTTGTTGTACCTAGTGCAGATTTTTTTTTTTAATTGTGCTGAGTAAAAATTGATTAAATTTATTTTCATACCGACTATAATATGTAACATTTACCATATTATTATTTGTATGTATGTTCGTAAATTTAAGAAACCAAACAAACCAATTTATATTTCTTTCACTGAATAGTGCATATGACGCATATGAAAAACTTCTGTAGAAACAACATAACCCGTATTCTCCGATGACGAAATGTGGTACCAGTCATCTAGTTCTGTAAGACATTGTACCTTCAGAACACTTTTTTTTTCAAGAATGAGTTTAGTTCTCAACCAAGCCAATACTATTGTTGAGTTACTCCATTAAATGGTTTTGTCAATATTTATCTTCAAAGATTACTTGTTCAGCTAATTGAGCTACTAGAAGCGCAATACAAGCTCCAACTTTGAAATATTTAATTTTGTTTTTAATTTTGGTGCCACTCTTGATTTAGAACTATGAAGCGATGGAAAAACAGAACCACCTGGTGCCACTTACATAAATAGCGGCAGCATTGCAGACTGACTAGCATCTGTAAAGTAGTGGAGTTATAAGCACTGGATGTGTTTGGCTGCATCACATGACATTTCATTTGCAACGCGTTAAGTAATAATGTAGATCCCAGTGTTACTTCAAGCTCCATATCTCCAGCATAAAAAGCTTTGCTTTAGTGATAACACCTGACACCAACCCCAGCGGATCAAAAATAGGCATATTTCTGTTACTATTGTGTGTCATGTTGTCTGACGATAATTGGTTGTTTCGGGTACATTAAAGCTAAAAATATCTTGAAAATGATTCAAAAACATGCCTAAAGTCTTAATGTAATCGCTGCCCTTGGCATGTAGAAATGTTTCCTGATGCTCCTGCGGTATGTTAGTCAACACTTCTTCCATGTTAGAGTAGAATTTTCGAAGTTCCGTCCCGGCCATGCTTATAGCATTTCGACGACTTCTGCTTTGGTTAGATGTGACAGTGCGAAGTCGATAGATGATGATATCTGTATCTGGATCATTTCATAATAAATAGCAATGTAAATTCGTATTCGAGTCATTCATTCAGTGAAAATGATGTCTTCGCGGAAGCATGAAAAACGACGCAAACTTTGGTTGATGTACTATGTTGTTTGATGACCCATTGATTTGGAAGAAATTAGTGATTTTAATTTAAGAGGAAAAATACCAGAAGAAAAACTTCAATTTATAATGTATGTAAATACATACACTATATACATATGTAGAGCGAAATTGTCCTAACTAAGAAATTACTAGTCAGATCATTACCTAGTTTAGAATTTTCAATGAATCTGTTTCCCAGTAAACGCAAGATTTTACTTCAAAATTTTTAAATACAAGATCAGAACAAATTACTAAAAAAACCAAAGTATTGAAATCCTGTCAAAAATATTCAAACATTTTGTTGGTCCAAAATCACTTCTAAAACTTCATCAATTGAGCTAATTTTTGGATCATAATTCTTTTAACGGTGATATTGATAGGTAACAATGATAGTGATTGTAATAGTGACGGTGATATTGGTGATGATGGTACGATGGTATGTTCGTGATGGTATGATCATATTATGATGGTATCATGGTATATTGGTATGAAGGTATGATGGTACGATGGTATGATGATTCGATGGTATAATGGTATGATGGTACGATGGTATGATGGTATGACAGTATGATGGTATGATGGTATAATGGTATGACGGTATAACGGTATGACGGTTGGATGGTATTACGATATCATGGCCTGATTGTATGATTTAATGATTACATGATGGTATGATGTTAAGATGATACGACAAAGTATTGAAATCCTGTCAAAAATATTCAAACATTTTGTTGGTCCAAAATCACTTCTAAAACTTCATCAATTGAGCTAATTTTTGGATCATAATTCTTTTAACGGTGATATTGATAGGTAATAATGATAGTGATTGTAATAGTGACGGTGATATTGGTGATGATGGTACGATGGTATGTTCGTGATGGTATGATCATATTATGATGATATCATGGTATATTGGTATGAAGGTATGATGGTACGATGGTATGATGATTCGATGGTATAATGGTATGATGGTACGATGGTATGATGGTATGACAGTATGATGGTATGATGGTTGGATGGTATTACGATATCATGGCCTGATTGTATGATGGAATAATTACATGATGGTATGATGTTAAGATGGTACGACAAAGTATTGAAATCCTGTCAAAAATATTCAAACATTTTGTTGGTCCAAAATCACTTCTAAAACTTCATCAATTGAGCTAATTTTTGGATCATAATTCTTTTAACGGTGATATTGATAGGTAATAATGATAGTGATTGTAATAGTGACGGTGATATTGGTGATGATGGTATGATGGTATGTTCGTGATGGTATGATCATATTATGATGATATCATGGTATATTGGTATGAAGGTATGATGGTACGATGGTATGATGATTCGATGGTATAATGGTATGATGGTACGATGGTATGATGGTATGACAGTATGATGGTATGATGGTATAATGGTATGACGGTATAACGGTATGACGGTTGGATGGTATTACGATATCATGGCCTGATTGTATGATTTAATGATTACATGATGGTATGATGTTAAGATGATACGACAAAGTATTGAAATCCTGTCAAAAATATTCAAACATTTTGTTGGTTCAAAATCTCTTCTAAAACTTCATCAATTGAGCTAATTTTTGGATAATAATTCTTTTAACGGTGATATTGATAGGTAATAATGATAGTGATTGTAATAATGACGGTGATATTGGTGATGATGGTACGATGGTATGTTCGTGATGGTATGATCATATTATGATGGTATCATGGTATAATGGTATGAAGGTATGATGGTACGATGGTATGATGATTCGATGGTATAATGGTATGATGGTACGATGGTATGATGGTATGACAGTATGATGGTATGATGGTATAATGGTATGACGGTTGGATGGTATTACGATATCATGGCCTGATTGTATGATGGAATGATTACATGATGGTATGATGTTAAGATGGTACGACAAAGTATTGAAATCCTGTCAAAAATATTCAAACATTTTGTTGGTCCAAAATCACTTCTAAAACTTCATCAATTGAGCATAATTCTTTTAACGGTGATATTGATAGGAAATAATGATAGTGATTGTAATAGTGACGGTGATATTGGTGATGATGGTACGATGGTATGTTCGTGATGGTATGATC